>OU342746.1:225870670-226470670 GCA_910589775.1 Avena eriantha | reverse complement strand
AGTCCGAGACTCGAAGCGACGGGGAGGTGAAGGACCTCCTCGACGATGCCCTCCAACGTGAGGAGCAACATCCGAGGACGCCGACATCAGCCTAGGTCGGTGCAGTGGCCCAGCATACCACTACATGATGTAGTACACTATAGTCGTTGACATAACACTAACGAAACACCATCCACTAGTATTACATCCGTTAGAGTAGTACAACAGAAACACGGCAGGTCCAAGACATGACTATAGATTATAATTTGACTCTTTACAAAAGATCCAGAGAACACTCTAGGTTAAAGAGGAAGAAAGAAACTTCTTACAAAGAAGAACCAGAATAACAACTCATAACTATCTTGCTAATAAGACTATAAACTATCTAGCTTGCAATTGCTACTATTACAATGCTCTACAAAAGTAGGTTTTATTGCTAGAGAATATACTACTATCTAATCAGGAACTTTGTCTTCACTTCAATTGATATATATGTTGACTCAAATGATTTCATTGAAGAACTTGGGCTTTTGGTGATGACTCTTTGAGGATGAGTTGGTGTTGATGATGTCTTCACGGCTTAAGAACCTAGCAAGGGTTAAGAATGTACAGTTGAGTACGAGCATACTCAGCAAGTTCACTAAAAAGGAGTGTATGATGCACTAACTATAGCCACAGACCATAGGTCGTAGGCTATGTAAGTTTTCGTAAACATTTCTTCAAAGATTGCTTTTATTCTAAAAAAACTATGTCCGTCAGCCTTTATAGGTTGATTAGAACTTCGTGGAGTTCCTTTCCTGGAGCGTTTGCATCTCCTTTCCGGAATAGGGAGTAACATGTCACACTCTTTTACACTCTACAGAGGTGCGTTGTTTTACCCATGAGAGACCTTAACTTTATTGCACATCCGAGTTGCAGGCTCGTCCACACTTCCTTGGTATGGGGCCTGGTCTAAGATCCAAGCCAATCACTGCCCTTCTCCGCGACCCCGCATGAAGACACGACCCTCCAAGCAGGAATACCTTCGATAACCCCCATATAGGCAGATATAACCCTGACAACCCCTTGGAGACTCTAGTGAGCAGGTGATGTCCCTGGCAACCCCCACCAAAGTGGCAGATATACCTCCAACAACCCCTCACGGATAGTCTAGACACCTAGTATCACGGGGAACTATGGGTTCCCAAACCCGTGTTGGATTCTCCACGAGAAATCTACAGCCTCACTATAAGGTCATCCGTCCATGCGAAAGGAAGAAGATCCAGCTGACTTCTCCGTCCCATTCCAAATCTCATGGTTAACGTGTAATATACGGCGCTAGAATCACTGGCTACACTGGTTAGTAAGTCCTAGATATTATGTTCCTTTACCACTGGAATTGTATCAGTAGATTATTACCACTTGGTAAATAATCCATAATCATATTATTATGAAAATAGTGTTTTCTGACCTTTTTTAAATGCAGGTGACGACAACATTTGAGTTATAAGCATTTGATAGAAAATAACCAAAGGACATGAGCAAGTGTGAACTTGCCTTTTGTGATTGCAAGATTATGCACTCACAGTCTTCAGGACAATAGAAGATCCAAAATCTGGAAATAAAATCATTGGTCCGGTAAGGACTAATGTTGAAGAAGCAAGATGCAATTATACATAAGTAATGTAATGCAATTTGATGAACTCGAATTCCCAGAATAATCGTCTATGATCTAGGGTTTAGGAGATTGTGATGATTTCTTTCAAATGTGTTGCACCTTTAGATTGGTTTCACACTTGTGCTTCTTATTAAGGCTTGTGAGAGTGTGTGAAACAACTTGTAGGTACAAGAAGTAATATGCGATAATAAAGCACCCAAGTGTTGATAAATGGTTAAAGGATTATCTTATACAAGTTTGTTATTAAAGCTTGGAGACTTAAAGGCAAAATTAGAGTCTATTTGTAATTACTTTAAAAGAATAACTTTTGAGGAAAAGATTACTTTACAAAGGAAAAATATTTTAATTTGAAGTTACACTTTTAGGGTTTCTTATTAGCTATAATTATCAAAGAGGAAAGTATTACTACATTTAAACAATCACAACCAATGTAGTGGGGACTTGTTTATATTACAAGATGACATTTCATGTGGTTTATTTCATAATGCTTTATAAAGGTGGAATAAGAGTATTATTTCCCTTATAGGAGTGGTGTTTCTTAATATTATAAGTGAATGGAATCACTTATCTATTTTAGAATTAATGATGATATTCTATAACATGGGAATGACATTACTTAAAGTACTTAAGAATTTTATTTAAGCCTTAGTGTAACTCATGTACTTACAAAATAATTTATAGTATAATTGTTTTAATGAGTCAAAATATTATCTTTGATGATTTAATCATGTATAAAATCTTTTTGAAAAGTAAGATACACATAATTTTAAATGGTAATTTTAGGATATACATCTTAAATGGTTAGATCTATTTTGACTTCACTTAAACATCAATTTAACTTGTTATTACACTTTTAGACTTTAAATAAATTATATTAAAGGCATAAGCAAAGATTTATATAATTTTTATGCATTAAAATAAAAGAAAAGGGTTTAAGCAAGATTTATTAAACCTTTACATTTATTTTACTTCAAATGTCAAAGGTGATATTTTAATGTGTAGACTTTATTTTTGTGATCATTTTGGTATATTATATGTATATTTATGATTTTTAAGTAATAAGATATGATTTTATAAGTTTATTACTTTATAAATATTTAATAAATAATAGATATTTAGTTAAGTGACACAAAAATGAATAAAATGAGTTTATAAATGTATATTTTGTTTTTCTAAGAATTTTGATATATTATACTTATTTTTCTGAATTTTAAATAATAAAATATGCTTTTTAAAAATTATACTTAATAGAATATTTGCTAACTAATAATAATTATTTTATTTAAGTTGAAAAATAAAGTATGATAATAGATTTAAATTATAGAGTTTATTTTTATGAACATTTTGATATATAATATATATTTTTCTGAATTATAAAAAAATATTAAATTTATAAGATTTAATCAACTTTAGAAATTATTAAACTAATTCTTAAAAGATTTATTGCATCACACTTACGTCAGCAAGGCTTTTGTTACTAACCCTGTTTCTACCCAGGTTCATTGACAAGCTAGCCCGGGGCTACATCACCTGCCACCTAGGCAAGGACTAGGTCAACCCACTGAGTTGGGGAAGGGTGACGTGAGCACGGCATCAGGGTGACGTCAGCTCACCGGAGCTCAGCAGGGGTGACCATATGGAGCTCTAAGGGTTGCGCGGACTCGTGTGTTAGATGTGCAGAAGCAAATCATGCTAAATGGGCAGCACTGGCGATCCTGTGGTCACCGAACTTGGTAACTGGTGACTACAAGTGCATAGATCGTTTGTAGCTAGTTTCGAAATAAAGATATCGATCCCATAGGAAGCAAATATGAAAAATACTAAAATGCTTTTAACTATAACTAAACCAATTACTTAGGGAATAACTTTAAGATGCAAGAAAAGTAGAGTTGTTTTTGGGTATTTAGTTGAACGAGGCAATATAAAGTAGAGTAAAACTTAATGAAGAAAGTAAGAATCGCGTGGGTAGAAGAACTTGAAACTGCAATAGGGAAAATGGCATTCCTAGGAAGTGGTGGATACACCGCTAGCAATTTAGACCAAGCAATCAAGATTATTATAACAAATATTCTCATGATGTGTATGTATGTAGGAGGAGCTCCATATATGGACAAATAGGCAGCAACCACTTCTCACATCATCCTTCATAACCACAGCTCGCAGTTAAACGATATCAATCGTATTATCCCGCTATTAAGGGATTTCTCCCGTGGCATGGACGTGGCTTTATGTGTTCTCCTTGATTATCCAAGTTAGTACGTAAAGAATGACAACAGCTTTATAGTCACAGTAAGTGCTATCATCCCTCCGTCTACCAACAAGTAATCCCCTTCATCGAGTCCCCATAGGAGGCATATATGAAGGAGGTGCACAACTCCCAACATCAAGACGAAGACAATTAACACATACACATAATGATGTATAACATAATAATCTTTATCTCATATCAATCATATGCTAGGGTTTCTCCATCTCCTCAAGACCTAGAGATCTACTCAAATATGGAGGCAATCAACATCATGGCAATGGTAATGGAAACAATTGTAAATGAATAATTCTTGTATAAATCCACAACGAGTATGGAAATTACAACAAGATCTAGATGAGGCGAAGATGGGATGGATGGAGATAGTGGTGGTGCATTGGTTGATGAAGATGGAGATCGATGCCTTGGCTTCCTAGATATGCATAGGGTGAATATGGACCCTTTGAGCAAGTTCCCCCTCTACATGCCTTCCGAAGCTGAGGTTTCGGCGATTCCTGGGTGTTCTGTATATCGTCTCTCCGATCCAGTTGCACGGGGTGAAACTATTTGAGGAGGCGGTGGCAGCGCCAACTATACGACCATAACTATACAGCCAGAAAAAGTATTCCGGTCGTATAGTTGGTCGTTGAACCGTTTGTATGCCTCGATTGCTTCGGGTTTTCTTATAGTATTATTGATATTTCCCAATAAGCGATTTACGTTGTTTTGACTTCTTTTCTCCACAATACAACTGCTCCAAGAATTGTGTCCATTAGATCCATCATCTGTCCTGATCCTGGTGAAAATAGACATAAAATGTGCGCGTGAACGCTGTAAAATACCAAAATACTATATCTATAATGCAAAATAATAATATAAAACATGATGCAAATATACACTCATCAGTAACAGCGACGGTTACTACGGCGGCGAGCAACGACGTGCAGTGGTAGGGCAACTCAGGCCACTACAGAGAGCGAGAGTGGTATGGGAGGATGCAAGATCTCACCCTGGTGACATTGGTGAGGACGAGGAGACCGGAGGAGGTCGGAGATGACGGCATGGACGACGACGGACCTCATTGGAGACGATGAAGAAAACGTCGTGGAGCTCGATTCTGAGAACCTCGGCTAGATTCCTCCGGTTGGTCGATGCAGGAGAGCATGGTGGTGCTCGTGGCATGCTTGGACAGCTACGAGGTAGGCCAGAATGGTGGCAATCGATGGCGAGGTCTGACTAGGGGTGCGGTCGCATGGGGTAGAGAGACAATGAGGAGATGAGGGCAAGTGAAGCGTCGTGGTGGCATTCTTATCCCCATCTCCACAATACAACGGCGACAACAGGCATCGCAGCGTGACGAAAATCAATGGCGGCGGTGGCAGCTAGTGAGCTGCTTCTAGTAGGCGAGGAAGACGACGACGCGAATATTTTGCAGAAAACCCCCCTTAGCATATTTTTTGTCTCAATCTGCGGTCCTTGGTTGTGTCCCACCTGTGAGTCAGAGAGGGAGATGAGTCGGGCTGCTGTTGGGCCGTGGGGAAGTGAGCGGAAATTTGTTGCGATTGCTCGCGAGCATCGGTTAGAAGATGAGCCGTGGGCTGGAAGTTGGGTTGCGCTGCTTTTTTCCTTTTCTTTAGCTTTTTCAATTTTCTATTTTTGCAAAACCTTTTAAAATATGCATTTCTTAAGGTTTAAAATACCTAGGATATTTGTAAGTCCTGGAGAATATTACAAAGATCAATTATAATCAATTATTTCTACATTTTAGGTTGTGTGTTACAAAATGTGTCATTATATGAAGGGTTCTATTCATTAGAAAATATTAATAGGAATTAGGGTTTTTAGGGATTACTTCTGCTAAAGAAAATCTTATAAAAATGATCATCATTTTCACCAAGATAATGGTTATGGTAAGGATTTAAAATGTTAAATGATATGCATGGAATACATCCAGTCATAACATCATTTAACAACCATAATATATGGTGGTTTTAAATTCTAGGGTTCTTAAAGTTTGAAATTTCCTTTACTCAATTTCCTCAAAAATGCTATTCATAACTATCCTACTTACTTTCAAAGTAAGCATGGATAATTTCTTAACTCAAGGTTCACTACCATCTGAAGTGTGGTTATTGTCTTGGTAGAACCTCTGAGGATTAAAGTTGTTAGCAGTTACTATTTAGGGTTTCTAACACCACACTTACTATGACTATAGAGATTATACTACCCTCAAGTTTATTAGTGAATGTTGCTAGGGAACAAGGTTTAAGGATTTATCCTTGAATTTATAATCATGAATGATATCTCAACTTAGAGTGAGTTAAAAAAGATTACTTCTTAATGTGGTCTTGATGATTCCATGAGACTAGGTTTTTATTAGTGTTTAAGATGATAAGGTGGACAAGGCTTTCATCAATAAACACTCAACTCGTATTCTAATAATATTTTAGAAGTTTCATTTGACTAAAAGATATTATTCAATGGTTATTTAGAAATAAGAATTGGTTCTACTGCCAACTTGATTCTAGGGTTTTGGACAAAGAGATAGACATGAGACTTGTCATGGCTTGTTACACTCTTGGTTAAAGGTTTGTCAAGAATTATTATCCTCAATACTTCACTAAGATTTTGATCACATATATCTAAATGAACTAATCATATGACTCCACCATATCCATCATCATACGATGGCATGGTCATGTCACTTCAACAATACTCATTCTCCATTCATCCCTTAGTATATGACTTCCATTTCTAAACCACCCTTGATGAATCTATCAATGTAGCTATTTCTAACTCCACCCATTAACTCCTTTATATTCACCTTGCATCCACTTCCAAGGCTTGCAAGATTACAATCCTCCCTAAATTACATGTGATCTCAATCCTCTAGAAGAGGTATGGTATTATTCCCCATAATACAAGATTACTCTTGTATTAGCTTGGATAAACTACCATGACTTCCCCTACTCCACTCCACTCAGGTTCTAGACTTCATCATACACTAGCTTGACTTCTCTTGATCAAGCTAGATGATTCAGCTTACTAGGGTTTTTCCTAATTTGGTAAACTCGAAACTCTTCTTCAACACCTAGTCATCTATTCTCAAGTGACTTGGGACTAATGACCACCATCCTTTGATCATACTAAGCTTAGGCTTCTGATTATGATCAAGATCTATCATCAACTAAGTAGTAGACTTGTACCAATCTCTTTATAGAGTTTATCTTGTTAAGGAAGCTTACTCCATGTTTGTATCTACTTGGCTTAACAACGTTATTACTTGATACTCTAACACTACTAGCTTTTGTTTAACTTCTTAATTACCAGCTTAACTCTTTGGTTTAGATGCTTCTTCTAATTAACTCATGAGTGAGTTAACTCCTCCAACATCAAATGGTTTGATCACCACTAAGGATCTCATCCCATTGATGATGGCACACTAAGGATCTCATCTACCCTTAGATCAAATCATCTTTACCCAAAAATAAGGTTTTAGCAAAGGTCATATTAAAACTTATCACAGTCAACTTGATCATCTACTTCAGTTCCATCAAGTTAAGAGAAGCTTCAATCACTTTGACAAGTTTTATTCAAAAGCGCAAAAATTATCCAGATTTTCTTTACACGAATGCAATGCACACACCTGATCCCAGCTTATTTCTAAGCTCTAATGCTGGGATGTTAAAGTCTCTCCCCCTTAAAATAAGCTCTAATGCTAGGTGTATGGATTACCTTACGGGTTTTTGACTTACGACTGACATTCTCTCTGAGTTCTCAGAGCTTGAATACCACCTTTGTTCCAAATATTCTTCTTCGCACCCTTTCATATTACTTCCATGAACTTAGTCAGCCCTCTGCGAGTGCCTCTAGTCAACAGAAAGAACCCGTGCCACCTTTGGCAGCAGGCTCCGCCACCGCGACAAGGGCTAATGACAGCGAGGGAGGAGGCCGGAGGGGAGAGTTTTCGAGTGGCGATGGGGATCCCCCTGTGTTTCCTAGGTGTGGCACGAGGAAGCAGCAGGTAGTTGTATTTTTTGACTTGTTACTAATCAGTGTTTCTTTCTCCATACAATACATGGGTATATATAAGATGAGGGGATATGTGGATGTGGGTCAGATAAGGGAAACATCCACCCAAGAAAGGGTGGGACTCGCACACGCGTGTAGGTTTCCCAACACTCCTCCTTGGTCCAACATCCCGTATTTATCCTTCAAAAATTCTAAAGACCCAATGAAAAATATTGAGAAAGACCACATAGCATACGACTCCTCACGTTGCATGCATTGCATCATAAAAGCCTCACATAAAAATTACAATCCACTCAACATCAGGTTGAGTACTCGATCATTTGGATCAAGATTCACAAGTGGGGATGTGAAGAATCTTCCCAAGAGTCTTGCATCTCTCTAAGTCTCATCATAACAATTACACGAATGCACATCTCAAAAGATGATATCGGTAATGAGTTAGTGAACAAATTGGTGAGATTTTAACAAGACTTAGTATGCAAGATCCTCACTCCGTTCATCTTCTGCAGCTCATGCACATAAAAGAACATGGGGTTGATATGCTTGCTCGCTGCACTTGTGCAACACAAGCAGCATTATTCACATAGATAATGGTGGGGGTCTATATGGTGTACATCCCACATGTATGCTAAATATGGTGAATAATTCATCAAGGTCGTACACACTCTCGTGATGCTTCATATAGTGTTATGATTTCTGAGTGGTTTGTCGAAATCGATACGAGACTGCTTAGATGATTTCTAAGAAATTGCAGTTCCACCATAAAGAAGAACATATCCAAAATGAGACTTTCAAGTGTGCGATTCCAATAGGTAACATGCATATCGTGGAGTTATTCTACCTCTCTTGCAGGATCAATAAGGAGGAGAGGACATTAGAGTGGAACATGTGGATACCGTAGAGGTGTCATCCGTTTAGTACATGGATCTAGAAGGTCATGATCTACTACGGTTTGAACCATCACAAGTGAATGACTACATCATCTATGATCTCTAACTTGTTAACCACTCGTGTTCTTCGAGGGTAAGTAGATCCTATCTATTTTACTTGTTACTTGCATCCAGTAGATTAGATCTTGCAGGGTTCCTTCTTTCTATTTCTTAGGATTTTTTTTGTTTTCCATGCAATGAACCCATCACATGGCGTCATAGACCACGAGTAACAGTGATGTGGGGTTAACACGTCAATGTCCATGGTTGATGGGCTTGGGTTTGAGGAAGAGGGGAGTGGTAGAAGCTTCGTTCGACTAACATGCAAGCAAATCAGGACACGAAGTTTACCCAGGTTCAGGCCCCTGGAGGGAAACCTTACTCCTGCTTGTCTGCTCTTGATTATTGATGGAATCGAGGGTTACAACGTGCGCAGATGCAATCTGGCAGTGTATGAACTAGGGTTGCGATGATCCTTCTCGCTGCCCCTTCCTGGCCTTCATATAGGAAGGCCAGGTCTTAGGATAACAATGCAAGTCGATTACAGATTAGGATTTTTCCCTTTCAACTTTCTATCTATTCTTTGTCGTGTCCTCCAAGGAGTCGCGTCTCCTTAGTCTTGGGCCACCCGAATCTTCATGGGCTTTATTTATGTTGTGGGCTTCTCTTGGGCCAAACCATATAGGACAATCCTGGGTACCCGTAGGGCATACCCATATCAGTAGCCCCCGACTATGAAGTATTTAAGTGTGCATAAGTGCCTCTTTTATCATCCAAAAGTTTTTTTGGGTGTTATTACTTATGTCATAGGGATAGTTGATATGCGTGCCTGATTCATCCGATGGATCAGGATCAGTTAACTGCCTTTGGTCAAAATAATGTTATCTACTCAAACTCGAGTCCCCAGACTCGAATTCGGAAAATTGCTGGCATAATTCGACTCATGCCGTGGAGGCCTTACATAGCCGAATTCCAGTGTTGTAGGTCTGCACTTGACGCGTCCGTCGAGGCTTTTTCATAGTTCCTATAGGCACGACATGTTTCTAGTAGAGCGCATCAGGTACGTTGTCAGGCCTTTAGATTGTATCTGCAGGTCTTATCTTCACGTTGTAAACACATCATCTGAATGTGTTGTCACCGCGGAGGTGATTCAGATGGCCAAGGAGACATGTTCTCTATACAAGGCAATTATAGTTTAAGAGGTGAGGTCGTCGAAAGCTTCAGTTTGTTGTGATGATATGATGCAGATGTAGTCAACGCACTTTTCCTGAGGATTTTATTTCAATTTTTTGTCTTTTCATAGAGTGCACGACTAGCGCTCCCTATAGGAGTAGCCCCCGAGAGTGCCTATTCAAGTCGTATACTCGAGTGGGGACTTTGTGTTGGAAATATGCCCTAGAGACAAATAGTAGTAAGGACTATTATCATATTTCATGTAGTTTATGATTAAGTTTTATATCATGCTATAACTGTATTGAGTGGAAACATCAAGACACGTGTGATATACAAACAACCAGGGGTTCCCAGTGAAACTCTAGTCATTGGTTCATTGGTCAACAGATGATCATGTTTCCTGATCATGTGGCATTTATGCCAGTTGGAAATGGAGTCATCTCATTCCGAGAATGAGATGATGAACCAATACCCAACCTAAACATCGTGACCGGATCATGTCAGAAAGTTCAAGTTACGATGATTAGAAATGGATCCTCATAGACTATTCCTTAGACCCTGAGGCTATATCAATCACTGTCTCTCGAGAGTGCTTAGATAGCATCAAACGCCACTTGGTAATACAGTGGTTATAAAGGTGTGTTCAGGTACTCGGAGGAAACTGTAGAGGCAATATATCTCAAGAGCGGGATTTGTCCGTCCATGTGACGGGAAGATACTCAAGGGCCCACTCGGAGAAGTTATATCCAATAGCTGCGCAACGTGTGATTTGATCACAGGGATATCACTTGTCGGAACGAGTCAAGTAGCATTGTTCAGTAACGAGATTGAACAGGACATGGTGATGTCATTGATCAGATCTCGGGCAATGCACGTATCGAGTGACAAAGGGAATAAGACATAATTGTCCCGGTTCAAACGACGAAAGGTCTTCGTGGAACGCACAGGGGTCACATGGCCATCCAAGTCCCTCTGTCGATCATTGGTGCGAGAGTGTCCCGACCATGTCTGGAGTGTTCCCGAACCGTGGGGTATCACGCTTAAGGGCTTGATGATGCTTAGAGAGTGTTTGTAGGATCGGTAGAATCACCGAAGAATAGTAGAGAGAAAAACCGGAAGGGTTTCGGTAAGTCCGGAGGTTGTCCGGAGTGAAAGTGGAAGGTGTTCCATAGCCACGGAGATTGAATAATGTGGGAATGAATATTAAATGTTGATTTAATCATTTATTCATAATTATTTAATAAAGAGAAAAAAATCAATTAAATGGTCAAAGGCTTAATGGGCCAATTTCCGGAGGGAGAGGGCCCATTAGGGAAAGGAGAGAGGGAGAAGGGCCAAGGGGGTGGCCGGCGGCCCTATTGGGCCAGCCCCCCACGTGGGGCCCATGAGGGGATGGCCGGCGGCGCCTCCCCCACCCCTCCTTTCCTTTAGTCCTACCCCGGGACTTTGAGGGAGGTAGTACCTCCCCTCCCCCTATATATAGTGGGGGTATTTGGCCAAATAAAAGACACCAATAATCAATAAAGGTCTTCTCACTTTTGGGAGGACCTCTAATTGATATTTTCTCTCTCCCCCTCTCTCTCTCGTGACCGTGGTCCCAAGTCTAGACTGCGCGAACGAGAGACATCTTCACCGTGGAGCGCCGTCGCGCTGCGAGATTCAGATCCAGGAGCTCTACTTTCACAACTGTTGCTGGATCGGGGAAGCGGGAGTCATCGTCAGGCACCGGACGTGTGTAACTCCTCGCGAGGTGCCGCACTTGAGGCACTCAAGTCGTTTGAGCCAAGGAGCGCAATGAATTCATCACGACCTTGAGGTCGGCTTCAGCTCGTCTACATCAACCATGCTCTCCTGAGCGTTGACAACGCTTTTCGGTCTTCAAGGGTAAGTTCGTGAAAAGCCCCTCCCGTTACTATATTACTAATAGATAGGTCCTGGCAGCTTGAGGGGTTCAGGGGCGTAGGGTAAAATTTATTGTTTTCATACGCGGAACCCCAACACTTTGAACTTTTGCGACTACTGTCGATGGCCATATGTTGTCGAATATGCTTCTAGCACTCCCTATGGGAGTAGCCCCCTGAGTCTGTAATCGAATTGTAGATTCGAAGAAGGAATAGAGGTGCAGTATGCTTGTGCCTGCATTTGATGGGGTAACACTGGGCCCAAAAAATCTTCGGGTGCATGACCAGCGCTCCTATTAGGAGTAGCCCCTGAGTATTTGGTCGAATCGTAGACTCGAGCAAAAAAGTAGTGAGTCGAAGAAAAGTTACTATTGCTCACTTCCATCTTGTGTTGAGAGTGTGAATATTGATGACGTTAGAGCTGATGACCTAGTGAGCTCAGCCGCCAGCGTGAGCGGTGCTGATGGGACTGGACGGGTGTGGGCCCCAAAATCTGACTAGGATTTGACCAGTCATGCATAAATTGGGGATTTTTAACTGCATCTCCTCGATTTCCACGCCGAGTGGGGATTGTGCGACGACGGTTCATTTTGCGTGTCGCCATGCGTCTGTGCCGATGTGTACCATGCGTCAGAGGGAGGAACTTCTGGACATCAAATGGCATCTGTTCGGTGCTTAAGTAGCAATCTGTGGGAGTAATTTTGGTACTCTGCCTCTTCGGTGCTTAAGTAGCCATTGTCTCTCTGCTCCTCATCATTGTTCTTGGCCTATTCTTTACACTGGAAGCAATTCCTAGTTACTTCTTGGAATCTCTCCTTCGGAGAAGGATGGGGAAGAAGAAGTCCGCTGGTGCTGGGTCTAGCGTCATTGTCGCTTCCCCTAAGAGGAAGGGCATCAGAACCCCAATGTGCGGTACTTTAGCCTCAACTTTGTCAATTCTGCCCAAGGATGGAGGGACAAATGGTTCTATATTTGAGACCAAAAGGTAGGGGAGCAGAGGTTCGGTCTTGCTCCCTTTGACTCGAAGGTAGAGCTGGAGAGAAAGAGGTCTTGGAAAAATGTAGTTATACAGGGTGAAGTGGACGAGGTTGAGATCTTGTACCAGCGGGTGTAGGATCTTCAGATCATTCATGACAAGACGGTCTCTAGTGTGGACCTCATTCGAATCTGGCTGCAGCGTCGTGTGCAACCGTTGAAGGTTAGGGGCTACCCGATGTTCCTCTAGTCTGTCCTGTCAGATCCGACATGCATTTGTGCGGAAGACATGTCATCCGTGGAGCTTGAAAAGAAGATTAGGCCGTTGACCAAGCTCACCACGAATGAACCTCTTCTGCAGAGTCGAAGACCAAGCCGTTCCACGCCACCAATCTTGTACCTGCAGTAATGTTCTGTCACATATTTCCTTGCTTGTAGGACAATTTTGGTAGAGACCTGATGATGTTATCTTTTTTTGATGCAGGAGTGGAAAGTTGGAGGCTCGATTCCCCCCAACCCGAGGGCATAATCCTTCTAAGGCTGGAGAGGAAGATGAGTTAGACTCGACTATGCCTGCTACATAGGTACATGGAGCCCCCGAGTCCAGCGAGAATGGGACTCGCAAGCGGGGGTGGAGCAAAGATTCGGATGCCTCCATGTCCGAGACGCCGAAGGATCTTGCTCCTGAGGCGGGTGTCGCGAGTCCATTTCCTGCGATACCCATCCGTACCATGCCTCCCAAGCCTCAGAAGAAGCAGAAACAAGAGGAAATTTTTGACCTTGAAAGATTCGATGGGTAAGCCTATGTACTTTTGCAATGTTTGGAGTACTTCTCTCGTTGTTCTTTTTAGATGGATTTTCTTCATATTTGCTGAAGTGTCACGACGTCGTCATCGTCCGAAAGTGCCAACGACTTGGAAGATGAGGGAGTCATAGACTCCAAGCGCAAGGGCGTGGAGATGACAAAGCTCTCCCCGAAGATAGTGGCCAGTTCCGGCGATAGCTCCTCGAGATCCTCCAAATTGGGGGGCGTAGAGTTCTTGCCTGAATGACTAGAAAAGAACCTTCATAGCCTTCCGGTGGTCATGTAAGTGTATTTTGTTCATTCGAGGGAGCCCTAGAGTCTCTTTCTTGGTCTGACCTGGAGTGCCATTCCAGCCCTTCCTGCAGAACATGGTTCGCCTTGGTCAACAACATGTGCATCTAGATGCTGACTTCTAGTAACTCCAAGGTAAAACCTTTTGTTCTTTTGCGTAATCCATCTGAATATGGGGCCGGCTTCTGATTCATGCACTTTTTCTTGCGCTAGAGGAGAATAAGCAAGTTCTTCATCGGTTGAACTCTATCGAAAAGAGTCTTAGTACGGCGGAGACCAAGAGGAAGGACGTGGTTGAGGCCCTCGAGTGCTATAAGACAGAGTCGAAATAGTGCGAGGGAGACTTGGTGGCGGCCGCAGCTAAGAGGGAGAAGGTTCCAGCGGACCAGCTTATGGCAGCTGCCCAGGTTCTCTCTGGTAAGTTTTCTGGTGTGAGTTTTTTATTGCCCGTCTTCATTCGGCTTCTGTCTTACCGAGCTTCGATTGTTCCACCCTTGCATATGCAGCCAGTCTTGATTTTGATCGTTAAGCACTGACGCACGATGACCTCTTGGCTAGCGCGGTAGCTACAATCGAAGACTACAATGTTTCCGCCAAGGATGCACTCTAGAAGGCCAAGGTTTTGATTGATCGTCTTTGCGAGGAGATGCTGCCGAAGGCCAAGGGCATTGAAGACATTGGCGGTCTCGCTGAGGCCTTCGCCGAGGGTGTTCCTATGGAGTATAAGCATATGCAGAAAGGAGCAGGTGCCTCCCTTGGGCTAGCGATGGCACAGGCTTGCGGCGCTGGGGTGAACATTAGCAAGATTACTTCAAAGTTGTCGGTCACCACAGAAAGCGAAGAGGTAGCATTTGCACCTTTTGCCAGTCGTTGTCATAAGTATGGACCTCGGCTCATTAAAACACTCCAAAGTATTCCGTGGAGCAGAAACGGCTGACCACGGCAAAGGCCATGGCGTCGGAGGTTGCCACGGACTCTGCAAAGCCCACAAATGCTTCTGTGTAGGTTGTGCCGCGCATATCAAGTGATTTTTGTTGTATAGTGCTCGCAGGAATTTGTAATTACTTAGAACGCTTTTGTGGACTTGACCCACCAGAACTTATCCTTGCTCTTGGCATTAACTATGTGTATTGGTCGTTTGTCATTTCTTGTGCTCTTTCGACTTGTTGCCTCTTGAAAAAAAATCCTTATGCTTTGATGTTTGTTTCACTAGGGCCCTGCGAGTGGCACACAAGATGTGTCATTTTCTTCTACTCCTTTAGCTCCACCGCGCTAGAGTGTGGACAAACTGTTTCAGCTCCCCCTCCTGCACGACCATGTGAAGGAGTTGGAGAAAAATCTGTTGATCACCCGTGGCAACGCTGATGTGTGGAGGCCGAAGGCAGAGAAAGCTGCTGAGCGGGAAAAGTATCTGCTTGGCGAAGTCACACAGATCGGTGAATAGCTACGATGTGAGCTTTGTTCGACTGATTTGTATTCTGCTTGGCTTGTTATGATGTTGACTGACATGTCCTTGTCTTGCATGTGCAGTTGTGAATCTTATTCCACGGGAAGAGAAATAGCACGTCAGCATCCGACTGAATTGCCCGACGCAAGCAGAGCTGGAAGCTGGCAGGTTCTTCTAGACCGATCAGAATCGAGCGACCGTGTTGGCGACACTACAGGATCACATTGGGCAGGTTCTGCACTACTTGAAGAAGGCTCAATCCTCCTTTAAGCATATTTTCATGGTGATGTTTCCCTTGGACATAGTCCCTATGAGCCTTTTGGCATTGCGGTGGAAGGTCCATGATGCAGGTGTTGTACACGAGTGCGTGCACGAGCAACTGGTCGTGGGTGCAAATGCTGCTTTGGCTCTGGTGCATATGCAACGTCCGGATGTGGATCTGGCGGCTATCTCTGAAGGTCTGCCGCCACCTCCGGATCGTATGGTATGGAATATGTGGCCACACTATCAGGTGGTTACCCAGGCTTCGGATGATATTATCCAGTTGTTTGACGAGCGCACCAACGTCTTACTTCAGCGACAGTAGCGTAGTTGTTAGCCTACATAGTACATACAAGTGATATGAAGCGTGTATAGTTTCGAGTGGGCGTTGTGGCCCTTGTAAATTATATAAACTTGTTTAGTTTGTATGTGTTCGGGTGTGATGCTACGATGCCTTTTTGTTAGCCTGACACCTACAAATCTCAACACCTTTCCAACCTGTTAGTTGGGTTGCAACTGGGTTTGAGTTTTCAAGGGTTTGATTATAAGCAGAGTCAGCTACTCGGGCCATCACGATGATGAATTGGTTATATTTATGACGAGATCATCAAGGAGGCGTAGCCCTCGAGTGCAAGATGCATAATGTAAAAACGTAACAAGACTCATAGTTGAGGAACTTAGCTTTATTTATTGGAGAATAGCAGGAGGTACATTGTTTGGATAAGTAGCCTGGCTGAATAGCCTTATTGAAAAGGTAAAAAACATCTAAGGGTAGAAACGTCGTAGCTGCGCGACATTCCATGGGTCAGAGTATGTGACTCCGGTCTCTACGTCCTTGAGGCGATAGGCGCCACCTTGGATCACTTCAGTGACCATGTAGGGTCCTTTCCATGGAGATTAGAGCTTAAGGTGCCATTTCTGCTTCAGTCGCGGCACGAGGTCACCTTCGACGAAGGACCTTGGACATAGCCGTCGGCTGTGGTAGTTGTGGAGGCTCTGCTGATACACCGTTGACCGTTCTGCAGCAATTTCACGCGCCTCGTCGAGAAGATCGACGGAGTCTTCATGTGCAGTCGTAGATTCGGCTTCGCTGTAAGCAACGACCCATGGGCCTTGTAGCATACTTCAGCTAGTATTACCGCCTTAGCGTCGTGCACCATGAAGAAAGGTGTGTAGCGGGTGGCGTGCTGACTCGTAGTTGATGTAGAGCTCGTTGGGAACCCCAAGAGGAAGGTATGATGAGCACAGCAGTAAGTTTTCCCTCAGTTATGAAACCAAGGTTTAATCGAACCAGTAGGAGCAAGGAAACACCCCAAAGGTGTTACTAGCTGAGCTTTGGCAGGGCGCACTACCGGTGCTAGTAGCAACGTGGAGACCTGCACAACACAACCACATAACTTTGTCCCCAACTTGCGATGAGGTTGTCAATCTCACCGTGTTTTGCGGAAAACAAAGGATTAAACGTATCGAATGGAAATAAGTAAAAGTTTGCAGAAAGTAAACACAAAGTAGTAAAAGATTGTAGATTGTATGTAAAGAAAAGGACCGGGATCCATAGTTCAGTAGAGGTGGCTCTCCTTAGATAGATAACATGCTGGGTGAACAAATTACAGCGGGGCAATTGACAAACACCGAGAAAGCAATACATGCATATACTAATCATCTTGACTCCTCTGAGACTTGATTGGGCATTACAACATAATACATAGACCGCCATCCAACTGCATCTATGACTAATAATCCACCTTCAGGTTATCATCCGACCCCCCTCCAGTATTAAGTTGCAAGCAACAGATTATTGCTTTACGAACTATGTGTAAAGTAAACAATACGATTGTTCTATGAACAAAGGATTGTTGTTTTCTCCCTAGTAGCAACAACACATCTAGTATCTTAGAGATTTCCGTCACTTCCCCAGATTACTAGAGGCATGAACCCACTATCGAGCATAAATACTAACTCTTGGAGTTGCTAGCATCTACTTGGCCAAGGTAGCTACTAACAACAGAAAGCATGCAAGATCTCAAATAACAAAGACATGATAGAATCAATAATCAATCTGAAATAGCATCTCAATATCCATCGGATCCCCGCAAACACAACATGTATGAACTACAAATAGATGATCTTGATCATGAACGGAGCTCACAAGATCTAAACATGAAAGCACAAAGGAGGAGAAACCAGCCATCTAGCTACTACATGGATCCGTAGTCTAAGGATGAACTACTCACGCATCACACCGGAGGCTTGCATGGTGATGAAGAAGGCCTCTAGGGTGAATTCCCCTCTCCGGCAGGGTGCCGGGAAGAGCTTCAAATCCCTCCCGATCTAGGGATGGAGATGACAGCGGCTACAGGCTCTTTCGTGGATTTTTGATTGGGTACTTAGGGTTTTCGTCCCGAGGGCAACTTATAGGCGGAAGGAGAGGCCGAGGGGGTGCCGGGAGCGGCCACACCACCCCCTGGCGCGGGCCAGGCTAGGCCACGCGGCCAGGTGGTGTGGTGGACCCCTGGTCCCTCTCCATCTCGTATTTTGGCACTTGATCCCTTCCGGAAAAATAGGCACTTTGGCTTTTGACCCGTCCAATTCCGAGAATATTCATTTTCTGACTTTCCTGGAACAAAAAACAGCAGAAAACAGGCAGCTGGCGCTGTGGCTCTTGTTAATAGGTTAGTCCAAGAAATCATATGAAAAGTACTCCAAAGTTGGAACAAAACACAAGAAAGTGGATAAAACCAAGCATGGAACATCAAAAATTATAGGTACATTTGCAATGTATCAACATCCCCAAGCTTAAGTCCTGCTCGTCCTCGAGTAGGTAAGTGATAAAAAGAAAAAAAAATTGAGGTGACATGCACCATCAAAGACTTGATCAAAGTATTTGCAGAACAATCAAAGTTGGGATCATAGTACTTCATTCATAACATGAAAGAAAAGTTCTAGCAATAAGCAAAGAAACTATGATGCAACATAAAATGGTACAAACAAAAGATTCATGAATAACATGCTTTGCAAGACGTTTGTTTGTTTCACATAAAGAAAACATAGCATAATAGTATTAAGCTTGTCCTTCAATAGAGTAGCAAATATAAATGCATAGGACACCTTCAAAGTTCATAAGAGTGACTAGATACAATAGTTTAAAACAAGCAATAACAAGTTATGCATCAATCAACTAGTCTTGGGACAATGCACATAGAACTAAGAATGGCCACTATGCTCTCAAAGTAGGTGCATAAAGATAGAAGGTGGAGACTCAATAAATTGGTGGAAGAAAAGCCTTTTGTGAAAGGAAGTAGGGATTCAAGTCTCATAAAGAGCTTCCAAAAATTATGGTACTTGTAGTTTTCAGCTCCCATTGCCCCTATCATAAGCATCTTGAAAGTGATTAAGGTTAAAGTGACATAACTAAGAGGATATGCTTGACAAGTTATAAACCGAAATCTCATGCCCCTTACTTACGAAGACCGATCCTCATGCTACTCAACTTTAGTCACGAGTAAGCTCTTGTCATTGTAAGTATATGTGTATCATTAAGAACCGCCAACGAGGTACCCCTTGCACATGATACAGGAGCTTTCCCATAATCAAAATGACAAGGCAAGCACACAATGAGCATCTCAGCGATCTTTTTATTTGCTATTTGCATAGGTTTTTATTGAGGATGCTTCATAGAGTGCTCATTATGGTGATGCTGCAAGTTTCCACCATGATTAGGCATGGCTTAGGCTAGCGGCCCAGGCGTTTCTCTAACACACATACAAACTCCATGATCTTACAACTTCCACTTTTATTTCACACCGCCGGGATCCGTAAGCAAAAGAACATGATATCAACGGGGTACAAAGTACAAGTGCAATGTTGAAAGCGTTCCCCATGAAACATGGTTCTGCTAATTTCAACTTATAAAGAGCAAGCATATACGCAACAAAGAAGGACCCAATGGTTCAAGTTTATTAGAGGCAATAAAGTAAAGTGTGCCATCAAGTTCGTGAGAGCTTTAATCACTAGTTTTCTCATAACAAGTGAAAGGTAAACAAAAGCATGAATATACTTGGAATAACATAAGCTAGTAGGTAGGTATGGTGGACTCTTTGTAATAACTTGGTTTAGGGAGTTGGATGCATGAGTGGAACTCATACTTGGTGGTGGAGGCTAGCAAAAGACTGGGAGCGACAAACTAAGAGAGCAATAATGGCCATAATCATGCAGAGCGACAAAACATCATTGATCAAAGCATAAAGTGATACTACAAGTTGAAATCTAAAGGATCATAAAGGCTTATGGTGACTTGAGATAGTCATAACATGGTGTGAGCATGCGCCAAGTCAACCCATATAAAGCATCAAAGGAGAATACCACTATACTATGCTTTAATATGCTAAAACAACGCATGATTCATCCAAGGCACATTAAGCAATCTCAATTGTTTATGACAAGTCATCAAACAACAAAGAATACTAAGCATAAATCCAAAACAATATCAAGCATGGCATGACAAAGCATAGGCCAAAGTCAAAAACAAGCTCTTTTTACCACTTAAGCACGAGCTTTCCTACTCTTTTCCAAACCAAACCAAACTATTTAAAAACCAATGTATGAAAGAGGGGGTCCAACCAATTTATTCACCAAACTAAGCAAACAAAAGCAAACCAAAAACCAAAACAAAAACGAAAAAGAAGACGCTCGAAGAACAACACAACCGTGCATGAAACGATAAAAATGAAGCGTTTGGAAGAAACCTAGGATTTTTATTGATGAAGAAGGGGATGCCTTGGGCATCCCCAAGCTTTGACGCTTGTACTTCTTGGATATTTCATGGGGTGACATGTGTGGCATCCCCAAGCTTGAGTTTTAGTCCATCCTTCATCTCATTACTCATTCCTTCCATACACCTGAAATTTTTCCTTCATTCAAAACTTTACACAATCTCATTAGCAACATTTGTGCACTTAAGATAAATAAGTCTTAAGGTTCAGTTATAACACCAAATAAACTTCCATTAGAACACTAGCTACTGTAGCACTTCCCTCAAAAAGCTCAATTCCCCAAAGGAACTCAAGAAGAAACTAACAAGAAGCAAATGCAGAAAATGGCAGAAATCTGTCAAAACAGACCAGCAGGTAAAGACGAATTTTTTAGAAGACCTTCAGTTGCTCAAATCAAAAGGTGTTGTACTAATGAAAGTTAGATAAAAACCTGGGGCAGAAGCACGAAAAATTAAAGCTTAATCTGACGTACAGAGCTCTCTCAGGAATTTTTACGGTGAAGCACAGAAATCTGTTTTGGGACAGCAACTTTCCCAATCATTACTTCTCTCTCATTAGAGGTTACTCTTGGCATAAAAAGCAAATAAAAAGGATAAGGAGAGGTTATTACAGAGGTAATAACTTCCAAGACTCAACTAAAACTCTTGGGTTATCTCCCAACAAGTTCTTTTCTTTAACGCCTTTAAGTTAGGCATAAGAAGCAAAAAAGGAATCAAATGTTCTCAAATGAAGAAGCATTAAGACCAACTTTCTTGCCCTTACCTCTCTTATTTTTATTCTTAACCTTTGGGAAAATGAGATTGTTTGGTGGAGAAGAAAGGCGCATGGTCCCCTTTCCCACATCTATTATTTCTCCAAGGAGTTATAATAGGGACCTTACAAGTGTAATTTGTCCTTTTCCTGCACATTCAATAACAAGATAGTCAATAGAAATCGTTTTCTCAAGGATCCTTGTAAACACTCCTTCAGCTATTCCAAGAGGAAATATGGTAGTATTATTAGCAAGAGATATTTCCTTTCCTCCCTTAGTGAGCCCCCAAGTATTCAGAGATTTATAAATATCTTTGGGCATAAGACAAAATTCAGACATGATATCACAACGAGCTTGAAAAGTTTCAGTGTTCATCTCAATCTTTATTGTAGGGAACCACTTTGATGGTTCATAATTTATGGGAACATAATTGAGATGCTCCCTAAGCGTGTTATATCAATTTTCTAAGCTAGTAGTGCTAGCCTCAAGAGTGTCCAGCCTAGCAATTATTTTTGCGAAAGAAATATCAGTTTGGCTAGGCATAATGTAAGTGAGGATCAATTTATTTATAGCATTAGTAGCATCATCCTCATTACATTGGAGGAAATCTCCTCCCACAACAACATCTAAAGCATATCTATAGCAAAGAGCAATCCCAAGGTAAAAACTGCTAAGGAACAAGCTTTGAGTCATTTTAGGCTTTGTTTTTTCATGTAGATTAGAGATTCTTGACCAAGCTTCCTTAAAACTTTCCTCAATTCCTTGTTTAAAAGTGAAAATCATATCCTCGGGTGACATAGTGATTGGAGCAAGGCTAGACATAGTGACAACTAAAGGAGACTTAATTTTTGTGTGTTTTTTAATAAGAAAGCAAACTAGTATAACTTTTTTTTTTGTGTTTTTAAAGAACCAAAACAACCAAACAAAGCAAAAATAAACTAAGCAAAACAAAAACAACAAGTAAAGAAATTGGTTATGAGGGACTCCCCTTGTGAAGATGTCCTTGACTCCCCGGCAACGGCGCCAGAAAAAATCTTGCTGACTCGTAGTTGATGTAGAGCTCGTTGGGAACACTAAGAGGAAGGTATGATGAGCACAGTAGTAAGTTTTCCCTCAGTTATGAAACCAAGGTTTAATCGAACCAGTAGGAGCAAGGAAACACCCCAAAGGTGTTACTAGCTGAGCTTTGGCAGGACGCACTACCAGTGCTAGTAGCAACGTGGAGACCTGCACAACACAACCACAGAACTTTGTCCCCAACTTGCGATGAGGTTGTCAATCTCACCGTGTTTTGCAGAAAACAAAGGATTAAACGTATCAAATGGAAATAAGTAAAAGTTTGCAGAAAGTAAACACAAAGTAGTAAAATATTGTAGATTGTATGTAAAGAAAAGGACCGAGATCCATAGTTCACTAGAGGTGGCTCTCCTTAGATAGATAACATGCTGGGTGAACAAATTACAGCGGGGCAATTGACAAACACCGAGAAAGCAATACATGCATATACTAATCATCTTGACTCCTCTGAGACTTGATTGGGCATTACAACATAATACATAGACCGCCATCCAACTGCATCTATGACTAATAATCCACCTTCAGGTTATCATCCGAACCCCCTCCAGTATTAAGTTGCAAGCAACAGATTATTGCTTTACGAATTGCATGTAAAGTAAACAATACGATTGTTCTATGAAAAAAGGATTGTTGTTTTCTCCCTAGTAGCAATAGCACATCTAGTACCTTAGAGATTTCTATCACTTCCCCAGATTACCAGAGGCATGAACCCACTATCGAGCATAAATACTAACTCTTGGAGTTGCTAGCATCTACTTGGCCAAGGTAGCTACTAACAACGGAAAGCATGCAAGATCTCAAATAAAAAAGACATGATAGAATCAATAATCAATCTGAAATAGCATCTCAATATCCATCGGATCCCCGCAAACACAACATGTATGAATTACAAATAGATGATCTTGATCATAAACAGAGCTCACAAGATCTAAACATGAAAGCACAAAGGAGGAGAAACCAGCCATCTAGCTACTACATGGATCCGTAGTCCAAGAATGAACTATTCATGCATCACACCGGAGGCTTGCATGGTGATGAAGAAGACCTCCAGGGTGAATTCCCCTCTCCGGCAGGGTGCCGGGAAGAGCTTTAGATCCCTCCCGATCTAGGGATGGAGATGACGGCGGCTACAGACTCTTTCATGGATTTTTGATCGGGTACTGTTTTCGTCCCGAGGGCAACTTATAGGCGGAAGGAGAGGCCGAGGGGGTGCCGGGAGCGGCCACACCACCCCCTAGCATGGGCCAGGCTGGGCCGCGCAGCCAGGTGCTGTGGTGGCCCCCCTGGTCCCTCTTCGTCTCATATTCTGGCACTTGATCCCTTCCGAAAAAATAGGCACTTTGGCTTTTGTCCCGTCCAATTCCGAGAATATTCATTTTCTGACTTTCCTGGAACCAAAAACAGCAGAAAACAGGCAGCTGGCACTATGGATCTTTTTAATAGGTTAGTCCAAGAAATCATATGAAAAGTACTCCAAAGTTGGAACAAAACACAAGAAAGTGGATAAAACCAAGCATGGAACATCAAAAATTGTAGATACATTTGCAATGTATCATGGCGCTGCTCGGGGTTGTTCGGAGGATCCATAGCACGGAGGGCAGCTCGTCTACCCATGCTCTAGTCGCTCGTTTGAGAGGCCTAAGGAGGGGCTTCTTGATGCCATTGCAGACTAGGTCGTTGGCCTTTTCGACTTTACTATTGGTCTAGGGGTGTGCCATAGAGGCGTAGCTGATGTTGATGCCCAAGTATTCGTAGAAATCCTAGAACTTGTTCGAGGTGAAGTTTGTCCCGTTGTCGGTGATGATGTTGTGCGGCACCACGAATCTAAAGATGATGGACTCGAAGAACTTGATGGCAGTGGCACCAGTTTGGTTGGTGACGGGCATGGCCTCGATCCAATTGGTGAATTTGTCGACTGCGACGAGGAGGAAGACGTATCCTCTGGGCGATGACTTCTGCAGCTTGCCGACCATGTCAGGTCCCCACTGCACGAAAGGCCAAGCCACGGGTATTGGCCTAAGCTCGACGCCTAGTGCGTGCATCTTATCCACGAATCTCTGACATGTGTTGCACCTCTCGATGATGCTTTTAGCATCACGCATCACGGTTGGCCAGTAGAAACCAGCTCGTAGAGCCTTGGCAACAAGGGCGTGACTATCAACATGATGTCTGCATGTGCCTTCATGGATTTCGAGGAGGATTCCCTTGTCATCACCGTTGGTGACGCTTCGGTTGTGGACACCCGTGATGCTTAGCTTATACAACTCGCCATTTATGATGGTGAAGACCTTGGAGCACCGAGGTCGTGCGTCCGTCGGGTCATCCGACAGTTTCTTAGTGACCAGGTACGTGATGTACGGCTTGGTCCAGGATGGCTCGATGAGCATGACCTCCATGGGGCCTTCGGGTTTAGGTTATGGTTCTGCTTTAGTGGATCCTTCAGCCTCTTTGGGTGGCATAGCCTCCGAGTGCGTTGCTGCTTTTGGTTAGCCTTTGGTAGGCTTCACGTTGATGGACCGTTTGCATATTTGCTCCAAGAATACGCCTGGTGGCACCAGGGTGCATGTGGAGCCTATGTTGGCAAGCGTGTCGGCCTCCTCGTTGCTTTCATGGCTGACATGCCGCAGTTCGCAGCCATCAAAGTCTCCTTCAAGTGTGTTGTAGAGGTCGCGGTATGAGATCGTGTTGTCACTTATGGCATCGCACCTCTTCATGGTCTGATATACCATGAGGTTAGAGTCGCCATAGATG
This sequence comes from Avena eriantha, assembly GCA_910589775.1. Taxonomy (NCBI): domain Eukaryota; kingdom Viridiplantae; phylum Streptophyta; class Magnoliopsida; order Poales; family Poaceae; genus Avena; species Avena eriantha. Next base: position 226,445,624 of record OU342746.1, on the reverse strand, counting down.
ACGAGTCGAGTTGTGCTACAGGCTTTGGCCATTCACATCCCATGGAGCAGAGCCTCGTACTCTGCTTCATTGTTGGATGTGTGGAACTTCATCCGCCGTACATACCGCATCTTGTCACCCTATGGAGATGTCAGGATGACACTGGTGTCGGCTCCCTCTCGATGCTTGGATCCGTTGAAGTGCATTGTCCATAGACTGGACAGGTCTGGTGTATCTAGGATCTGGTTCTCCATCCAGTGGACGAGGAAATCCGTAAGTACTTGCGACTTGATCACTGTCCACCGCTCGTAGGTGATGTCTCGTGGAGACAGTTTGATGCCCCAGAGGGAGACCCGCCCTGTTGCATCAAGGTTGTTGAGGATGTGGTTTAGCGGGGCGTTGTTGACCATGATTATCGGGTGCTCCTGGAAGTAGTTGCGCAGCTGTCGTGCAGTCATGAAGACACGTTAGGCCAACTTTTGGTAATGCGGGTACCACTGTTTGGTGGGTGTGAGCACCTTGCTATGGTAGTACACCGAACGTTGCACCCCATGGACCTTGTTTTCTTCATCTTGTTCGACCACAAGTACGGTGTTGACCACCTAGTTAGTGGCGGCTATGTATAGCAACATTGGTTCCTTTTCCTTGGGGGTCACTAGGACAGGCAAGGTTGAGAGTAGACGCTTGAGATCTTTGAATGCTTCTTGTGCTTCGCTCGTCCACTCAAACTGGTATGTCTTGCGGAGGAGTTGGTAGAAAGGTACCGCCTTCTTGCCCATTCGACTGATGAATTAGCTGAGTGCCACAATCCGCCTAGCTAGCTACTAGACGCCTTTGATGTTCTTTGGCTTCTCCATGGTCACTATGGCCTTTATCTTTTTAGGGTTTGCCTCGATGCCCCTTGCGGAGATGAGATACCCGAGTAATTGCCTGGATGGGATGCTGAAGTCGCACTTCTCTGGGTTCAGCTTGATCCTGTAGCGATCAAGGTTGTCGAAGGTCTCACGGAGATCGTCGATGAGTGTAGCTTCCTTATTTGTTTTGACCACTATGTCGTCGACATAGACCTGGATGTTGTGGCCAATCTGGTTCTTCAGGCATGCCTGCATGCACCATTGGTAGGTGGCACCTGCGTTCTTCAACCCGGAGGGCTTCATGTTATAGCAGTAGACTCTAAAAGGTGTGATGAAGGCCGTTTTTCTTGGTCCTACACTTTGATTCGAATCTGGTGGTAGCCTGAGTAGGCATCGAGGAAGAATAGGCGCGCGCATCCCGCAGTGGAGTCGATTATTTGATCGATCCGCAGTAATGGAAAGTGGTCCTTCGGGCAGTGTTTGTTGAGGCAGGTGAAGTCCACGCACATCCACAGGATGTCCGTGTCCTTTTTTGGAACAAGCACGGGGTTAGCTACCCAGGTGCTTTCCTTGATCTCACGGATGAATTCGACGTCGAGTAGTCTACTGACTTCCATGTTGACCGCTTTTGCCCTTGATTCTGACAGTCGACGCATCGACTGCTTGATAGGTCTCGCATCTGGGAACATGTTGATTGTGTGCTCGACGAATTCCCTGGGAACTCCTGGCATGTCCGCAGGACACCATGCGAATATTTCCCAGCACTCATGAAGGAATTCAACGAGCGTGAGTTCCTATGCGGAACTTAGGTTGTTGGCGATGAGGGTCATCTTGGTCGGGTCCGTTGGATGGATCTAGACCGCCTTGGTGTTCACCGTGGAGTCGAAGGACTGGTCCGGTGCATCCCGCTTACTCACAGGAGGAAGACTATTGTCCGTCAACTCCTTGAGCCTTTCCAGCTCCTCTTGCATGCCGAAAGACTAGGAGATTCTATTGAATTACCTATCACAGTTGTAGGATATGGTAAAGCTCCCATGGATAGTGATAATACAGTTTGGTCCGGGCATGTTCATCAGGAGGTATGCGTAGTGGGGCACTGTCAGGAACCTTGCCAATGCCACGTGCCCGAGGATGGCGTGGTACTGAGATGACCAGTCGACCACCTCGAACTCAAGGCGCTCACGTCGTAAGTTTTCGGGTGTGCCGAAGATCATGTCCAACTAGATTTTGCCCAGGGGTAGATTCCCTTTCCTAGTACGATGTCGTGGAAGGTCGTCTCAGATGCTTCTAGGATCGATATGGGGATTTGCATGGCGCGCTGAGTACTGGCGAACATGAGGTTGATGCTGCTGCCGCTTCCCATGAAGACTTTGCTCATCTTGAAGTCGTCGATCTGCGCATTGAGCACCATGGCGAATTGCCTGGGTGACGGACCTGACGCGGATGGTCGGTCCTATATAAGGTGATGTAGGACTCATACCCACTGAGGTACTCAGGGGTTGCAGGTGGAGCGGTTACCACCAAGTTGATTTGGCGAGTGAACGTCTTCTGAGTCCTGTTGGAGGGGCGCCCTTTCTGGATCATACCCATGTTCCCCAGCGTGCGTGGGTATTGCTCTGCTCCACTGTTTAGCACCGGCGCAACCATAGGCTACGGGGGTCCTCCCGGTGGTGGTGGTGCCCCGTATGCTATGGGGCCAGACGCGGTCCCGTACCCCTGGTTTGCCGCATCGCGATGTAGTTGGGTGTATGCTTGTTGGAGCTTCTGGAACTCACGACAGTCTTTGAGGAGGTGGCTGGATTTCTTCTTGTCGTCATGTTTGTTGACGTAGAAGTGGACGTTGTAGGGTCTCGACAGCCTCTCCATGGCGCTAGGTGCAGCATCACGGGTGCGGCGTTGCCACACTTGTGTTGTTTTGCCGCTGTCGTGGTAGCTGCTGTTGCTGCGGTACCTGCTATTGCGGTTACCGTCATTGCGCTTGTCGGCATAGCCAGATGCGAGCATGTCGACCTCTTCGTGGTCCTCATAGCCACGCATCCGACATTTCCCTCGGCGATCTCACCTACGGCCGAGGTCATCCTGGTCGTCTGAACGAGCGTGGTTGTTGTGGATGGAGTCTTCGCTGTCCTCCTACCGGTTCGCGATATCCATTTGGTGGTCGATGGTTTTGGGCTTGGTGCCGCCCAACTCCTCCCTGAGCTCTCTACAGCGTACACCACCATTGAACATGTTGATTGCGCGCTCCTCGGAGATGTCCTCCACTGAGTTCTTGATGATGGACCACCGCTGGATGTAGGAGCGGAGGGATTCACTGGGCTTTTGGCAATAGGCGTGGAGCTCTTTGATTAATGCGGTATGCTTGTAGGTGCCCTTGAAGTTGCAGACAAAGTGGTATACTAGCTCCTCCCAGTTGTGAATTGAATCGCGAGGAAGATTATTGAGCTAGGCTCGGGCGGTGCCCTTTAGCTATAGCTGGAGGCACTGCATGGCTGTGTTCTTGCACCCGCCATGCAACTTGACTGAGCAAATGTGGTCATCGAGCCAAATTTTTGGCTCCTGGAGGCTGTCGAACTTCGGGTTATCCAAAGGAAGCTTGAAGCCTTTCGGCATCCGAGTTTGCCGTATGGCCTGGCTGAAGCAGCTAGCACTGTAGAGATCTATTTCTTCGTCCTCCGACTCGGTTGAGTAGGTGTGCTTGGCATGCATATTGTCGACCTTGCCTTGCGTGATTTCGTCACGGGCGTCGTAGTTGCGGCTCCTTTGCCGCGGGCTGCGACGTCACCGCGACAAGTCATGTTCCTCCTCGCTGGATCATTGCGAGCGGTTCCTCGCAAATGTCGCCTTTTTCTTCGACTCCGTCATTGGGTCCTTGGCCAGCGCGGCTTCTACCAATCTGAGCCCAGCGATGGCGGATTGGTGTACGGCAGATCGCGGATCTCCAGCCGGAGGCTGGTTAGTTAGCCTGTGCGTAGTAGCTACGATCACCGTAGCTAGCATCGTTTTGGGATCATGTAAAGCCGAGAGTCGATCGACATGAGCGAGAAGTCGAGGGCCTTGGTGGCCTCTTGTCGATCTTTGTCATTGAGGTGATCGATCCGAGAGCGTCTTTTGGCGACCACAGCGTCGTTGCCCTTCGAGGAGGATCCGTCGACGGAGGAGAGTGCTGCCCGTCGGGCGCTTGATTCATTCGTTGTATTCTTGCGTGCCACAAGCTCATCGTTCACCGATTGTTGGCGGTTGAACTACCTTATGAGGAGCTAGTGGTAGCCCGTCAGCATGTCACGAGATGCATCGTCTGGAAGGGGGTTGCCCTGCAAGGCTTCCCTGACTCGCTCCCACTGTTCTTCCGAAAGGTGGATCTCTGGGCGACCAGACCCGCCTCCGCCGTGGGCGTTGGGATTGGGGGGTTGGGTTGGTTGCGACTGCCGTTGGTAGGGTCGTGGTTGCCGGTGTAGGTGGGGCATTCGTTACCGGTGTTGCCTTGAGTGCCTCCACCACCGTTGGTGATGACGGCGCACATGTAGCGGTTCGGGAAGCCGTTGCCCCCCCAGCTCTCCGACCGGGAGCCGCAGATGCCTTCCTCTGACGATAGATCGTAGAGATCAGAGTCGCAATTGTTGTTGTTGTCTGTGTCATAGGTTGATGCACGAGCGTTGAGCTCACTCTGTTGGAGATATGCCCAAGAGGCAATAATAAAAGTGATTATTATTATATCTTTGTGTTTATGATGAATGTTTACATCCCATGCTATAATTGTATTATTAGGAAACACTAATACATGTGTGTTTTGTAAACATAAGAGAGTCCCTAGTAAGCCTCTTGTTGAACTAGCTTGTTGATTAATTGATGATCATGGTTTCCTGATCATGGACATTAGGATGTGATTGATAACAAGGTTATGTCATTGGGAGAATGATGTGATGGACACACACCCATAGCAAGCGTAGCATAAGATCAAGTCATTAAGTTCGTATTGCTGTAAGCTTTTAAATGCATAGTAACCTAATCCTTCGACCATGAGGTTGTGTTAATCACCATCACCGGATGGGTACTTTGATGACATCAAACACCGCTTCGTAACTGGGTGGTCATAAAGGTGTCATTGGGTATTCTGAAAGTATGTGTTGAAGCGCATGGACCAAGATTGGGATTTGTCCATCCATATGACGGATAGATATGCTCTGGGCCCTCTCGGTGGAATGTCATCTAGTTAGCTTGCAAGCATGTGACTGGGTCACAAGGGATGACATATCACGGAACGAGTAAAGAGTACTTATCAGTAACGAGGTAGAACTAGGTATGGAGATGCTGACGATCAAACCTCGGATAAGTATAGTATCGCGTGACAAAGGGAATTGGTTTCGTATGTAAATGGTTCAATCGATCACGAAGTCGTCGTTGAGTATGTGGGAGCCATTATGGATCTCCAGATCCCGCTGATGGTTATTGATAGGAGATGTGTCTCTGTCATGTCTGCATATTCACGAACCGTAGGGTGACACACTTAAGGTTCGAAGTTGTTTTAAGTAGATATGGAATATGCGTTGGAGACCGAATGTTGTTCGGAGTCTCGGATTGGATTCGGGACATCACGAGGAGATCCGGAATGGTCCGGAGAATGAGATCCATATATTGGGGATCATTTTCTGAGTTAGGAAATGTTCCGGAGTATTTGTATGAGGGTTCTAGAAGGTTTCGGAATGTTCCGGAAGGTTCTGGAAGGTTGGAGTTTGCTTGAAAACCAAGGAAGGGATCAAGGAGTCCTGGTGGGTCAAGACTAGGAGTCGTGGGGGAGGAGGACTCCTCCCCCCTCCCCAATCCGCCGGCCCTAGAGGGAGGGGAGTCCTACAAGGACTCCCCCTCCCATGGCGCCTCACCCCCTTTAAATAGAGGGGCAGGGGCGCCCCCTCCACCCCTGCTCCATAACTCCCAATCTCTGCCGCCTCTCCTCCACCTTTCTTCTGCACAGGCATAGGCGAAGCCCTGCAGAATTCTCTACTCCTCCACCACCACTACGCCGTCGTGCTGCTGGGATTCCGTGGAGAAGATCTACTACCTCCGCTGCTCGCTGGAACAAGGAGAGGAAGGTCTACTTCGACTCCGCACGTGTGATCGACTGCGGAAGCGCTGCCCGAACGCGGCGCCGGAAGGATCGTCCACTTGACCGACTGCGGAAGCGCTGCCGGAACGCGGCGCCAGAAGGATCGTCCACACGATCTTGAGATCGGCAAGTGATCGACTACATCAACCACGAGATCTAATCTCGTTAACGCTTTCGGATCTACGAGGGTTAGTTCCTATCTATCTCGTTGCACATGTCTAATAGATTAGATCTTGGCTTTTATCAAGATTAGATCTGGGTTTTGTTCGTTCTTGCGGTAGAATTTTTTTGTTTTCCATGCTACGAACCCATCAGTGGTATCAGAGCCGTATCTATGCGTAGATCTGTTGCACGAGTAGAACACAATGTTTTTGTGGGTGTTGATGCTTTTGTTGTCGGTGTCTTAGCGTGTACTTTGCATCTTGCAGCATGGTGGGATGAAGCGGCTCGGGCTAACATTACATGTCATCGCACATGAGACTTGCTCCACGCTTGACGTGCAACTTGCTTTGCACAAGTGGCTTTGCGGGTGTCTGTCTCTCCCACCATAGTTAAGATTCAATTTACAATGAGCATCTGACAACACTTGTATCAACGTTGTGGTCCTTGTTCGTAGGTAAGATCGGTCTTATGCGAAAGCCCCAAACCACGTAAAACATGCAAAGAAAATTAGAGGCGTCTAACTTGTTTTTGCAGGGGTTTTGTGATGTGATATGGCCATCATGTGATTGTGATTGTATTTGATGTATGCAATGATCCTTGTTGTAATATGGCAACCGGCAGGAGCCTAATGGTTGTCTTTAATTCTGTTAAGACCTGCGTGTCTATTCATCTTGTAATAGCTTTATTCCAAGTAGTTGTAATAGTTGCTGGTGATGATGGACAACCATGAAGCGGCGCCACTGACCTTGACGCAATGCTGGTGATGATGGAGATCATGTTCGTGCTTTGGAGATGGAGATCAAAGGCGCAAGAAGAAAAGGCCATATCATATCACACTAATTATGAATTTCCTATGATGTTAATCCTTTATGCATCTTGTATTGCTTAGATCGTGGCGGTAGCATTATAAGATGATCCCTCTCACAAAATATCAAGTAATAAAGTGTTCACCCTTAGTTGGCACCGTTGCTAAGACTCGTCGTTTCGAAGCATCTCGTGATGATCGGGTGTGATAGATTCTACGTGTGCATACAACGGGTGCAAGCCAGATTTGCACATGCGGAAACTAAGGTTATCTTGACGAGCCTAGCATGTACAGACATGGTCTCCGAACACGGAATACCGAAAGGTAGAGCATGAATCATATAAATGATATGATGAACATGAAGATTGTTCGCCGATGAAACTACATCTTCTCTCGTGAAGATCGGACTTGGTGTAGTGGACTTGGTTCGTGTAATCACTAAGACAATGTGAGGGATGTTGTTTTGAGTGGGAGTTCACCTAGTTAGTTTAAGAATTAAATTTGAACTCAATTTGTCATAAACTTAGTCTAAACTACTTGCAAATTGTTGTAGATTATGGCGACCCCCTCCATCAATTTCAATGCGTTCCTAGAGAAAGAAAAACTTAAGAACAATGGAAGCAATTTCACGGACTGGTTCCGTGGACTAAAGATCGTCCTCAGGGCTGGTCAGTTGACCTATGTGCTCGAAGCACCGCTAGGTGACCCACCTGCAGATAATGCCATCGATGACGAAAAGAATGTTTTTGCCACTCGGAAAAATCATTGCTCCACAGTTCAGTGTGCCATCCTGTACGGTTTAGAAGCGGAGCTCCAGAAGCGTTTTGAGCACCATGACCCGTTCGAGATCATTAAGGAGCTCAGGCTAATTTTTGAGACTCACGCGGCCATGGAGAGCTATGAGGCCTCCGAAAAGTTCTTTAACTGTAAGATGGAAGAGGGAAGCTCCGTTAGCGAGCACGTGCTCACCATGTCTGGGTACGCAAACAAGCTCCAAGAGTTGGGAATATCGATTCCTAATGAATTGGGGATTCACTGTCTCCTTCAATCACTGCCACCAAGTTACAAGAACTTTGTGATGAACTACAACATGCACTGCATGAACAAGACGTTGCCTGAACTGTCGTCCATGCTGAAAACTGCTGAAGTGGAGATCAAGAAGGAGCACCAAGTGTTGATGGTCAATAAGACCACCAATTTCAAGAGACAGGGAAGGCCTAAGAACAAGGGCAACTTCAAGAAGGACGGCAAGAAAGCTGCCGCACCTGCTAAGAAGCCCAAGGCTGGTCCTAAGCCTAAAACTGAGTGCTTCTACTGCAAGGGTGCTGGTCACTGGAAGCGTAACTACCCCAAGTACCTGGCGGATCTGAAGAACGGCAACATCAAGAAGAAAGGTATATTTGATATATGTGTTATAGATGTGTATCTTACTAGTAATCGTAGCAGTGCCTGGGTATTTGATACTGGTTCGGTTGCTCATATTTGTAACTCGAAACATGAGCTGCGGAATAAACGAAGACTGGCAAGAGACGAGGTGACGATGCGCGTTGGAAATGGCTCCAAGGTTGATGTGATCGCCGTCGGCACGCTCCCTCTACATCTACCTTCGGGATTAGTTTTAAATTTGAATAATTGTTATTTGGTGCCTGCGTTAAGCATGAACATTATATCTGGATCCTGTTTATTGCGAGACGGTTACTCTTTTAAGTCCGAGAATAAAGGTTGTTCGATTTATATGAGTAATATCTTTTATGGTAATGCACCTGAGATGAATGGTTTATTCTTACTGAATCTCGATAGTAGTGATACACATGTTCACAACATAGATGCTAAACGAATAAAATTGAATGATAATTCTACATACATGTGGCACTATCGTCTTGGTCACATTGGAGTGAAGCGTATGAAGAAACTCCATTCTGATGGACTTCTTGAATCACTTGATTTTGAATCACTTGAAAGATGCAAAGCATGTCTAATGGGAAAAATGACTAAGACTCCATTCTCTGGTACAATGGAGCGAGCTACAGGCTTATTGGAAATAATACATACCGATGTGTGCGGTCCAATGAGTGTAGCATCGCGTGGTGGATATCGTTATGTTCTCACTTTCACGGATGACTTGAGTAGATATGGGTATGTCTACTTTATGAAACATAAGTCCGAAACTTTCGAGAAGTTTAAGGAATTTCAAAGTGAAGTGGAAAATCATCGTAACAAGAAGATTAAATTTCCGCGTTCTGACCGCAGAGGTGAATATCTAAGTTATGAGTTTGGCATGCATTTAAAGAAATGTGGAATACTTTCACAGTTGACACCGCCGGGAACACCACAGCGTAATGGTGTGTCCGAACGTTGTAATCGAACTCTCTTAGATATGGTTCGGTCTATGATGTCTCTTACAGATTTACCGTTATCATTTTGGGGCTATGCATTAGAGACAGCCGCATTCACTTTAAATAGGGCACCATCTAAATCCGTTGAAATGACACCGTACGAATTGTGGTTTGGTAAGAAACCTAAGTTGTCGTTCCTTAAAGTTTGGGGTTGCGAAGCATATGTAAAGAAGTTACAACCTGATAAGCTAGAACCCAAAGCGGAGAAATGCGTCTTCATAGGATACCCTAAAGAAACGATTGGGTATACCTTCTATCATAGATCTGAAGGCAAAGTTTTCGTTGCAAAGAATGGATCCTTTCTTGAGAAGGAGTTTCTCTCGAAGGAGGTGACTGGAAGGAAAGTAGAACTCGATGAGGTTATTGAACCTTCTCTCGGATTTGAGAGTAGCGCAGCACCAGAAGATGTTTGTGTGCCGCCTGCACCAATTGGAGAGGAAGCTAATGATAATGATCATGAAACTTCAAACGAAGTTACTGCTGAACCTCACAGGTCAACGAGGGTTCGTACCACTCCTGATTGGTATGACTCTGCCTTGAACGTCATGTTGGTGGACAACGCTGATGACCCTGCGACGTATGAAGAAGCTATGGTGAGCCCAGATTCCGACAAATGGCTAGAAGCCATGAAATCCGAAATGGGATCCATGTACGAAAACCAAGTGTGGACTTTGGTGGACTTACCGGATGGCCGTAAGGCTATCGAGAACAAATGGATTTTCAAGAGAAAAACAGATGCTGATGGTAATGTTACCGTCTATAAAGCTCGACTTGTCGCGAAAGGGTTTCGACAAATTCAAGGAGTTGACTATGATGAGAGTTTCTCACCAGTAGCGAAGCTAAAGTCTGTGAGGATTTTGTTAGCAATTGCTGCACATTTTGATTATGAGATTTGGCAGATGGATGTCAAAACGGCGTTCCTTAATGGTGACATCGAGGAAGAGTTGTATATGGTACAACCCAAGGGTTTTGTCGATCCTAAAGATGCTGACAAGGTATGCAAGCTTCAGCGCTCCATTTATGGACTGAAGCAAGCATCCCGGAGTTGGAATCAACGTTTTGATAAAGTAATCAAAACTTTGGGTTTATACAAACTTATGGAGAAGCTTGTATTTACAAGAAAGTGAGTGGGAGCTCTGTAGCATTCCTAGTACTATATGTAGATGACATATTGTTGATTGGGAATGATATGGAACTTCTTAATAGCGTCAAAACCTATTTGAATAATAGTTTTTCAATGAAGGATCTTGGCGAAGCGGCATATATTCTAGGCATCAAGATTTATAGAGATAGATCAAGACGCCTAATAGCGCTTTCACAAAGTACATACTTGGACAAAGTTCTAAAGAAGTTTAGAATGGAAGATAGCAAGAAAGGGTTCGTGCCCATGTTGTCAGGTAAGACCTTGAGTAAAACTCAAAGTCCAGCTACGGCAGAAGATAGAGAGAAAATGAATAATATCCCCTATGCCTCGGCCATAGGTTCTACCATGTATGCCATGTTGTGTACAAGGCCGGATATAGCACATGCTATTAGTTTGACTAGCAGATATCAAAGTGATCCTAGAATGGAGCACTGGACAGCGGTCAAGAATATCCTAAAGTACCTAAATAGGACTAAGGATATGGTTCTTTCTTATGGAGGTGATGAACAACTTGTTGTAAACGGTTACACCGATGCTAGTTGGAACACCGATCCAGATGACTCGAAGTCACAGTCGGGATACGTATTTATTTTGAATGGTGCTGCAGTGAGCTAGAGGAGTGCGAAGCAAAGCGTTGTGGCGAAATCTTCAACTGAATCGGAATACATAGCTGCTACGGAGGCTGCACAAGAAGCCGTATGGATGAAGGAATTCATTACTGAACTTGGCGTGGTTCCCAGTGCGTTGGACCCGATGGCCATCTACTGTGACAACACAGGTGCCATAGCTAATGCACAGGAGCCAAGGTCACATAGCAAGCTGAAGCACATCAAGCTACGTTTCCACGCTATTCGCGAGTATGTCCGAGATGGTGACATAAATATTTGCAAAGTACACACTGATCTGAATATGGCGGACCCGTTGACTAAACCTCTCCCTAGGGCAAAGCATGACCAACACTAGAACGCCATGGGTGTTAGGTATATTACCATGTAATCTAGATTATTGACTCTAGTGCAAGTGGGAGACTGTTGGAGATATGCCCAAGAGGCAATAATAAAAGTGATTATTATTATATCTTTGTGTTTATGATGAATGTTTACATCCCATGCTATAATTGTATTATTAGGAAACACTAATACATGTGTGTTTTGTAAACATAAGAGAGTCCCTAGTGAGCCTCTTGTTGAACTAGCTTGTTGATTAATTGATGATCATGGTTTCCTGATCATGGACATTAGGATGTGATTTATAACAAGGTTATGTCATTGGGAGAATGATGTGATGGACACACACCCATAGTAAGCGTAGCATAAGATCAAGTCATTAAGTTCGTATTGCTGTAAGCTTTTAAATGCATAGTAACCTAATCCTTCGACCATGAGGTTATGTTAATCACCATCACCGGATGGGTACTTTGATGACATCAAACACCGCTTCGTAACTGGGTGGTCATAAAGGTATCATTGGGTATTCTGAAAGTATGTATTGAAGCGCATGGACCAAGATTGGGATTTGTCCATCCATATGACGGATAGATATGCTCTGGGCTCTCTCGGTGGAATGTCATCTAATTAGCTTGCAAGGATGTGACTGGGTCACAAGGGATGACATAACATGGAATGAGTAAAGAGTACTTATCAGTAACGAGGTAGAACTAGGTATGGAGATACCGACGATCAAACCTCGGATAAGTATAGTATCGCGTGACAAAGGTAATTGGTTTCGTATGTTAAATGGTTCTATCGATCACGAAGTCATCGTTGAGTATGTGTGAGCCGTTATGGATCTCCAGATCCCGCTGATGGTTATTGATCGGAGAGGTGTCTTCATCATGTCTGCATATTCATGAACCGTAGGGTGACACACTTAAGGTTCAAAGTTGTTTTAAGTAGATATGGAATGTGCGTTGGAGACCGAATGTTGTTCGGAGTCTCAGATTGGATCCGAGACATCACGAGGAGCTCCGGAATTGTCCGGAGAATAAGATTCATATATTGGGGATCATTTTCTAAGTTAGGAAATGTTCCGGAGTATTTGTATGGGGATTCTAGAAGGTTTCGGAATGTTCCGGAAGGTTCTAGAGGATTTCTTGGAGTTTGCTTGAAAACCAAGAAAGGATCAAGGAATCCTTGTGGGGCAAGACAAGGAGTCGTGGGGGAGGAGGACCCCTCCCCCCTCCCAATCCGCCGGCCAAGGAAGGAGGGGAGTCCTACTAGGACTCCCCCTCCCATGGCGCCTCCCTCCTTTAAATAGAGGGGTGGGTAAAGAGTAAAGAGTAAAGAGTAAAGGACTGGGTCACAAGGGATGACATAACATGGAATGAGTAAAGAGTACTTATCAGTAACGAGGTAGAACTAGGTATGGAGATACCGACGATCAAACCTCGGATAAGTATAGTATCGCGTGACAAAGGTAATTGGTTTCATATGTTAAATGGTTCTATCGATCACGAAGTCATCGTTGAGTATGTGTGAGCCGTTATGGATCTCCAGATCCCGCTGATGGTTATTGATAGGAGATGTGTCTCTGTCATGTCTGCATATTCACGAACCGTAGGGTGACACACTTAAGGTTCGAAGTTGTTTTAAGTAGATATGGAATATGCGTTGGAGACCGAATGTTGTTTGGAGTCTCGGGCTGGATTCGGGACATCACGAGGAGATCCGGAATGGTCCGGAGAATGATATTCATATATTGGGGATCATTTTCTGAGTTAGGAAATGTTCCGGAGTATTTGTATGAGGGTTCTAGAAGGTTTCGGAATGTTCCGGAAGGTTCTGGAAGGTTTCTTGGAGTTTGCTTGAAAACCAAGGAAGGGATCAAGGAGTCCTGGTGGGTCAAGACTAGGAGTCGTGGGGGAGGAGGACTCCTCCCCCCTCCCCAATCCGTCGGCCCTAGAGGGAGGGGAGTCCTACAAGGACTCCCCCTCCCATGGCGCCTCACCCCCTTTAAATAGAGGGGCAGGGGCGCCCCCTCCACCCCTGCTCCATAACTCCCAATCTCTGCCGCCTCTCTCCTCCACCTTTCTTCTGCACAGGCATAGGCGAAGCCCTGCAGAATTCTCCACTCCACCACCACCGCCACGCCGTCGTGCTACTGGGATTCCGTGGAGAAGATCTACTACCTTCGCTGCTCGCTAGAACAAGGAGAGAAAGGTCTGCTTCGACTCCGCACGTGTGACCGACTGCGGAAGCGCTGCCGGAACGCGACGCCAGAAGGATCGTCCACACGATCTTGAGATCGGCAAGTGATCAACTACATCAACCACGAGATCTAATCTCGTTAACGCTTTCGGATCTACAAGGGTTAGTTCCTATCTATCTCGTTGCACATGTCTAATAGATTAGATCTTGGCTTTTATCTAGATTAGATCTGGGTTTTGTTCGTTCTTGTGGTAGAAATTTTTTGTTTTCCATGCTACGAACCCATCACACTCAAGGTGTCGATTAGTGGTGGGAAACACGATGAAGGTGCAATCGATGGTGCCGGTGAGTGATCGGGAAAGCGAAGCGTGCTGATCTTGCCGATCTGGAAGCGTAGGCTCCCGATCGTCATGCTGGTTCTATCATCCACGGACTCGAAGGCCGGGCGGGTTGCCGACGAGTGGACGGTGAAGTCAAAGGTGCCGAAGAGGAGGCGGTTCTCCACCGCGAAGGAGTTGTAGATCGCGGGTGATAGGGCCGTCGATGCCTCAACATCAGCGCTCCCAGTTCCCGCAGACGGTGCCAATTGATGTTGGGTTAACACGTCAATGTCCATGGTTGATGGACTTGGGTTTGAGGAAGAAGGGAGTGCTGGAAGCTTCATTCGGCTAAAATGCAAGAAAAACAGGGACACAAAGTATACCCAAGTTCGGGCCGACGGAGGGAAACCTTACTCCTGCTTGTTTGCTCTTGATTATTGATGGGATCGAGGGTTACAGGATGCGCAGATACAATCTGGCGGTGTATGAACTAGGGTTGCGATGATCCTTCTCGTTGCTCCCTCCTGGCCTTTATACAGGGAAGCCAGGTCTCGGGATAGTAATGCGAGTCGGTTACATATTAGGGTTTTTCCCTTTAAACTTTCTATCTATTATTTGTCGTGTCCTCCAAGGAGTCGTGTCTCCTTAGGATTAGACCCCCTGAATCTTCATGGACTTTATTTATACCGTGGGCTTCTCTTGGGCCAAACCATATAGGACAATCCTAGATACCCGTAGGGCATATCCATGTCAAATAGCGTGCTGGCCAGAAGCTTTCAGGACACGCTTGTTAGTAAGGAAGTTAGATGATTAAATATAATATGTTATTCTCGTCGCTGTATCCATTACATAGAAGAGCACACACTATATATTTTCCAAATCTTTGCAAAGTACTCCCTCCATTTCAAATTATAAGTTGTTTGAGCTTTGTGAAAGGAGTGCTCCCTCCATTTCAAATTATGTTTTCTCACAATGGGTGCAAATGCACCCGTGAGCCGAATAGCCACCTCCATATATCTAGACACCTTTTGTTGTATAGGTTCGTTCCAAACCTATATAAACCTACACACTAAAAGAAAGCTAGATACAGTCTTTTCACAAAACTAAAGCATCTTATATTTTGAAACGGAGGGAGTACCGTAGAAATGGTTTCAGTTAAATTACTTGTAAAGATGCTTACCTTTCTTAACATGAGTCAATGTAAAAGCTTTTTATTGGCGAAATAATGTAAAAGCTATGTTATATCCAATACTTAGAATTCTCTCTTGAGTTGTGTCTCTCTCTCTTTATTTTTTTGCGAAACCTCTTAAGTCATGTCAACAACAGAAATCAACACAGAATCGCGTAGGTGTGACGAGGCGCAGAAGTACTATGTATGTATGTAAGCTCCTCCCGCAAAAGAACCCGCGTGTTGGTGCGAGTTGGGCTGGACGGTGGCGAAAATGATTTGAATGCATATCGTATCGCTCAGTCCTAGTCGTGTTTTCAATGCTGACCGGGGTCGGACGGCGTCTGGGGGATTGAGATCTGAACAGGTCATAGACGGTGACATGCACGGTGTGATACACGAGACATTTTTTGTTTTGTTTTTTGCGAATCTACACGAGACTTGTTTTGAGTTGGTACTAAAATCTTCAGTGCTTTACTATGCTGGGCATGGTGTCCAACCACCTCGTGCGTAGTAGGAGTAGTATTTTGCAGGACACGCGGACGGACAGGGACACGTCGAGCCCGCGAATGCGAAGATGAGCTGTGGTGGCATGGTGGCTGCGTGGCTGGTGCGAGGATCGTATCTTCTTGGTGCAGCGTAGGCCCCGACGCCCAAAAACTTTGCGCACCGTCGCTGCAAAATCTGTTCCGAGGCTGTCAGGCCATGCTATCGTGCGCCTCCAACAGTTTTGGGTATCTTTTTCCTGGACAAATTTGATCTAGAAATTGTTTTGTGGACACGGAGAAACCGGGGAATAAATTGGACGGGGACAGGCTTGATGCACAAGGGCGGAAAAGGACCGGAGAGAGAGCGAGCGAAAGAAAAGGCGAGAGAGCATCGGCTGGTCGGTCATCACTGATTTCTTCTTCTTGTTCTGAAGATTGCGCCTGAGACCAGATCGGCGGCACGAGTTTGACAGAATAGGCAGCGGCGGCTGGTGATGGTGGCAAGAATGTTCTCTTTGTGAACACTGTGGCTTAGGAAGTGCTCCGTGTAATCGCTAGAAGGTCACACTTTGGTCAGGTGGGTAAGTCAAACTCATGCTCTGGACTCGCTTAGGTGTCCTCAAGTGATTATCTTAATCCAACCGAAGAAAGAAGAATGGACTAATCTTAATCTTGTATTCGGTTTCCTTAATCCAACCGAAGAAAGAAGAATGGACTAATCTTAATCTTGTATTCGGTTTCCCTTCCCCGTCCGCTCTCACCTACTCCTCTTCCGCCTCCTGACCCCTCCCGACCTAATCCTAGGCGCCGCCGCCGCTTCCCCTGTTTCTTGCCGCCGCCTGAGGGGCCAAGGGCAAACCCCTAGCGTTGGCCTCTCTGGCGTCCCAAGGAGGGTGGCGGCGGGGATCCTTCTCCCTTGGCTGGTGGTGCGGCACGAGCCCGTTGCCGCCGGCGTGGCAGGTGTAGGTGGAGGCTGGTGGTGGGCGACAAGGCCGACGGTGGCGCCGACGATGACCGGCGTGGAGCTCTGGTGGTGGTGTGGTCGCGTGGCCCTTGGCCCAGATGCGCCCACCCATGCATCCGATCTCCACGGGACGGATGGTGCGGTGGTAGGTCGGGTACCCAGGTGCCTTCGCCCGCGCACTCTCTCCGTTGATGGGATTTTAGAGGATCTCCGCAGGTCTCTTGGCATCAGGTTGCGGTCGTGGCGGTCCGGGCTGCCTACTCCTCTGCCAGCCTTGCTGGTGAGGAATCGGGCGGCCGGTCCCTTGTGGAGCCGGCGGGCGACGGCGTGGGGGCTAACGATTTGACTAATAAAAGTGGCGGTCCTAAGATCCCTCTCAAATCATGATGATGTTCTGCTTGTCGTATATCATCCGTGATCTGGCCGGAGTGCCGAGTTCTAGAGTGCTCCGCTGACAAACTCTAAATGGACGACATGCCTGGAGTTTGCCGGATCAAATGCATTCGGTCGTGCGCATCCATATTTTTCTTGACCGTTTGGTTTCAGAGGAAGCGTTGCGAAGCTCTGCAGTCTGGTGCCATCGTGGGACATGTCTTTAGTCTCATGGTGACGTCAGTCGTGGAGAAGGGCATGGAAGCCGAGATCTGAGCACGAGTAAGGGTGGTTCGAGTCCTGGTGATAACGAGGTTTCGTCTAGGTGATTTGTGACTTGTAGTAGCGACAATGACAAGTGGGAGCGACAACACAGGAGGAATTTAGGGTCTAATCTTACAGGGTGAAAGACCAAGGTCTGATCTTAGTTGGTTGTGCCTGGCAATGACCTTGGTTGTTTTGTGAGTTCTGACTTTCTCCTTGTCGTGGTGGTGTCACGGCAGATGCCATGTATAGGCTAAAGGTGGGGACTAATACTCGCTAGGGGAATCCAGGGAGGGATAGTGAAGTGATTCTCCACACAAGAGCTTGTATTGATTTGCTTCCAAGGTTACAAGTGCTCCTAGAGCTGTATTAGCGAGAGGAGGAAGAAAGAGCTCTCTTACTCTCACCCACAGATCACACCTGAAACCCTAGCCCAAAACTGAATCGTAGAGAAATCAACCCCCCCTACAGAAGCCCTAGCCCCCCTTTTATAGAGGAGGCTCGGTTCCTGCCTAGGGCAGATGTGGAGGCATATTCCCAAAGTGGAAAACCGACCGGGGTGCTTTTCCCCCCTCGTCAGCTATGCTTTAGCTACGTGAGCCACGCCCCGCCTCTCGTCAGCTACGCTTTAGCTCGTCAGCTGACACGGGCGTCGTCACGCTTGTCGGCCACGCCCCGGTGGTCCAGTCCTTGCTCGCTTCGCTCAGGCAGTGCGTACCGGGGCTCCTTTTGACCAGCGAGATTCCTTCCTTCTCCTGGAAGGTTACTGCGACCCGGACGATGGTTCATCCGGCCACACCCTTTTCCTGCATACAGGTTAGACATACACTTTCGACTTACTGCTTAAGTCGGATGAGACCTAGTTAGGCGAACATCCCCAGGTCTGGATTACCCCGTGACTCGGCCTGCCTTGAGGTGACCCGGCCAGCATCTGCTTTGGCCTTGCCGAACCTCAGCTAACTCGGCCTTTATACCCCGGCGTGACCCTACCCGGGGGTATCCCCCCAACATTAGTCCCCGAAGCTGGTGCGGTCTTTGCTGCCTTGGCCGCTAAGGCCACACAAGGTTCAATCTTGTGGCCCAGTCATTATTGCTGAGTTACCTCTTTACCTCGGTTTGTATGGATTTACGTTCCTTTCGCACATTTCAAGTTTTCACTTGCCGGCCGGGTTACCATAGTTTCATCCGGGTCTTGCTTCCTTCTCTCATACGCTAACCCATGTGAACGGTAATCATTGTGTTGTCTTATTTTAAGGGACGGTACAGTAATCGCCGCAGTAACCGTCAGTCATCACTGTGCGCGGGTCACGTCACGCCCGCCCCCTTGTTTACCGCATCAGTGCGTCACGTCCCAGGATTCTTTCCGCCCTAAGGCCTTCCATGTGGCTCCTTACTGATTGGTCCGGACGGTAATACACGGCCACAGCGTGTGGTCGGTCCACAGGGTGCGATCCCACTCGCCGCTTACGTGGGGGTTAAATAGCGGAGGCGTGCGTTCCTTAGGATTTTCCCCTCCGCACGCCTCTGCCTCCTGCTACTCTCCTTCGTCTTCCTCACGACTGCGCCGCCGCCAGTACTGCCAAAAAACAGCGTCGCCGCCGCACTTCTCCGTTTCACCTCTATGTCTCCATCACTGCGACGTCAATCTCCCGCTATGGGTCCTCGCCAATCCAAGCCGTTGTCCCCCGCCACCTCCAGCGCCAGTGAGGGCTTCGAGGAGCAGATGATTGAAGAAGAGCTCGCCATTGCTGAGCAAGACATGGAGGAGGACGCCGCCGCTAGGGACCGCGGCGCATGGGCCGGCTCCTGGGTCTGCCAGGACGATCTGGATTGGCTCTACCGGACCAGACGCCTCCCTGCCGGCGTCGCCGCTCGCCTCGCCTCCGCCGAGCTAGCTCCTTCGCCCAACCCCGGGGAGTTCGTTGTGTTCCTGTCTCATTTTCAGCGGGGCTTCGGACTCCCGGTGAGTGACTTCTTCCACGATTGGCTCAGCACCTACCATCTCCAGCCGCACCATCTTCCGGCCAATGCCATTACTTCCCTCTCTGCTTTCGCCTCTACGATTGAGGGCTACGCCGGATTATGGCCCGCAAAGGAGCTGTGGATCCGGTTTTTCGCCCTTCCCCGCAACGTTATCCCCGACATTCACGCTGACCCGGAGGACAAGCAGCTCACGCAGTTCGGAGCAGCCTCCATCTCACCCCGGAGGTTTTCTGTTCTCCCTCGGGTCACAGGGCTAGAATCCTGCAAAGGTTGGGCCCGGACGTTCTTTTATGTCCGGAACACAGGCACCGAAGATTTGATCCGGTTGCTTCCCTATACCCCGGGTCCGCCGAACCCGGATCTGTGGGACGCCGTTCCGAAGAAACCTACGGCCCTAGCCAACCAAGTGAGCAAGAGGTTCGCGGAGCTGAAGGAGCTCGGGTTGCGCAACGAGGATGCGATGATCACTTTCGTGCGCAACCGAATCTCCCCTCTCCAGAAGCGCACCCACAAGGTGTGCCATATGAGCTATGGCCGCGATCCCAACCGGACTTCATCTTTCGAGCTGAACAACACGGAGATCTTCCGCCGGGTTAAGGCTCTTTTCACCACTCAGAAGGATTTCTCCCCTGATTGGACTTGGGGGATTGAGCACTTCTGCCGTGACCGGCTTCCTCCCATGGTGAGTTTCATGTAGGAAACTTACCCCGGACCAGTTACTTGTCTATTATTGTTGCATTTCTGATTCGTCTGTTTATTCTTTTCCTTAGCTATTCCTTCAGCAAACGCTCGAGGACGACACTGATCCGACCCTTAAGTGGGCACCGGACCGGGAGACTTCGGACGTGGAGGAGCCGGACCAAGAGATGTTTCTCCCCATGACTGACGCCACGAAACGACCCACGGGTAACTTCTTTTCTGCCAGAGATTGGCCCGATGATGAAGATTACTCGGATATCGAGATAATTGAACCATTTGAGGCTGTCCCCCTTTCTTTTGCTATTCCGCCATCAGCTCACGCCGGTGGCCATATCCACGAGGATCCTCCTCTCGCCACGGGCGAGCCAATTCCGGTGGCGCCGAAGAAAAAGCACGCGGCCTCCTCAAGCTCTTCCTCCGGACCTTCCGAGCCCGCTAAAAGGCGAAAGAAGGCCCTAGTACGAAGGGCTCGGAAACCCAGAGCAGCCGAAACCTCGGATGCGTAAGTCCTTCTTTCTTCTGTAACTCGTTCTTCCTTACCTCGTCGTAACTTTCCTTCTGACGTTACCTGATCTCACAGGGCTCCGGTGGAGGTCCCTCAGAGTGGGTCCAGTATCTCATCGCCTCTCCGGGCCAGCCCCTCGCCTCGTCGCGACGATGAGCCACGTCCGCTGAGCCCCATTCTGGAAAGCTCTGCGGCCGCTCCGGATCAACCTGGGGCGGGGGAAACTGGCCCAACCAGAACAACGGCCGCCACTACCTCGGCGACGCCACAACCAGCAACCTCCAAAGCTACTTCGACTCCAGCATCTGTTCCAGTACCAGCAGCCAAAACAACACCAACTCCAGCCTCGTCAATAGCACCAACCCCGGCAGCGAAAACATCAGCGCCGGCACCAAGTCCAGCAACGAAAGTAGCAGCGCCCAGTTCCTCTGCATCTTCCGAGTCCTCCCAACCTCGGCAGGGGAAAACCGCTGCTACGGCTTCTTCTTCCCAGCAAGCCAAGGGTAAGAAGACTCAAGACGTTACCAAGCCCAGCACTGCCGAGCCTGGGCAACGTACCCTTGAGTCCATGCTCCCCAAGAAAACACCAGCGGCAAAGGACGCGCCTGCCGAGCCAACTGAGTCTCAGTAGTTGGTTTTGCATACCAGCCCGGCCCTTGCCTTGGTGGAGAGGAAGGAAGCACACGCTAAGGGTTTGGTGACGCCACATATGCCCTCAGGCGAATGGTACCCCCCCAAGCTTGATGGAGTTCGTCATGAACTGGAACAAGGCCGAGGTAATCCAGGAGTCGGATCAAGTGAATACCGCCGCCAAGGCCATTAACCTCGCTAGATGGATGATGGAGGTACGCCGTTTCTCCTTTGTAAATTGTAGATAATATCCATTAGTCCCCGAGCCTTCGGGGGAGTAACTTGTTACTCGGCCGGATACTCTTTTATAGAACTAACGTAGCTCCATAATAACTTCTAACATGCACACACCTAGAGCCGGGTTAAGTTCCACTTGACCCGGATTTTAGTACACTTCGAATATGCACACACCTAGAGCCGGGTTAAGTTCCACTTGGCCCGGATTTTAGTACACTTCGAACATGCACACACCTAGAGCCGGGTTAAGTTCCACTTGGCCCGGATTTTAGTACACTTCGAAGATGCACACACCTAGAGCCGGGTTAAGTTCCACTTGGCCCGGATATTAGTACACTTCTAACATGCACACACCTAGAGCCGGGTTAAGTTCCACTTGGCCCTGATTTTAGTACACTTTGAATATGCACACACCTAGAGCCGGGTTAAGTTCCACTTGGCCCGGATCTTAGTACACTTCGAACATGCACACACCTGACTAAAGTTTCTGTATCCTCTTCAGGTGACCACCAACCGCCGAAGTGCCGAATTTCAGCGCTTGTTGGATACACATAAAAATCTTCGCACGAAACAGGTTGCACTCATAGCTGAGTATGAGAAAAGGGGTAAATTTCTTTCTTACTCCCTTCCTCATTTTGCTTCCACTTCACTTGCCGAATGAATCTGATTGTTCGGTTTCCGCAGCTGGGGTGGAAGCTGAAAACAAAATCATGCGAAAGAACTTGGAGCAGATCAAGGGTACGTCCTTCTTATCTGTTCCTACTGTTCTTCTCATCCTTTTACCTCCTTGGCTCGGCAAATATTCATACCTCGGCTCTGCCGGGCCAACACACGGTTTCAGCATTGCTTGAAGAAAGTGTGCATGTGCCTGACATGATGCTGCATTTTCTCAAACAAGCAGGACAACATCAAGCCGAGCTGAAGAAAAAGGATGATGAGCTCGTCCTCCTTCGGACCAAAGAAGATGACATAGCCAAGCTCAAAGCTAAAATGGCTAAAATGAAGGCGCAACACCAAGCCGAGCTGAAAAGGGTTGGCCAGGACTTCACCGAGGAACACGAGCGCCTCCAACTCCAAAGTGCTAAGGATCGCGAACTCCTCCAGGAAGCCGAGGTCAAACTTGGGTCGGCAAATGCTGAGCTCGAGCAGCTTCGGAAAAGGCGTGATGCTTGCATCAAGGAGCTGACCCGGATTCACAGTCATATCTCTCGTAACTTCTCTTCCTTTGTCCACCTTACTTCTCCGGGTTACGTCTCATGTCTTATTTTCTCAACTTTGTCCTTTTCCTTGTCTCCCAGGCCACTTTCCAGAGGGTACTTGCACGTGCTGCTGTTGCTAATTTCCGCCGAGAGAGAGGTACTCCGGTCGCTGCTGAGGGTGAGTCCATTCCCTATGACACGGAGGACCTGTTGGTCAGCCTGTCATCTCGCGTGGAAATTATCAAGAACTACGGCCGGGACCTCCTCGATGTTTCAGTCCGGATCTTCCACGCCTTTTGGCCCGCCGATGACGCTCCGGAGAGAATCACGCATCTCGCTGAAAAGCTTTCAGAAGTTGATACCCAGCTCGACCTCTGGCGAGAATCCGCTGGCCGTGCTGCTGCCAATACCGTCCTTCACCACGTTTTGACGTGGTACGAAAAGATAGACCTCAGCCTCCTCACACGGCTGCGCACCGGGTCCAAATGGACAGATGATCCGGAGTGGGTAGCTTGGCGCCAGGCTTGCGCCCACAGCCTCATTGAATATGCCCCCATTCATGAATGGACTGAGGGTCCGAGCTTCCTGGAAGCCGTAGGCGAAGATGACTTGGGTGAATCGGAGGAGGACACAACCTCGGATATCGAAGAGGGCGATGATGATGCCGAACTCCGTCCTGCTGCTCCTAAGTAAAAACACTTGAAAATTCGTGAGATCCCCGGTATGCCGGGTGGAATTGTATTCCAAATACATGCGATATTTTGCTACTGAGTACTTATGCCGGATTAACGTGGGCGTAGTCCCCAAGTTTCTTTTTCTTGTTCGTTCAATCTTTTGGCTCGGGTCGTGTCTACCTTGATTCGGTTTTATAACTTACGAATCTGAGCCCAAAAAATTGTCTTAACAATACTGGGAAACTTTTAGACTTAGATCGAAAATAAATATGGGATTAGTCCGGAAAATAAACGTCGGCTCGAATAAATTCTTTTCCTTAGTCGTTTTTCATGTGCTACGCAATTCCAAACTTGTTATCTTGCTTGCCATGAAGCCAATTCTTGTTGGACAGCAGCAAGTCGAAGAGTTGGGTTTTTGGTGCTCACACACTACTAATCCGAGCTAAGTAGAATAACCTATTCCAGCCGATGCACAAATAACAAAAGACAACAAATATTATTAAGGCAGTCCCCGAGTTACTGCTCGAGGTGCCAACATTTTATTGATAAATTCATTGCCGACGTACATACCAACATATGAGATAACCCGGATACATACACTTCTTCGCTAAATGTAGAAAGGACGAAGGAGAGCTACATTCCATGGACGTTTAGATTCCTCGCCGGACCTGTCCGCCTTGTTCTTTTCCTGTGGCTTTGCATCTATAAGATAATAAGAATCATTGTGCAATGCTTTGCTCACGATGAATGGCCCTTCCCATGGGGGGATAGTTTATGCATTCTAGTAGTACGCCGTACCAACCGGAGCACCAGATCGCCTTCCCGGAAGACCTGGGGGCACACTTTCTGGCTATGATAGCGTCGGAGATTTTGCTGATATATGGCGGATCTGGACAATGCCAGTTCTCTCGCTTTTTCCAGCAGATCAACATCATTTTGCCGGGCTTCTTGCACTTCGGCTTCTGTGTATTGGGTGACTCTAGGCGAATCATGCTCTATGTCGGCTGGTAATACAGCTTCTGCCCCATATACCAGAAAAAACGGCGTATAGCCTGTTGATCGATTCGGAGTTGTTCTTAAACTCCACAGTACCGCTGGTAGTTCTTCTATCCAGCACCCCACTGATCTTTGCAGCGGCTCAATGAGCCGGCGTTTTATCCCGGATAATACTAATCCGTTGGATCTTTCCACTTGCCTGTTCGATGCGGGGTGGGCTACCGAAGCTACGTCAAGTCGGATCCTCTTATCCCGGCAGAAACGAGCAAATGCTCCTTCCGCAAAATTTGTGCCATTATCAGTTATGATACTGTGTGGATAACCGTACCTCAAGATGATATCTTTGAGGAACGTTACGACCGTAGCTCCATCACATTTTCTTATAGGCTTTACCTCGATCCACTTTGTAAACTTGTCCACCATCACCAAAATGTGAGTCATGTTTCCTCTTGCTGGTTTGAACGGGCCCACCATATCCAGGCACCATACGACAAATGTCCAAGTGATTGGGATGGTCTTGAGTTCCGACATTGGCATATGCGTCTTTGTGGCGTACCTCTGACAACCATTAGATTTTCTCACCAGATCTTCTGCTTGTTCTAAGGCGTTTGGCCAGTAGAATCCGTGTCAAAAAGCTTTCGCTACCAAGGCTCGGGATGAGGCGTGATGCCCGCACTCCCCCTGATGTATATCTCGGATGATTTCAAGCCCTTCGTCCGGGTCAACACATCGCTGGAGGACATTGGTCACACTTCCTTTGTATAACTCGGAATTGATGATAGTGTAAGCCTTTGCCCTCCTCTGTGTTTGCCTGGACAATACCTCCTCAGTGGGTAACGTTCCATCTTTCAGGAATTGAAATATAGGCAGTGCCCAAGCCGGTATTTGCCGCATGGGGAAGACGTCCTCGTCTATCTCCATATGATCCACCGACATAACTTCAACCGGACTACGCTGAGCAGTCCCCGGGTTTTGCGGAGCAGTCCCCGGGTTTCCCAAATCAGTCCCCGGGTTTTGCGCACCACTCCCCGTGTCAATGTCCATGGGCGCTGCTCCGGACTCTGTGTCCTCCGGGACGTAGATGGACTCGGATTCCGGGGATGGCCTGATGGATGGCTTCTTGAGGTGCTCTAATGCTACACCCGGTGGAATTGCTTGTCTGGTTGACCCAAGCTTCGACAGCATGTCGGCAGCCTCATTTTCCACCCGGGGTATGTGATGAAATTCGCATCCCTCAAAGTAACCAGAAATCTTCTGCACGTGGAATCTGTATAGTGCCATGTTTGGATCAAGAGCGTCCCATACTCCGGACACTTGCTGCACCACTAAATTCGAGTCGCCAAAGCATATAATCCGACGTATACCAATTTCCTTTGCTACCTTGAGCCCATGCACAAGTGCTTCATACTCAGCGACATTATTTGATGCGGTGAAGTGGATCGGCAGCACGTATTTCAGCTGGTCCTTCTTTGGCGACGTGAGTACGACTCCGGCACCTAGCCCGGTTTTGGTTTTTGATCCGTCAAAGTGCATCCGCCAATAGTTCGGATCTGAAAGTGGTGGTTCGTACTGTACCTCGGCCCAGTCCACGAAAAAGTCCGCCACAGCCTGAGACTTTACGGCTTCTCTCCGGTCATACTGCGGGGCGTAAGGAGCTAGCTCAATTGCCCATTTTGCAATTCTGCCGCTTGCATCCTTGTTACTCATTATCTCAGATATAGGGGCCTCACATATGACCCGGATGGGATGCTCTTCAAAGTAATGCTTCAATTTCTTGGCGGCCATGTACACGCCATACACCACTTTTTGATAGTGTGGGTAGTTCTGCTTTGAGGTTGACAACACTTCACTCAAATAATACACCGGCCTTTCCACTGACTTTCCTTCCTCATCACGCTCCACCACTATCACTGCACTTACAACTCGGTTGGTTGCGGCTATATAGAGCAACATTGGCTCTTTTGATAGTGGGGAGGCTAGCACTGGCGCCGTGGCTAACATTTTATTTAGGTGGGTAAATGCCTCATCCGCCTGCGGCATCCAAATGAACTTATCCGACTTTTTCATGAGTTGATAGAGAGGCAATGCCTTTTCTCCTAACCGACATACAAACCGACTTAACGAAGCCAGGCAACCTGTAAACTTCTAGACATTGTTAAGACACTTCGGCAGCTCCATTCGTTCGATGGCTCGGATCTTGGTTGGATTAACTTCGATACCTCGGCTGGAAACCAGAAAGCCGAGCAATTTTCCAGCCGGGACACCGAAGGTGCATTTTTCCGGATTAAGTTTCATCCGGAACCTCCTTAGGTTTGCGAATGTTTGCCTGATATCGTCAAGGAGATTGCTTTCCTTGGTCTTGATAACCACATCATCCACGTATACCTGTACATTTCGACCTATTTGGTCATGCAAACATTTTTGCATACATCTCTGGTACGTTGCACCTGCATTACGTAAACCAAATGGCATGGTGCGATAGCAATAATCCCCATACGGGGTAATAAACGCAGTCTTTATTTGATCATCCGGATTCAAAGGTATCTGGTGGAAACCGGAGTAAGCATCGATGAATGACAACAGTTCACATCCCGCAGTTGAGTCTATGACCTGATCTATTCTTGGCAGCGGAAATGGATCTTTCGGACACGCCTTGTTCAGGTTCGTGTAGTCGATACACATGCGCCAAACCACTGCCACGTTCGGATCATCTTTCTTCTTTTCCACCAGCACTGGATCAGACAACCAATCCGGGTAAAGAACTTCCATGATAAATCCTGCAGCTAGCAACCGAGCTATCTCATCCCCAATGACTTTTCTCCTATCTTCGGCGAAGCGGCGGAGAGGTTGCTTCACCGACTTAGCTCCGGGTCTCATATTTAAAGAGTGCTCGGCCAACTCCCTCGGAACACCTTGCAAGTCCTGTGTGGACCAAGCAAAAATGTCCCGATTCTCACGGAGGAAGCTGACGAGCTCGCTTTCCTATTTATCACTTAGCCCGGCACCAATTGTTACGGTGCGCTCTGGGAACATGTCATCAACAAGGACCTTCTTGGTATCTTTCGCGGCCTGGAAGGAGACAGTTCCATGCGGGTTACTCAGCACCGGCATACACTGTTGCGCGGACTGAGCCAACGCTGCCACCTCTTGAATTTTCCTTTTTTCCTGCGCGATCACAAGTGAGTCGGCTAAGTTTGATCCGACCGACGCACACTCCATGGAATGTCGGAAGTCCCCAGCAATCGTAATTACTCCGTTTGGTCCGGGCAATTTCATTTTCAAATAGCTTATATGACAACTTGTCATGAACTTGTTCAGCGCTGGCCTTCCGAGCAACGCGTGATACGCGCTTTCCAAGTTCACTACTTCGAACTCCAGATTTTCAGTTCGGCAATTGTCCCTTGTGTCGAATAGGACGTCGACCCGGACCTTGCCTATGGGCTCGCAAGAGATGTCGGGCACAATGCCATGGAAAGTTGTCCTCGTGGCCTGGAGCATGTTCTCCGAGATACCCAACTTGCGCATTGTGTCCGCGTACATGATGTTTATGCTACTACCGTTGTCGATCAGTACCTTTGAGAATCTCACGTTAATGTTAGGCCCAATGAATGTAGGATCTAGCACCAACGCATACGAACCAGGGCTCGGCATGAGCTTGGGATGATCCCTAATGCTCCAAGTGATTTCCTGATCAGACCAAGGCATGTACCTCGTCACCGCCGACATTACCGCATTCACCTCCATATGTCTACGCTGCAAGCTTTTTCTATCAGTTTCTTCTGTGGTAAATACACACTAGCTCTGGTGATGCTCCCTGTACTCGTTTCTCCCCTCATTTTTGGGGTGCCTCTGATCCGGCTGCTGCTGATTTTCTACTTGATGCACTGCATCCCTTCTTTCATTGTTATCATACCTCGGCGGAGGGGGAGGTAAAATTAGCTGTTGCGTGTTTGCTCCGGAGAGAAATTGTTGCCGGGGTAATTCTTGCCGAGGCTGATCGTTCCGAGGTGCCTGAGCATTCCCCGAACCACCTTGCTCGATCTTGCGCATCCACTCGCATTGCCTCGTCGTATGACCCGCTGGGCTGTTCGGATTTGGCGTGTGAAACTTACACGGCTGGTCCAACATCGACTCGTAAGTATACCTCAGACGGTCTTTCCTTTCTTGCCATTTCTTATTTTGCTCCGGTGTCCAAGTTTTCTTCCCATCGTTCCTTGGGGTCCACTGACCTCCAGTTTTCTAGCGCTGGCTACCCCCTGCTCCGGGTTGATCTTGACTCACGGCCGCTACTTGGTGCGAACCGTACCGATGGTCCGGTCGATCATCTCTCCTTTTTCCTCTGTAATCATTTCTTCGGGACGATCCGGATCCATCCCTCTGACAGTACTCATCGCTTGACTCATTTGAGGTGAGCCTCGGTTGGGTCGGGTCGCCCAATGCATACGAATCTGCGATACGGATCATCTCTGACAATGTTGCCGGCATTTTACGTTGCAACTTCATCCATAACTCGCTTCCATACCTGCACCCCTGTGCAAACCATGCTATGGCATGTGATTCTATCACGCCCTCACACGAATTTCTCACGGTACACCACCGGGTCAAGAACTCCCGATCCGTCTCATTGGGTCGCTGTTTGCACATAGCTAGGGTTTGTGGCCTATTTGGCCTTCGATATCTGAAATCAATCCAGCAGTTGATGCTTCCTGGCGGCAAGTTGTTCAACCACACCCTTGCCGGGCCTTCCAACATCTGGGGTACATATCGTACGGCCCATCTCAGGTTGCCTGTGGCAATTTTTACAGCAGTAGCATAGTTTATCAGCCAATCCTCTGGCTTGGTACTACCGTCATAGTTCTTGGTCCCCCTGGGCAATTGAAAGTTCTGGACTGGTGGCTCTTTCATGATCCGGGGTCCAAAACATGCTGGACCCGGTGGACCCTGACATCTGTTCCGACCTATATAGTCGATCCATTTTCAACCTTGCATCGTTCGGCATCAAATCCCTGCTTCCCAGTCTCGAACCTATCACATGATAGTCCGGTCTCGGATATCCCGCATTTGCCATCTCCGAATCACCGTCGTTATACCGGTTTCGTTCCTGCGGCGCACCTTTCTGTTGCATACCTCGGCCGGCACTGTGCTCTTGCCTCGGCATGTTCCGCTGCTGCGGTTGTCTTGCCCCTGCTGAGTTTTGCTGCCCGGCATTGCCGTTGACAACGTTCCTTCGACCGGCATTGCCTTGGTCACGGTTACCTCGGCCAGCTTCGCCTCCACTCACACTTCGTCGATCATCATTTTTTTGCGCTTCTTTTTCTTTCCCTGCCTGTGTCGGGTCATACGGGATAATCTGTTTGTTCCGTCTGGCTGAGGTTACCACCTCCTCTCTCCTTGGATCGCCATGAGGGGACGACGCAGCTCCAGCGGATTTCTCCGGGTTATCCATCGCCGAATGGATGATCTTGGAGGCCCCAGCTCTCTCCGGGTTCGCCCTGAGCAGTTTCTCGTTTTGCCTATTCGCAATCCGAACCAGCTCGTTAACCCGGTTTTGCTGCTTTTACCGGGCTTCACCCGCAGTCCCTCTAACTCGGATGCAGCCGCATCCGCCGCTCTAAGGTTCTTGGCCGGTGTACTATACCTCGGCATCCCCACGGAAAAACAGTTTTCTGATTCCTCGATTTCGACATCACCTTCTCTGTTCATTTCGCTCATGAGATTCCTCCCTTTAACTTTTACAGCATCAACTTTGTTCGCCTTTGCGTACTCACGCAGCGTCATGTTCAACGACCGCTGGGCCTCGGCTATTTTCTTTGCGCCCTCAAGTATTTTCTGCCAAGTTTCTTCCAGCTCAGCCTGTGCGCGAGCCGGATCTATCGCTGCTACTACAGGGTTTGCCAGGCTATCTATTGCCTCTCTCGGCATGTTCTCTGGCCTCTCTAGCGGAGGACCCCTACCTTTCCTTGATGCCTTGGGTGTCTCTTCCAGATCTGGCGCCGGATCCTTGCTCGTAACCGCTCCCGGCGCTGTCATCATTACCTCCGCACGGTCCGGGGAACGAGCGGTACGTCCCCCGCGAGCCGCAGTGAGGGGCGGTTCGCCTGCTTCGACAACGTGGCGCGGATGAACGCCTGACACGTTCACCGCGACGTAGACCTTGTGTGTGCCGAGCTTGAGGAAAACGCCGTTGCGCGGGAGAGGGCGCGTGCCGAAGCAGCCTGCGTTGTCGCTGACGAAGTCCCGCGCTTCAAAGCGCTGGACGAGCCCGGAGACGATGCGCTCTCCAGTGACGATGAAGTTTCCCGTCCAGATCTTGACCCCTGCTAGCGCCGCTAGCCCCACGGTGGGCGCCAACTGTCGTGGTGGTGTCACGGCAGATGCCATGTATAGGCTAAAGGTAGGGACTAATACTCGCTAGGGGAATCCAGGGAGGGATAGTGAAGTGATTCTCCACACAAGAGCTTGTATTGATTTGCTTCCAAGGTTACAAGTGCTCCTAGAGCTATATTGGCGAGAGGAGGAAGAAAGAGCTCTCTTACTCTCACCCACAGATCACACCTGAAACCCTAGCCCAAAACTGAATCGTAGAGAAATCAACCCCCCCTACAGAAGCCCTAGCCCCCCTTTTATAGAGGAGGCTCGGTTCCTGCCTAGGGCATATGTGGCCGGGGTGCTTTTTCCCCCTCGTCAGCTATGCTTTAGCTAAGTGAGCCACGCCCCGCCCCTCGTCAGCTACGCTTTAGCTCGTCAGCTGACACGGGCGTCGTCACGCTTGTCGGCCACGCCCCGGTGGTCCAGTCCTTGCTCGCTTCGCTCAGGCAGTGCGTACCGGGGCTCCTTTTGACCAGCGAGATTCCTTCCTTCTCCTGGAAGGTTACTGCGACCCGGACGATGGTTCATCCGGCCACACCCTTTTCCTGCATATAGGTTAGACATACACTTCCGACTTACTGCTTAAGTCGGATGAGACCTAGTTAGGCGAACACCCCCAGGTCCGGATTACCCCGTGATTCGGCCTGCCTTGAGGTGACCCGGCCAGCATCTGCTTTGGCCTTGCCGAACCTCGGCTAACTCGGCCTTTATACCCCGGCGTGACCCTACCTGGGGGTATCCCCCCAACACTCCTAGGTAAAAACCTATGATCGATGATCAGGGCGATGACGGCGCTTGTGCACTGTTTTCTTCTTGGAGGCGTCGCTTTTGGAGAAGTTGGACTTTTGGTGGTGTTTGTTAGAATATGTATTAGGGATATTATTATTTTCTGTTATTTTTCCCAATACGTATGTGTATTGGTGTCCACCCTTTGTCGCCATGAGTTTCTCTGGTGCAAGTTCGGCCCTGGCCGCCTCCCTTGGTGCTCCCCCCGCAGCAGTTGACACACAGCAATTTCCTGCCATGGAAAGCTCTCGTGTTCCCTGCTTTTCGAGGTGCCAACGTCATGACGCTGCTTGACGGCACCAACGTCGCTCCTGTCAAGACCATTGAAGTCGAAGATTCGGAGAAGAAGAAGACTCGGGTGGAAAATCATGCGTATGTCGCATGGGTTGCCCGCGACCAGTAGGTGCTTCGGTTCCTGCTTAACACGCTGTCCCCCGAGATCCTGTCACATCTCCTCGACGTGAGCTCCACTGCTGAAGCATGGGCAACCATCAACACCATGTTCAAGACGGCCTCACACACCAAGATCCAGCATCTTCGCAGTCAACTCAACGACACCAAGAAGCTCTCCATGACGGCCGACACCTACTACACCAAGATGAAATGTTTTGCTTCGGAACTCTCATCCCTTGGTAAACCTGTTGATGAGGATGAGATGCTTGGACACTTGTTGCATGGTCTAGATAAAGGGGAATACAATGCCCTAATTACTTCTGTTAATGGGAACTCTAGGACTACCCTTGATGAATTTTATGAGCAACTGTCTTCATATGATATGAGCAATGGAGTTGAAGAGAATGGAGTTTTTGTGTCCTCTGCAAATCTGGCTCGCCGTGGCACCGAGCGTGACCAACGCTCGCGTGGCTGGACCCCACCTACCCGTGGTCACACCTCCTCCTCCTGATCGCAGCCCTTATCGAGGTGGTGGTGGCTACCATCATAGGGATGGTGACCGTGGAGGTTGGCACCATGGTGACCGCCATGATGACCGTCGTGATAGGCGTCGTGATGATGGGGGTGACTGCTACCGTCGCAATGATAGTGGTGGATGTCGCCCAGATCGTACACCTACCAAGTATGTTGACATTGATTGCTAGATTTGCAAGAAACATGGCCATCCTGCAAGTGAGTGCTGGTGGCGCTATGCAGATGACAAGAAGGACAAGGATGCTGGTGAGAAGGGTGCACATCTTGCATCTTATGGTGTGGATACAAATTGGTACCCGGATACAGGTGTCACCGAGCACATCACCAACGAACTGCAAAAACTTCTCATAGCCAACAAGTACTATGGACAAGATCGGGTTCACACTACTGACGGTACATGTATGAACATTAGTCACATTGGTAATTCAATTTTGCGCACTCCTCATGGTTCCTTTGATCTTAACAATGTTCTTCATCTCCCTAGTGCATCCAAAAATCTATTATCTATTCATCGCTTTATACTTGATAATCATGTCTTTATTGAGTTTTATCCTTTCTTCTTTATAATCAAGGACCAAGCAACACGAAGAGTTCTGTTTAGAGGCCCTTGTCGGGGTGGTTTCTATCCTTTGGTGCCCACATCCCATGAGACTGCCAAGCATGCCTTCCTCACAATAAAGCCATCATCCTCTACATGGCATCGTCGTTTAGGACATCCATCTTCATTTGTGGTCCAGCAAGTTCTTAGACGAAATAAAATAGCTTACACTCCAGAGAGTACTCCTTATGTCTGTGACTCTTGTCAGTTAGCTAAGAGTCATCAATTACCATACCCCACATCCTCTAGTGTTTCCACTGCTCCCTTGGAGCAAGTATTCTCTGATGTATGGGGTCCTGCCCCCCTCTCTCTGTGGGAAAACATGCATACTATGTAATCTTTATTGATGATTTTAGCAAGTTTACATGGATATATTTGCTTAAAAGGCGTTCTGATATTTATCAAGCCTTTCTAAATTATTAGCAGTATGTTGAACGCATGTTTGATAGGAAAATTATTACTATGCAAACTGATTGGGGAGGTGAGTATGAAAAACTTAATGGTTTCTTTCAAAAGGTTGGAATCACACATCATGTTTCCTGTCCTCATGCCCATCAACAAAATGGCTCAGCTGAAATAAAACACCGTCATATAGTTGAAGTCGGTCTAGCTTTGCTTGCCAATGCTTCCATGCCTCTCAAATTTTGGGATGAAGCTTTTATCACTGCCACCTTCCTCATAAATTTGCTTCCAAGCAAAGTTCTTAATTTTGAAACACCCACTGAATGTCTCCTTCATGTAACACCAAACTATGATGCTCTTAGGACTTTTGGTTGTGCTTGTTGGCCTAATCTTCATCCTTATAATAAACGAAAGCTTTCTTTTCGGTCCACACGGTGTGTGTTTCTTGGCTATAACCCTCTTCACAAAGGTGTCGAATGCCTAGATATATCTATAGGACGTGTGTATATCTCTCGTGATGTTGTCTTCGATGAGAATGTTTTCCCTTTTTCACCTCTACATCCTAACGCCGATGCCCTTCTCAAGAAAGAAATCTTGCTTCTTCCATCTTCCACATCCAATTCCCATGCGAGTGCCCATAATTGCAATGATCATATTGTGCCTATTGTCTCTGTTACTAATCTGCAACAGGAAGATGTAGTATCTGAAGAAAAATCCATTGAAAACAGTGAAGAGAATCATGCAGAAAATAATGTTGAAGATGGTTCATAAAATGACGAAACTAGTACTGAACACGATGGCGATTCCGTGGAACATTCCTCTGACTCCACAGATCACGAGGCACGGTGATCCCAGGCTGATTCTCTCGCCTCGTCTGCTGCTCCCTCACACCCGCGTCAGCCCAGCGGTGATGCGCATGCTGGACACACCCCCACCGGGGACCGCATGCATGCACCCACTGCGTCACTGCCATCTGGCGCTCACGGGCGTGAGTCGGCCTCGCCCAGGACCATGCCCACTTCCGCGTCGCTGTCTTTGTCCCCTGCCGCACAACAATTGTTGGAGATATGCCCAAGAGGCAATAATAAAGTGGTTATTATTATATCTTTATGTTTATGATAAATGTTTACATCCCATGCTATAATTGTATTAACCGGAAACATTAATACTTGTGTGTTTTGTAAACATAAAAGAGTCCCTAGTAAGCCTCTTGTTAAACTAGCTTGTTGATTAATGGATGATAATGGTTTCCTGATCATGGACATTGGATGTCATTAATAACAAGATCATATCATTAGGAGAATGATGTGATGGACACACACCCATAGTAAGCATAGCATAAGATCAAGTCATTAAGTTCGTTTGCTATAAGCTTTAAAATACATAGTAACCTAATCCTTCGACCATGAGGTTATGTTAATCACCATCACCGGATGGGTACTTTGATGACATCAAACACCGCTTCGTAACTGGGTGGTCATAAAGGTATCATTGGGTATTCTGAAAGTATGTGTTGAAGCGCATGGACCAAGATTGGGATTTGTCCATCCATATGACGGATAGATATGCTCTGGGCCCTCTCGGTGGAATGTCATCTAATTAGCTTGCAAGTATGTGACTGGGTCACAAGGGATGACATAACATGGAACAAGTAAAGAGTACTTATCAGTAACGAGGTAGAACTAGGTATGGAGATACCGACGATCAAACCTCGGATAAGTATAGTATCGCGTGACAAAGGTAATTGGTTTCGTATGTTAAATGGTTCTATCGATCACGAAGTCATCGTTGAGTATGTGGGAGCCATTATGGATCTCCAGATCCCGCTGATGGTTATTGATCGGAGAGGTGTCTTCATCATGTCTGCATATTCACGAACTGTAGGGTGACACACTTAAGGTTCGAAGTTGTTTTAAGTAGATATGGAATGTGCGTTGGAGACTGAATGTTGTTCGGAGTCTCGGATTGGATCTGTCACATCACGAGGAGCTCCGAAATTGTCCGGAGAATAAGATTCATATATTGGGGATCATTTTCTAAGTTAGGAAATGTTCCGGAGTATTTGTATGGGGATTCTAGAAGGTTTCGGAATGTTCCGGAAGGTTCTAGAGGATTTCTTGGAGTTTGCTTGAAAACCAAGAAAGGATCAAGGAATCCTTGTGGGGCAAGACAAGGAGTCGTGGGGGAGGAGGACTCCTCCCCCCCTCCCAATCCGCCGGCCAAGGAAGGAGGGGAGTCCTACTAGGACTCCCCCTCCCATGGCTCCTCCCTCCTTTAAATAGAGGGGTGGAGGCGCCACCCCCTTGCCCCCTCCACTCCAAGCCCTAGCCGCCTCTCTCCTCCTCCTTTCTTCTGCTCAGGCTTAGGCGAAGCCCTGTAGAATTCTCTACTCCACCACCACCACCACCACGCCGTCGTGCTGCTGGGATTCCGTGGAGAAGATCTACTACCTCCGCTGCTCGCTGGAACAAGGAGAGGAAGGTCTGCTTCGACTCCGCACGTGTGACCGACTACGGAAGCGCTGCCGGAACGTGGCGCCGGAAGGATCGTCCACTCGATCTTGAGATCGGCAAGTGATCGACTACATCAACCACGAGATCCAATCTCGTAACGCTTTCGGATCTACAAGGGTTAGTACAGATCTATCTCGTTGCACATGTCTAATAGATTAGATCTTGGCTTTTATCTAGATTAGATCTGGGTTTTGTTCGTTCTTGCGGTAGTAAATTTTTGTTTTCCATGCTACGAACCCTTCAGTGGTATCAGAGCCGTGTCTATGCGTAGATCTGTTGCACGAGTAGAACACAATGGTTTTGTGGGCGTTGGTGCTCGTGCCGTCTTTTGCTTTGTGTACTTTGCATCTTGCGGTATGGTGGGATGAAGCGGCTCGGGCTGACCTTACATGTCATCGCACACGAGACTTGCTCCACGCTTGACGTGTAACCTGCTTTGCACAAGTGGCTTTGCGGGTGTCTGTCTCTCCCACCATAGTATAGATCCAATCTACACTTTGCACTTGATAGCACTTGTATCAACGTTGTGGTCAATGTTCGTAGGTAAGATCCGTTCTTATTCGAAAGCCCCAAGCCACGTAAAACATGCAAAGAAGATTAGAGGCGTCTAACTCATTTTTGCAGGGGTTTTGTGATGTGATATGGCCATTATGTGATTGTGATTATATTTGATGTATGCAATTATCCTTATTGTAATATGGCAACCGGCAGGAGCCTAATGGTTGTCTTTAAATTTTGTTTAAGACCTGCGTGTCTATTCATCATGTAATAGCTTTATTCCAAGTAGTTGTAATATTTGTTGTTGGTGATGGACAACCATGAAGCGGCGCCACGGACCTTGACGCCACGCTGGTGATGATGGAGATCATGTCCATGCTTTGGAGATGGAGATAAAAGGCACAAGAAGAAAGGCCATATCATATCACATATTATGAATTGCCTCTGATGTTAATCATTTATGCATCTTGTATTGCTTAGATCGCGACGGTAGCATTATAAGATGATCCCTCTCACTAAATATCAAGTAATAAAGTGTTCGTCCTTAGTTGGCACCGTTGCTAAGACTCGTCGTTTCGAAGCATCTCATGATGATCGGATGTGATAGACTCTACGTGTGCATACAACGGGTGCAAGCCAGATTTGCACATGCGGAAACTAAGGTTAATCTTGACGAGCCTAGCATGTACATACATGGTCTCGGAACACGGAATACCGAAAGGTAAAGCATGAGTCATATGGATGATATGATGAACATGTTGATTGTTCGCCTTTAAAGCTACATCATCTCACGTGATGATCGGACTTGGTGTAGTGGATTTGGTTCATGCAATCACTAAAACAACTCGAGGGATGTTGTTTTGAGTGGGAGTTCATTTGTAATTTGGATTAGTCGAACTCAATTTATCATAAACACAATCAACGTGAATTTGCATAGTTTGTTGTAGTCATTGGCATCCGTTCACCACCTTACGCTTAGTTATAGTTGAGATAGTGGAACTATAGAAATTCTGGATATTTACTTTACGAACTGGTATCGTATTGTTTTGAATGTCAATTTAAAGTTTATAAGTCCTATTGCAAACTTTCAGCAAACTCTATTTACTCCATGAAGTTTAATAAGTAGTATTAAATCAAGAGTAAGAATTCCAATGTTAGTATCTAAAGTATCATGTTTGCCTCCATGATTATTGATATTCAAAAGGTTGTTTTAATATCAAGATTATATTGGAGCTAAAAATTGTTTCAGAAACCATCATGTGTGAAAGATATTGTGATATCTGAAACAATGTTTTTGGTTGCATTATGATAGAGTATAATTTAGCAAAATACATATTCTCATATTGTATGAGAATTTGTGAAGGATGGAGATGCTAGGCATCCGAATCTACCATAAATGTTTTGGGAACTGATATTATATTCGTGATTCTTCCTTATAGGCTATAGTAGCTTGATCATGAAAGTTGTCATGATAAGGATGAATAGAAGATGTAAGTAAAATGTTTACTACACTAAAAGATTACTAAAGAATGGTTTTTTGAAAGAACACCAAACATTTGATGATGGTGATCCACCTCAAAGTGCAAATCCAAAGGTATTAGTAGTTGACTATATACGCTTTGTACCATGTGTCATGTTGATGACACCACTATTGATGTTGATAGATTCTTTTAAAAGAAAAGGAATTGCTAAAAGAGAATCTATAAAATATTTGGCAGAAAATAAAAGGTTGGAGATGTCCAACTTAGGCATATAGAAGATATACATGTTATGGTTGTATTCCTTGCTTGTTAAACAATGTGGTTCTCCGGTATTGGATACCGAATTGGTTGGTATGAAGTATCATACAGGACAACACAATTCATGAACCGCAATGGCCTAAGTAACTAGCAAGAGAAAATGTGATGATGTTCATCGAAAACAAACAAAGGGTTGTTGTGTTGCTCGTTAACATCAAAGCTTGCCTTCAAGGTTTGTTTCAATAATTGTTATTTTGATCAGGTATTATGACGACAAAAGGTTGTTCAAATAATTACCGTATTCCATAATAGATGGATGATATACAAGTCTGGTAGGAGAAATAACGACCATAAAACTAATGCTAAAATGTCGCAAGACAAATGATTGAAAGATCACTTGCAAAGTGACATCGCCGTTTAAATTATATTGAAAGGATATATGAAGAAACTCCATGTTGATGGATTTTTGGAGTCTTTGATTTGGATCAAATGACGCTTGTGATACTTTCCTGGAGATAATTAAAACTCCGTCAGTAGGCCAAAAGAGGAACGGACGACTAACTGATTGGAATTTGTACATATTGATGTATATATTCCATTATGTGTAGTCGTGGGCGATGGATTTCAACTTCATATGCTTTCTCCGAAGATTTGAGTGAGTATATGTATATACTTACTCAATAAGGAAGAAGTATAAAACATTTGAAAAATGTTCAAAGACTTTCAAGATGAAGTGGAAAATCATTGTAACAAGAAAATAAAAGAGTTTATGATTGGATCATAAAGAAAGATGTTTGAGTTACAAGTTTAGCAGAACACCTAAGATTTGAGGAATCGTTCCATGGATTTACATTTCCCAAAACACCATAGGAGTATGGAGTGTTCGAGATATGTAATGAAACCTTGTTTTACATGGTAAGATCAAAGGTGTCATTTATAAAATGCCATTATATTTTAAAGATTAAAGCTTTAGTGACTACCGCTTTTACACTGAAAAGAGCTCCATAGTGATCCGTTGAAATGACACCATATGAGTTATGGTTTGGGATAAAACCCGAATTGTCTTTTCTTAAATTTTAGTATGCTATGCATAAGTAAAATATTTACAACCAAAGTCGGATAAGCACGTCTTTGTAGGTTATTCCAAAGAATTTGTTGGGAATTTCTCCATAACGCCGAGGACAAAAGAGTTTGTCGCTTGGAACGTCAAGTTTCTTGAGAAGGAATTTTTCGTGAAAAGTTAAGTGGGAGGACAATAGAACTTTGATAAGGTTGTTGAACCTTAGCTATATGTGCTAAGTAGCGCAGCGCCGGAAAGTGTCCCGGTGGCGGCCACAATGCTCATAGCTCTCGTGATTACAAAAGGTGTGATCTCGGAGATTAGAGTTCCTATAGAACCGTGTGGGTCAGTAAGAATCAAATAGTAAGATTTGATAAGCAAGTCGTTATTGTTTTGACAATGATGAACCGACTACATGCAAAGAAGCGATGATGGGCCCTGACTCCATAAAATGACTAGAAGTCATGGAATCCGTGATAGTATCCATACACGAGAAATCAAGTTTCTGAACTTAGAAGACCCATCCGGAAAGGCGTGAAGCCTATCGGTCGTGTTTGGATCTATAAAGAAATAGACATGGAT
Organism: Avena eriantha; assembly: GCA_910589775.1. Lineage (NCBI taxonomy): Eukaryota > Viridiplantae > Streptophyta > Magnoliopsida > Poales > Poaceae > Avena > Avena eriantha. The sequence goes on along the minus strand of OU342746.1, from coordinate 226,406,064 downwards.
GTTTCAAATCTATGAAATAGTCGACATGTCGGAAAGAGTTTACGACAATGTTCAAGGAATTGACTATGATAAGATTTGATCTTTCATAGCGATATTTAGTTTGGACGGATTAATGTAGCAACCACTACATATATTTTGGTATATGGTAGTTGAACAAACAAAACAAGTTCTTCTAATAGAATAGTTACCTAGGACGTGTACATGACACGATCCAAAGGGTTTTGTTAAATTAAAAGGATGCTAAAAGAGTATGCAAAACTTCAATGGTTGAAGTGAGCATCGCGGAGTTGGAATCTTCACCGTGATGAAACCGTTAAAAGGTTTAATTTCATCAGAGACGATGAAGATGTTTGCATTTTGCAAGAAATTAAGTGGGAGCGCTAAGACATATTTCTAATACATTATGTGAAAGACATATTGTTGATTAGAAATGATGTATCTTTTATTGACACAGGTTAAGAATTTCATTTCGATGAAAGACTTAGTCATAACTCAAGAATTAGGCATCAATGTCTATATGGATAGATTGAGGCGCTAATATGGTTTTGCCAAATGTACATAGATAAGATGTTGAATGAGTTCAATATGGAAACAACAAGAAAGGTTCTTGATGCACGGAAAGGACTAAATCAAGATTCAAGTGTGTTGACACGAGATTCAAGTGTTTTGACACTTGGTGAAATCACAAGAATATTTTGATCAATCATTCTTTAAGATGTACACATCCAGATATGTCCTATGCTCTAAATGTTATGAGCATATACCAGAATGATTCATAAGATGATCATTGGACAATAGTAAATATATTCTTATGAGCTTTGGAAGAACTAAGAATATATCATGTATAAGTGACAAATAGTTAAAAGTAGTTCATTGTAAAGTGTTACATTGATACTAGTTTTGTCACAAGATACAAATTAAATTTATCTCAATTTAGACTATGGGTGGCACAATATAATGGAAAGGATGTTCCATGATGGATTTGGATGAGTTCCAAAGTTGAGATATTGTGACGGATACTACAACAAAAGGCTAAGTATATAACTGCTATAGTAGCAACAAAGGAGGGCATTTGTGTTAAGTAGTTTGTTATCAAACTAGGCGTGGTTCATAGCGGGATAATACTATGAAGATACATTGTACGACAATTGTATCAACATGATTTAATCCCAAGGAACTAAAGGTCTCACCAAAGGACCAAATTTATACAATGCCATCTCATTGGAGAATGAGTAATGCGTAGAGACGCAAGGACATGCAAATACACACGGACCTGGAAGTGTCAGATCCGAAGATTATGTTTACCACTAGCAATAGTGTCTATACAACACCATAAAGCCATAGGTGTTGAATGCACAAGTTTTTTAACTAGATTATTGACTCTAGTGCAAGTGGGAGACTGTTGGAGATATGCCCAAGAGGCAATAATAAAGTGGTTATTATTATATCTTTATGTTTATGATAAATGTTTACATCCCATGATATAATTGTATTAACCAGAAACATTAATACTTGTGTGTTTTGTAAACATAAAAGAGTCCCTAGTAAGCCTCTTGTTAAACTAGCTTGTTGATTAATGGATGATCATGGTTTCCTGATCATGGACATTGGATGTCATTAATAACAAGATCATATCATTAGGAGAATGATGTGATGGACACACACCCGTAGTAAGCATAGCATAAGATCAAGTCATTAAGTTCGTTTGCTATAAGCTTTAAAATACATAGTAACCTAATCCTTCGACCATGAGGTTATGTTAATCACCATCACCGGATGGGTACTTTGATGACATCAAACACCGCTTCGTAACTGGGTGGTCATAAAGGTATCATTGGGTATTCTGAAAGTATGTGTTGAAGCGCATGGACCAAGATTGGGATTTGTCCATCCATATGACGGATAGATATGCTCTGGGCTCTCTCGGTGGAATGTCATCTAATTAGCTTGCAAGTATGTGACTGGGTCACAAGGGATGACATAACATGGAATGAGTAAAGAGTACTTATCAGTAACGAGGTAGAACTAGGTATGGAGATACCGACGATCAAACCTCGGATAAGTATAGTATCGCGTGACAAAGGTAATTGGTTTCGTATGTTAAATGGTTCTATCGATCACGAAGTCATCGTTGAGTATGTGTGAGCCGTTATGGATCTCCAGATCCCGCTGATGGTTATTGATCGGAGAGGTGTCTTCATCATGTCTGCATATTCATGAACCGTAGGGTGACACACTTAAGGTTCAAAGTTGTTTTAAGTAGATATGGAATGTGCGTTGGAGACCGAATGTTGTTCGGAGTCTCAGATTGGATCCGAGACATCACGAGGAGCTCCGGAATTGTCCGGAGAATAAGATTCATATATTGGGGATCATTTTCTAAGTTAGGAAATGTTCCGGAGTATTTGTATGGGGATTCTAGAAGGTTTCGGAATGTTCCGGAAGGTTCTAGAGGATTTCTTGGAGTTTGCTTGAAAACCAAGAAAGGATCAAGGAATCCTTGTGGGGCAAGACAAGGAGTCGTGGGGGAGGAGGACCCCTCCCCCCTCCCAATCCGCCGGCCAAGGAAGGAGGGGAGTCCTACTAGGACTCCCCCTCCCATGGCGCCTCCCTCCTTTAAATAGAGGGGTGGAGGCGCCACCCCCTTGCCCCCTCCACTCCAAGCCCTAGCCGCCTCTCTCCTCCTCCTTTCTTCTGCTCAGGCTTAGGCGAAGCCCTGCAGAATTCTCTACCCCACCACCACCACCACGCCGTCGTGCTGCTGGGATTCCGTGGAGAAGATCTACTACCTCCGCTGCTCGCTGGAACGAGGAGAGGAAGGTCTGCTTCGACTCCGCACGTGTGACCGACTGCGGAAGCGCTGCCGGAACGTGGCGCCGGAAGGATCGTCCACTCGATCTTGAGATCGGCAAGTGATCGACTACATCAACCACGAGATCCAATCTCGTAACGCTTTCGGATCTACAAGGTTAGTACAGATCTATCTCGTTGCAGATGTCTAATAGATTAGATCTTGGCTTTTATCTAGATTAGATCTGGGTTTTGTTCGTTCTTGCGGTAGAATTTTTTTGTTTTCCATGCTACGAACCCTTCTGCGTCGCTGTCTTTGTCCCCTGCCGCACAGCAATCCCCTAGAGATCTTCTGCAACCAGTGCTAGTGGGCGCGAGATTGTGTCAAGCTCCGATTCTGAAGATTCCAATTCCGATGCTTCTCCACCGCCCTCACCTCCTGGTGTCCGTACTCGACTATAGAAAGGTATACGCCATCCTAAACAATACACTGATGGCACTGTGAGATATGGTATGCTCTCCTCTATAGGTGAACCTTACACATTGACAGAAGCTCTAAACAATTCAAATTAGCGTCAAGCTATGGAAGAGGAATACAATGCACTCATTGAAAACAAGACTTGGCACCTAGTTCCTCCAAGCAGCAACAGAAACCTGATTGACTGCAAATGAGTTTATTGTATAAAGAAGAAGGCAGATGGCTCTATTGATAGATACAAAGCATGATTAGTTGCAAAAGGTTTCAAGTAAAGGTATGGCATTGATTACGAGGACACCTTCAGTCTAGTGGTAAAAATTGCTATTATCAGAATTGTTTTATCTCTCTCTATCTCTCGTGGATGGAGTCTCCGGCAGTTAGATGTCAAGAACGCGTTTCTTCATGGTGTTCTAGAAGAGGAGGTCTATATGAAACAACTCTCAGGTTTTGAAAATCCTCATGCTCCGCATTATGTATGCAAACTTGACAAGGCTTTGTATGGATTCAAACAAGCACCTCGAGCCTGGTATTCTAGATTGAGTTCTAAGTTGTGTGAGCTTGGGTTTACACCATCAAAGGCTGATACTTCATTATTTCTCTTCAATAAGTCAGTTATCACTATGTTTATTCTGATTTATGTTGATGATATTATAGTTACTAGCTCTTCTGATCATGCTATTACTGCCGTTCTTCGAGATTTGAATGAGAATTTTGCTATCAAGGATCTAGGTGACTTACATTATTTTCTTGGTATTGAAGTAAAAAGGTACATAATGGCTTACTTTTGACACAAGAAAAGTATGCTACAGATATACTTGACAGAGCTGGTATGCATGGCTGTAAGTCTGCCCCTACACCTTTGTCGTCCATAGAACAATTGTCTCTTATAGGTGGTACACTTCTTGGTCCTGAAGATAGTACCCAATACAGAAGTCTTGTTGGAGCCTTACAATACTTAACCTTCACACGTCCTGACATATCCTTCTCGGTAAACAAGGTCTGTCAGTATCTTCATGCTCCAACTATAGAACATTGGACAGCTACAAAACACATTCTTAGATATGTGAAAGATACATTGAAACTTGGAATTACTTTTACAAAGTCCTCATCTACCCTTTTGAGTGCTTTTTTAGATGCAAATTGGGCTGATTGTCTAGAAGACAGACATCCACATCTGGTTTTGCTATATTTGTTGGACCAAATCTGGTCTCCTCGAGTGCTAGAAAACAGGCCACAGTGTCACGGTCCAATATTGAGGCTGAGTATAAAGCTTTAGCAAATACTACTGCTGAATTGATTTGGGTTGAAGCCCTTCTTATTGAACTTGGAGTTAAGTTACAGGAAAAACCAAGTCTTTGGTGTGACAATCTAGGTGCTACCTATTTGTCTGCAAATCCAGTGTTCCAAGCTCGCACTAAACAGATTAAGATTGATTTTTATTTTGTCAGAGAAAGAGTTGCTAATAGTAGCCGGACTATTCATTTTATCTCAAGTGAAGATCAAGTTGCAAATGGTTTTACAAAGGCTCTCCTAGTCAAGAAACTTGATAAATTTAAGTGTAATCTCAACCTTCAAAAGGTTTAGATTAAGGGAGGGTGCTAGAATATGTATTAGGGATATTATTATTTTCCCAATACGTATGTGTATTGGTATCCATCAATTGTACAAACTCTGGCCCTAGTTTTGGCCCTATATCAACACGTAATTGAGGGGAGACTAACCCACTCGTTCAACCCTAAAACACATACAGTGTTAACAAGGAGTAGATCACTATAGTGGGACATTTCTTCTTTTTTGTAATTCTTCTTCTTTTTCTCTGGGTTGTGTGCATCCGTATGGCCGCTAGGGCATGCGTTGTTGCAGAGACCGGGTGTAATTGGTATATCCACGATATAAATATATACTCTTTTCCAAAAATAGAACATTTCCAGCCAGACCTCAATAAGAGCCCCGAGGACCCATTTTTTCACCGGTGAAGCACCCCAGAAGCCGAGTTTTCGTCGGATTGAGCCAAAATTTCAGCCGGTGAACACAGGCCGAACCCAACGCGTTGGAGGTCATTGGGTGCTGGACGAAGCGAAAAAGAGTGTGGGCCAGCTCTATCGGCGAGACAACACATATCTGTGCTGAGATACGCCTTCTCGCCCCACCTCTTCCCTCACTACCATGCCGCCGCCGACACCACCCCTCCCCACTCCTCCCAAAGATCACCGCTAGCAAGGGTGCCCTCCACCGCACCACCCTTCACCTTCCTGTTTCCTAAGATTTCGTGGTGACTCCAAGCCGTGGGCAGCTCCTTGCCCACCACGCCCACGAAGTGCTCGGCAATTTGCCTACTCGGCGATGGACTCCGACATCGAGGAGATGTTCGCCGTCCTGATGGAGTAGGAGACCGGCGCAGCCGCCGACGATGAAGAATAGTTGAAGATCCTCGCTTGCCTTGCCGGCTATACGCGCGTGATGCAAAGCCGCGGCGCCAGGCCGCCGCAACAGCAAGTCGAGGCATCATCTAAAGGGGAATTGCATGTTGTACGCTGACTACTTCGCTGATGATCCGTTGCACTGTGAGACAACATTTTGGTGCCGTTTTAGAATGGGCCAGAAGCTCTTCATCAAGATTGTGCATGCCATCCGGCCGAGAGTTCGATACCTACTTCAAATGCAAGAAGGACTGCACCAGCATAGTAAGATTTTCCTCAATCCAAAAGTGCACGACCGCTTTGAGGATGCTTGTATATGGATCTCCCGGTGATATACAAGATGACTATTTGTGCATGGCCGAGTCCACCACCATTAAGTGCATGTACAAGTTCCGCAGGCCAGTGGTTGTAGTGTTTGGACTAACATAGTTGAGATCACCCAATGCTGAATACACTGCTGGGATCCTAGCAATGAATGAAGCTAGAGGATTTTCTAGGATGCTTGGAAGCATCGACTACGTGCATTGGGCTTGGAACTGCCCATTTGCTTGGCCGGGAATGTATAAATGACACAAAGGATCTTGCAATGTGATACTTGAGCCAATGGCTACACTGGATCTCTGGATGTGACATTTCTTCTTCGGATTGGTAGGATCTCACAATAACATCAACATCCTGCAGTGCTCGAATGTCTCTGCCAAGCTTGTTGAAGGTCATGCTCTTCCAGTAGACTATGTGATCAATGAGCACCACTACAACAAGGGATACTACCTGACAGATAGCATCTATCCAAGATGGTCAATATTTGTGAAAACTATCTCAAATCCATTTGTGGGCAAAAATTCTAACTTTGTCAAGGAGCAAGAAGATTGCAAGAAGGATGTCGAGCGGGCGTTTGTTGTGCTCCAAGCCCGATTTGCTCTTGCCCGGTACCCAGCTCTGACTTGGTCGGAAGATCAGATGTAAGAGGTGTTGAATGTTTGTGTGATCTTGCACAACATGATCATTGAGAGTGAGCAGGACAACCTGGTGATTGATAGTGAACAATATTTCAGACATGGTCCTTTTGCAACTTTTGATCACGAGGTGCAAACATCATGGGTTGTCTACGTCGGTATGCGTCAGGAGATCCGAGACCCACATATGCATCAATAATTTGTGTTTCAAAACTTATTTAAATTCATGTCGAACTATATGTTTTGTAGTACTATTTGCTAAGTTTGGTCGAACCGTTGGCTGAACTTATGCCGGATTTATGTGAAAGGTGACGAGTTTAGCTAAATTCGTATGGTTTTTCCATCAAAATTGCCTGGCTGGGAATCGGCACACCCCAGGCCATAAATTTCCGGCAGCAGCCTGGGAGGTCCATTTTAGCACCGAAAAAGGCCCGGACACTACGACTGGAGATGTTGTAGGTATCTTCGGTTCGCCAACAAGACTAAATATATGATGACATGTGCCTCCGATCTACTAGTCTTGATAGGACACATGCCCTCCACCAAATATCTTGTGCTACCCAAGTCGTCTTCACATTTTTCTTTCACAACATAACATTGTTCACAACTGTGCTGAGGTTTGAGGTCCAACGTAGTAGAAGATTCGTCGCAAGAGCGACTGCTTATTCGTCCACACAAACGGCAGCCATGCGAGATTTTTTTTGGGTCCCACAACTTTAGTAACAATCAATCACTGTTGGAATACAAATTCCAGCCGGAGGCTGAACTAGCCAAACTTGGCGACCGTGATCCTGATGGACCGATGCGCCTCTTTACTCGAGTCTCTACTCTCAGCCTAAATTTCATCTCAACAAAAACCTCCCCTGCATCTAATTTAGGGCATCTTCACGGAGCCGACCTAACCCGTCCGAGTGCGTCCAAAGTATCCGCGTGGACCGGTGGACGGCTGTGCGGTGGCCTAGCGGCACGACCCATCCGGGACAAACGCCAGCGGACCGACTCATCTGTGCATCAAATTTGGGCAACGATTGCGTCGTCCCGGATAACGCGCTTGTCCCCCTTCGCCTTTGACGCCTGCCCCTCCCCCGCCAGTGGCACACAAACCACTCCACTTCTCCCTCCAAAAACCCTCTCCCAAATTCCCACTGGCAGGGGCGGGAGGGAAGGCGATGGATCCTGCCGCCATGACCGATGTTGCGCCCTCCGGCGAGGCCACCACCAAGAAGCGCAGCCAGCCGAATAAGCTTAGCAAGGACCTGACGGCGGAGGAGCGGAAAGTTGAGTCTGACAAGCGCGCTGACCGACTGGTAGCGGCGAGAGCTCGGCTCGTCGTAGCCAGGCTCGAGAAGGAGCGCCGGGAGGACAACGAGCGCTTCCTCGCCACGCAGAACATGCTCAACACCGACGAGCTGGCGGTGAATGCCGCCAAGCACGTCGTCAACATGATGAAGCAGGAGGCACTGACCGCCGCTTTCGCTAGCACCATGGCTTTCGATGGCAGCATCGTCACTCATCCCGGCCTGTCCTTGGCCGGCACGTCCTCTACCAGCTCCGTCACTTCCACGCCTTGCGGCCGGTCACAAGGTCCCAGGACGCCAGGCCCGCGCACGCCTACGCTTGGAGGCCACACTAGGATCGTGGCCTCTCTCCCGGTTCGTCAATCCTCGCACGACATCGTCGGAGGCGGGGAAGCCTGCCATCGACCTCAACCGCACTCCAACGACCGCGTACACAACCCCGGAGGCGTCGGCGAAGCGGCGGTCCATCTCCGCCGCCGACATGTCAGCGCCAGTCAACCTGTTCGACGGAATGTGCGATGAGTCGCCCACCGCTGCCGATGCGGTATGGTTCTTTGTCTTCGCCAGTTAGCTCTCCCGACTCTTTATCATGGCCAAACTGGGTGTAGGATTTTGTGGCCAACGATACCGAGGACGTCATGCACGGCATGATCAATGAGGTTGGTGACGGCTATAACGACGACGGAGATATCCAACAAGTGACCCAACAAGACACTCAACAAGATGCCTGTAACATTGTGGATGAGTCATTGTTTGGAAACGATGGCACCTCCATGGGAGAGGGGGTCACGGCCGCGTCGTTGGCAGTTTCACTTGCGGCGTCATTTGTCGATAACAAGAATTTGAGCCAACGAACCTCGAGCTACACCACCGACGAGGACAAGATCCAATGCAAGACATTGATGGAGATTTCACAAGATCCACTATACGTCACCGAGTAAAAGGGCTTTGCCTATTGGAAAAAAGTGGGCAAGTTCTTCCATGAGCATAGAAAATTTGGAAGGACGCCTTCTATAGCGACAAACAGAGGAAGAGGTTTTACCATGTCTTGCATATGCATTGAGCCATTGTTGACATCCATATGTGTAGGTCATGAAAGCAATGTAGCACTTCAACAAGGTGAATGATAACAAGGCCTTCACGTTGTCACATTGTTGGCCGTTGATCAAGGACTGAAAAAATGGAAGACTAGCTGACATGGGCATTACCCTTCGGGTGCCCACTATTGGCATATGCGGTGGGGCCCGACGAAAGGCCCACTCGAAGATATATAAAGATCCATAAAGCTCATGACGATTCAACAGATACGATATCTACAAGGACACAGAATCCTGGCGGGAACAAGACAACAAAAGTACAAGAGTAGACTAGATTCGAACTCTAACTTGTAAATCAACTCGTATTGGTACCTGAGACCTAGCTTCCCCCTATATAAAGGCTAGGAGGGGCCAACGAGAAGGAAACACGATACGACAGATGTCACACCCGACAATAGATTTAGATAATAGACACCATATACATACGTCTCTCTCCCTCAACGAGATCGCATCTAGTCGACTCAATAAGTTTGTACTTTTCCATGATAATATGAGCAGACAAGCAGAAAGTAGGGTTTTCTCTACGAGGGTCTGAACCTGGGTAAATCGCCTCCCTTATTTGTCTGTTAAGCCGACGAAATCTCTAACATCCTCCTTTCCATGAAACTAAGTCTATAACAATAGGCATTACCGAGGTTACTTCTCGTCAATTGACGCCGCCAGTGAAAACGTTGGAATCATGAATTTGGCAGCTTCTTTTTCATCAAGCAGCAACTGGATAATCGGAAGCTGTCAAATCTGTTTCGGCCCCATCGACGGTAAGGGTTCTACCACGGGAAGGTCAACCAAAAATCGTGTGCAACATGGGCAGACGCGCCTCGCGCGCACCGCGGAGGATTTTTTGAGTCAACATGGGAGTCGGCATGCGAATCACGGAGCTTTCTACAAAAAGAATCGGGTCGCTTGACCAAAGCTTGTTCTCTGCAATGCCAAGACAAGAATTGGACAAGATTAGACGTGTTCGCTGACTCGTACATTCTGTCAAAACATGAGAATATTCGGTTCGTATGAAGACAGCTCAAGCACCCACGTCAATTGGTATTGGTAACCGGATCAAAGTTCTAGAAAAAAGGAAGCTACTACCAACACGTGAAAACATTTTGGATAAAGACTGGGATATGAACGAGGGCAGCAGAGAAGATCAATACTAAGAAAAGTTGCATTTTCCAAAAAAAAAATATAAAAAGAGAGAGCGTGATTCGAGAGCTGCTATGGAAATCTACCTGCACCTATTTTCTTATCTTGGAAAGAGAAGAATTGAAGCAGACAAAATTAATCAAGTCTTGTGAGATCAAATATACTACATGCAGCCAGGAGGCCATGTTTTTCGATCGATCGAGATTACTCCGAACCAAAAAAAAGCAAGGAGATGACAATACATGTATCGGATAAGAAAACCAGGCCTCCTGTGTAGCCAGTTGACTCCAGATCGAGCTGATTTCCTATTAAACACGCTCTTGCATCAAAGTCGGATCAAAGCATGCATCAGATTTGCATAAGACTATCGCTCCCCACTACTCCCTATTTCTTCTTATTATATACTCTCTCCGTCTCAAAATAAGTGACATGGATTTCTCTAGATTCGGATGTATCTAGACACGTTTTAATATATAGGTACATGCGAATCTAGACAAACTCAAGTCACTTATTTTGGGACGGAGGGAGTACTTCATTCATATATACTGATTATTTGATATGTATATTTATGAGGTTAATTAATTAAATCGCAATGTGTAATCAACGATGCGTCGACATCTGGTCGGCTCGACTAGCCGTTTCAGCCACGCCACATCAATTTCGGATGACATGGATCCGAAGATTCGCCGCCGCACGACTCTATCGACCTGGACTACACGTCCGCCACGACCACGTTGACTCTACACCCGGGGGCTACATCGACCTCGTTTGTTGCGCCAACGTCCCGCTGCAGTCCTCAGCTCCAGCGATCTTCTACTGCGGTGACCCGCCAAAATCTCCGGCTCCAGTGACATGCTCAATCTTCGGTTGCCCTGACTTGCTACGAATCTTTTGTTGTGCGACTCGCTACAAATCTTCGGCTATAGCAATCCACTATAATTTTTGGCTGCGGTGACCCGTTGCCGCGTCAACTCTGGTCCGTCACATCGGCTCCCAAACGTCGTCTGACTACATCAATCACCTTGACTCTAAACTCAGGGGCTCTTTCGGTTCCGACAACCTGCCACGTCCTTCGGCTCCAACGACTCGGGGGCTCCCTCAGCTCCGGCAACCCTTTGCAGTCTTCGGCTTCGCAGCCGCATCGACTTCGTCTACGACAATTACCAATAAAGCTAAGTTTCCTCTACCAAGAGTCAATAATTGTTTATTTTAATCGCACTCGAAACACTCGGGTGCTGCACCCTCTTCGAGTAACCTAAGAGTCATCGACTCCACGTACTCAAGCACCTCATACACGAATGCCTGAGTAGCTGACTCCGTCTGAACGTTGAATCCTTAAAAACTTCAATCCAGTTGCAGCCCAACTGATAGGTCGACAAGGTACTAAAACTAAGAACGTCAGGCTAACGAAAAGGTCTCACGTTACAGTACAAAAGTGTTGAATCCAATCACACCAGAAATGTTATGACAAACTGAAAAGCACATACTCTTTACACGATACAGGTACTTCACTATTTTTATATTTTTTGCAGCTTACAAGAACATCGGCTACATCGAGCTATTTTATCGAGTCCTCCAAACGGAGTCGATTAACGCCACTCACGTCAACTTACGCCAAGACCCGAGTTGAAAACCTTCTCGGATGAAGAAGATCTCTGCGCCTATGCTCACCTGATAAAAATCAAGACCCGAGTTGAGAATCTCCTTGGATGAAGAAGATCTCTGAATCTATGCTCAGATGCAAGCATCCGAACATTGCATCGGGGCTACTCCCATCAGGAGCGCTGGCTGCGTGCCCAATAGAAAATGTATCCTCCAATAGAGTCGACAAAAACAATTTACACCGCTACAAGCAAGGCCCAGGCAGAGAGCCTCCTCGGATAAAGATTATCTTCACTCACCCGATAGAAAAAGCAAAATCCTCCTACGGAGTCGATAAAATATGAAAAAAATTAGACCGCGTCCACCGCGATAAAATGTCTGAATGCCGTGTCTATCGACATGAAGGTAAGACCCTAGGATCCGTCTTACGCCTAGTAACCGCACCCGAATGCACTCTATTAGTTATTATCCGTATCTACGATACGATTAAAAATCCGACGGACGCATTGGGTAGCCATAAAATATGAGCCTGGAATTCAGTACTCGATAAGACCTCCACGTCTCTAGCTAAATTCCGCCAGTATATACCGAATTCGAGTCTAGGGAATCAAGTTTGAAGTAGGTCCACGATGTCTTTTCCCAATAGCAATTAACTGGTCCCCGATCCATCAGATGCATCAGACTCGTTATACCAAAATCCCGATGAGAAACTTATTGAACTTATAGTTCACCTACTCGATAGAAACAACAAACCCTCCTATGGAGTTGACATAAGAACTCAAGAAGACGAACTTTGAGCCTACACGCGGCTGCAAGCATTCGAGTGTAGCCTCGAGGGCTACTCTCACCGGGAGTGCTAGCTGCACACCCGATAGAAAAAATAGAAATCCTTCAACAGGAGTCGATGGAAGATATAATGATGAAGAATAACTTTGAGCCTACCCGAGTGTAGCCTCAAAGGTTACTCCCATCGGGAGCACCCGATGAAAATGCCAACATCACTTCAAGAACAAAAGAACTTCGTCCATTGCATCAGCCAAACAGGTGTAGTCGAGAAATTCACGCATTCGAAAAATCTTCAAGTTCACCTTCTGGGCATATTAAAAAGGACTTTAAACCTATGCGAGGATGCAAACATCCAAACATAGCCTCGGGGGCTACTGACATGGGCATAACCCTTCGGGTGCCCGCTATTGGCATATGCGGTGCGGCCCGATGAAAGTCCCACTGGAATATATATCAAGATCCGTAAAGCCCATGACGATTCAACAGATACGAAGCCTACAAGGACATAGAATCCTGGCGAAACAACACAAGGAAATTACAAGACTAGACTAGATACAAACTCTAACTTGTAAACCAACTCGTATTGGTACCTGAGACCTAGTATCCATATATAAACGCTAGGAGGGGCCAACGAGAAGAAGATACAATAAAATAGACGTCACACACGACAATAGATCTAGATAATAGACACCAGAAACATACACCTCTCTCCCTCAGCGAGATCGTATCTAGTCGACTCAATGAGTTTGTACTTTCCAATGATAATATGAGCAGACAAGCAGGAAGTATGATTTTCTCTACGAGGGCCTGAACCTGGATAAATCGTCTCCCTTGTTTGTCTCTTAAGCCGACGAAATCACCAACACTCTCCTTTCCATGAAACACTAAGTCCATAACAATGGGCATTGCCAAGGTTACCCCTCGTCACTAGCTATGCCCTTTGGAAAGAACTTGACAACAAGAAGAACGACAAGAGCAATGCTTCTATGGGCGGTGTCGTCGACCTAGACGACGACAATGATGAAGGCCTTGTCAACCCTGTAAGCGATGGGACTGCATCTTGTGCCCGCCGGCCTAGAGGCCACAAGGCTACAAAGGCCGACATCGCTCGCCAGGCTGGTTCACTGGCATTCTAGGAGACCTTGAGGAATACCCTAGAGAAGAAGGAAGATGCCATCGCCGAGAGGGAGGAGAGGCGGCACAAAGAGAAAGTGACTACCGCCAAGGCCTTTGTCGAGCTCCAAACGAGGTCTATCGAGGTGGAGGAGGCCAACACCAATGCTAGGCTAATGGATATCGAGACTAAGGCAAAGGCGAAGGAGGCCGAAGCCAAGGCCAGGTATAGGATGGCGGAGGCAGAGGCCAAGGCCATGGAGGCCGAAGCCAAGATCATGGCCGAGGAGAATTCCATCATGCTCACTGACCTGGACACCATCGCCGACCTGGATCGCAGGGCTTGGGTCGCTCGTAGGCAACAGACCATCCGGACTCGCGAGGCTTGAACGGTAATTGCAACTACAACTACAACTTTTTGGAGAGAGAAACTGATATTCTTTTGGACATTGTGTATAATATTGCCCTTTTTGCATATTTTAGATCCACTGGCCACTTGTTGGCGATGCCCAAAACGCGATGACACGCGTCTGCCATACTATTCGCTAGTCAATTTATGTGCTATTTTCTTGTCAATTTGAGTGTTTGAGCTCAGCGATAGCGCTCGAGAAATGGCAGTGTATACATATGAATCGCAGCGTTGGATATGGCTGGCCGGACCGATCCAAGTGAAAAAAAACAGACCAATTGGGTCGACCGTTTAAAAGTTGGCCCGGTGGAGCCCTTAGCCATGCCCATGCGAGATAACTGGGCGAGATGCTAGATATATATATATAACTGGGCTAAGTTGTGGGCCGACCGTAACGACCCACAAGTTCCACACCGACACACTATGTCGTGTGTACGGGTTACGCGGCGTCGGGGAAGGCCTGCTCCCACCAAAGTTTTCCACGAACCACGATGCTTCCAAAAAGAAATTCCCAATACCAGACCAGCACAAGGTCGACAGAAGCAGCAGCAGCTGTAGCCTACGCACGAGCTGTAACTTGACGAAGGTTCCATGTAAAACTACAGAAGATCAAAGAGTTTGGTTAAAACTTTCAGCTATATGCTCTTGACGAAGCTGTAATATTTGAGAATTGGTTGAATGGGATGAATAAGCCTGATAAAGCTAGAATACGTATAGGGGTATCTGCTTTATATTGGTCTATCTGGAAATATCGCAATGCTATTATTTTTAACAAGGCTCGAGTTCAATCCTTTTTGCAGGTTATTACTACGGCGGCGCACTGGATCCAGCTCTGGGCTTGTTTGCTCCCGAAGCACCAATGGGATGGGATGGCTTCTGGATGCAACCGTCTGGTGATGGTGTCTCAGGATATCTACTACCTGATTATGTGGCGTCTTACTAGTAGATTATGAGAGGATTAGTTGTAATCCTTCTGGTGTTGATATTCGTTTGCGTGGCTGATGGTTGATTTTTGTATCAATCATGTATGAGCTTGGTGATTGACTTTTTTGTAAACTCTCAGTGACATGACTATGTTTAATAAAACGGCTGTGCGCATCCTAGGATGCAGAGGCCGGGGTATACCCCCATTTCGAAAAGAAAAAAATGCTCTTGTAAAGAAAGGCTAGATGTATCCCTTCAAGATAACACTATCAGGAAATGCATTGTGCTGACAGTTACTACTATCTAGACCATTTAAAGAAAAGAACCTGGTAATTTTAACTGCCCCGCTTGTCAGTTTATATGACCGAGCTGAGCATCACCACATTGGCCATGTGTTAGCCGACAAGAACCTTGCAAAAGATGTCTGGAATTCAAGAGACCAAAGCTAACAACATTTGACATGATATATAAGTATGTAACACTAGTAGTTTTTTTTTAGATCAAAAGGGATTTTTCTCCCCGGTTCCATTAATCGTAACGAAACCACCCGAGTTCGAACACACACAACGCAGCTAACACTAGTAGTTTGGGTAGCATTCGGTCCAGTCTGGAAATGAAGCATCCCAAATCTTCCAGCTTCAGTACTCTAAAGTATGCTACAAGGACTAGGGGTCCAGCCCAAATGTTCAGACTTCAGACAAGCTGATCAGCTATAGATTCGAACTAGAAACATCATATATAGAGGCACCAGCAATATCATAAAGCTTACGCCACTTCCAGTTGTGGGTACAATAGGCTTACAATGCTGAAAGTGCATCATATCTCGCTAGAAGCAGCATCTACCATTGCAGAGACTGCAACTCTGCACAAGTGCAGAACTCTTGCTGCTCTATGTGGTGAGATAAGGAGGCAGGTACGTTGCTTTCACCCCAAGAACCGGAGCCTGCGTGTCGGGGAAGCATCTCGCCCCAGGCAGCTCCGTCACGGTGCCATCCTTCGCCACGGCGACAGGGTAGGTGAGGAGGTGTCCGGGCAGGTCGTCGTTCAGCTCGTCGCTGGCGTAGAGGTCCCAATACCTGTCGGCCATCTTGTTCACTCTCTGGACGCACTCCAGGCTCCCGGGGTTGATGAAATCGTCGTGCAGCATGCCGAGGTGCTCGTACCACAGCGACATCCGGAAACCGTGGACCTGCCCTCTGGCGACCTGGCCTTTGGTGTTCAGGTGGTGCGGCTGGAATGAGCCCATGGCGATCTCGGTGTCCCTGCCCCCGTCCATTGACCGCTGGTTGATGTTGGCAGATCCGACGATGATGTACTCATCGTCAACTGATATAAACCAAGCAGAGTATATGTTAGAGTTTTCTAACTTCAACCACATGGAAGTATGGAACATGTCCTGACAGTATACAACAGGATCGAGTGACAATATACTTGTGACAAAAAGTGGAGGTATGTTCTATTGTATAAAAAATCAGGTATGTGACATGTGTGTATTATTGTATTGGATATTCGACAGTAATGCCAATTAATTCTAAGTATACTTCAAACATAGGAATTTCGGAAAGCTGAAATGTCATGTAAGTGCCTCATAAGATGTTAACTATTTCAAGAATGTTCATGTAACATGTGGAGTGGGCATACCTATCATCATCTTGGAGTGAACATAGATCATGAACCGCCGAGCCTTCTGTGCCTTTTCATAGGCTGATCCTTCCAATGGGCGATCTGCAGGTTCATACTCACCACTCCTCTTCACCTCCCTGTTTCCTAAGCAAAAGAAGGTGAGGTAATCCTTCGGGTTCGCGTCGATCCCCTTCCCCTCAAGTGCAATGGCGATGTCATAGTACATCATGTCCATCGTCCTTCTCTGCCAATCTAGTATTGCCTGAACAGATTCACTTTCAGGAGCACCTTCCGGCCACATTGGCACCACAACATAGACCACGAAATGTTCACCAGCCTCAATCTTGCTAACAATCTTCAGCGAAAGCTCTCTGGGAATCAGATTCAAGGCTTCGACTTCTGACGGGTTTATGCCGTCAGCTTTCCACCCAAACGAACTACCAAGGAAGTACTGATTCTCGATGTAGACGAAGTGCTTTGCGCGGCGAATCGCGTGGATGTAGGCGTCCTGGATACTCCTGTCAAGGGTGTTGTTCTTGCCACTGACAAGGCCTGACCGAGCAGCCGCCTCGGGGGTGCTAGGAAAGCCGAAGCATGCGCCGCCGTCGATGGACCGGAAAATCTGCACATTCCATGCCTCCTGGTCGTCGGGGAACGTCACCGGCGATGGCGGTATGATCAGATTCACCATGGCTTTCAGATCAACGAGGAGGTCCGGGGCACCACCTTGCTTCCTCCACCGCTGCTCGAAGTTGTAGAGAATGTCCCATGCAGCCGGACCTTCGATCTTGGAGTGGATGTCATGCCATGGCTCCCTCGGCCCGCCACTGCGGATAGACGTGCCGTGAAAGTTGGTTTGGTGGAAGTCATTGTGGTGCGCCGTGTCCAGCGTCCTGAACAGGGAGTGGAACTGCGTGTCGTAGCGCCCGTCGCAGAGGTCGAGGCCGCCAACAAAGCTGACGATGCGGCGGCGGCTGGAGCTGCCCTTAACCGGCATGTCGTGGTCGACGGCGATGATCTTCTGGTGGTGGCTGATCATGTAGGCGATCTGCATGCCCATGGCGACGCTTCTGCCTGCGTCGGGGTTCCGTGGGCAGAGGACGCACTGCACGTCGCTGCCACGGAAGTACGCTGCCGTCTCGGCGTCGTGCGTCCCCATGTACCCCCACGTCAGGCCGAGGGACTCGACGGAGGTGCGGTCGTCCCAGACCAGCATGAGAACGCGCACGCCCTCGCTGGCCTTGCGCTTCAGGAGCTCCCCGAGGGTGGCATCGCCGCCGGGGCGCGGCCGGTTGCCGTCCCGTATCAGCGTGATCTCGGTGTACACCGACCATCCGGTGATGTACACCAGGTGGCGCGCGTCGCTGATGGCGTCGAACACGTCCTCCCAGCACCGCCCCTGCTGGTAGCTCCGGCCGCCGGCGAGCGGAATCCTGGGCGCGAACGCGTCAGGGGTGTGCGCGTCCTGGTACAGGGTGACCCTGCACCCGGGGCGCTGCGAGAAGAAGGTGTACGGCACGCCGGGGTTCCGCGCGCCGCCGACGCCCATGCCCCACTCACGGCGGTTGGCGGTGACGTCGCAGAACCTGAGCCGCACGTGTATCGTCGGTCCGTGCGTGATCTTCTTCTTCTTGGCGTCGAGGATGTCGAGCCGGCGCTCGATTTCATGGCCGGCGGCGTCGAGGAGGTCCTTGACGGGGAGGTAGGCGCGGCCGATGAGCGTGGCGCTGATGGGCTGCGCGACCTTGACGGAGAAGACGACGTCGGCGGCGAAGTGGGCGCAGTAGATGTGGAACTCCTCGTACCACCGCGGGTTCTCCGAGTCGCCGGTGATGACCCGCGTCCGGCCGACGCGCGCCCTGCCGATGTCGACCGTGGCGTACAGCTGCGTCGACCCCTTGCCGCGCCCGATCGACTCCTCGATCCCTTCCACGAACTACAGTCGGGGCAAGATTTATCAATTCCTAGCGAGCACATTCGAAAATTTCAAATCTAGCATTGCACACTGCACTATGACAGTCGCATCTTCTTTTCCCCTGCACCCACGGAAACCAAGAATCCCTCTACAGAGGAAAAATATTTCAGATCTCTGGGCTGAGAGGAAGTCTGATTTTTTTTCCGTTTCCCACTCTCTCGTGGTTGTACTACCTAGACTCCTAGAGGTCACAGGGAAGGGAGCTGACCTTGCGGAAGAATTGGGGGGCGCCGCCGGTAGCGCGGGTGGGGTCGGTGAGCTTGTCGGCCTCCAAGATGGTGGCGTGGAGGGTGCCGTGCAGCAGCCGGTGAGCCATTGCCCCGCCGCCTCCGGTCACGCACCTCACCTCGCGCAAGAAGAGGGAATTTCTTCCAAGAGTCACGGCTCGAGACGGACGGAACAATGCTCGGCCAAAGGGGAAAGCTCCGTCCAAATAAGACTGGGACTACTGGACTGTTGTTGGAGAAAGACGCCGACAGGAAATAGTGCACGGTCAGCTCGGCGACGATGTGAAATTATGGCAAGAACCAACAGAATATTGCTGGAAGATATTATCCAAGGAAGAAATTAATGGGCGAAATTAATAAGTGCAGAAAAACCTTGACGTATTTTTGGCTGTGTGATCATTACTTGCGCAATTTCCTTCCAAACATGGCGAAGTGGGAGCAAAGGCGAATCTTTTATGGGAGTGTGTTGGCTCCAACACTCCACTTGGCCGAGCGGGGCCAGTCACAGTCAGACGCCAATGGCTGCCACTTCTACAAGCAGGAGTCACATGGCGTCAACGCGAGATCGCAGAGCAGAGCACCAACGTGCGCGTACGGGAACCGGATGGAGAAGATGCCTTTGGACGCTGAGCCCCCACAGACGGATAGTGCACCAGATCAGGTCCCAGGCACCCCGCTTTGTTTCTTTTTTAGATTTAACATCTTCTACTGGCGGTAGTGTAGCTCCACCAATACAAACACGTTAATATAAAACCATGAAAAACCATCTTAGACGTGTTTGGTTGGTCACAAACGTTCACATAGGGTGCGGGGGCCAAAATTTCCTCTTAGTTGCATGGGCTATCAGCATCTCCACTAGCATTTTCAGGAGGGTCTTCCCACACTATTTTTTTATCCGGACGGTGAAAATTCTCCAGCGGCGTTTCCCAACGTCCAGTTTTTGTCAAATTCGGTCCAAATTACATCCGGGGTTTTCAGACCGAATCCGGGTTGACGGGAACTGCCTGAGAACGCCGGATGAAGCGAAATCGGGGGAATCCCCCTCCCCACACGCATTGGTGGCCCCACCCTGCCAGCGTGTGAAAATTGAGTCATCCTATCGCCTCGGCTCCCGCGACGGACTGCCGGACAGCGACCGCGTGTCTCGTCGGCCACTCGTCACCGTAATAGCATGCCACCGCCGGCCCACCTTCCCGTCGTCTCCACTTTTCCTGCCCACGTCGCTACACCCTTCCCACCTTCGTCGCCCTTTCCTCTTTCGGCTATAAATGTCTGCGTTCTCACCGTCTCCTAGAGCACACAACCTCACCTCCATTCACAAACCAACAAATTTCCCCAGCGACGAGAAGAAGAGTTCATCGGAACAGATGGCAGAGCGATGTCCCGGTGACCCTGCGGGGCGAACGGCTTCAGCTGACGCTCTCTGCAGCCGTGGGAGGCTTGGCTACTCCACGGCGCTGACTACTCGGCGCCGCCGGACTTCCGGTGCCCGCCGACCTGGAAGCTCAACACGGGCGACGTGCCCATGCCGCCGATGCCAGAGGGCCACGAGCTGGTGGAGGAGATTCAGGCGGCCATCACCACCATGGAAGATCCGGAGCTCGCCGATGACCTATGCAAACTTGCCCAATGGAAGAACTTCTTTGTCGAATGTCGGAACCAGCAGTTGGCCGCCTACGATTGTGTAGGCCCACTGACGGCGCACAACAATGCCGTAGGACGGCGACGGTGGTGGAGCATGCCTAGCCGCACACTCGCCGCCGTCCTCAAGCATATCAACACCGGGGATAGCCCGCGGCTGGGTTATCCTGCGCGCACGCCGTCGTCGGCCGCCCGGCGCCGCCAAGCGGCCGTGGCCATCTGGGTGCCGAGAAGGATAGGCGGCGTCTCGTCTTCGTCCTCGGTGTCGGCCTCGCGCTGATCTGGCTCGGCACCAGCGCTCTCACCGCACGACACGGTGCTGCTTCGCCCGGTGAAGCAGGAGATGGAGTCGCCGGTGCGCTCGGTGCCCCAGACGCTTTCGCGTGGCATCATCATCAACGAACGCCGTGCGCTGTCGCCGTCGAGTGGCCACCTTTGGCCGGCAAGGCCGAAGCTACGCACGCCGAAGACCGAGTCGGCGGACTGGGTGGTTCCCGTTGACGAGGATGCATTTGTCTTGAAGATGGCACTAGAGCGCTCCCTCAATGACGTGTCGCCGATGCAGCCCCCCGACGCGTGTGCTTGGTCCAGGGCGGGCTGGGAGAGGGAGGAGGTCGAATGCACCCGGCGTCTGCATGAGCAGGCCGAGCACCAGGCCGCGTGTGGCGCTCGCCGACAGCGCGACTACCAAGGCGCGCTGCTCATCGTCCTCGACGACGACAAGGATGGGCCCTTATCCAGCCGTGGCGTTGCGGCGACGACAGCCAGAGCAGCTCCCGGCCCCCGTAGCCACCGAGCGATGACGGTGGAACCCAGGACGCCGACTACACGTCTTTCTACCGCCACTTTGGCATGTGGTCGACGTGCCACGTTGGCATTGGCTAGTTTAGTTATTTTGATTGTTTTTAAAGTTTTTCTTAGCCCACTAGAGTCAAAATTCAGGTATATGTCCAAACTTGACATAATATGTAGTCTATATTTTAATGCAATCGTCTGAATTCATCTAAATTTTTGTGTTTGTTCAAAATTTGGTCAAAACCGGGAACTCGTCCTAGGAACGCGAGTGGGAAACTGTTTGTTCTCATGCCGAATATTTTATCCGTCCGGCGCTAAATGGCGCCGGATTTGGGTCTGGGAACGCCGAGCGAGTGGAGATGCTCTAAGAAAAATCTTTGCACAATCGCTTCTTAGAGCAACTCTAGTAGACACCCAAAACGCGTGGCCTGTAGAGCGCGTTCTCAGGGCCCTAAGAACGTATTTCTCGGGCCAAAAAACGCTCGCGCCAGACAAACACCAAAAACCTGACCCGTGAAAGAGAATATCCTGTTTCATGGACCGCATATTCGGCATTTGTTCCGCGCGAGCGACGGGCTAAACCAAAAATTAAACTATAAAACATGATTTCAAAGGTCTTTCAAACACAAGAAAATGAAAAGATGCGATAGTTCATAGTTAAGCACCACCTACACCGCCGCCACCACCACCACCAAATAGAAGAGATTACTTCTTTCTCTCTAAGATCCCGAGCCTTGCAAGCTTTCCACCATTCTAATTGAAATGAATCTATTTTGGTAGGACCATCATCATGATCTTGTTTTCTTCGGCAATGAGCTCCCTCTTAGCCTTCTCCTCCTCGATCTTCACTCTCCTCTCTTCTAACTCGGTCTTGCGCTTGGCATCTTAATGGATTGCTAGCCACTTCTCTTGTTTCAGCTCTTTTTTCTCCCTTGCCAAGACCATTTTGGCTTACAAAGCCTTAACGGTCATCAACTCATTGGACTTCACCATGTCATCTGTTTTGATGCTCAAGTTTGTTGATTCGGCAGCAATCCTTACCCTCTCCTTTGCCTTCTTTTTTCCTTCTAGCTTGTGCTTGTTCCTACCACCCTCATCACTGTCATCATCATCCAATTGGATCATTGCCCCTCTCTTTGACGATGCTTCTTGGTCGCACAACCTCCATTTCTCACTCTTCTCAAGTAGCTTGTAGCAATGTGTAGATGGAAATGGTTTATTCTTGGATGCCGACATGTCCTTGTACCTTCTCTGTGCAAGATAGTCCTACATAAACCAATATATGAGCAATGAGATGAAATGTTGGGTTATCATGAACACATCGAGAATGAACTCACACATTCATCTATGGTTGATCCACTTGGTGGTGCAGCACGGATTTGCTCCACACATCCACTCCATTGGCTACAACAAGCTTTGATTGTGTCCCAACGGCCTTGGAGTGATCGGTAGGTTTGCGGAGTTGGGTTGGCAATTGGAGGCATGAGTTGAAAGAACTTGTCTTTGGTCCTTTGCTAATAACGCCTCCCGGTTTGATCATTTCCAGAGACCGCGTCGAGAGAGACACTCTCCCATGCCCGCACCAAGCTCACATCCTCAAAATCCGTGTAGTTTGTCGCCAGTGTCCTTGGTTTATTTCCTCCTTCATCGTCAAACTCCCCCTCCTCTATCTTCTCCACCTCGCCGTCTCTAACCTTGGCGTAGTTGGCGTACTCACTCTCCTCGTTTGCCTCAACATCTTCACTGAATGCCGGTAGCAGCGATCCATCCACATCAACCGCATTTTCGTTCAACAAATTTGTGAACGAGATCGGAGTGTGGTGAGCATCGTAGCTACAACGAGAATGACCATCACAATTGGTGATTGAAATCAAAAAAATAAAATTGAACATAAAAAGGGAGTGAGGTCGCACCTTTCGGTTGTTTGCACAAACACCTCTTGGGTGCCAGCAGAGTGGATGGCGGTCACGGGGGCACGGACGGAGGCGGGGGTGTCTTGCAGCGGGCGGCCACCTACTTCTTCGGCCATTTTAGCGTGGGGATGATCTTCAAGCCCGCCTTCTTCCTCAGCCTTTTCGGAGTAGGGGTGGGCATGGCCGCGGAGGCGGAGGCGAGGGCGGCTTGGCTGCCGCCGGGAGAGGTTGCGGCGGCGGGGGCGCTTTTCCTCTTGGTGGCGGCGGAGTCCGACTTGGGTAGCCCAACCGCATGAACACGCACGAGTTTCGGCGGTGACGAAGGATGTAGGGTAGGGGCCGGTGCGGCGAATCCCGTGGCTGTTGGGAGGATGGCAGGGTCCATTGCGGCTGAATCCCAGGACCAGCGGGGTAGAACGGCGGCGGGGGAGGTAGATCTGCGTTGGCGGAGAGCGTGGAAGCGGGAATGGGTGGTGGTGAAACTTCTCTCCTAGCAAGAGAATGTGTTTTCAGGGCACCCTCTGATGAGGATATACATAAGGATTATGATGATTCTGACTGCTTGAACTGGAAGGAAATATTGAGTCAAATCAATGATGACTATCAGGTGAATTCATTCCTAGTTCAACATGATATTTTCATTTATAAGAACTTTATACTGTCTAAGTTTTTGTGCTATTGTATGATCAGGTACATGGGATAAGAAGGCATTGTACGGAGCGAGGAGCTGAAGCATATGGAGTATGGCGTGTTGATCAATGAAGAATGCACGAGGGAGGAGAGGGAGGAAGCGCAAGGAGCTACCAATAAGAAGATCAACACCTGGCAGGATCTCTGCCGCGGCAGAGAAACGATGCGTTTTCCTGCCACGGCACAAAAACAAAGTCCTTTTCTGCCACGGTAGAGAAACATGCCCAAACTCTGCCACGACAGAAACCTGAGCCGAACCCAATTTTGGGTCGGTTTGTACCCTAGTTGGGTGGGACCAACTCGACCCCCCCCCCCCCCCCCCCCCCCGCGCACCCCAGACTCATAAATAGATGGGGCGCAGTAGTTTTAGTTTTTAGACCACGTTAAAATATTTTGGAGTTGTTTTTTTCATAGAACCTCTGGAATTACCCTGTGTTCGAATTACCAACTATAATTGAGTGTGATATGTTGTTCCATTGGAAATTAGTAGATTGCATACTACCGTTCATGGTCACGGATACGTACGCAAGAGTGTGGTGTTGTGAATATCCTACAAGGTTCGAGAGCTGTTGCATTGGCATCAGGGTTCAAGCGGGAGAGATCATAGCTACGCACTAGTTATCTATCATACACCATCAACATCGACAAGAGCTTACTGAGAAGATCGGGCCACTCCATATCACCCTCTGGTCGGCCTCGCAACCCAGGTATATGGGGGCGCGGAGGGCGTTTTCTAGGGGGCCGAGAATTTTTTCGGTTTACCCCCTTTTCGATGTCTGTTCAGGTCATTTTTAACGCGCAAAACCAAAAACAGGCTGTTATTTCTCGGGCCGCGCGTGTCTTCGTTGCATGCTAGAGTTGCTCTTAAAGTAGTAGGGTAGAGAATGCATGTGACAGAACTATCAAATCGAGCCACCCTCAAGCCAAAAATAAGGCCTCGCATGCGTTTGGATGCCTGCATCTGATTTCATCTACATGATCCTAGGCCCTGGAGGGTAGGACTACACAAAAGCGCAGAAAAAATCATGTCGTGCATGCTGAATGGTTATGTACATTCGATTTTCGGTTTTCTTGGGTAGCGGAACCAAACATTGGTAACCTTCGCTCTGCCACAACGAACAACAAGTAAACACACCTACTTCCTCCGTTCAAAAATATAAGACATTTTAGTTTTCTAAAATGAAAGTTTCTAAACGTTTTTTAGTGTATAGTTCACTCTGAACCTTTACGAACCTATACACTAAAAGATGTCTAACTACATTCGATTCACAAAACTAAAACGTCTTATATTTCTGAACGGTGGGAATAGTATATTAGAGAGGTACAATATAAATATATTCATCTAACTCTGCCAACACGAAAAACATATAATAGGAGAGTTGTGCAAAACGGCAAGGTGAAGTTACTCCCCAAACGACGTTTCGAAAAGTGCAATAAATTTGATGAAATTCTTCAAAAAATAAACGCAATTGTCGGCAGTCTGGATGTAGCCCAAAATCAGTAATCATCTAGCATATTATAAAATAAGTGTTTATAAAGGTGATATAAAAGAAATAGTATATATATATAGACAATAAAAAATATATAGAAAATGTAAGAACATACCCAAAATGGCATGTCAAGATAATGCTTTGATATCAACCTCTCCTTTTTTTATTGTTTGAATGTCGTTAGACACAATCTTCCATACAACCAAACTGAAACAATCACGATTCATTACCAACTTGTCATTTAGTATTTTTCAAGAGTTAAGCTAATGGGATATGAAATAGAGTTTTTTATCCACACTTTCCTACAAATCATTATCCTAAAGAAAATAAGATAACATATGTCAGTAATTGTATTCGATTAATAAAACAAAACAATATGCAATAGATTGCTTACTCTAAAATTTGTGCAGAATTAATTGATTGGATGTAGTTACAAAGTCCACCTACTAACTCACGTAGGCTCAAGTTAGAAAAGCACAAACATCAATGATTGGTAGTTATTTTCAACAGATAACGAGTTAAGTTCTTTTGATTGAATTTGATCAAATGGAATGCCCGACATTACAACATCATTTGGATTTTCATGACGTTGATGATCACTTTATTCAATCATTGTGATCGTTGGAGTGGTGTTTGTTTTCCAACACAATAATATTGCGGCTAGCTTATATCGAAAGGAAGTAATAATTCCTTGCATGGTACCAACATATATTAGCATACTTATAACAATTTAAAATACCACCGATAAACTATATATGTTTTATCAAACAAAATATATCAGTACATGTGTAATCAAATGGGTTAGTGTATATCCCATCCAATATTGTAACATCCTCTCCTGATAAGGCTGAGTTCCTGTGTATAGTGTCAATCCCTGGATCAGTTCACTAGTACACATAGTACAAAATGATATCAAATATAACCGTGTATCATAAATATAACGTACATGATCTAGAAATTTACATTATATTACAGCGGAAACAATACAAGATAGATCTCCATCCTTCAAATGTGCCACAGGCGAATAATTATTGACTGGAGTCTCGCGACCTATAACAATCACTCCAAATCGATGTAATCCCCAACATGAAACGTTGCATCCACGAATGGTCAATACATTGAATATATAGCAAGTAGGCTAAAGTGGTTAACAACAGACCTAGCAACTACATGTGTATTTGGCTAGGTGGAGTTCAGGATCATTTGCATAAAGCAATAGTTTTATTCTAACATTAGTAACAAAGTAATTTTCCAATACGATAAATAGGACACTCTGGTTCACTCCTAGGTGCTCCTACCCATTTAAGTTCACCCAACAAATTTTAAGTAATTGAGAAATAAGGATGAGCGAGAAATATGTCATAGCCTCAGAATTAGGTCGCTCAAATTGTCCATAACCGGGGACACATCAAAGTACTTAGATTAGACACCCTGCAGGGGTTTGTGCACTTTATCCATGTGACCTGGTCAACCCGCTCGTACCATCAGACTCATTTTGTATTATGATAGGGAGAAGTTCAAGAAGAGACAATTCAGAAAGAGCTTCCCAAACCCATCCACGCACCGTACCAACCTACACTATCTACATATCTGGCTACTTAGGGTTCAAGTCGCCATAACCTATTAAGTCCTGCCAACCGTCCATTTAATTATTGGCATATGGTTGTACACGTAAGTTACCAAATAAAAAAAACCAGCCTTTCTTAGTACCCTCGCGGCATTTCCCACCATAAATATTCACTCTGATGACAATCAAACCAATCCGCCCAGGAGGTTCATTAACATTATGTTGTTTTAGTTCAACAAAACATATACTCTACCATAGCATGGTGTAATCCCATCCCCGTCTAAAATAGCATGCATGGCTAAGCACATCTATATTACGGTGGCTCAACTACAAGAGATCGCTACCATAATACATAGGATATAGCATAACAATAGTAATTTCTACACATACAATTCTATAAAAACATCTACAATGCATAGAAAAATAATAGGACATTTATGATCAAGATAGCACCACTTACCTTTTGTAGATATAGTCGTTACGATAATCCTCATAATTATAATGGTCTCACTCGTCGGACTTGCAATAATTGCAATCGCAATAGTTGCAATCATAGTAGTTGCACTCCTCGCAATCTAACGTTTAAACAAGGCACAAACACACCATTCAAAACATTCTAGACATACAACAATGCAACAATATAAGAAAACAATGATGAACAAATGTATGCATGATAATTTAATATGTCATAATGGTTGTAATTAGTTCTCAAAACAATATTAGATGACATGATGCATGTAGAGAATCATTTAATGCATTAGGGTATTTAATATTAATTTTCGATTGCCAGTAGAGGGTTTTAATAAATCTGTTGGAACTTCTTTATTAATTCTCGTATTAAATTTAGATCTAAAGTATACTAGATAGGGCACATTAATATGAACCAGTAGTAACTGGATTCACCCTAAACGGAGTTGTAGATCTTTTTCTATGATTTAATTACTGTATAAAAGAGTTTAAATCATTTAAAAAGTTTACCATGACTAAAATTAGATCTAAGGACATATTTAGAGTCTACACGAGATTGTGAATCCAGGAACATATTATTATATTTTTGGATCTACGAATAATTTTTTATGAATTTATTACTTCAAAAGTCTATTAAAACTATTTAATTAATTAACAGTAATTTGTCATGCAAATATTAGATCTAACCTGACGGTATTAATCCAAATTATCTTCAATTTGATATATTATACATGATTTTTGGACATAGTATGAATTTCTTATGGATTTTACAAGTTAGATCTATAATCTGCAATTTTAAATTCAAACGGAATATTTCACGAAATATTCTGTTGACTGGACAGGCTAACTGGGACTAGATGCTGACCTGACGACGATGTGGCGGTGACGAGAAAATTGACTGGAACGATTAGATCTCGACCGTCGGGATGTGATCTGGTGGCTAGGAGAGAAAATTGGCTTCAGATCGGTTCGATTTTGCCTCGTAATAGATTAGAAATAGATCTGTGTTAGAGAGACAAATGCGTAGATCAAATAGAAAAACTTCCAACATGAAAGGTGTGGAGAATCATTAGATCTATCTTTTCACCGAAGGAATTTAGAATTGAAGAAACAAACGTGAGTAGATCTTGCATTTACGCTGTCAGATCTAAAATATTGCGTTACGAAATTCTCTTGCTATGGTAGATGAAAAGAGGTGAGATTTATCGAGATTGAAAGATTTCGACGAGATCTATAACTTTCTTGTTGGAGCCGAAGGCAACCGAAAAAGTTTAGATGGTTTAGAAGCGAAATATGATTCGGAAAGGTGTGGATTCGGGATTTCAAGAAAAAAGTAAGATAGCTGTGGCTCCGGGAAATTATATAGATGTTTAGGATGGTGGAGAGATAGAGCATGAAGTAGGGAACAAGTAGAAACTAACGGAAGTTGATTCAGAGTTGTATATTAAAATAGATAGGTGTCTGAATAGAGATAGATTTAGAAAAAAGAAATTCACACGCTTTTTAAACTGGACGTGGGATCCCTTCCCCGGTCGCTGGCTGGTTGGCTGACCGGGTGGGCCGCTGGCTTGGGCCGACCCATTTCGGCCTTTTTTTCTATTTTGGTATTTTTTATATCTTTTGCATACGAACTCCAAATGATACGATTCTTATTTCTAAATTTTTCTAAAATTCAGTAGATCATTATAGAATCATGTTTTTTAACATTTTCACTAGTTTAAAAATAGTGGTTTCATAAATCCCTATATATTCCTCGTAGAAACATTTTGGCAATTTAACTATGAGATTTTGAAACTAGGGTTTGGATTAAATTTTTGAGAACTTTGCATTGATGCAATGCAATTCTCATGAATGCTTCATGATTTTTTTGAGAACTTTCAACAAAGTCAAACAATCAACCAAACTTATTTTATCTATTCCACATTTCAAAATTAGAAAAAATTTGGGATGTGACAAATATTACATGATATTAAGCACAAATAGACCACAAGATGAACTACAGTTTTTTTAAAGACCGAGTACTCAACGTGAACAACAAAATTTCTTATATGGTTATCATCAAACATACGTGCTCTATACCTGTATTTTTGAATTGGCGTATGTAGTTGTTCTGTAATCATCTATTTAGTAAGATTGGTGTCTTTTCAATTATCACTAATCATGTTTCTTGACTTTTAAGAATGTCCAAATGACACTTTAGTCCTCGTAGCTGTAAAATTATTAGTGACAAAATATTGCATTCCATCACTATATAATAATGTACGACGGACCTTCCATGATGGACCTCATGACGACACCTCTTTGTCATCGGGGTGTAATAGGTGACATATATGGCATATTAGATGACAAAAGTGGTTTGTCACTAAATATCTTTTCTCTTGTAGTGGGTGAATTATTTACTTATCTTGTTGGCCACTTATGCCACCTAAGGCTTATGATCTGATTAACTTAATTCATGTTGGTTAAGGTCATCGAGTGAGTTTTTATTAAGAATCCAATTTAATTGTTTGAGACTAGTTGCCTAATGTTTCTGTGATCGAAGTCTTTGACCAAAACTTGTATCCGTGTTGCTATTTGTTATATGATTGATGTCATCCTAAGGATTATCCGTTGTTTCTTGTTTCCTAGAGCAATGATTGGACCTGATGGTCCATATGTTTCCTTTGTTGGATTTTAAACCCTTGGACAAACTTTTGATTCCACGAGTTCTCCCTAGAATCGTTCCCTTTGGGTTCCACATTAAATGGCTTCACCAAATGCTAGATCCAACATTCTAACCATAACAAGATTATTTTTGTCTTTGTTTGTTCTCCATGGTCAAAAATAATAAGATGAGAAGAAGCATAGGTTGAGAATAAGAATGGAAGAGTAGATAAATAGATTGGATAGATAGATCTAGCTATGAAATGGACATGAATTTTGCAAGTAGTTTATAATAGGTTTTCTTCTTGTAATTGTTTTTTCTTGTTTGATCTTATAAAGAATGTTGTACTGATTTTATGTTAAATGAGAATCGGTTTATGAACCTTGTCATATTTTCCTTGTATTATTCTAAATTTTATTTATTTATAATGAAGGTTTGAATTTGAACACAAGTTTCAATACGTCCAACCTTAGTTTTGAATTCCAGTAACTTTGTATGATTCTTATTTGTTTTAGAATCTTTGTTTTGATGTTCAAGTGTAAATGAGTCATAGAATCTTTTGTGTTGCTTTATCAAGTTTCAATTTCCCCAAATTTGAAATGAGCAAAAGTTGTTTCAAAATTTAGATCAATTCCTAATGTTGACCTAGCTCAAGTGTCACACTAGTCTAAATTTTATTTAATCACTCTCTTGTTCAAACATTTTTTTTGAAAATTCTCTAAAATTTCATGGATGAACACAATTCCCACATCTATTTTCTACTCATTACTATGAGATGTTATAGAAATTCATTATATTCTAGGTTACACGAAAATAACAAAATCTGAAAAATTCTATAGTTTTGAAATGTGTACTATACACTATACTCAGATACACACTCTTTTTTTGTGTAGCATAAAATATAAAGTAGTTCGTATCAAGATTTTACATGTTTGTACTATACATCATTGTCTACATTCTCGAAATTTTTACTAATGAAACAATGAAATAAGATTTTTTTAAACTTTTTTAAATATAATGGCCAACAAGTAGATCAGCCTCCATTTCGAGTTTGTGCTTTATCCGTTCTTAAAACTAAGACATATTTTATTGTATAAAAACAACTCTTTAACCAACATTTGTAATGAATACAAGGTTACATGACATGGAATTTATATGTCACCAGATAGCACTTTATTATGATATTGATTTGAATAACATAATTTAAATATTGAAAACATAATTATAATTGAAAGACTTGTCTTAAGGAAACAGAATAGGCATTAATAATCATTAGACGATAGATATCGATCTCTACCAAAATATTTCCATGAAATGTGTCGAAATTAGCTTCATGGGCCGAAATTTTTATCACATTATTTTCTTGTACACGGAGATAAAAAATCAAGAAGTAATCACAAACTGGGCATTGAAGTGAAACTATATAATCAACAAATGTTGCGACAGCTCTAGCACTTTATACTAGTACCATCAATCAAGTGGTTAGATTAAGCTCCAAAGAAGGAACTGACAGCCGCCGCTTCTTGATCGGCAAAGGGCTCTGCACCTCCTCCTCCTCTCCCCATCTTGGCATGTTGGCGGTGGCCCTCTCCCTCTCCGGCACCGGCGTCAGGTTGAGGTCGAAATCCCTCACGCATGATCCGGAGCCTGTGGCCGTCGACGCCGACGCGGTCAGTGATGCCGACGACAGCCCGTCCCAGTAATGGCACCTCTTGTGCCCGCCGAGCGCCTGCCCCGTGGCGAAGCTCCGGTGGCACACCGAGCACTTATGCCTGCCGCCGCCCCCGCCCGACGACGTCGAGGAAGCCGTCGTTTCTTTCGCCGACGACGACGCGCTTATGTGCAGGGCCAGCACAGACGTCGCCGTCCGTTTCCGGTGGCTAGCCTTGTGCCCGCCTAGCGCTTGGTGAGACGGGAACGCCTTGCTGCAGACGGAGCACCTGTAGCGGAGCTCGCAGGCTGCTGGCGCCGCCGTCGACAGCGGCGTAACCTGTAGCCATTGCCCCTCCGCTGCCTGGCCGCCGCCCGATGCCGCGGAGGCGAGTGCCATGATGCACAGTTGGACGTAGTCGTCCTGAGTCATGTTGGTGATCATGGCGTGAAAGCTAAGAGATGCTGCTTGATGAAGTGGATAGGATTCTGGTTTAGCGACTCCTGTCCTGAGTTGTGCGTGTGTATATATATGTCCCTAGCCGCGTGCAAGTGTGTGTTCTATATGCATATTTGAATGCGGCAGGAAGGTGTCGAAGGAGTTCGGTTCAAAGTAGCACGAGGGCGGAAAGGATACATGCATGTATCAGGAGAGATTTCCACACGTGCGCCCCTGCGTGTAAATATGTTATAGTATTCGCGAGTTGCAAGTTGCAGGTCGAAGAATGAACGCTGCCATTATGGACCGTACGTAAGAAGTACTACTCGCATTTTTTTTTAAGGATACGTCTTTCATACAATGCGTTCCACACGGCATGGGAGAAGCAGCCCGCTCCACGCTGCCAAAAGCAGATAGAAGAACCAAAAACAACTATTCTCCTATGCGCTTTGTTCCGGACTGGGCCGTCTCCAGAAATCTAGGTCCCCGTGCAAAATACAAAATGGAGCCTTAAATTTCTTACTCTACTCAAAATTTTAAACTATAATCAAATTAAATTTATGTTTCGGACAAGGAGGTCATCATAAATTTGATAAAATAAGTTCAAAATGGTTTTTTGACGAAGCGTGGTGATTTTTTTTTCGGGAAACGAAGAGTGATGATTATGTTGTTCAATCTGCAGTATTACTTTCATACAAACAGAAACAATATAACCTTGTACGCTAGAGTATACTATGTACTAGAATACCTATGAAGAATCATTGATGGGTTATAGGCACGTCTACACAATTTCAAATTACATCTGAATCTAGACAAATTCAAATCAATTAATTTGGGTCGGAAGAAGTACTTCTATTTTTTCCTTGGTAGGATTTGCTTAGATGGACGGATCCTAAAATCTCCAATCTTAGTAAAACTTGTAATGATAGATTAATAATGTGATTTGGGGGCTCTACTATTTTGGAGGCCCTGTTTGGCAGCATAGCTCGCACGCCCTCCTCGACGGGCCTAGTCTAGTACAACTCGTCCTCTAATTTTAGTCAAACTCAAATACAAAGACGACAGAGATTATTTGACAATCTTTCATAACTAAATGTAACAGATTCGTATCTAGCCTTATAAAAATCCGTATGCCCAATTGAAATATGCGTGGATTCCTACCCATACCCGCGAAATATGTGCGGATCGCTACCCGTACCCACAAAATGTGTTGGTCATGTTGGGCTGGTCTAATGGCCACGAAGAAGTTTTCTTCCTCTTTTGATCATTTCTATTTAAGGAATGATCTGAGATATGGTTATGTGAGGATAAATGACTAGGCAATGCTACACTACATGAACAATATATTGATTTATATTATATTGTTCGTCATAAGGATGATACACTTGCCACGGTATTGAAATATTTTCCCTCGAACGTGGCGTTCAGAAGAGATTTACTTGGTCTCATACTTGCCTTTTGTATTGGCTTGATTCAACGATTGGCTTTTGTCCAATTAACATCTGGGTGTGATGAATTTTGTTGTAATCTACATGAGAATGGTAATTTCTCAGTTGGTTCTACGCGTATTAGTAGAAAGACTTGTCCTCCAGGCGAAGATTTGTGGAGTTTTCCCACCATGTCGAGTCCCTATTGGGCGAACACCCAAGCCAGGGGTATAGGAGCCAGTTCCGCCACGGGTGCATTGGGATTTGTCGCGAATCGTTGGCATGCCTCACACGTCCTCACAATATCCTTTGCATCTTGGACCGCTGTGAGCCAGTAGAAACCTGCCCGAAAAGCCTTGGCCGCAATTGCTCGGTTGTTGGTGTGATGGCCGCATATTCCTTCGTATATGTTATTGAGGATGAGCTTCCCTTCCTCGGGTGTGACGCACCCACTGTAGTACACCCGAGATGCTTCTCTTGCAGAGTTCTCCTTTGATAATTTTGAAAGCCTTATACCGGCGGGTGACCCGTCGTGCTTCGAGTCGTGTCCTCCGGGAGTTCCCCACTCATCATGTATGCCACATATGGTTGCATCCATGTGCGTTCTATCATCATGATTTCTTCATCATAAGGGGGATCTGCTTCAGCCTCTAGTGCGGGCGTAGCCCCTGGGTCATCTTGCAACTTGACTTTATTGTGTGTCTTGCGTGCTGCAGATTCGGTGGCTTTCTTGACTTTGATAGAGTGCTCGCTGATCTCTTCCCAGAAAAACTCCGGGTGGCATGGGCAGGCAAAGGGACCCGATGTTTGCTAGATTATCAGCTTCCTTGTTGCTTGATCTGCTGATGTGGGAGAAACCTCTCATCTGTCCAAGTAGCCCTCCATGATGTTGTACATATCGCGGTATGCGGTCTGTCGCTGATGGTGTCGCACTTGTTCATTGCTTGTTGCACAACAAGATCTGAGTCGCCGGAGATTTTGAGGCGAGTTGCACCGCAGGCTTTGGCCATACGCATGCCGTGCAATAAGGCCTCATATTTGGCTTCATTGTTGGACGCGTTCGAGAAACTCATCCAAATAATGTAGCGCATTTTGTCCCCTTGTGGTGATACCAGTATGACACCATCACTTGCTCCCTCAGTTCTCTTAGAGCCATCAAAGTACATGGTCCACGCAATGGATAGATCCACAAGACCCACGCTTTAGAGTTCCATCCACTCAGTGATGAAATCAAGTAGGAACTTAGACTTTATTTTTTTCGCTTTTCATACGTGATATCCCGAGGGGATAGCTCGATGCCCCAAAGAGATACACGCCCTATGGCTTCTAGATTGTTGAGGATGTTGGAGAGAGGAGCCTCATTGACCACCACGTTCGGATACTCTAAGAAGTAGTGGTGCAGTTTGTGCACCGCCACGAAGACTCCATATGCAAGTTTCTAGTAGTGCTGGTACCGTTGCTTGGACGGAGAAAGGACCTGTTGAGGTAGTAGACCGATCGCTGGATGCCGTGGATTTTCCCTTCTTCGGGTCGCTCGACAACCAGTACTGTGCTGACCACTTGGTTAGTGGCGGCGATGTGGAGCAGTAGTGGTTCCTTTCCTTGGGTGACACGACGATTGGAGATGTCGAAAGCGTTTTGTTGATATTTTCAAAGGCACGCTAGGCTTCATCGGTCCACTCAAAGGTATCCTATATCTTCATTAGTGCATAGAAGGGGAGTGCTTTTCCGCTTAGTCGAGCAATGAATTGACTTAATGCCACCACGCACCCTGCCAATTGTTGTACGCCTCAGAGATTTGTTGGCCTCTTCATTGTTAGAATCACTTGTATTTTCTTGGAATTTGCTACTATCCCTCTTGCCGACACAAGGTACCCGAGGAGTTGCCCTGCGGGGACTGCAGAGGAGCACTTTGTCGGGTTGAGCTTGATATGGTACTTGTCAAGATTATCGAATCTTTTGCGAAGATCATTGATAAAGGTCGACTCTTGCCTTGTTGTGATTATGACGTCGTTAATGTAGACTTTGAAGTTTCTACCAATTTAGCCATCGAGGCAATTTTGCATCATCCGCTAGTATGTAGCACCCGTGTTTTTCAGCCCGAAGGGTATTGTAGTATAGCAGAATACACCATAAGGTGTGATAAATGTTGGTTTATCCTGGTCCTCCAACTTCATCCGAATTTGGTGATATCTAGTATATGCATCCAAAAAGGAAAGACGCTCACATCCGGCGGTTGCATCGATGATTTGATCGATTTGCGGGAGCGGGAAGTGATACTTTGGACAGTGTTTGTTCAGCATGGTGAAGTTGATACACATGCGGAGGACGTACATGTTTTTCTTCAGGACGCACACCGGATTTGCAACCCACGTTGCTTTCTTGATTTCCTCGATAAATTTGGCGTCCATTAGGCGATGGATTTCCTTTCCAATGGCCTGGCGCTTGGGTTTTGTGAAATGGTGAAGTGATTGTTTCACTGGTTTGGCATCAAGCTATAAGTTGAGTGCATTCTCTGCGAGTTCCCTAGAAATTCCTGGCATGTCGGTTGGGACACATGGAAAAATCTCCTAGTGCTCATGGAGAAACTCGAGAAGCGCTCTTTCCTATGAGGGACCAAGGTTGGAGGCCACGAAGGATGTCTTCTTTGGGTCCATAGTGTGGACCTAGATTTCTTTTGTGTCCTTTGCAGAGTCAAAGGATAGGTTAGGTAGAGCCCGTGCGTTAGGCAGAACTTCGTGGCCGGTCGAAATTTTCAGTTGTGCAAACTCTATTTCAATTCCGAAGGACTCGGAGATTTTGTTGAATTCTCGGTCACAATTATCGGAGGGAGTGAAGCTTTCTCTCACCGTTTTTATTCAATTGGGTGCTATCATTTCATCACGAGGTATGCGTAATGTGGCACTGCCATGAATCATGTGAAACCTGGTCGTCCAAGGATCGTGTGGTACTGCGATGGCTAATCCACGACCTCGACCTCAAGCTTATCGCGCCTAAAGTTATCCCGGGTCCCGAATATAACATCAAGGTATATCTTGCATAGGGGATTTCGTCTTTTCTCGGGACTATGCCGTGGAAAGATATTCCCGTCAGATCCAGATTAGACAGTTCATCACTCGCAAGGTCCTAGCGTAGAAATAAGGTTGATGTCGCTTCCTGCTTCCATGAATACTTTGCTCATGATGTCGAACCCAACGATTTGGGCCTCTACTATCAGTGACAAATGATCTGGTCATGGACTCGAAGCGGGTGATCGGCTCTGCTAAACGTAATCTCCGGTTCTGACCAGTGCAAATATTCGGGTGTTAGTGGCGGTGCCATTACTGCCATGTTAACTTGTCGGGTGATCAACTTCTGGATTCTGTTGGATGGACGTTGATGAGTCCAAAATTGAAGCATTTTTACCTTTTGTTTTTACATAAATAGAGTAGGGATCTTTGTATTTCACCACGTTTGCACGCGCCATTTTGTTCTTGTTTTAACAGGATCCCAAATCATTGAGTCCTATATGAACATATCAATTGGAAATGTCATATTGTGTAATTATATGATATTTATAAGTGATAAAAGTCATTTTATAGATTTACCTTCGCACCTGGGAGAATACCAAGCGAGGAGCAGCATTCAGTACTGATAACGACCGGTGGTACGGGCGGAGCCCGCCCGTACCGTCCGCTTGTACTAAGTGCCACCGTGACCGCCTCGTCAAATACTTTCTCCTAGCAAATACGAGAGAGAGATCCGACATTCACAGCCACTAGAAACCACGAAAAACCACATCCGAAAGGGGTCTAAAGGAGGAACTTGGCTGGGGCAAAATTCCAGCTGCTTCATGGATCATTGGAGAACAACGCATCATCCCCTTCATCATCAACCACTGCATCTCCATTACCACCATTAGCCCCATCTTTCATCTATTATATCTTGTTGTAATTCCATATTCAATTGTGGTTTGCATTAGATCTACCTCCGCACTTTTATCCATCCATTTGATTGTGATGATGTTGTTGATTGCTTCCATGAGTGAGCAGTTCCCTTGTTCTTGGGGAGATGGAGAAACCCTAGCACTATTATGAATTCATAATAAAGATGATATATTCTTGTGTCCATATGACTTTCCCGTCTATGATACAATTATGATTTGTGTTTGATCTCTCTCTTTAGATGGTATGTGTAGTCGGCCGCATATCATTTGCCCTTGGGACTAAAGGGAGGGAGAAATCCTTTGGACATGTCTTGGAAGTGTACCCGGAATGGCCCCGTGATAGATTGGCGCCGGCTCGAACCTACACGGTTAAAGGAGGATTAAAGAGGGACTCTCTAAGCTAATTACGATATCCATAGGGAAACCCTTAATTGCGGTGGTCTATATGGGTGAGTGCTCTCTGACATCGCAATGGTTTTAGAGGCGAACTCACTCTTGTCTTAACAAAGTTACCTCCTACAAGCCTTGCAGTGGACACCATATTATGGAGCTCCCTCCACACATCTCATGACACAAGGAGTATGTTATCTTGATTACATATAACAATAATACTATGCTAGTGGTGTATCCTACATGCCGAGAATGTTTTAGACCTATTGGGTTCAACCATGCTTTCATACAAACTTGTTACTTGTTTTCTTTTACTTGTTTTAATTACTTTTGTGCAAACAACCTTTACTTGAGATCACATGCAGCTTATAAGTATCCTTTGGTAGAGAGTAACGAGGGGCATAAATACCTTTACCAATAGCTCTATGTGGGTTCGATATCTTTACTTCGAAACTAGCTAATATTGATCTTTGCACTTGCAGTCATCAAGCTATTTTCTAGCACCGTTGCCGTGGAGCTAAGCGCTTTTGGTCTTTGTTCTTAGTTACTTATTTTACTAATTGTTTTACTAAAGTTGTTTACTAGTTTCAGGTAAGTACCATGACTGCACTCGTACTGATTAATCAGCTCGATGCTAATAAATACCTCGGGAAGTTCAATAGAGGACTAGTCAAGGAATTCTCGAGTGGGAGCGAACCAGAATACGAGGTCAACGCTCGTTTTATCGCTATTATTAAAGAAAAAAACTTTTGAAGGAGATGATCCAGATGAGGATCCTTACACTCATTTAATGCATTTTACCGAGCTATGTTGCACCCTTAAATTGAGAGGCTATTCCGATGATGAATTGAAACTTAAACTATTTAGTAAATCTCTAACCAACACTGCTTTGGCTTAGTATAGAATTTTCCCTGCAGAAAAAATTGATACTTGGGAAAAACTTAAAGGAGAATTTGTATTTCAATTCTTTCCCAAGGTAAAAGCTATTGAAGTAAGAACGACAATTAGAAACTTTAAGAACCGCCCAAGTGAAGGTTTGATAAGGGCCTACAAAAGGTACAAGTCTCTACTTAATAAATATCCCCATCATGATTTAGCTGATGGTACATTTTGCCTATTTTCTATGGAGGACTTAATCAATAAATTAAGCATGAGCTTGCCACGAATTCAGAAGGCTCTTTCATGGAGTTAACTATAATTAAAGCTTGGGAACTTTTGGAATAAATTCGTCGTAATAGAGAAACATGGGGATTTGATTTAGGAGGCAAAGGAGGTATAGAAATTGAATACGATTATCTCATTGCTTATAAAGACTCCGATAAAGTAAAAGAAACTGCTAATGAACTACAACTTGATGATAATATTATTTTGC
Organism: Avena eriantha; assembly: GCA_910589775.1. Taxonomy (NCBI): domain Eukaryota; kingdom Viridiplantae; phylum Streptophyta; class Magnoliopsida; order Poales; family Poaceae; genus Avena; species Avena eriantha. The sequence goes on along the minus strand of OU342746.1, from coordinate 226,366,818 downwards.
AAATCCTTCAGTCTTTTACAAAACATATTGAAGCTCCCAAGAAAGACCGGCTTCATTATACTCCGCCACTCGAGCCAGTTGTAGAAGATGATCCAATAATCACAGCCCATGTCAAACCATTAAAGGAGGTATCCCCATGTGTTGAACCATTTCCTTTCCCAAGGACGGTGAGAAAACATATGATGACTCAGCAACTAGAGGATCAACGAAAAGAAGAAGAACTATTTCTCAAGGAGCTGGAAGAGGAGACACAAAGAAGAAAAACTGAAGAAGAACATGTACAAGAGGCAAAGGCATTAATAAAGGAAGATATTTTAACCATGTTTGCACACTGCAATGTAATTGAGCTAGATACTGAAGCTTCGCAATTCATCGAAGGAAAGGTAAAAGCTAAAGAAGTTGGTAAGCCTATTCCCCCTTGCACTTTCGGAGGAACTTCCTAATATGGCCTTTGTGACATTTGTACAGCTAACATTATCCCTTTTAATTTTTATTTAAAAATTCAAAATGAATTAACTCCAGCCGAACTAGAAGATACGGATATGACTATAATGCTTGCAGATAAAACACTCAGAGTCCCCATGGAAATAATTAAAAATGTTCCAATTTGTGTTGGACCGTACAAATATCCCATTGATTTTGTGCTTATTGATATGCCTACTGATGTTTATTGTCCCATCATTTTTGGAAGAACTTTTCTAAGTACCGCAGGAGCAAACATAGATTGCAAGAGATAACCTGTGTCCCTCAAGTTTGGTAAAGAGAAAATGTATTTTCATTTCTCCAAATTTGACCATAAGCCGACTATTGAAGAATAGGATGATGATGAGTATGAACGTGATGAAGAAGGTAATATCATCAATTCAACCTCAATAGTCATCGAGACTCCCGACGATGATTTAGCAAGAAGTTTAGTCAATAATTATAATATCCTCTAGGACATAGAAAGAGCTGAGATGGATGATTATCGTGACTCCACACCTGTGGACACCGAGATTAATCAAAAATATGAAGAACCCATAAGGAAAGGAGACGCGGCTCTTCCTCCTCCAATCTTTAAAACTCTACCAAAGGAACTAAAATATAGGTTTCTTGATGAGACCAATAAATTTCATGTTATTATAAGTGCTAACCTTGTAGAGAAAGAGGAGGAAAATTTAATGAAGGTTCTCCGCATGCATCGAAATGCTCTTCGATGAGTGACTTGAAGAGGATTAGTACTTCTATATCCACCCATAGAATTTTGATGGAAGAAGGAGCTCAGCCGGTCGCAGACATTCAGCGACATCTTAAACCTCACATGAAAGAGGAGGTAAGAAAATAAATAATACGTTTCTTGGATGCAGTGTAATCTTTCATGTAGAAGAGAGTGAATAGATAAGTCATGTTCATTGTGTTCCTAAGAAAGGTGGGTTTACGATTGTTGAAAATAAACATAATGAAATGGTAACTACTAGAACTATTGTTGGTCATAGGATTGCATTGACTATAGAAAACTTAATAAGGAAACTCAGAAGGACCATTACCCTTTACTGTTTATAGATCAAACTTTAGAAAGGCCTGCTATGCACTCTCATTTTTGTTACTTAGACGGCTATTCCGGTTTTTCCCAAATTGCTGTTCACCCCGATGACCAACTTAAGACTACTTTTATTTGCCCTTATGGCCTTTATGGTTATCGTTGTATGCCTTTTGGTCTTTGCAATGATCCTGCCACTTTTCAAAGATGTATGACTGCTACATTTCCTGATTATGTTCAAAGTATTATGGAAGTATTCATGGATGACTTCTCTATTTATGGAACTTGCTTTAATCATTGTCTCCATAATCTTCATAAAGTTTTGTGGAGATGTGAAGATACTAACTTAGTCTTGAACTGGGAAAATGCCATTTTATGGTTCAAGAAGGCATAGTGCTTGGTCACAAAGTCTCAGGTAAGGGCATAGAAGTCGATAAAGCAAAGATTGAAGCAATAGAAAGGTTACCCCCTCCCCGAGACATAAAAGGTATAAGAAGCTTCTTAGGTCATGTGGGATTTTATAGAAGGTTCACTAAGAATTTTTCAAAAACTGCTAGACCGTTAACTAACCTTCTTCAAAATGATGTTCGTTTTAATTTTGATCAAAAGTGTCTTACTTCTTTCAACATATTAAAACAAGATCTCCTTGAAGCTTCCATTATAAAACCACCTAATTGGAAGAAACCTTTTGAGCTATTTTGCGAGGCTAGTCATGAAGATGTAGGAGAAATTCTTTGTCAGTATGATGGTGATGATCTTAATATCATTCATAATGCTAGTCACACCTTAAACGGGGCCTAAAAAGAACTACCCTATGGCAAAAAAAGACTTCATGGTGGTTTTCTCCTGTGATAAGTTTAGATCTTATATCATGGACTCTAAAGTAAGAGTACATAATGATCATGTTAGCTTAAAGTAAATCCTAGAAAGGACTGATGTTAAGCCAAGAATGATCTGTTGGACTTTACTTTTGCAAGAATTTGATTTACAGATCCTATAGAGAAAGGAAGAGATGGAGGAAACATTCATGGACACTCAGAAAATTTCTCATCCTAAGGAGGTGTCATCCGTGTATATACCTGTGGGAACCACACTACGAAAAAGGAAGTTCTCTATTTCTTCTTGCAATGGTTTTGGTGATTTTCTACAACCAATTTTATTCGAAGAGAGGAAGAAAAAGACACTCAAATGAGTTAATGTTCCCTGATGATCGAAGCTTATGAAATCCTGAACACATCTTTGTTATAGATGATTTTCTATTGTTTCTTTTTACATATCTACATTCCCTTCATTTTTCTGAGTTCATTGCCGGTATTACAAGGTCGGTACGGGCGAGAGGTACGGCCGGATACACCCATACCACTTGTCATTAAGACTGCTGGTGACCTTGTTTCGTTTTTACAAAACTGGTACGAGCGCACCGTACGGGCGTAGCCCCCGTATGACTGGTCGTTATCAGTTTTGTCCCCTTCTTCTGCTCTTTGTTTGAGTAAAAAAACAAAAAATGAAGCCGCAAAGTCAATACAGATGGCAGTACGGGTGAAACCCGCCCGTACCACTTAGTCGGTTGACTATTACCGACTTCATCGCGTCGTGCTTTTGGAAACGATCTGGTACGGGCGCGCCGTACGCGCGTCCTCCCGTACCAGCTGGTCGTTACGATCACAATTTCCTTATTTTGCATTTATTTGTTTCCATATTTGTTGAGATTCTTTTCTTGGGCGAACCTTTTCCTCTTAGCACAAATTCTACCATGTTCCTAACCCCTTATAATCCTTCCAGAAGGGCTGTATCCTTGTATTGACAACACAAATCTTCTCCACATTGCTTCTTCGTGAGAGCATTGGAACCATGTCCTTCGCATGTGGTATCCTTCAGGAGAAGAAAGATCCCTATGGATCATCCTCAAGGGTTACAGAGGAAGACAAAGCTGCTATGCCATAAGAGAAAGAGTTAGAAGACGAGGATGGATTCAAGCTGATGGAAACAATAAAGAATGGGTGTAAGGTGTTCAACCTTGGCATTGGAAAAGAAGGTGACTTCGACGAGGTTCAACTTGATCTAGAAGGAGATAGGAAACTCTTCTTGAAGAGAATGAAGAAACAAGGGGAGGGAGATCCAAGCCTCCCTAGACAAACTTGACCGCCGCATTAAGAAGATCGAGGTAAAATATGTAGGATCTTCTAAACATATTGAACTATTGCGTCGTTACCTGGACCAGATGGATCTGAAGATAATGATGAAGGGTTCACAACATAGAAAACAAAAAAATTCCTACGATGGGAACCATTATACGCCAAGATCTATCTATTAGATACAAGCAACGAGTGGATATACATCCATAGAGAACATACCCTCGAAGACAACAAAGCTTTGTTAACAAGATGGAACTCGTGGATGATGTAGTCGTACACTTGCTGATCTCAAGATCGTGATGAAGTCCAGCAGGTCCAGCTCTATCACGTCCTTCAGATCCAGCTCCAGCAAGTCCAGCATCACCAAGTCCAGCACCGCAAAGCAGCGGTGCATCCGTGATCGCACACATGTCCGGTGCCTCGACAACCTCCGTCCCTCGCTCCAGCAAAGCAGCGGAAGCAGCAACTCCTTTCCAGATAAAGCCACCGGGAACATGTATCTCGCTAATCCGAGACCATGGGGGAAAAATACTAGAGGGGGAGAGAGATCCTTCACGAGGAGGGGTGAGTGAGAAGTAAGGAGAGGGGGGCCTTATATAGGAGGAGGGGGTGCCCCTCCCCATGGCCGGCGCCCAAGGGGTGACCCTTCACCTCCTCATTCATGTGGTGGTAACTCCCTCCACATAAATTTGCCCCTTCACATTCTCCATTAAAGTCTCCACTTTAAATGCATTAAATTTCTCCAAATTTAATGCTCTCTCATAAAACTCATTTTATTAACTTTATTCAGAATTTTGTTAATTACTTTAATTAACAAACATTCACATAAAACCCCCTGCAATATTTCAATATCACATGCAGAACCAGTTTCTGCAATTTCACCTGAAACAATTCTGGTTTCCATCGAAATGATTCTAGCGCTTTCTTAAATCTTTATCTGAAACATATTTGCTCCAAATGGTATCGGTATCCCTTAAATGTGTCACCCTACGGTTCGCGAATAATGCACACATGATCGAGACCCCTCTCCGATCAATAATCAGTTACGGGACCTCGAGATTCGTACTGACTCCCACATATTCAACGATGACTCTTGTGATCATGTGAACCTTTAACGTCGTAACTAAATCCCTATGTCTCGCGATATATTACATGTCAGAGATTCAATCATCGGCATCCAAATACCTAGTTTGATCTCGTTACCGACATGCACTCTTTTCTCATTCCCGTGATATAACATTCTAGTGATCACATCACTTGCTTGCAAGCTATTCTCAATGTGATATCACCGAGAGGGCCCAGAGTATATCTATCCATCATCGGGATGGAGAAATCCTACTCTTGATCCATGAGCCTCTACATAACACTTTCGTAGCACTGAACCCACCTTTATAATCACCCTTTCACGGTGTGACGTTTGATGTTATCAAGATACTCTTCTGGTGTTGCATATACGCGATTGCTAGTGGTTAACATAATCTCCGGATCTGACAGTTTTAGGTCTGCGTGTATTTGCATGTCTTTGCGTCTCTAGGCATCACTCATTCTCAAATGAGATGGTATTGTATAAATTTGGTCCTTTGGTGAGACCTTTAGTTCGTTCGGGTTAAAATATGTTGATATTATTGTCACACAATATATCTTCATAGTATTAGCCCACTTTGAACCACACCTAGTTTGATAACAAACTACTAAACACAAATGCCCTCCTTTGCTGCTACTATAGCAGTCATATACTTAGCATTTTGTTGTAGTATCCATCACAATGTCTCAACTTTGGAACTCATCCAAATCTATCATGGAACATCCTTTCCATGACATTGTTCCACCCATGGTCTAAATTGAGATAAATTCAATTTGTATCTTGTGACAAAACTAGTATCAATGTAACATTTTACAATGAAATACTTTTAACTATTTGTCACTTATACATGATATATTATTAGTTCTTCCAAAGCTTATAAGAATATCTTTACTATCGTCCAATGATCATCTTATGAATCATTCTGGTATGTGCTCATAACATTTAGAGCATAGGACTGATACATTGCTAACGTATCTATAATTTTTGATGTTCCATGCTTGGTTTATATCTACTTTCTTATGTTTTGTCCATGCTTTGGAGTATTTTTATACACTTTGTTGGACTAACCTATTAACAAGATGCCATAGTGCCAGTTGCCTGTTTTCTGCTGTTTTTGGTTCCAGGAAAGTCAGAAAATGAATATTCTCAGAATTGGACCGGACAAAAGCCAAAGTCGATATTTTACCGGAAGACTCACGGAGCCAGAAGACGAGACGGAGAGGGTCCACAGGGCGGCCACACCATGTGGTGGCACGGGTCCACCCTGGCCATGCCACCAGGTGGTGTGGGCCCCCTGGCCGCCCACCGACCTTGCCTCTTCGCCTATAAGAAGCCTCCTGATGCATAAACCCTAAATCGAATAGCCTCCAGCCATGAAAAGTTCCGCAGCGTCGCCACCACCAAAGATGAGATTCGGGGGACAGAAATTCTCTGTTCCGGCACCCTGCCGGGATGGGGAAGTGCCCCTAGAACCAACTCCATCGATCTCCACCAGCATCTCCATCGCCGTTGCTAATTCCCATGATGAGGAGGGAGTAGTTCTCTCTCGAGGCTAAGGGTTCTACCAGTAGCTATGTGTTGACCTCTCTATGCATGATCATATTGTGATCATGAGCTTTGTAATCAAGTACATCTACTTTGCTACTCAGGTGCTTTAATAGATCTCTGGCTCTCCCCATGTGTGTGAAAGTGATAACGTGCACACCATGGTGGCACTTAGGCTAGAGATTACAAATACTTGTTATGAGTTATAATTGGAGTTGGATGTTTCTATGAAATTGTGGTGTTTGTTGGAACCATCTAGAGCTCAAGGTGACAGTGTGGGGTTATCTAGATGGGAAAAGAGAACTTTGAGGAGTGATGTTATAGCCCTACCATGGATTAGAGTGTCCAACCGGAGAGTAGTTAAGAGTAGTATCATAAAGAGCAGATATTTATATGAGAGTGTTCACTAGTGAAAGTATGATCCCTAGGCCTTAATTCTAAGCATTGAAACACCGTTTGCAACTAGATCTGTTACATGTTTGCTTGCTTCCATCTTTATTTCAGATTGCCTTTAGTCTCTTCCCACGTCAACCACGCGCCACGAAAGCTATTTTCTAGCACCGTTACCACTTATAATTATCCATACCACTTGTATTTCAGTATCTCTTCGCTGAACTAGTGCACCTATACACCTGACAAGTGTATAGGGTGTGTTGGGGACACAAGAGACTTCTTGTATCTTGATTGCAAGGTTGCTTGAGAGGGATACCTTTGACCACTTCCTCCCTGAATTCGATAAACCTTGGGTGATCCACTTAAGGGAAACTTGCTGCTGTTCTACAAACCTCTCCACTTGGAGGCCTAACAACTGTCTACAAGAATAGAAGTGCGTAGACATCAAGGACATATCTGGATATGTACATATCATGATATACTTTATTGATCAAAATATTATGTGATTTCACTCACCAAGTGTCGATACACTTGAATCTTGATTCAACCCTTTCCATGTGGCAAGAACCTTTCTTGTCGTTTCCATATTGAACTCATTCAATATCTCATATATGTACGTCTGGCACAACCATATTAGCGCCTCAATCTATCCATATAGACATTGATGCCAAATATTCCGGTTTTGCCCAAGTCTTTCATCGAAATCCTATTTTAATGAAATACTTAACTTGTGTGAATAAAAGATACATCATTTCCAACCAACACTAATGGCTCAGTGTCAGTGCTAGGAAAATGCTAGTGCGATGTTGATGTAGAGCTCGTTGGGAACCCCAAGAGGAAGGTATGTTGAGCACAGCAGCAAGTTTCCCTTAGTTATGAAACCAAGGTTTAATCGAACCAGTAGGAGCAAGGAAACACCCCAAAGGTGTTTCTAGCTGAGCCTTGGCAGGGCGCACTACTCATGCTAGTAGCAACGTGGAGACCTGCACAACACAACCACAGAACTTTGTCCTCAACTTGCGATGAGGTTGTCAATCTCACCGTGTTTTGCTGAAAACAAAGGATTAAAAGTATCGAATGGAAAGAATTAAAAGTTTGCAGAAAGTAAACACAAAATAGTAAACAGTTTGTAGATTTTATGTAAAAGAAAAGGACCGGGATCCATAGTTCACTAGAGGTGGCTCTCCTTAGATAGATAACATGCTGGGTGAACAAATTACAGCAGGGAAATTGACAAACATCGAGAAAGCAATACATGCATATACTAATCATCTTGACTCCTTTGAGACTTGATTGGGCATTACAACATTATACATAGACCGCCATCCAACTACATCTATGACTAATAATCCACCTTCAGGTTATCATCCGAACCCCCTCCAGTATTAAGTTGCAAGAAACAGATTATTGCTTTACGAACTGCGTGTATAGTAAACAATACGATTGTTCTATGAACAAAGGATTGTTGTTTTCTCCCTAGTAGCAACAACACATCTAGTACCTTAGAGATTTCTGTCACTTCCCTAGATTACCAGAGGCATGAACCCACTATCGAGCATAAATACTAACTCTTGGAGTTGCTAGCATCTACTTGGCCAAGATAGCTACTAACAACGGAAAGCATGCAAGATCACAAATAACAAAGACATGATAGAATCAATAATCAATCTGAAATAGCATCTCAATATCCATCAGATCCCTGCAAACACAACATGCATAATTACAAATAGATAATCTTGATCATGAACAGAGCTCACAAGATCTAGACATGAAAGCACAAAGGAGGAGAACCAGCCATCTAGCTACTACATGGATCCGTAGTCCAAGGATGAACTACTCACGCATCACACCGGAGGCTTGCATGGTGATGAAGAAGGCCTCCAGGGTGAATTCCCCTCTCTGGCAGGGTGCCGAGAAGAGTTTCAGATCCCTCCCGGTCTAGGGATGGAGATGACGGCGGCTACAAACCGTTTCATGGATTTTTGATCGGGTACTTAGGGTTTTTGTCCCGAGGGAATCTTATAGGCGGAAGGGGAGGCCAATGGGGTGCCGGAGGCGGCCAGACCACCCCCTGGCGCATGCCAGGCTGGGCCACGTGGCCAGGTAGTGTGGTGGCCCCCTGGCCCCTCTCCGTCTCGTACTCTGGCATCTGATGACTTCCGGAAAAATAGGCACTTTGGCTTTTGTCCTGTCCAATTCCGAGAATATTCATTTTCTGACTTTCCTGGAACCAAAAACAGTAGAAAACAGGCAGCTGGCACTATGGCTCTTATTAATAGGTTTGTCCAAGAAATCATATGAAAAGTACTCCAAAGTGTGGACAAAACACAAGAAAGTGGATAAAACCAAGCATGGAACATAAAAAATTATAGATACATTTGCAATGTATCAAACACCATGTCTTCTACATAATGTATTAGAAATATGTCCCAGCGCCCCCACTTAATTTTTTGCAAATGCAAGCATCTTCATCATCTTCGATGAAATTAAACTCTTTTAACATTTTCATCATGGTGAATATTCCAACTTCGCTATGCTCACTTCAACTATTGAAGTTTGCATGCCCTTTTAGCACCCTTTTAACTAACAAAACCCTTCGGACCGTGTCTTGTACACGTTCTAGGTAACCATTCTATTAGAAGAACATTGTTTTGTTTTTTCAACTACCATACACCAAATTATATGTAGTGGTTGCTATATTAATCCGTCAAGACTAAATAACGCTATGAAAGATCAAATCTTGTCATAGTTAACTCCTTGAACATTGTCGTAAACTTCTTTCCGACATGTCGACTATTTCATAGATGTTAAACATCCATGTCCATTTCTTTATAGATCCAAACACGACCGATATGCTTCACGCCTTTCCGGAGGGTCTTCCAAGTTCAGAAACTTGATTTCTCGTGTATGGATACTATCATGGATTCTATGACTTCTAGTCATTTTATGGAGTTAGGGCCCATTATCGCTTCTTTGTATGCAGTCGGTTCATCATTGCCAAAACAATAACGACTTGTTTATCAAATATCACTATTTGATTCTTACCCGGCGCATACGGTTCAAATAGGAGCTCTAATATCCAAGATCACAACCTTTGTAATCACGGGAGCCATGAGCATTGTGGCCGCCACCGGGACACTTTCCGACGCTGCGCTACTTAGCACATATAGCTAAGGTTCAACAACCTTATCAAAGTTCTATTGTCCTTCCACTTAACTTTTCGCGAAAAATTTATTCTCAAGAAACTTGACGTTCCAAGCGACAAACTCTTGTCCTCGGTGTTATGGAGGAATTCCTGATGACCCACAAGTATAGGGGGTGTATCGCAGTATTTTCGAGGGAACTTAAACCCAGTTTATTGATTCAACACAAGGGGAGCCAATGAATATTTATAAGCCTTAACAACTGAGTTGTCAATTCAGCTGCACCTGGAAACAATCTTGCTCACAGCAGTTTATCAGTAGCAATAGTTTTGTAGTAGGAATAGTAAAGTAACAGCAGTAGTAAAACAAAGACAGTAGTAACAAAAGCAGTAAACAGTGGGATTCGAGTGCGGTAGGCATAGGGATGGATGGACGGGCGTTGCATGGACAAGACAATTCACATAGCAATCAGAACATAGGGCAATTACGGATAAATAAGATAAAGCACCCAAGTACTAGACAATCCTAGGCATGTGTTCCATATATAGTCATACGTTCTCGCAATGAGAACTTGCACAACATCTTTTGTCCTGTCAGCCCGTTTGCAGCGGGGCCTCTAGGGAACTACTGGCAATTAAGGTGCTCCTTTTAATAGAGCACCGGAGCAAAGCATTAACACCCCGTGAACACATGTGATCCTCACATCAAAGCCTTTCCCTTCCGGTTATCCCGATTTCTGTCACTTCGGGACCATAGGTTCCGGACAACAACGTGTGTATACAACTTGCAGATAAGACCAAGAACAATACTATCATAATGAATCAATAATAAGTTCAGATCTGAAATCATGGCCTCGGGCCCTAGTGACAAGCATTAAGCACAACAAGTCACAACAAAGTCATAAAGCACTAATAAAAGATACTAGGCACCATGCCCTAACAATTTGATGCCATTACATGAACGATCTCATCCAATCCCTACCATCCCCATAGCCTACATCGGGGGATTACTCACTCATAGATGGGGGAAACATGGATGGTCGATGGAGATGATGGTGAAGATCGATGGAGATGGCTCCGGGGGCACTTTCCCGTCCCGTCAGGGTGCTAGAACAGAGACTTTCTGTCCCCCGAATCTCCCCTTCGTTGGTGGCGGCGCAGCAGAACTTTTCGTGGAAAAACGTCGAACCCCCCAAAGTTTTTAGGTCAGAAGGCTTCTTATAGGCGAAGAGGGAGACCGAGGGGGTGCCTAGGGCCACCACACCATGCCCTGGCGCGGCCAAGCCCAGCCCGCGCCTGGGGGTGGTGTGGCCAGGCCCTGGCCCTCCACCGTCTCGTATTCTGGCTCCGTGAGTCTTCTGGAAAAATAGGCACTTTGGCTTTTGTCCTATCCAATTCCGAGAATATTCATTTTCTGACTTTCCTAGAACCAAAAACAACAGAAAACAGGCAGCCGGCACTGTGGCTCTTGTTAATAGGTTAGTCCAAGAAATCATATGAAAAGTACTCCAAAGTGTGGACAAAACACAAGAAAGTGGATAAAACCAAGCATGGAGCATCAAAAATTATAGATACATTTGCAATGTATCAACATCCCCAAGCTTAACTCCTGCTCGTCCTCGAGTAGGTAAGTGATAAAAAGAATAATTTTTGAGGTGACATGCACCATCAAAGACTTGATGAAAGTATTTGTAAAACATTCAAAGCTAGGATCATAGTGCTTCAATCATAACATGAAAGACAAAGTTCTAGCAATAAGACGAAGAAACTATGATGCAACATGAAAAGGCACAAACAAAAGATTCATGAATAACAATGCTTTGCAAGACGTTTGTTTGTTTCACATAAAGAAAACATAGCAAAGTGGCATTCAGCTTGTCCCTCATAGATTAGCAAACATAAATGCATAGGACACCTTCAAAGTTTACAAGAGTGACTAGATACAAATAGTTTAAAACAAGCAATATCAAGGTATGCATCAATCAACAAGTCTTGGGACAATGCACATAGAACTAGGAATGGCCACTATGCTCTCAAGAAAGTGCTCAAAGAATAAATGGAGACTCAACAAGTAAAGGAAAAGGTTTTGAATGATTTTGAAAGGCTTCCAAATGCTGAAAGTATGATACTCGTTAGCTTTGAGCTCTCATTGCCCCTATCATAAGCATCTTTAATGTGGTTAAGGTGAAAGTGACACAACTAAGAGGATATGCTTGACAAGTTATAAATCGAAGTCTCATGCCCCTTACTTACGAAGACTGATCCTCATGCTACTCAACTTCAGTCACGAGCAAGCTCTTGTCATTGTAAATACATGCATATCATTGAGAACCGCCAACGGGGTACCCCTTGCACATGACACAGGAGCTATCCCATAATCAAAATGACAAGGCAAGCAGACAGTGAGCATTTCAGCGATCTTTTTATTTGCTATTTGCATAGGTTTTTATTGAGGATGCTTCATAGAATGCTCACTATAGTCATGCTGCAAGTTTCCACCATGATTAGGCATGGCTTAGGCTAGCGGCCCAGGTGTTTCTCTAACACACATATAAACTCCATGATCTTACAAGTTCCACTTTTATTTCACACTGCCGGGATCCATAAGCAAAAGAACATGATATCAACGAGATACAAGGTACCAGTGCAATGTTGAAAGCATTCCCCATGATACATGGTTCTGCTAACTTCAACTTATAAAGCGCAAGCATATACGCAACAAAGAAGGACGCAATGGTTCAGGTTTATTAAGTGCAAGAAAATAAAGTGTGCCATCAAATTCGTGAGAGCTTTACTAACTAACTTTCTCATAACAAGCAAACATTTTATTCGGAAGAAAACAAGGTTAAATGAATATGCACGGAAATAGCAAATGATGCTAATAGGTAGGTATGGTGGACACTTTGGAAATATTTTGTTTAGGAGTTGGAAACTTGAGTAAAACACTCAATGGAAGTGAAGGCTAGCAATAGTAAGGGAGCGACAAATGAGAGAGCAATAATGGCCATAATCATGCAGAGCGACAAAACATCATTGATCAAAGCATAAAGTGATACTACAAGTTGAAAACTAAAGGATCATAAAGGCTATGGTGACATGAAATAGTCATAACATGGTGTGAGCATGCGCCAAGTCAACCCAAATAAAGCATCAAAGGAGAATACCACTATACTATGCTTTAATATGCTAAAACAACGCATGATTCATCCAAGGCATATTAAGCAATCTCAATTGTTTATAACAAGTCATGCTACAGCAAAGAATACTAAGCATAAATCTAAAACAATATCAAGCATGGCATGACAAAGCATAGGCCACAGTCAAAAACAAGCTCTCTTTACCACTTAAGCATGAGCTTTCCTACTCTTTTCCAAACCAAACCAAACCATTTGAACACCAACGTATGAAAGAGGGGGTCCAACCAATTTATTCAGCAAACTAAGCAAACCACGCAAACTAAAAACCAAAACGAAAACGAAAAAGAAGACGCTCCAAGAAAAACACAATTGTGCATCAAACAATAAAAATGAAGTGTTTTGAAGAAACCTGGGATTTTTATTGATGAAGAAGGGGATGCCTTGGGCATCCCCAAGCTTTGACGCTTGTACTTATTGGATATTTCTTGGGGTGACACGCGTGACATCCCCAAGCTTGAGCTTTAGTCCATCCTTCATCTCATTACTCATTCCTTCCATACACCTGAAATTTTTCCTTCATACAAAACTTCACACAATCTTTATTAGCAACATTAGTGCACTCAAGATAATAAGTCTTTAGGTTCAGTTCTAACACCAATAAACTTCCATTAAAACAATAGCTACTGTAGCACTTCCCTCAAAAAGCTCAATTCCTCAAAAGAACTCAAGAAGGAACAAACAAGAAGCAAATACAGAAAATGGCAGAAATCTGTCAAAACAGACCAGCAGGTAAAGACGAATTTTTTCGAAGACCTTCTGTTACTCAAATCAAAAAGTGTTGAACTAACGAAAGTTAGATAACAACCTAGGGCAGAAGCACAAAAAATTACAGCTCAATATGACGTACAGATATCTCTCAGGAATTGTTACGGTGAAGCACAAAAATCTGTTTCGGGACAACAACTTTCCAAATCATTACTTCTCTCTCATTAGAGGTTACTCTTGGCACAAAAAGCAAATAAAAAGGATAAGGAGAGGTTATTACAGAGGTAATAACTTCCAAGACTAAACTAAAACTCTTGGGTTATCTTCCAACAAGTACTTTTTTTTAACGCCTTTAAGTTAGGCATAAGAAACAAAAACTAAAATGGATAGAATAGAAGTAAGCGGAGATAATCATGGTGAAAACATTATTTTGTTCAATGAAATCCTTTTGTTAACAAGGTTGATCAGGTCTTGTTACCAAAACAATTCCATATGAGACAAAACTTTGTATCCCACTAATGATTATGTTACCTCAACCTTGATAGCAATGGTCCCAATCATAATAGTTTCAAATTTTTCTCTTCGTATGGGACAATATATTTCTCCAACTTGAATGCCCTCAACATTTTCAATTGAATTCAAACCATAAATCCTTTCAATCTTCTTGGGGAAATAGACAGTATGTTCCTTGTCATTAACATTGAAGGTTACCTTTTCTTGATTACAATTAATAACAGCTCCTGCAGTATTAAGAAAAGGTCTCCCAAGAATAATAGACATATTATCATCTTCAGGCATAAAAGTTTGAGAGGATGCTCTCATAAGAAATATGAGTTGAAGTAAAATAAAGCATCAAGGAGCAAATCCAAAACACATTGAAGTCTAACCCACTTCCTATGCATAGGAATCGTGTATGCAAATAAATTTGCAAAGAACAAAGTGACAGGCATAGGAAGATAAAACAAGAGGAACTTCAAAACTTTCAGCACATAGAGAGGTGTTTCAATACCATGAAAACTTCTACAACCATATGTTCCTCTCTCATAATAATTTTCAGTAGCCTCATGAATAAACTCAACAATATTACTATCACATAAAGCATGCTTTTCATGATCTACAAGCACTAGAGCTTCATCATAAACATTATCAAGAGAAACCTCAGGAACATAACAATCATTCTCCTTTAGTAAGCAAGGGGGACAATCAAATAATGTAAGGGATAGAGAGTTACTCTCATTAGAAGGTAGGCATGGGTAGCTAATCCATTCTTCCCCTTTTGTTCATCACTCTCCTCCTCCTTTTCATCTAATGGGATTTAAGGTTCATCAATTTCTTCTTACATAGGATCCTGCAAGGCATTAGTCTGTTCCATAGGATCCTGCAAGGCATTAGTCTCTTCCATTTGTGGAAAGCATCTATTAAAATATTCAAGAATATAGCAATTTTCATCCTTGTAATTATCAAAGCAAAATTTAAGTATACCATACACCTCATACTTATAAGGTGAATCATCAATATTTTCAAGCAAACTAGCAAGTTCAAAAGCACCCTTCCAAGCAATAAATTCCTCAATTTGTTCCGCATCATAAAAGTCATAAATTCCTTTAGCATAGGAAGATATGGTATCATTATCACTATACTCACATTCAAAAGGGAGGTGTTTATACCTCTTTCTGCAACAAGACTCATCACAGCAATAAGTAACATTATAAGTAGAGCACACGTTTCTAGCAATGGTATACAATCTATCAATTTGTTCCCATAAGTGTTTCCCTTTTTGTGACAAGCGGTGTTCCTTATAATAATATTTTTGATCTTCCGTGAACCCACCTTGCCAATAAGCTTCAGTTTTAAAGAAACCAACCATTGCCAACAAGCATGATAAAGCAAGACAATAACAAACCAACGAAAACAACAACTAGAGTAGGAACTAATTTTTTTGTATTTTTGATAAAGAAACAAGCAAACAAGGAGAAAGATAAACTTAGCTTGAACAATAGTGAATCAAAGTTAACTTGATAAATAAAGCTATGCTCCCTGGCAACGGCGCCAGAAAATAGTCTTGACGACCCACAAGTATAGGGGGTGTATCGCAGTATTTTCGAGGGAAGTTAAACCCAATTTATTGATTCGACACAAGGGGAGCCAAAGAATATTTATAAGCCTTAACAACTGAGTTGTCAATTCAGCTGCACCTGGAAACAATCTTGCTCACAGCAGTTTATCAGTAACAACAGTTTTGTAGTAGGAATAGTAAAGTAACAATAGTAGTAAAACAAAGACAGTAGTAACAAAAGCAGTAAACAGTGGGATTCGAGTGCGGTAGGCATAGGGATGGATGGACGGGCATTGCATGGACAAGATAATTCACATAGCAATCAGAACATAGGGCAATTGCAGATAAATAAGATAAAGCACCCAAGTACTAGACAATCCTTGGCATGTGTTCCATATATAGTCATACGTGCTCGCAATGAGAACTTACACAACATCTTTTGTCCTGCCAGCCCGTTTGCAGTGGGGCCTCTAGGGAACTATTGGCAATTAAGATTCTCCTTTTAATAGAGCACCGGAGCAAAGCATTAACACTTCGTGAACACATGTGATCCTCACATCAAAGCCTTTCCCTTCCGGTTATCTCGATTTCTGTCACTTCGGGGCCATAGGTTCCGGACAACAACATGTGTATACAACTTGCAGATAAGACCAAGAACAATACTATCATAATGAATCAATAATAAGTTCAGATCTGAAATCATGGCACTCGGGCCCTAGTGACAAGCATTAAGCACAACAAGTCGCAACAAAGTCATAAAGCACTAATAAAAGATACTAGGCACCATGCCCTAACAATCTGATGCCATTACATGAACGATCTCATCCAATCCCTACCATTCCCATAGCCTACAGTGGGGGATTACTCACTCATAGATGGGGAAACATGGATGGTCGATGGAGATGATGGTGAAGATCGATGGAGATGGCTCTGGGGGCACTTCCCTGTCCTGGCAGGGTGCCGGAACAGAGACTTTCTGTCCGCCGAATCTCCCCTTCAGTGGTGGCGGCACAGCGGAACTTTTCGTGGAAAAACGTCGAACCCCCCGGAGTTTTTAGGTCAGAAGGCTTCTTATAGGCGAAGAGGGAGACTGAGGGGGTGTCTGGGGCCACCACAGCATGCCCTGGCGAGGCCAAGCCCAGCCCGCGCCTGGGTGTGGTGTGGCCAGGCCCTGGCCCTCCTCCGTCTCGTATTCTGGCTCCGTGTGTCTTCTGGAAAAATAGGCACTTTGGCTTTTGTCCCGTCCAATTCCGAGAATATTCATTTTCTGACTTTCCTAGAACCAAAAACAGCAAAAAACAGGCAGCTGACACCGTGGCTCTTGTTAATAGGTTAGTCCAAGAAATCATATGAAAAGTACTCCAAAGTGTGGACAAAACACAAGAAAGTGGATAAAACCAAGCATGGAGAATCAAAAATTATAGATACATTTGCAATGTATCAATTCCCAACAAATTCTTTGGGATAACCTACAAAGACGTGCTTAACTGACTTTGGTTGTAAACATTTTACTTATGCATAGCATACCAAAAGTTAAGAAAAGACAACTCGGGTTTTATCCCAAACCATAACCCATATGGTGTCGTTTCAACAGATCACGATAGTGCTCTTTTCAGTGTAAAAGCGGTAGTCTCTAAAGCTTTAATCCTTAAAACATAATGGAAGTTTTTATAAATGACACCTTTGATCTTACCATGTCAAACATGGTTTGATTTCATCTCTTGAACACGCCATACTTCTATGGTTTATCGGGAAATGCAAATTCATGGAACAATTCTTGAAATCTTAGGTGTTTTGCTAAACTCGTAACTCAAATATCTTCCTTTATGATCAAATCATAAACTCTTTTATTTTCTTGCTACAATGATTTTTCACTTCATCGTGAAAGTCTTTGAATAATTTTCAAATGTTTCATACTTTTCCTTATTAAGTAAATATATAGATATATTCACTCAAATTTCTGGAGAAAGCATATGAAGCAAACAGATCCATCGCATATGGCTACACATAATGGACTATGCGCATCAACATGCACAATTTCCAATAAGCTAGTCATCCGTTCCTTTTTGGCCTGTGAACGGAGTTTCAATTATCTCGAGGAAAGTTTCACAAGTGTCAATTGATCAAAATCAAAAGACTCCAAAAATCCATCAACATGGAGTTTCTTCATGTTTACTTTCCAATATAATTCAAACAGCGATGTCACTTCATAAGTGATCTTGCAATCATTTGTCTTACGACATTTTAGCAGTAATGTTTATGGATGTGATTTCTCCAACTAGACTTTTAAAAGTTCATCCATCCTTTATGGAATACAGTAATTATTTGAACAACCATTGTTCTCATAATACCAGAACAAAATAACAATTATTAAAACAAATCTTGAAGGCTAGGTTTGACGACAACGAAAAACACAATAACACTTTATTTGTTTTCGATGAACATCATCACTTATTCTTTTGCTAGTTACTTAGGCCGTTGCAGTTCATGAATTGTGTTGTTCTATATGACACTTCACACCAACCAATTCGGTATCCAATACCGGTATTCAATACCTAAGAACCACATTGTTTAACAAGCAAGGAATACAGCCATAACATGTATATCTTCTATATACCTAAGCTGGACATCTCCAACCCTTTCTTTTCTACCAAATATTTTATAAATTCTCTTTCAGCAATTCCTTTTCTTTTAAAAGAATCTATCAACATCAATAGTGGTGTAATTCACATGACACATAGTACAAAGTGTATATAGTCAAATACTAATACCTTTGGACTTGCACTTTGAAGTGGATCACCATCATCAAATGTTTCGTGTTCTTTCAAAAATCCATTCTTTAGTAATCTATTAGTGTAGTAAACATTTTACTTACATCTTATATTCATCCTTATCATGACAACTTTCATGATCAAGCTACTATAGTCTATAAGGAGAATGGCGAGTATAATTTTAGTTCCCGAAACCTTTTGGGTGATCCGAATGCCTAGCATCTTCATCCTTCACAAATTCTCATAAAATATGAGAACATGTATTTTGCTAAATTATACATTATCATAATGCAACCAAAAACATTGTTTTAGATATCACAATATCTTCCACACATGATGGTTCTGAAACAATTCTTTCAGCTCGTAGATAACCTTGATATTAAAACAATTTTTGAATATCAAGAATCATGGAGGCAAACATGAGACTTTAGATACTAACATTGGAATTCTTACTCTTGATTTAATACTACTTATTAAACTTCATGGAGTAAATAGAGTTTGCTGAAAGTTTGCAATTGGACTTCTTAACTTTAAATTGACATTCAAAACAATACGATACCAGTTCGTAAAGAAAATATCCAGAATTCTATAGTTTTATTATCTCAATTAAAACTAAGCATAAGGTAGTAAACATATGCCAATGACTACAACAAATTATGCAAGTTCACTTTGATTTAGTTTATGACAAATTTGGTTCAACTTATCCAAATTAGAAATGAACTCCCACTCAAAAACGACATCCTTGTGCCTTTTTGGTGATTACATGAACCAAATCCACTACACCAAGTCCGATCATCACGTGAGTCGGTGTAATTTCAAAGGCGAGTATCTGTATGGGCATCATATCAACTATATGACTCATGCTTAACCTTTCCGTTTGTGTCCCGAGGCCATTTCTGTACATGCTAGGCTCGCCAATTAAGAACCTTAATACTCGCGCGTGTAAAACTGTCTTACACCCGAAATATGATCGTGGATTCAAGTACACCCGATCATCACGTGATTTCTGGAAGCAGCGAAACATAAATGGTGTGTACTTAAGGGATAACACATTTTCTAAATGAGGGATCATCTTATAATGCTACTAAAGCGCCATACAAGAAATATAATATGCAAAAAAAACATCATATGCATAAAGTGAAATGATATGGTTCTTGCACTTGATCACTATCATGTGCATCGTGGTATGATCTTTATCATTCCTTTGTGTGTAAGGCCAAGATCTATGGAACTTACAGTTGGGTGTGTTGTAAGAGTATCAACTATACATCGACTTACAATATTACCATATCATGACACCAGCCCAGCAACAATCTAAACTAGACGCCTCTAATTTATCCATTGCAAGTTTTACGTGGCTTAGGGCTTTTGGAGATAGAACCAGTCTTACCTACGAACATGGAACCACAACGATGATAAATAAGATATTAGCAACTCATTGTAAATCGGATATTGACTATAGTAGGAGAGACAGACACCCGCCAACCACTTATGCAAAACTAGTTGCATGTCAGTCGTGGACCCAGTCTCATGTGCGATGACATGCAAAGTTGCTCCGGGCCGCTTCATTCCACTATGCCACCAATATCCAAAATACATGAAAGAAGCAATAACATGATCATCATCGCCCACATATAAACATATGTGTACTACCTGTGCATAGATCAGGCTCTGATACTACTGAAGGGTTCACAGCATAGAAAACAAAAAAATCCTACGATGGCAACTATTATACGCCAGATCTATCTATTAGATACAAGCAACGGGTGGATATATATCCATAGAGAACATACCCTCGAATACAACAAAGCTTTGTTAATGAGATGGAACTCGTGTATGATGTAGTGGTACACTTGCAGATCTCAATATCTTGATGAAGTCCAGCAGGTCCAGCTCTAGCACATCCATCATATCCAACTCCAGCAAGTCTAGCATCACCAAGTCCAGCACCGCAAAGCAGCGGTGCATCTGTGATCGCACGCACGTCCGGTACCCCCGACAACCTCCATACCTCGCTCTAGCAAAGCAGCGGAAGCAGCAACTCCTTTCCAGGTAAAGCCACCTGGAACATGTATCTCGCTAATCTAAGACCATGGGGGAAAATACTAGAGGGGGAGAGAGATCCTTCACGAGGAGGTGTGAGTGAGAAGTGAGGAGAGGGGGGCCTTTTATAGGAGGAGGGGGTGCCCCTCCCCATGGACGGCGCCCGAGGGATGACCCTTCACCTCCTCATTCATGTGGTGGTAACTCCCTCCACATAAACTTGCACCTTCACATTCTCCATTAAAGTCTCCACTTTAAATGCATTAAATTTCTCCAAATTTAATGCTCTCCCATAAAAATCCTTTTATTAATTTTATTCATAATTTTGTTAATTACTTTAATTAACAAACATTCACATAAACCCCCTGCAATATTTCAATATCACATGCAGAACCAGTTTATGCAACTTCAACCGCAACAATTCCGGTTTCCATCGAAATGATTCTAGCGCTTTCTTAAATCTTTATCTGAAACTTATTTGCTCCAAATGGTGTCAGTATCCCTTAAGTGTGTCACCCTATGGTTTGCAAATAATCTAGACATGATCGAGACCCCTCTCCGATCAATAATCAGTAGCGGGACCTAGAGATCCGTATAAACTCCCACATATTCAACGATGACTCTTGTGATCGTGTGAACCTTTAACGTTGTAACTAAATCCCTTTGTCTCGCGATATATTACATGTCCGAGATTCGATCATCGGCATCCAAATACCTAGTTTGATCTCGTTACCGACATGCACTCTTTTGTCGTTCCCGTGATATAACATTCTAGTAATCACATCACTTGCGTGCAAGCTATTCTCAATGTGATATCACCGAGAGGGCCCAGAGTATATCTATCCGCCATCGGGATGGACAAATCCCACTCTTGATCCATGAGCCTCTACATAACACTTTCGTAGCACTGAACCCACCTTTATAATCACCCTTTCACGGTGTGACGTTTGATGTTATCAAGATACTCTTCCAGTGTTAGTGATTAACATGATCTCATGGTCTAAGGACTAGGATTACTTCGTATGATGTTATAGCAATATAAACACAATGACTTTGATCGTAATGCTATACTTCGGATGAATGTTCATCACATCATTCCACTAATGTTGTGACCTCGTTATTAACAACATCCAATGTCCATGATTAGGAAAGCTTGATCATCTTGTTAATCAACGAGCTAGTTTATAAGAGAGGCATAACTAGGAACTTTCCTTTTGTTTATTAAACACACATGTATTAACGTTTCCAAATTAATACAATTATAGCATACAAAATAAACATTTATCATAAACAAGGAGTAAGATAATAACCACTTTATTATTGCCTCTCGGGCATATTCCCTTCATATGAAAGGGCTAGAAGCGAATCTCAACATCAGCCTTCGATCCATCAACACATAGAAGCAAACAATAGAGATGCACAAGGATCTTGTTGAGCAGTTGGAGAAAGTTAGAGAACAACACCGGATCCGTATCTTGATCTTGGAGACATCAAATAAGATGCTCCGTGCAAGTCTTTGTGATTCTAGAGTTTATCCCCCTACAAACTAGAAGGGCATGCCACGGTATCAAATAATCGCAAGGGATTATTTGATCCACCCGACTTGATTGCAAGCTTGGCGGATCTATGAGAACCTTGTAATCTATCTTACAGTTTTAGCATGTTAGACTTTAATTCCCGAATTTGCATTAGTTGCATCAACTTCGAGCTCCCTTTGTTCAAGCGAAGATTTATATGCAATTGAGTTGTGAGACTTTATGATAATTGAAGTTGTGTTGTATTCATGATTATTATATTAGATGATTGAACTAGGTTGAGTGTTATAATACTAGTACATCTGTCATGATTTTAGGGACTTCCACACCTATGAAAGTATTGATTAAGTTATGAGAAGAAGAATTCTGGTAGAATATTGTAATTAAGAGTTTTTGAAAGCCATTGAAGTAGTGAGCATGATCAAATAGCTGTACTGAAAGAAAAGGAGGAAGGGGAGGAAGTAAAAATATATACATATAGTTATTGAAAGAAAAAGACGAGATCAGCTATCAAAAGAATCAAATATAGAAGAAAAATAATGATCATGAATCTTCATTACTGAACTTAGTGCCCTAAATCTCTAAACTCGGTGATTATATGATATGTTGAATCACTAGCAGCTTCTTATGATTTCATTAATACTATAAAAGGTGTGGAGGCCTCTAACTTATGAAATATGTAAGGGTATGGTAATATCCCTGAAGTATCTCTACATCCGATGTTGTATTCCTGTTTCAATTTCTGCCTCATTTATTGTAACGACTTGTGTCTCATGAACATGATGATCTTGTCTATATGCCACCATCTTGCTCAGGACGAGCAAGAGCCTAGCTTAGGGGAGTTGATGAGTCCAAAATTGAAGCATTTTTACCTTTTTTTTACATAAATAGAGTAGGGATATTTGTATTTCACCGCGTTTGCATGTGCCATTTTGTTCTTGTTTTAACAGGATCCCAAATCATTGAGTCCTATATGAACATATCAATTGGAACTGTCAAATTGTCCAACTATATGATAATACTAAGTGATAAAAGTCATTTTATGGATTTTCCTTCACACCTGGGAGAATACCAAGCGAGGAGGAGCAGCCAGTACCGATAACAATATGGGCAGAGCCCACTCGTACCTGTCCGCCCGTACCAAGTGCCATTGTGACCGCCTCGTTAAATACTTTCTCCTGGTGAAGACGAGAGAGACCCGACATTCACAACCACCACAAACCACAAAAAACCACATCTGAAAGGGATTTGAAGGAGGAACTTGGCTGGGGAAAAATCCTAGCTGCTTCACAGATCATTGGAGAACAACACATCATCCCCTTCATCATCAACCGCTGCATCTCCATCACCACCATTACCCCCATCTTTCATCTATTAGATCTTGTTGTAATTCCAGATTCAATTGTGGTTTGCATTAGACCTACCTCCGTACTTTTATCCATAGATTTGATTATGATGATGTTGTTGATTGCTTCCATGAGTGAGTAGTTCCCTTGTTCATGGGGAGATGGAGAAACCCTAGCACTATTATGAATCCATAATAAAGATGATCTATTCTTGTGTCCATATGACTTGCTCGTCTATGATATAATTATGATTTGTGTTTGATCTCTCCCTTTAGATGGTATGTGTAGTTGGCCACATATCATTTGACCTCGGGACTAAAGGGAGGGAGAAATCCTTTGGACATGTCTTGGAAGCGTACCCGGAATGGCCCCGTGACAGATTAGCATCGGCTCGTAACCTACACGGTCAAAGGAGGATAAAGAGGGACTCCCTAAGCTAATTACGATATCCACGCGGAAAACCTTAATTGCGGTGGTCTGTATGGGTGTCTACTCTCAGACATCGCAGTGGTTATTTAGAGGTGACCTCACTCTTGGCTTAACAAATTTGCCTCCTACGAGCCTTGTAGTGAACATCTTATTATGGAGCTCTCTCCACACATCTCGTGACACAAGGAGTATGTTATCTTGATTACATATAACAATAATATTGTGCTAGTGGTGTATCCTACATCCCGAGAATGTTTTAGCGCTATTGAGTTCAACCATGCTTTCATACAAACTTGTTACATGTTTTCTTTTACTTGTTTTAATTACTTTTCTTCAAGCAACCATAAACCTTTCAAACACCCTTTACTTGAGATCAAAGGAAGCTTATAAGTATCCTTTGGTAGAGAGTAACGAGGGGCATAAAGACCTTTACCAATAGCTCTCTGTGGGTTTGAGACGTTGCAAACGTATCTATAATTTTTGATGTTCCATGCTTGTTTAGTATCTACTTTGCTTTGCTTTGTCCACACTTTGAGGTACTTTTATGCATTTTCTGGAACTAACCTATTAACAAGATGCCACAGTGCCAGTTGCCTGTTTTCTACTGTTTTTGGTTCCAGAAAGTCAGAAAATGAATATTCTCGGAATTGGACGGGACAAAAGCCAATATGCCTATTTTTCTCTTAGCAACATGGAAAACGAATCAGAGACGGAGTAGGGCACCAGGGTGGGCACACCATATGGTGGCGCAGGCTAGCCCTAGACGCACCACCAGGTGGTGTGGGCCCCCTGGCCGCCCGGCGACCTTGCCTCTTTGCCTATAAGATGCCTCCCGATGCAAAAACCCTAAACCGTCAAGCCTCTAGCCACGAAAAGTTCCACAGCACCGCCGCCACCGAAGGGGAGATTTGGGGGACAGAAAGTCTCTGTTCCGGCACCCTACCAGGACGAGGAAGTGCGTTCGGAGCCATCTCCATCGATCTCCACCACCATCTCCATCGTCGTTGCTGACTCCCATGATGAGGAGGGAGTAGTTCTCTCTCGAGGCTAAGGGTTCTACCGGTAGCTATGTGTTCATCTCTCTCTATGCATGATCATATTGTGATCATGAGCTTTGTAATCAAGTAGATCTACCTTGCTACTCAAGTGATTTAATGACCTTTGCTCTCCCCATGTGTGTGAAAGTGACAGCGTGCACACCATGGTGGCACTTAGGCTAGAGATTACAAATACTTGTTATGAGTTATATTTGGAGTTGGATGTTTCTATGAAATTGTGGTGTTTGTTGGAACCATCTAGTGCTCAAGGTGATAGTGTGGGGTTATCTATATGGGAAAGGCTTACTTTGAGGTGTGATGTTATAGCCCTCCCATGGATTAGAGTGTCCAACCGGAGAGTAGTTAAGAGTAGTATCATAAAGAGAGTATATTTATATGAGAGTGTTCACTAGTGAAAGTATGATCCCTAGGCCTTGTTTCTAAGCATTGAAACACCGTTTGCCATTAGATTTGTTACATGTTTGCTTGCTTCCATCTTTATTTCAGTTTGCCTTTAGTCTTTGGACACCATTATAGCTAATGCTATGGAAAAGTCTAAGCTTGGGGAAGCTGGTTTTGATGAGTATGATAGTTTTAGTCCCCCAAGCATGGAGGAGAAAATTTACTTTGATGATATTATGCCTCCAATATATGATGATTACAGTGATGAGTATGATATTTTCAGTCCACCTACTATTGAGGAGAAAATTAATTATGATTACAATATGCCTCCTATATTTGATGATTATGGTGATGAGAATAATAATGATAGCTATTTTGTTGAATTTGCTCCCACTACAATTAATAAGAATGACTATGTTTATGTGGGGAGTATTAATTGTTTTATGCATGTGGCTCATGATAAGAGTGTTTTATGTGATAGTTATATTGTTAATTTTATTCATGATGCTACTGAAAGTTATTATGAGAGGGAAACATGGTTTTATGCATCACAATAATATTAAGTTTCCCCTCTTGATGTTTAAAGTCTTGAAGTTGCACTTGTTTTACTTTACTATGCTTGTTGCTTTGTGCTTTCATGACTTGTTTCTTTACAAGATTACTATGCATAGGAAGTGGGTTAGACTAAAATGTGCTTTGAATTTGCTTCTTGATGCTCTCTTTTACTTCAATTCATATTTCTTATGTGAGCATCTTCTCAAACTATCATGCCTAACTTAAAGGCGTTAAATAAAAGTACTTCTTGGGAGATAACCCAATAGTATTCTTGAGTCTTGGAAGTTATTACTTCTGTAATAACCTCTCCTTATCCTTTTTGTGTGGTTTTTGTGCCAAGAGTAACCTCTAATGAGAGAGAAGTAAGACTTTGGAAAGTTGCTGTCCCGAAACAGATTTTTGTGCTTTGTTGTAAAAGTTCGTGAAAAATCTCTGTACGTCGTTTTGAGGCGTGAATTTTTGTGCTTCTTCCCCAGGTTGTTATCTAACTTTGTTAGTTCAACACTTTCGATTTGAGCAACAGAAGGTCTTCGAAAAAATTGGTTTTTACCTGCTGGTCTGTTTTGACAGATTTCTGCCATTATTTGCATTTGCTTCTTGTTGATTCCTTTTTTAGTTCTTTTTGGGGAATTGAGCTTTTTGAGGGAATTGCTACAGTAGCTTGTGTTTTAATGGAAGTTTTATTTGTGTTGAAACTGGACCGAAAGAATTATTATCTTGAGTGCACTACTTTTGCTAATAAAGATTGTGTGAATATTTAGATGAAGGAAACATTTCAGGTGTATGGAGGAAATGATGTAATGAGATGAAGAATGGACTAAAGCTCAAGCTTGGGGATGCCACCCCATGTCACCCCAAGAAATATCCAAGAACTACAAGCGTCAAAGCATCCCCTTCTTCATCAATAAAAAATCTAGGTTTCTTCCAAACACTTCATTTTTATTGTTTCATGCACAGTTGTGTTGTTCTTGGAGTGTCTTTGTTTTCGTTTTTAGTTTTCGTTCGCTTGGTTTGCTTAATTTGCTTGAATAAATTGGTTAGACCCCCTCATTCAAACATTAGTTTTCAAATAAGGTTGGTTTGGATTGGAAAAGAGTGGGAAAGTTCATGCTTAAGTGGTAAAAAGAGCTAGTTTTTTACTGTGACTTAGACTTTATCATGTCATGCTTGATATTGTTTTGGCTTTATGCTTAGTGATTTTTGCTGTAGCATGACATGTTATAAACAATTGAGATTGCTTAATGTGCCTTGAAAGAATCATGCGTTGTTTTAGCATATTAAAGCATAGTATTGTGGTATTCTCCTTTGATGCTTTATTTGGGTTGACTTGGCGCATGCTCACACCATATTAAGACTATACCAAGTCACCATAGCCTCTATGATCATTTAGTTTTCGTCTTTTAATATCACTTTATGCTTTAATTAATAATGTTTTGTCGCTTTGCATGATTATGGCCATTATTGCTCTCTTAGTTGGTCGCTCCCAGTCTTTTGCTAGCCTCCATAACCAAGTATGAGTTTCACTCATGCATTATAACAACCTCGGGCCCTACGCTCTAAGTTCAAGCCTGGATGAACCAAAAGTGGTTAAAGTAGTACAGCGGGGGCGCAGGGCCACCCACGTGTAGGCCCGTTGGCCGCCCTAACCACTTCCAAGAACATCGGGACAAGAGCGAGCGGCGTAGGCAGCAGGCGAAGAGATCAAATACATACACAAGTGAGTATGTATGCAAGCTACCTTACAACAGTTCTTAGAGCCATTCCATCTAAAAGAAATAGAAATATTGCAACGCCATACGACAAGATCCAAATATCCTAGATAGAGATAATAGTGTAGGATAGCTCCTCATACATCAATCAACAGAGTATCAAGCGGAAGCGGGAAACAAGATCCGAGTATGGACAAGAAGCAAATCGGCATAAGATGCCACATAAATAAGCACATCCCGCCCACAGATCTCACGGATCCCCATCCCCGGAATCTCTACACCGAGTGATCGTTGCCAACATCATCTGTCTCCTCCACCTAGTATCCATCTTGCGAATACACCTGTTCATCTGAATCAAACAATTTATCGTGTGAGACCCTAGGGGTACTCAGCAAGTCTTTATGCCTCTAAAGGGGACATATACCTGGGGTGACGCAATTGCAGCAAAAGATAATAACTAACAATTCTATAGATACTCGCTAACCATCTGCCTAACCAATGATAGACGGATGTCCATTAATTAGAAACAAAAGTGATAACAGTATAAAGTAACAGATCCATCCTCCTTCTCGCTTACCAACGAGAA
Source organism: Avena eriantha (assembly GCA_910589775.1). Lineage (NCBI taxonomy): Eukaryota > Viridiplantae > Streptophyta > Magnoliopsida > Poales > Poaceae > Avena > Avena eriantha. The sequence goes on along the minus strand of OU342746.1, from coordinate 226,338,629 downwards.
AGCGGACGAACAACCCATCCGTTGGTAGTTTTATTACTCATTCCATGAATATTGCACTATTTACTAGTCAGATATTTAGTCAAATGAAAGTCGGTACTTTAGTTATACTTGTCTATGATCGAGAAACTGTGCTCCAAGTCGTCCATAACCGCAGACACAGCTTTCAGAAAGATTTACCCTGTAGGGGTGCACAAATAGCAACACACACACGATCGACCTCGGAAAACCAAATCAAAACCCAACGAGGCTTTCACGACAAAGCAATCACATGATTCATAAAATATTTCAGGGGGCCACCCCAATAAGCTACCCGCAACGAAGTTGGCCGGCTCCGAGACGGACCCAGGGTTTGCAACAATGGCTGTAAACGACTGGGAACCCGAAAATGTGACTGGGCTTGTCGATACCACAAAAACATTCCACATTCTTAAACAATACAGGTGCTCCACGCACAATCTTAAATAAAACAGTAAAGTATGGCATAGGTACATGATAGTAATAAAGCCCCAAACTACTTTGTGGCTCCAAGAAATATAGTACAAATCAAGCTCTTACAAAGGAGGATTCATAGAGTCTCCCGTATGTGGATAATGCGAATATTCAAGGAACAGGTATCAAGTACTCGGGGTCCTACGGGACACAAGTGGACAGAAAAACCAAATAACAGATATTGCCCACCGGTGCCTCTTTCATTAGTTATCCCATACTACTCAGGTTAAGTTGTTTAGGTACCTCGTTATCCATCAAACTCTCACATACCCTACACATGTAGTTCTACGACTCGCATGGCTCAAACAACTCCTGTAGTAATGGCTCATGGGGTGGAGGACAAGCTCGGTGGGGTTTAAAAGTAAAGGCTATGAGGTACTTGGGATTCAATTTAATGCATTCACGACTCCATGATGCAAGAATAAGATAGAAGCAATAGGTACTATATGTATGCAAGCATGTGGTAGTATGTGCCTGGCAGCTCAGTTGAAACGAGGGATGGATCTGGATAGTACTCCTGGGATTTCTGATAATTCCCCTGCTCGGCTTCTATTTGAAAGAAGAACCAAACAAACAAGGGCCAACATAAATAAAGTGCACAAGCATAGGAATAAAATGCGACAAGCAAACAAGCATGCCATGACGAATGCTGCACGATTTACATGGCAATAATGTAGCATGGCAAGAGTGAGGTGTGGGGGACAAGAATAACTCATTTTATTAATTATTTGGTCAAGTTTTATTACCAAAAACAGTTCTGATTTTTAATATTGATATGATGCATGCGCTGCAATTCAGAACATGGAATGCATAGTTAGAATGGGCTCGTCGCGCTGATCGATTTAGACATCTTATTTATCAAATTTGGAGTTATAGAAATAAAGTTATTAATTAATTAAGAAAAGGCATTTTATTGCAATTAAACAATTTCGAAAATTTTAAAATAGTCAAACATTAATTTGGATGGCAGATTTGAAAACCTCACATTTTTCCGATTGAAAAACATATATCATTTGTATTATTTGGATTTATCAATAAAAAGTTATTAATTTCTGGATTTCAAATTATATTAAACATTTCTAAAAATGTTTTTATCAAACAGCAAAAGAATAGACACTTTTTATACTTAGAGGGATTTAGCCCGAGTCACAGACAGGTGGGGTCGTCTGCTGAGCTGGTGAAAACCGCGCGCGACAGACTTTTCTCACCGCGCATTCAGCCAGCCACACCGACTGACAGCTGGGCCACAGGGGCTGCGGGGCCACCACGCGTGCGCGCCAGCAGGGGCTCGACACGTGGTGGATCCGAGGGCTGCGGGTTGAGGCCGAGAAACCTGTGGCACCTTTTCGTAAATCGTCACCGCGGATGACATGTGGGGACGTGTGGAGCGCGGGTTGATGAATCAAAAAGGTGCGCTACCTTCTTGCAAAAAGGCCACAGAAGCAGACAGGCAGGCCCGGGCTGGACCGCGGTTTACGAAGGCAAAAGGTTGGGGGGTTTAGGGGAAAACGGCCACCGGTTACCATTTTTCTTCCGGGCTGTTACTGACGGACTGTCGACGCGCGCGCGACGGAAACAGAGGTGCGGCCGGGGTCGAACCCGTGACCTCGCGCTCGCACAGAAGGGTTGAAGCCACTGCGGTGGCGAAGGGGTGATGCTAGCTATCGGTTGCGCGGCGAGATGATCTACTGCGACGCGACAGCGGAAGAAGCAACCAGCGCACACCATGCACAGAGGGTGCTCGATGGAAAGATCTGCACGTCTAGTAAGCGATGAACAGAGGGAGCTTGTCGGGGGAAACAATGGCTCACCGGGGGTGTGCTGGTGGGGTTAGTTCGGAGCGGGGCGCTGGCGATCGGAGGAGAAGCTGATGCTCACCCGGCTAGGGTTTTCGTCGACGCAGGGATCTGCAGTTGGCACCTGACCTTCTCCTCCTCTTCTTCGGTCACCGGCAGGTCCCTGGGACTCGACTTGGCCTTCCCCAACAACCAGACACCCCGCCCTTCTTCTGCTACGGTGGAGACGAGTAGATGTCGGCGGTGGTGTGGAGATGGTCGAGGGGAGAAAGCAGCAGCAGGTGGGGGAATGAACAGTAGTTGGGCAGGGCCTTGGGGATCTGGGGGAGCGACGCACGGCAGATGGGGAGTAGATAAGGGCAAGGGAGGAGGGTAGCACATGGGGTCGGGGGTGAAAACGTGGTGGTGCACCTTTTCCCCGCTCTCACACAGGTCGGTGGACCGAGGAAGGGTCGAGGCTAGCTGGGGTTGCACCGCTGGGGCCAGAGGGGAGGCGTAGGTGGCTTCGGTGGGGGCTTCCTGGCAGCGAGGGAGAGAGGAAAGAGAGGGTCTCGGTTAGGTGTTGTCGAGCTAGGGCTCGGCATAGGGTTTAGGTTAGAGGGGAGTGGCTCGGCAAGGACTAGAAAGGGGTAGGGGGTTAGGCTTAGCCTAGGCTAGGAGTAAGGGGTTGAGGTTAGGGTTTTGAATGCCCTCCCTAGATCAAGCATGGGGTGATGAGGTGATGGAGGAGTTAGGGTTTGATATGGCATGAGATAAAGGTAGGGAAAGAGAAGTGTAAAACAAAAGCACAAGCTAGATGGGTTGGATTTGATTTGAACCCAAACCAAGGAAAAGAAGAAGTGAGAGGTAGGTGTATGGTTTCGTTGGTATGAGACAAACAAGATCACATACATGCATGCATGGTGGTGAAAAAGAGGTTAGGGAAAGGTTTTGGGGTAGGAAGGAAGAGGTCTTGGTTAAGAGGGAAAACATATATCCCATGTGGTGCATGCATGCCATGAGGCTTACAAACAAAACAAGGAGTAGATGCCCTAGGATGGTGGAGATCAAACAAACTTGAGCCATCTTGAATTGATTCCAAAAGAACCATTCTCCACTCAAAAATCCAAGAAATTGCCAAATTAAGAGAGTAGATGATGATCTTGCATGGCCCATGCATAATGGTAAATGCATTCTCTAGTAGTGAAAACCACTAGAATAACTCATGGCATTTATATAAGCAAGGTTTCAAGAATTTTGAAATAAGTACCAACAAAAGAAAAGAGAGCTTGTTTACCACATGGACCAAATAAAAGATCATGCATGAATATAAGGTGGCCAGGCTTGTGTGTATATGCCACTAGCCAACATGAACCACAATTGTATTCCTCCATGAGCTTATAGTCAAATTTAAACCATATGGAAGCTTGACAAGGCACTCCACTCACATAGCATGCAAAGGTGGCCATCTGGCTCTCCACCTATCAATAATGTGAAAACAACATGATGCATATATGGGAGCATGTGGAATTGTAAGTGGACCCATCCCAACCCACATGAGCTAGAGGTAAACCCAAATAAATGCAAAGCTCACATATAATTGGATGGTGGAATTATGGGGTGGCGATAAAGAAAAGGTGGTGGAGTTAATAAAAGATATGCCCCCAACTCAATTTGGGCATCAAGCATTTATCAAGAACCAAATACAATATATCAAGAGGCAAATACAATTAATAGTGCATATGAGATAAGAACCAAATGAAAAGGGTTTTATATGATGCTCAAATGCAAGGTGACATGATGACATGAGCATGATATAATTATGATGCAACAATTATATGTAGGAAGTAGCATTTTATTATTAGAACATGTAGCATTACAGATGTTAGACAGGTGGGATGCTACAACTCTCCCCCACTAAACAGGAATCTCGCCCCGAGATTCTAGGAAGAAGAAGACACGAAGAGGGTAGGATACTTGGCATGGAGCTCATCCTCGCTTTCCCAAGTGGCTTCATCAATGGAATGGTGCGACCACTGCACCTTGCAGAACTTGATAGACTTGTTGCGAGTCTTTCTTTCTGCGACTTCTAGGATTTTTGTGGGGTGTTCTTGATAACATAGATCTTCTTGGAGATTGATGAGCTCATGGTCCACGGTCCTGCCGGGATCCTTGAAGCACTTCTTGAGTTGAGAGATATGGAAAACATCATGGACCTTGAGTTTTTCAGGGAGCTTAAGAGCATAAGCAACTTCTCCTCTTCTTCCATGAACTTTGAAAGGACCGATGTATCTAGGAGCCAGCTTCCCTTTGATACCAAACCGGTGCGTGCCTCTCATGGGAGTGACACGAAGGTAAACGAGATCACCAGGGACATACTCCATGTCCGTGTGCTTTCTGTCGTAGTTGCTCTTCTGGCGACTTTGAGCAACTTTCAGGTTTTCGAGAATGATGTGAACCTTCTCCTCCGCTTGAGTTACAATGTCGGGGCCAAACAATGTTCTTTCACCTGCACCCGACCAACCAATCGGAGTTCTGCACTTGCGGCCATAGAGAACCTCAAATGGTGCCATCTTTAGACTCTTCTGGAAGCTGTTGTTGTAAGAGAATTCAACATAAGGAAGGCATTCTTCCCACTTCATGCCGAAAGAGATGACGCAAGCACGGAGCCTATCTTCCAGAATCTGATTGATCCTTTCAACTTGTCCTTGCGACTGAGGGTGATAAGCAGTGCTAAAGTTCAACTTTGTTCCCAAAGCATTTTGGAAACTTCCCCAGAACTTGGAAGTGAAGATGCTTCCACGGTCTGAACTGATCTCAAGAGGAACCCCATACAGAGAGACAATTCTGTTGATATAGAGCTCAACCAACTGAATTGCTGAAATTGTTTCCTTGACGGGAAAGAAGTGAGCCACTTTAGAAAGCCTGTCGATGACAACAAAGATTGCATTGTTGCCTTTCTGCGACCTTGGAAAACCAGTTATGAAGTCCATGTCGACTTTCTCCCGTTTCCATTTCGGAGGCTTCAATGGCTGTAGAAGACTGGAAGGTTTCTGATGGACAGCTTTAACTCTGCGGCAGACATCACACTCAGAGACATACTTGGCACAATATCGTTTCAATCCAGGCCACCAATACTGTGTTTTCAAGTCCATGTACATCTTAGTGCTGCCAGAGTGGATAGAAAGAACAGAATCATGAGCTTCTTTGAGAACTTGCTCTCTCAAACCCGGATACTACGGAACGAACATCCGGTGCTTAAAGAATAGAGTGCCTTGGTCGTCAAGGTGGAAAGGTTCATACTTCGGAAGCTGAATCTTAGAGATTATATTTTTAGTGTAAGAATCACCGAGTTGAATGGAGCGAACTTTTTCTTCCAAGAGAGGGGTTGCCAGAAGATTCAGAAGATACCCTTGATCCACAATTTCAAGGTTGAGCTGGCGGAATTCCTCGCACAGGAGAGGCTGTTGTTCTTCCACCATGAGGTTGTTGACATAAGATTTTCGACTGAGAGCATCGGCCATCACATTAGCTTTGCCCAGAGTGTAGTTTATGGTCAGATCGAAATCATTAATTGCTTCAATCCACCTCCTCTGACGAAGGTTGAGATCCAGCTGAGTGAAGATATACTTCAGGCTCTTGTGGTCAGAAAAGATCTCACAACGGTTTCCAAGCAAGTAGTGCCTCCATACTTTCAAAGCAAAGACAACCGCTGTGAGTTCGAGGTCATGTGTAGGATAGTTGATCTCATGCGTCTTCAATTGTCGAGAGGCATAAGCAACAACTTGTTTTTCTTGCATAAGGACCGCACCCAATCCTTGCAAAGAGGCGTCACAGAATATCTGGAAAGGCTTTGATGTATCTGGAGGAATCAAGACTGGTGTGGAAGTGAGCTTCTCTTTGAGTGTTTCAAAGCTTGCTTGACATGCAGGAGACCAAAGGTATTTCTTGCCTTTCTTGAGGAGATCGGTAAGAGGCTTCGCAATCTTCGAGAAGTTCTGAACAAAGCGACGGCAATAACTAGCCAAACCAAGGAAACTCCGGACTTCTTTGACATTTTTGGGTGGAAGCCACTCAACAATTGTCCGAACAGTTTCTGGGTTGACGGCAATGCCCTTGGCAGAGATGACGTGACCTAGATAGGTGACTTCGGGAAGCCAAAATTCACACTTGGAGAACTTTGCATACAGGCGGTTCTCACGAAGCTTATTTAGGACACACCGAAGGTGTTCTTCATGTTCTTCCTTTGACTTAGAATAGACTAGAATGTCATCCAGATAGACCATGACGAACTTATCAAGATACTCCATGAAAACCGAGTTCATAAGCCTCGAGAAGGTGGCAGGTGCGTTGGTGAGACCGAAGGACATGACCGTGTACTCATACATGCCATAGCGGGTGGTGAAAGCTGTTTTGGGAACATCTTGCTTGCGAATCTTGATTTGATGATATCCACTTCTCAAGTCAAGCTTAGAGAATACCACAGCTCCAGCTAGCTGATCGAAGAGATCATTAATCCGTGGAAGGGGATATTTATTCTTAATTGTTTTAGCACTGAGAGCCCGATAGTCAACACAAAGTCTATCAGTGCAGTCTCGCTTCTTCACAAAGATGGTTGGGCTACCCCAAGAAGAAGTACTGTGCTGAATGAAACCCAACTTCTCTTGTTCATCAAGCTGACGTTTGAGTTCAACCAACTCAGCATGACCCATTTTATAAGGCTGCTTGGAGATAGGAGCGGTTCTAGGTTCAAGCTCAATCACAAACTCGACCTCTCGGTCAGGAGGCATACCTGGTAACTCTTCAGGAAAAACATCTGGGAACTCACGGACCACCGGAACACTCTGAATAACATCCATAGCATCATTATTCAGAGCCGCCAAAGAGAAAAGCTGAATTGCAGGAGTCAGACTTGGAGAATAGACTATATGGCCTTCAGGAATTTTCAAAGAAACCGAACGTTCAGCACAATCAATCATAGCTTTATTTGCAGCTAGCCAATCCATGCCTAAAATGACATCAATATCCGAGTTGCCCAGAATAATCAAAGAGGCCGGAAAGAAAGAATCCCCAATTTGAACCTGATTGTCATAACTGATCTTGGAAGTTAACATCCTTGCCCCAGGAGAAAGGACCATCAGCTTTTTAGGCAACGAATCAGATGACAACCCATTCTCTTGAGCAAACTTGAAGGATACAAATGAATGCGATGCTCCAGAATCAAATAAAACTCGTGCAGGGACTGAGTTAACAGGAAGCGTACCCAGTACAACTCCAAGTGCATGCTCGGCTTGAGCGACGTTGACACAGTTGGCACGAGCAATAGTGGACCCGGGCTTGGTGTTGATGTTGAGAGCCCGAGGTGGAGGTGCACGGACCATAGAAGAACTTGCTACAGGTCTTGGAGGTGGTGGAGTAAGAGCTTTGTTGTTCATGGGACAACTCTAGTGTTGATGCCCAGTGTTCCCACAAGTGTAACAAGCACCAGGTGGACATGGAGCAGCGTAGCCAGGGACTCCGCCAGGCGCTCCAGGGTAGTTGTGGTTGTAGCCCCTAGGAGCAGTGGTGAAGGAGTTTGGTGGCCTTGCCGCGTAGCTTGAAGGTCTTGGTGGAGCCGGGAGCGGCGGTGCGGTATTAGGAACCCACACGCGGCGCTTAGAAGGAGCTTTCATAGCTGAAGAGCTTGCTGCGTCACGGATGTGTTTCTTGGACTCCTCGAACACTTGCCTACTGGCTTCTTCCTGTAGAGTTGTATGTTGGAGTTCCAGAAAAGACCCCGGTCTTACATGAGTGATTGCATATTTGATAGATGCATTGAGCCCTTGCCTGAACCTCTTTTGCTTCTTCTTGTCATCAGAGATCTCATCGCCACCATACCGAGAAAGATTCATGAAGTTTCTGATATAGGTGTTGACATTGTCATTGCCCTTCTTGAGGTTGAGAAACACTTCCTTCATCCTTTCCATGACAATTTCTGACAGATATTGCTCTTTGAAAGCCCCAGTGAACTGCTCCCAAGTAGGCTGAAAACCAGAGTGGTTTGCCTTCAGGTAATTCTCCCACCACAAAGCTGTGTCTCCCTTCTGAAGGTGAGTGGCACATTTTAACCATTCTTGCTCAGGAACATCAGCAGTCATCAACAACCTTGACATCTCACGAAGCCAATCATCAGCATCCAGTGGCTGATCAGACACCTCAAAGTGGCGTGGGTTAAACTTCAGAAAGCCCTTGATGTCTCCTCTCTTGGGAGGTGGAGGTAGCGGAACAAACTCATTCCTCCTGACACTTTCTTCAAAGCGTTGCTGGTTCTGTTGCATTGTTCCCAAGGCATTTGTAATACTTGCCAACGCAGCCCCCAGTTCAGGTGGTATGTCCTCCTCAGTGCGGCGTGGTGGTGCCATCCTGTGATTGGTATAAAACTCAAGTCAGTACCATAATGGAGGATAACAATAATCGAAAATAGTACCAAAATGGAATTAACCAAGATTAAAGGATACAAATCACTAAGATGATATTAAAATATCAACAAAGTTCAAAGCACCTAGAAGATATTAAGCATATCGCACACGACTGAACAAGGAGTGTGGTACGCAAAGCTATCAAAGAAAATTTTTCCGCAAATTTCGGCATTAAAATACCACTATATGTGCAAAACCACTTAACGAATCGAGATTAGTAACTCTACCAATTCAATATACAAGAGCGAATGATAAAAGTAGTGGTATGGTCGCGACTCCATCCCGCACTCAAATCATTACTCCGCACATGAATAAGTAAAACACATATCCCAACTCTCTTCCTTTTTAAGATGAACCTAAAGAATAGCAACTACGGAAAACAAACACCCCAAACAAGATAGCATCGGATAACAAAGAGTAAGACAGATCGCGTCGGTTTACAAAAGCCTGTCGGTATGGAATGTACCAATAGTTGATAACCAAAAAGGTAGATAGCGACAACAAGTTGGATGCAACAGATAGACAAGGAATTTCACACACACACACACACACTCACACAACCTATGGTACTACGGAACCCAGAACACGTGAATCCTAATTTGAATTTTAGAAGAGGATTAAAAACGATACACTTCCTTACCAGAAAAGGGTGGTTGGGTGGGTAAGAAGAAAAATGGAAGCAGTCCTACTCTCACGTTTTGTTTTTCCCTAGTATACATAACTACCAAAATATTTGCTAGACTGACAACGACCATTTGGCTGAGACCCTGAAGGGCGGGATGGCTCTGATACCAATTGTAACAACCTCGGGCCCTACGCTCTAAGTTCAAGCCTACATGAACCAAAAGTGGTTAAAGTAGTACAGCGGGGGCGTAGGGCCACCCACGTGTAGGCCCGTTGGCCGCCCTAACCACTTCCAAGAACATCGGGACAAGAGCGAGCGGCGTAGGCAGCAGGCGAAGAGATCAAATACATACACAAGTGAGTATGTATGCAAGCTACCTTACAACAGTTCTTAGAGCCATTCCATCTAAAAGAAATAGAAATATTGCAACGCCATACGGCAAGATCCAAATATCCTAGATAGAGATAATAGTGTAGGATAGCTCCTCATACATCAATCAACAGAGTATCAAGCGGAAGCGGGAAACAAGATCCGAGTATGGACAAGAAGCAAATCGGCATAAGATGCCACATAAATAAGCACATCCCGCCCACAGATCTCACGGATCCCCATCCCCGGAATCTCTACACCGAGTGATCGTTGCCAACATCATCTGTCTCCTCCACCTAGTATCCATCTTGCGAATACACCTGTTCATCTGAATCAAACAATTTATCGTGTGAGACCCTAGGGGTACTCAGCAAGTCTTTATGCCTCTAAAGGGGACATATACCTGGGGTGATGCAATTGCAACAAAAGATAATAACTAACAATTCTATTGATACTCGCTAACCATCCGCCTAACCAATGATAGACGGATGTCCATTAATTAGAAACAAAAGTGATAACAGTATAAAGTAATAGATCCATCCTCCTTCTCGCTTACCAACGAGAAAGCGGACAAACAACCCATCCGTTGGTAGTTTTATTACTCATTCCATGAATATTGCACTATTTACTAGTCAGATATTTAGTCAAATTAAAGTCGGTACTTTAGTTATACTTGTCTATGATCGAGAAACTGTGCTCCAAGTCGTCCATAACCGTGGACACAGCTTTCAGAAAGATTTACCCTGCAGGGGTGCACAAATAGCAACACACACACGATCGACCTCGAAAAACCAAATCAAAACCCAACGAGGCTTTCACGACAAAGCAATCACATGATTCATAAAATATTTCAGGGGGCCACCCCAATAAGCTACCCGCAACGAAGTTGGCCGGCTCCGAGACGGACCCAGGGTTTGCGACAATGGCTGTAAACGACTGGGAACCCGAAAATGTGACTGGGCTTGTCGATACCGCGAAAACATTCCACATTCTTAAACAATACAGGTGCTCCACGCACAATCTTAAATAAAACAGTAAAGCATGGCATAGGTACATGATAGTAATAAAGCCCCAAACTACTTTGTGGCCCCAAGAAATACAGTACAAATCAAGCTCTTACAAAGGGGGATTCATAGAGTCTCCCGTATGTGGATAATGCGAATATTCAAGGAACATGTATCAAGTACTCGGGGTCCTACGGGACACAAGTGGACAGAAAAACCAAATAACAGATATTACCCACCGGTGCCTCTTTCATTAGTTATCCCATACTACTCAGGTTAAGTTGTTTAGGTACCTCGTTATCCATCAGACTCTCACATACCCTACACATGTTGTTCTACGACTCGCATGGCTCAAACAACTCCTGTAGTAATGGCTCATGGGGTGGAGGACAAGCTCGGTGGGGTTTAAAAGTAAAGGCTATGCGGTACTTGGGATCAATTTAATGCATTCGCGACTCCATGATGCAAGAATAAGATAGAAGCAATAGGTACTATATGTATGCAAGCATGTGGTAGTATGTGCCTGGCAGCTCAGTTGAAACGAGGGATGGATCTGGATAGTACTCCTGGGATTTCTGATAATTCCCCTGCTCGGCTTCTATTTGAAAGAAGAACCAAACAAACAAGGGCCAACATAAATAAAGTGCACAAGCATAGGAATAAAATGCGACAAGCAAACAAGCATGCCATGACGAATGCTGCACGATTTACATGGCAATAATGTAGCATGGGAAGAGTGAGGTGTGGGGGACAAGAATAACTCATTTTATTAATTATTTGGTCAAGTTTTATTACCAAAAACAGTTCTGATTTTTAATATTGATATGATGCATGCGCTGGAATTCAGAACATGGAATGCATAGTTAGAATGGGCTCGTCGCGCTGATCGATTTAGACATCTTATTTGTCAAATTTGGAGTTATAGAAATAAAGTTATTAATTAATTAAGAAAAGGCATTTTATTGCAATTAAACAATTTCGAAAATTTTAAAATAGTCAAACATTAATTTGGATGGCAGATTTGAAAACCTCACATTTTTCCGATTGAAAAACATATATCATTTGTATTATTTGGATTTATCAATAAAAAGTTATTAATTTCTGGATTTCAAATTATATTAAACATTTCTAAAAATGTTTTTATCAAACAGCAAAAGAATAGACACTTTTTATACTTAGAGGGATTTAGCCCGAGTCACAGACAGGTGGGGTCGTCTGCTGAGCTGGTGAAAACCGCGCGCGACAGACTTTTATCACCGCGCATTCAGAAAAGAGGAAAGAGAGAAAAAGAAAAAAAAAGATGAGAAAAGAGGAAAGAGAGAAAAACGCACCATTTTCCCATGGTAAATAAGAAGATTGCTGAGATGCTCATTGTCTGCTTGCCTTCTCATTTTGATTATGGGATAGCTCCTGTATCATGTGCAAGGGGTACCCCGTTGGCGGTTCTCTATGATACATATGTACTTACAATGACAAGAGATTACTTGTGACTAAAGTTGAGTAGCGTGAGGTTTTGTACTCATAAGCAAGGGGCATGAGATTTCAACTTATAACTTGTCAAGCATATCCTCTTAGTTGTGTCACTTTAACCTTAATCACTTCAAGATGCTTATGATAGGGGCAATGAGAGCTGAAAGCTAATAAGTACCATAATTTTTGGAAGCTCTTTATGAAACTTGAATCCCTGCTTCCTTCTATGAAGGCCTTTCTTTTACTTTCATGTTGAGTCTCCACCTTCTATCTTTATGCACCTATTGAGAGAGCATAGTGGCCATTCTTAGTTCTATGTGCATTGTCCCAACGCTTGTTGATTGATGCATAACTTTGATATTGCTTGTTCTTAAACTATTTGTATCTAGTCACCCTTATGAACTTTGAAGGTGTCCTATGCATTTATGTTTGCTACTCTATGAGGGACAAGCTGAATGCCATTATGCTATGTTTTCTCTATGTGAAACAAACAAACGTTTTGCAAAGCATTGTTATTCATGAATCTTTTGTTTGTGCCTTTTCATGTTACAACATAGTTGCTATGTCTTATTGTTAGAACTTTATCTTTCATGCTATGTTAAAGTACTATGATCCCAGCTATCAATGTTCTACAAATACTTTGATCAAGTTTATGATGGTGCATGTCACCTCAAAAATTATTCTTTCTTTTTGTCACTTATACTACTCGAGGACGAGCAGGAGTTAAGCTTGGGGATGTCGATACGTTGCAAACGTATCTATAATTTTTGATGTTCCATGCTTGTTTAGTATCTACTTTGCTTTGTCCACACTTTGAGGTACTTTTATGCATTTTCTAGAACTAACCTATTAACAAGATGCCATAGTGCCAGTTGCCTGTTTTCTGCTGTTTTTGGTTCTAGAAAGTCAGAAAATGAATATTCTCGGAATTGGACGGGACAAAAGCCAATATGCCTATTTTTCCCAGAGCAACACGGAAACACGAAGCAGAGACGGAGTAGGGCACCAGGGTGGGCACACCATAGGGTGGCGCGGGCTAGCCCTGGCCACGCCACCAGGTGGTGTGGGCCCCCTGGCCACCCACTGACCTTGCCTCTTCGCCTATAAGATGCCTCCCGATGCAAAACCCTAAATCATCAAGCCTCCAGCCACGAAAAGTTCCACAGCGCCGCCACCACCGAAGGGGAGATTCGGGGGACATAAAGTCTCTGTTCTGGCACCCTGCCGGGATGGGGAAGTGCCCTTGGAGCCATCTCCATCGATCTCCACCACCATCTCCATCACCGTTGCTGATTCCCATGATGATGAGGGAGTAGCTTTTCCTCAAGGCTAAGGGTTCTACCTCTAGCTGTGTGTTCATCTCTCTCTCTCTATGCATGATCATATTGTGATCATGAGATTTGTAATCAAGTAGATCTACCTTGATACTCAAGTGATTTAATAGATCTTTGCTCTCCCCGTGTGTGTAAAAGTGACAGCGTGCACACCATGGTGGCACTTAGGGTAGAGATTACAAATACTTGTTATGAGTTATATTTGAAGTTGGATGTTTCTATGAAATTGTGGTGTTTGTTGGAACCATCTAGTGCTCAAGGTGACAGTGTGGGGTTATCTTGATGGGAAAGGCTTACTTTGAGGTGTGTTGTTATAGCCCTACCATGGATTAGAGTGTCCAACCGGAGAGTAGTTAAGAGTAGTATCATAAAGAGAAGATATTTATATGAGAGTGTTTACTAGTGAAAGTATGATCCCTAGGCCTTGTTTCTAAGCATTGAAACACCATTTGCAATTAGATTTGTTACATGTTTGGTTGCTTCCATCTTTATTTCAGTTTGCCTTTAGTCTCTTCCACGCCATCAAGCTATTTTCTAGCACCGTTACCACTTATAATTATCCATACCACTTGTATTTCACTATCTCTTCATTGAATTAGTGCACCTATACACCTGACAAGTGTATTGGGTGTGTTGGGGACACAAGAGACTTCTTTTATCTTGATTGCAGGGTTGCTTGAGAGGGATACCTTTGACTACTTCCTCCCTGAGTTCGATAAACTTGGGTAATCCACTTAACGGAAACTTGGTGTTGTTCTACAAACCTCTGCACTTCGAAGCCAAACAACTGTCTACAAGAATAGAAGTGCGTAGACATCAGGGTTCGATATCTTCACTACGAAACTAGATACAATAGATCTATGCACTTTCAGTCATGAGATATCCCTTTTTGAATCACTGACATTGCCCCCCAGACCTCGGGTTCGAAGTGCGGCAATCCTGGGGTTCGATATAATGAGAGTAACGAGGGGCATAAAGACCTTTACCATTACTCATCATCCTGGTTCATGTTTGCCGCGGGTTGCTGTTGGCCCACCGGAGGTGGCCCTGGCGGTGGTGGTGTGGTGATTGCTAGGGTCCCTAGTGCATTAGTATATCCTTGGTTTGCTGCTTCGACCACCTTGGCGCCGCAAGCTCCTTGCAGACCCAAGAAAGTGCGCCAATCCTTTATGAGGTGATTTGAACGCCTTCATGCTTCGGAGTCGATGTAATAGTGCATGTGGAATGGCCCCTCAAGCATCTTCATGGGAGAAATTGGGGCCTCCCGAACCATTGGCCGATATTGTTGGGTTGTCCTACCGTTCCCAACATCATCTTGGTTGCCTCTATAGATGCCACTTCGGTTCTCGTTGCTTCGGTTGTCCTCTCCAACAAAACTAGCCGCAACATAGCTTGGTCCGCCATAGCCGTCATAGTTGTGCCTCCTTCTGTTATTGTTGTTGCATCTGTCACGGTCTTCTTCGGGTGAACGTATTCACTATCAGCCCAAGGATTGGCCATATCCATTAGCTGAGAAATTATTTTGGGCTTGACCTGACCTAATTCATCGATGAATTCCTTTCAACGCAGGCTATCATTGAAGGCGTCGATTGCCCTTTCATCGGAGATATTCTCGGCTGAGTTTTTAATGATGTTCCACCTATGTATGAATGCGCGTATTGGCTCTTCCGATTTCTACTTGAACGCTCGCAGTTCCTCAATGGATGCGGGTAACTTGAACATGGATTTGACGTCGTAATTTCAATAACAATAATTTGAGCAGAGTCGATCACTTATTTCTTTTTTCTATATCTCCTCTAATGTCTGATTGACTGGTGCATTGGCATGTATTTGAGAATCCAAAAGATCATGTTCAAATTCAATAACAATATTAGTTTTGTAAGAACTCTATGCTATATATTTTAATTATTTATATTCTATGGTTTTGTAAGAACTCTATGCTATGTTGTATTTCTAATTATTTGTTTTTCTTAATTTATTTTTTATCTACATCATTTAGTTTAATCATGTGTATTAATGAAGATACTATTTTTTGTGAATGCAGGTGATTGCAACATGCCAGGCGGGGACGCACACGAGGCTGGGGATGAAGGAGACTAATTAAGAAGGCTGGGAAGAAACTTAGTCGCTTGTCAAGAATTCTCTCGAAGACGGATGTGAGAACTTCAAGCTCCACTTTGAGACGACGACCTAGTCCTCCAACCCCCTCGAGGCCTACAAAGGAGTAGACGTAGACGGACACCTAGTCCTCTCCCATTCGAGGAGGAGGAGCACGGGGAGGAGCAACAGCAGGAGGAGGAGCACGAGGATGAAAGAACATTTTATGATCCCAAGAGTTTTTTGTGTTAGGTAACAATACCAAGGAATATGTAATGTGTGTTGAGTGATGCAGATAATTGTCCATATAAAGAGCAACCAAAACAAGCTTTGGGAGGGGATTATTCGCCCCTGCCACGGGCCGGATTATCTGCCCTGGCTCAATCGACAAAGTGGACAAGGCGCGTCATGCGGTATGGGGGGTGGACTTTCCCTCAGATTTTCTGGACAGGGCCGAAGTTTTTGCCCATGCCGGGTAATCTGCCCCTCAAGGGGGTCGGATAATCTGCCCCCAGGAATTTTCTCAAAGGGATCCAAGGTGCGTCACGCGCTATGGGGGCGGATTTTTCCCTGGAAAATCTATTTCCGGGGCGGAGGTTTTGCCCCGGCCAAATAATCTGGCCCCCACTTGGGCTGGATAATCCGGGCCCCAACTCTCCAACGACTATGTTTTGGCAGGGGGTATAAATACCCCAATTGCTCCTCCTGTCAAAACCCTTTATTCGTTCTAAAAAATGTTGTTCTGTTCTTCAAGCTCTAAACCGAGATCTCCATCTTCATCCACCCGAAGGCTCCAACCTTTGGGGAATCGAAGGAGGAGGCTTCGATCTTCATCAACACCAATCAAGCGCATCACTTCCCCTCCATTCACTTGGACGATTCTTGATCCAGTATTTTTGCAAATATCTAGATATTGTGTTCGGTTAATGATAATACTTGTTCTTGTGGCAACTTGTTATCATCACGGGAGGCTCCAATTTGGTCGTGGATGTGTGCCCTGCTAGTGTTGTAAAGGCACCAGTCCCCGCCTTGAAGGGTACCAATAGTGGAAAGGTGGATCGGGCCTTTGGTGACGAGATCCCTCGGAGAACAGGGCGAGGCCTATTGTGGCATGGTGGTCTTAGTACCACCCACCCCTCTAACGCAGACGTACCTCCATTAACAAGGAAGGAACTGCGGTCAAACAAATACTGTGTCTCCACATGCTTCACTATGGTTACCTTGTTCCTCGCTTTAATCGCTTAGTAGCTAGGTTTACATATAGGGAAATTCTTCGTAGTTGCATATCTAAAGAATTTACCTTTGTGTCAAGCCTAAAATTGAAAAATAATTAAAATTTGAAGTAGCACCTATTCACCCCCCTCTAGGTGCCCATAAGATCTATTTCAATTGGTATTAGAGCGTCGGCTCTCTATTCGGGCTTAACCACCTAAGAGAAGTATGGGCACTAAGGGAGATGGGAGTGAGGCTGTGGACAAGGTCACAATGGATGATGTCAAGACGTTTGAAACAACCTTGTTGGAATCCATTGAGACAAAAATGGAAGAGATGCATCAAATGATTGCACGTCTCTCTCCATCTACAACCCCTCCTCCATCTACCTCTGAGGCTACCACTTCGCTCTCTAAGGAGAAAGCTAACGCTAACTCCAAGGAAGACAAGTTGGTGAGTGACAAAAATAATGGCTCCTCCTCCAAAAAAGGTAGTGGTAAGGAGGACTATAGTGAGGTCTCTCACATATACTCACCCGATCCACCAATCCCTCACACCCACATATAAATAATAGGGGTGATCCACCCAAGCTCACTATATCTTCTTTTAATCAATGGCAATTCTTGATGAAATCTCATGTGTGTAGTTCTTCCATTGAGATTTGGAGGATCATTGAAGATGGCCTGCGTGTTGGAGATCCCAACAACTTTACAAGAAGAGAAGTCATTGATAGCCAAGTCAACGCAACCGCTCTTCACATGATTCGGCTTGGTGTGGGTCCCAAGGACATGCCACACATAGAGCACTTCAACGCTGCCAAGGAAGCTTGTGATGCCCTCATCGACCTATTGATTGGAAATGAGAGTATGATAAGAAATAGGTATGTTTCTCTAAGTAATGAAGCCAAAGGTTTTTATATGTTGGACGGTGAGGATCACAAAGACATGTATAGAAGACTCAAGGGCATCGCCACAACATTTAGAAAGCATAGTGCCTCAAATGTTGATGATGCATGGATCAAGAGAAAATATGTGAGTGCTCTTATGCCATTTGAGCCCACGAATTTGAAGAGTTTAAACCAGAGACACAACTATCATCAAATGACTTCTAACGAAGTCATGCAAGAAATGGATGCATTCAAAGTTGCGGCAAAGAACACCGAAGATGCTCGTGCCCGAGCAATTGCAATGCAAAAAGGCGTGCCTGTTGCATTGAAGGCAAATGTCATTGAGCAAGAGGAAGATGATATGGGTTTTGACATTGTCTCCATGAGCTGCCCCGAGGAGGTCAAGCATGCTCATGGTGAGTACATGGCCTTCTACGCAAGAATTTTTTGGAAGAACCCAGCCAAAGCAAAATCTGAACTTAAGTGCAAGAATGGATCAAAAGGGCGAAAGGAAAATAGTCTAGGGCTGAGAACTTGTTATAATTGCAGAGATCATTTGCACTTTGTAGCTGAATATCCATATCAAAGTAGAGAAGACAATGCGGGCAGGCTCATTCTCAAGGAAAAGTCAAAGGCGCCTCAGAAGAAGCCTTTTGTCAAGAAAAATGCTCATTACAAGAAGCAACCGAATATTGTGTTGGTAGCACAAGAGGATTACTCATTTGCAAGTGAAGACAAAGAGGATGATGATAGCTCACGATAGGTGGCTGATACGTTGCAAACGTATATGTAAATTTTTGATGTTCCATGCTTGGTTTATATCTACTTTCTTATGTTTTGTACACACTTTGGAGTACTTTTTATACACTTTCTTGGACTAACCTATTAACAAGATGCCACAATGCCAGCTGCCTGTTTTCTGTTGTTTTTGGTTCCAGGAAAGTCAAAGAATGAATATTCTCGGAATTGGACAGGACAAAAGACAAAGTCAATATTTTACCCGAAGACACATGGAGTCCGAAGGAGAGACGAAGGGGGGCCACAGGGCGGCCACCCCCCTTGGCACAGGCAGCCCTAAGCCGCACCAGGGCATGGTGTGGGCCCCCTGGCCGGCCACCGACCTCACCTCTTTGCCTATAAGAAGCCTCCCTATCCAGAAACCCTAAATACGAGAGCCTCCAGCCATGAAAAGTTCCGCAGCGCCACCTCCACCGAAGGGGAGATTCGGGGGACAGAAAGTCTCTGTTTTGGCACCCTGCCGGGACGGGGAAGTGCCCTTGGAGCCATCTCCATCGATCTCCATCACCATCTCCATCGCCATTGCTAATTCCCATGATGATGAGGGAGTAGTTCTCTCTCGAGGCTAAGGGCTCTACCGGTAGCTATGTGTTCACCTCTCTCTATGCATGATCATATTGTGATCATGAGCTTTGTAATCAAGTAGATCTACCTTGCTACTCAAGTGCTTTAATATATCTCTGCTCTCCCCATGTGTGTGAAAGTGACAGCGTGCACACCATGGTGGCACTTAGGCTAGAGATTACAAATACTTGTTATGAGTTATATTTGGAGTTGGATATCTTTATGAAATTATGGTGTTTGTTGGACTCATCTAGCACTCAAGGTGACAGTGTGGGGTTATCTAGATAGGGAAAGCGGACTTTGAGGTGTGCTGTTATAGCCCTACCATGGATTAGAGTGTCCAACCGGAGAGTAGTATCATAAAGAGAAGATATTTATATGAGAGTGTTCACTAGTGAAAGTATGATCCCTAGGCCTTGTTTCTAAACATTGAAACACCGTTTGCAACTAGATCTGTTACCTGTTTACTTGCTTCCATCTTTATTTCAGTTTCCCTTTAGTCTTTTTCACGCGCCATCAAAGCTATTTTATGGCACCGTTACCACTTATAATTATCCATACCACTTGTATTTCACTATCTCTTTGCCGAACTAGTGCAGCTATACACCTGACAAGTGTATTGGGTGTGTTGGGGACACAAGAGACTTCTTGTATCTTGATTGCAGGGTTGCTTGAGAGGGATACCTTTGACCACTTCCTCCCAGAGTTCGATAAACCTTGGGTGATCCACTTAAGGGAAACTTGCTGCTGTTCTACAAACCTCTGCACTTGGAGGCCCAACAACTATCTACAAGAATAGAAGTGCGTAGACATCAGTGGCTACAATAGCCACCACATCTACACCTACGTCTCTCTTCGACTCTCCTAACGAAAATGTTATCAATAAGAACATCACTTGCCTTATGGCGAGAGGTTCTGGGGGATCACCTTCTATCGCTTCCATTCCTAAGACTACTATGAATGTTGATATGGATGATCACACTAGTCTTAAAGTTAAGGAAGAAGCTATTTCTTTGGATTATTTTATCACTAACTTGCAAGGTGAGCACAAACTACATTTCGAGGTTCTCATGGTCAATTTGCTCACTTCGAAGAGCTCATCAAGGAAAAGGGCAGAATTGAAAGAGAGGATGTAATGGAAATTGCATCTTTGAAGATTGCTCTAGAAGAATAAGAAGCGATTCGAGTCTCTCTAGAGGAGAGACCTGAGTCAAATGAGTAGTCACATGACGAGGTTGTGGCCAAGCTCATTAAGGAACATGATAATGAAATTGCCAAGGTAAATAAATTAAAGAAGGAAAAGATTGAATTTGGGGCTGCTCATGCTAGACTCTCTAGGAAATTAGAGAAACTTGGCATTGCTCACAAGGCATTGGAGAGTTAACACTCTATTCTCAATGAGTCTCATGATCATCTCCAAACTCGTTTGAACAAGTATGATGTTCCTAGCACCTCTGCACCAACATGTGGACATGAAGAAGTTCTTGAAGAAAATGCTAGGTTGAAATATGAGCTTGCCAAGGGATCCCTACCCAAGGGTAAGGAAGTTCTAGATGAGATCCTTGGTAAGCAAAGGACAAATAATGTAAAAGAGGGACTTGGATATGTCCCTAAGACCAAGAAGAAGAAGAAGGCCAAGAATGTTCAAGCAAATACAAACACCACAGAAAAGAACATCATGAAGGACAAAACTAATTATTATGGTTTTGTAGGGTCTAACAATCCTCATTATGAGCTATTTCTTGATTATTATGGTGATGTCTATGCTAGCTAGGTTGGTACTTTTGATAATTATATTGCTTGGTCTATTTGGATCCCAAAGACCCTTGTAACTAACATGAGAGGACCCATTGAAAAATGGGTACCTAAAACCAAGAAGTAATTTTCTTGTAGGGCTATGCTTTTGGTGGATCTAAATGGGTGCTCGATAGTGGCTGCACAAGTCATATGACCAGAAGCAAGGAGATCATCACGGAGATGAGGCCTAATCATGATCAAATAACCGTCTCCTATGGTGATAAAAGTCGAATTCAAAGGTATTTGGTCTTAACAAGGTTGTCGTTGCTCATGATATCTCACTCATGGACGTCATGCTTCTTGAGACCCTTGGTTACAATTTACTTTCTGTTCCTGCC
This sequence comes from Avena eriantha, assembly GCA_910589775.1. Lineage (NCBI taxonomy): Eukaryota > Viridiplantae > Streptophyta > Magnoliopsida > Poales > Poaceae > Avena > Avena eriantha. The sequence continues at coordinate 226,317,413 of OU342746.1, read as the reverse complement.
CTTGGTAAGATGGGCTATGTAGTTTTCATTGATGATGATTTAGTGGTACTCTCGTGGAGCAAGTCCCTAAAGGTCGCTTTCGTTGGATACGTCAAAAATGACTTGTATGTGGTGGACTTTTCGGGGAAAACCACTGTGGGTCCGATGTGTCTATTTGGAAAGGACGGTGCAGGTTGGTTATTACATCGCCGTCTATCCCACGCCAATATGAGAACTTTGAAAAGCCTTTACAAGGTGGACACATTCTTGGACTAAAAGAAAATGTTTCCTTTGCCAAAGATCGTGTTTGCAGGGCTTGTGTTGAAGGAAAGATGCATGTCGCTCCCCACTGAAGGAAGACGGTTATTTCATCAAATAGGATTTTGGAGCTCCTACATGTTGATCTCTTTGGTCCACCATCTCATGCAAGTCTCGGTGGGAAGAAATATTGTCTCGTTATTGTTGATGATTACTCAAGATATACATGGGTCTACTTCTTCAAGCTGAAAAGTGAGACTCAACAAACAGTCATTGTCTTTGCCAATGAGGTTCAGCGTCAACACAATGTCCCTATATTTTCTATTAGAAGCGACAATATCTCCGAGTTCAAGAACTATACTCTGAATGAATTCCTAAGTGAAGAGTGGATAAGACACCAATATTCCACTATGTACACCCCTCAACAAAATGGTCTAGCCGAGATGATAAACTAGACCTTAATGGACATGGCAAGGTCTATGTTGGCTGAATTCAAGTCACCATACAACTTCTGGGCTGAAGCTATATCCACCTCATGTCACTCATCAAACCGGCTTTACCTCCGCAAAATCTTGGACAAGACCCCTTATGAGATACTTACCGGTAACAAGCCCAACATTTCATACTTTCGGGTGTTCGGTTGGAAGTGTTTCTTTCTCATGAAAGGAGTTCGTTTATATAAATTTGAGTCCAATACCTTAGAAGGTATATTTGTTGGTTATGGTGCCAAATCCCACACTTATAGGGTCTACAATAAGCTCTCTGGAACTATTGTAGAATCTTGTAGTGTGGTGTTCGAGGAAAATGATGGCTCCCATGTGGGGAAAGTTGATGTTTGTGATGCAGATGTTGAAATACCCCAAGATGCCATAAGAAGAATGGGCGTGGGATTTTTCCACCCCATTGAGTAACCCCTTGTGGCGGATCGGGAAGGACAATGCTCTACTCAAGTAGATCCCTCATCTTCACAAGATCAACAAGTTCCACCTGCTGGAGAAACTACTGCATCAACACAATCACCTTCTGAAGTTCATCAATTGTCTGAAGAAACTGGGAGTCCCAGGCCAGATTATCTGCCAGAGGCTGAATTATTCGGCCCTACACCATCTCTTGCCATGAAGGACCACGAAGCTCCGGAAGGGACAGAAAATCCTAGGCCTGATTTTCCACCAGAGGCCGGATTATCCGGCCCAACACCATCAACTACTAGAAACGTCCAGGAAGCTCAGGGAGAAGTAGAAAATCCCAGGTCGAATTATCCGGCCAATCCCTCGGCCGAATTATCCGGCCCTAGAAATTCAATTCAGCAGCCTCCTGTTATGGCTGCTGATCAAGATCAAGGGCAAGCTTCTCCATCACCTGTCCATGTTGAACAAACTATTGATCAAGGTCAAGCAAAGGGTCAAGACGAAGACTCTAATGATGAAGAAATACCCCCAAGAAACAACAAGGAGATTGAAATTCATCGCAAACCTCATGCTGATAGAAATCTCGAACTACGCGGGCATACACTCGAGAAAGTTGTAGGCGACGTAATAAGAAGGGTGTCCACAAGAAGGGAGCTTGCAAGTTTTAGTGATCATCAAGCTCATATATCTATGGAGGAACCTAAAACGGTGTTTGAAGCCCTTGAAGATCCAGATTGGGTTATTGCTATGCATGAAGAACTAAATAATTTCAAGCTCAACAAGGTCTGGAAGTTAGTAGAGAAGCCCAAATATTGCCGCAATGTTATCGACACCAAGTGGATATTCAAGAACAAGCAAGATGAAAATGGAATTTTTGTTAGAAATAAGGCAAGATTGGTAGCACAAGGTTTCTCTCAAGTGAAAGGCATCGACTTTGGCAAAACTTATGCTCCCATGGCTCACCTTGAGCCTATCCGTATCCTTCTTGCTTATGTAGCTCATCATAACTTTAAATTACTGCAAATGTATGTTAAGAGTGCTTTTCTTAATGGTCCTCTACATGAGTTGGTATATGTAAATCAACCCCCTGGTTTTGAGGATCCCAACTTCCTGAACCATGTCTACAAACTCGATAAGGCGCTCTATGGCCTTAAACAAGCCCCACGTGTGTGGTATGAGCACCTTAAAGAGCTTTTGTTAGACCGTGGCTTCGAGGTTGGGCAGATCGATCCCACTCTTTTTACTAAGAAGGTTAAGGGGGATATCTTTGTATGCCAACTATATGTAGATGACATTATCTTTGGATCTACTAATCAAGCTTTTAATGATGAATTTTTAAAGCTTATGACTGACAGGTTTGAGATGTCTATGATGGGGAATTAAGGTTATTTCTAGGATTTGAGATCAAACAACTAAGAGAAGGAACCTTCATAAATCAATTAAAGTACATCTAAGACATTCTCAAGAGGTTCAATATGAAAGATCTTAATGGCATTGCTACACCAATGCAAACTAAATGCCACCTTGAGCTCAATCCCAATGGTAAAGATGTGGACCAAAAGGTATACTGGTCCACGATTGGCTCTCTTCTTTACCTCTATGCATCTAGACCCGATAGAGTGTAGGTGTGTGTTCAAGGTATCAAGCGGCTCCTAAAGAAAGCCACTTGGTGGCGCTCAAGAGAATCTTCCGATATTTGGTTCATTCCCCTAATTTTGGTCTATGGTATCCCAAGGGCTCTAATTTATCCTTATGTGGTTATATGGATTTCGACTGGGCTGGTGACAAGGATGGTAGGAAGTCAACTTATGGATTGTGTCAATTCTTGGGAAGATCTTTGGTATATTGGTATTCGAAGAAACAAAATTGTATATCTCTATCCACCACCAAAGCTGAGTATGTGGTTGCTAGTAGTGCGTGCACTCAATTACTATGGATGAGGCAAACTTTAAAGGAATATAGTATCAATTGTGACAAAGTGCCTATTTTATGTGATAATGAGAGTGCTATCAAAATTGCTTACAATCCGGTGCAGCATACAAGGACAAAGCTTATTGGGGTTCATAATCACTTCATTCAGGATCATGTTGCTCGTGGTGATATTGACTTATCTTTTGTGAGCACAAAGAACCAACTTGCTGATATTTTCACGAAGCCACTTGATGAAGCAAGATTTTTTTATTTGAGGAATGAGCTAAATATCGTAGATTCAAGGAGCTTGGCTTGATTACCCTTGCATACTCGCTTATTTCTCTTCCTTTATTTGGTTTAGGTGTGGGCAAAGACATAGGGGGAGTGTGGTCCTAATTGATTGGGCCAACCCTCCCCCACAATGCCGAAAGTAAGAAAAAATATTAATCTTAATATCATTTTTTGATATGTGCGCTTATTTGATGAGTATTGGTCATGAAGCCAAGATATATCTTCGCGGTGTCATACCATTCACTCCAACATGGTGGCTTCGGCCACCACCCTCTTCTTTGAGAAGAGTTGGTTCCTTGTTTTTTTAGGATTTTCTTGCATATCTTGTGTTCTTATGGAAAACACACCCAATTTTGGATTTTCTTTGATTTGGCTCTTGCAATTTTGGGTGTGTAGTACCATCTCAGTTTGGATGTCTAAACCTAAGCCTTTCTCCACCCCGAGCCATCTATCTTCTGCACACAAGTCCTTTGGTTCTTTTGCGAGGGTTTTGTTTGGGATGTGCTAGCCTGAATCTGTGTTCAACAGAAAATTCAGAGAAGGGCCGGATTATCCGCCCCTAGTGGGGGCCGGATAATCCACCACTGGCGGTTTTCGTCTATTAAGGGTAGGGCAACGGGAGGAAGGGCTCAAATAGAGCAGCACTTCCACCTCGACCACTGCCTCTCCCCCATCCGCCGCCTGCCGTCCTGGCCCTCCCCGGTGACGTTCCAGCCACCAGATTCTCCATCCCTCCCCTGGATCTTCTTCCCCAATCATCCGGGTACCTTCTCCTCTGTGTTCGTCCTCCAATGAGTGAGGGTAAATCTCCCACTATCATCTTTTGTATAGATGTTGTTGGTTGTTGGTGGAACTTGGTCTAGAAGTTGCCTTTTTTGTTTCATATGCATGCTAGAAACCGTAGAGTAGAAATTCCTTTGCCCGATCTGCATTGATGCTTTCAATCTGAGGCAGTTCTGAAAATTTTCGCCAGGGCCGGATTATCCAGCCTGGAAGGTTTGCACCTGGTTTAGGATTTCATAGATTCTAGTATCATGTAGTTTTGGGTTGTGGATTGTTTTTCTACTATTTTTAGCATTCCTCCTGGACTTGTGTGTGTGCTTATCTACTTACTATCCATCTTATTAGCTTCACCGCTGGCTCTCGTGCTACTCAAACATTCAAGTGATGTCCTCATGCTCACTATCTCAGACCGACGGTCAAGGAGGTCTTGTTGACGAGGTTGAGTTGCGTAGGCAAAAGAGAGAGGCTGAAAGGATGGCTGATCGTGCAAGGAAAGAAAAGTCCACTCAGGCAAGTTCCAAGAGGAAGGGTAAGCAAACAAGGATCAACTATAAGGAGCTGGATATTATTACTTAATCTTCGATTCATCACCGTGATCTATATGATGATGGCGAGTACGAGGACGAGGACGAGGAATGATTCCTTGGGGCGTTAGCATCGCTCTTCTTCCTGTTTGGCGTTTCGATGACAAACGGGGAGAAGTAGTTCTATTAGGCTACCATGGATTTGCATGGGGTGGGCGCAAGCATTTGCACTTTTTATCATTTCATTTTATCCTCGCTTGTGCCCATTTTAGCGTTGGACTTTAAATTTGCCTTTTGGTTTGTATGAGACTATTTGGTTTGTGTGGTACTTTGGATTTATCTTGGTCATCACTAGAATTATTATTATGGATTTATCTCTCGGGAAGTATGGATTTATCTAGATGCTAATGGTATTATCTCTATGGATGCATCCAAATGGTATTATGCTTCGAAGTCTCAATGAGTGATGATTATACTGGCCATCTCTGTATTATTGTGGACTTCATCTCCCCGGTGGTATGATGATTTTGTCTAACTCATCGTTTGTTTGTAGTTTTCAAGTCAATGAAAAGTCTTGTACCTTCTTGTATGCATTTGTATTCAAATGCAAATTCCTTATATGCACACATTTATGGGGAGTCTTTTTCATTCTTGAAATGATGTTGTTAGTGGGACCTTTATGCAAATCCTAGTATTGTCATCTAACACCAAAAAGGGGGAGATTGAAAGAACATTTCATGATCCTAGAGTTTTTCGTATTAGATAACAATACCAAGGAATATTTAATGTGTGTTGAGTGCTGTAGATAATTGTCTATATAAAGAGCAACCAAAACAGACTTTTGGGGGAGGATTATCCGCCCCTGCCATGGGCTGGATTATCCGTCCTAGCTCAATCAACAAAGTGGACAAGGTGTGTCATGCGGTATGGGGGTGGACTTTCCCTCGGATTGGTCGGCCAAGGCCGGAGTTTTTTCTCAGGCCGGATAATCCGCCCCCCAGGATTTTTCTCAAAGTGAGCCAAGGCGCGTCACGCGGTATGGGTGGATTTTCCCCTGGAAAATCTGTTTCTGGGGCAGAGGTTTTGCCCCGGCCGGATAATTCAGACCCCACTTGGGTCGGATAATCCGACCCCCAACTCTCCAACGGCTGTGTTTTGGCAGTATAAATACACCAATTGCTCCTCCTGTCAGAACCCTTGATTTATTCGAAAAAGTGATATTATGTTCTTCAAGCTCTAAACCGAGATCTCTATCTTCATCCACCCGAAGGCTCCGATTTTTGGGGAATCGAAGGAGGAGGCTTCGATCTTCATCAACACCAATCAAGCGCATCACTTCCCCTCCATTCACTTGGAGGATTCTTGATCTAGTATTTCTTGCAAATATCTAGATCTTGTGTTCGGTTGTTGATGATACTTGTTCTTGTGGAATCTTGTTGTCATCACGGGAGCCTCCAATTCGGTTGTGGATGTGTGCCCCGCTAGTGTTGAAAGGCACCGGTCCCCGCCTCGAAGGGTACCAATAGTGGAAAGGTGGATCAGGTCTTTGGTGGCGAGATCAATCGGAGAACAAGGTGAGGCCTATTGTGTTGTGGTGGTCTTAGTACCGCCCACCCCTCCAACGCAGACGTACTTCCCTTAACAAGGAAGGAACCGCAGTCAAACAAATTATGTGTCTCCGCGTGCTTCACTACGGTTACCTCGTTCCTCACTTTTACTCGCTTAGTAGCTAGGTTTACATATAGGGAATTTTTTCATAGTTGTATATCTAGAGAATTTACCTTTGTGTCAAGCCTAAAATTGAGAAAGAATTAAAATTTGGAGTAGCACATATTCACCCCTCCTCTAGGTGCCCATACGATCCATTTCAGAGAGGAAGGAGGAGGGCGAGGAGGAGGGGGGATCTGGGACATACCGGACGGGTATGTTGAGACTCATCTGGAGATGCCTAGAGAGTCTGGGACGCGTGCCTCATACAAGCGTGGGGTCGCTGGCCTACCCGAGCTTGACGAGTGGGAGGCAGCGGGTGGGGTTTTTATGCTCATACCGAGCGGGGATAGGTACATGATCTTAACAACTTTTTAACTTTTCAGATTTTGATATCACCATTTGCTCATACCATTTTTGGCTTCTCATTGTGCAGCTCATTCGTGTACAAGGAAGGCTACAAATTTCGCACCTACTCGAGCATCCTTGGATGCCTCGTCTGAAAGCACTTCTCTGGGTTTTTAACCATGCCTAATGGTCGCAAGGAGTTCCATAGTGTACATATATCCATATTTTATTTTCTAGTTTAACAATACAAAAAGTCGCATAGTCACTATGATATGACCATTATAATCACCATGCTAAGATATGAAGAGAAAAGCATGTATGCAAATATTGGTTATGCATCATAAGGTTGCATTGAGCTAAAATTTCCTGACCAAAAGAGTCATCATACAATCATATAAATGACCGCAAGCAAAAAAAGGTTTAGATTTGGAAAAAAATGGTAGAAATGAAACATGATTTACAAAATATGGCGGATTTTGTTGCCATAGCATGATCATTATAACCACCATGATAATAAACAAACAAAGAAAGCCAAGAGCTTGTAGGCAGTACCTGTAGATATGCATAAAAAGTTTGCCATGATCTAACATTTTATGATCAAGAAGTTTCCATAATATGAGAATGTAAGTGATCATACTAGTCAACCCTAATCGTGGTAGTTCAACCGAAATTAAAAAAAGGAAAAATGTTGCAGAAAAGTTTCCATGCCTTTGACAATGAAATAATTAGACAAAAACAGAAGAAACAACAAAAGTGTTGTTTGATCATTATTGGTGATGCATCAAGAAGTTGCCATGAACTAAACCTCCTGAGCAAAAGTTGCCAACATACAATCATCCAAATGGCTGACAAAATGCAGTTTGATATGTCAAAAGTTGATAGAGACATGATTACAAAAGACAGAATAGTTTGCGTAGGGTTTCCATGACATGATCATTGTTACCACCATGATGGAAAAAAGAACAAAAAAACAAGAGCATGTATATGCATTAGTTGTGGGTATACATCAAAAAGGTTGCCTTGATCTAAGATTTTCAGAGCAATAAGTTACCATCCTATGAGCATATAAATGACAATACTAATCTAAAAAATGATATGCATCAATAAGATATACAAAAAAATACATGAAAGTTGGCATGTATTAACATTGAAATCGCTAAAAAGTAAGAAAAAATGGATGCAATGATTATGCATTAGAAAGTTGCCATGAACTAACACTTCCTAAGAATGAAATGGCATCATATAAGCATATACAAACCACATACTAGAAAAAACCGCCACGCATTGAGAAGAACTATTCTACAAACGAATATAAAGGTTTGCATAGAAGCTACAATTTTCATGAACAAATAGAATAACTAGTCATAACACCAAAAAAACAGCACTATTGGCATGAATTGCCATGTCATGATAGTCTAAATCATCAGATAAAAGCTAAAAATTACTACCCCACCAGATAACCAAGAAGTTAAAGCAACTTACCATGGTTTGCTTCATAAAAGACAAGATATTATAACGATGGGAGATAAGAGGAGTTTGTACGTGGTCCACACACAGAATAATAACTCAAATGATGTATTTACCAGTTGTGGCTAATAAAAAGTACGTCCAAGCTACCAATGCTACATAGTCCTTGGTATATATAACGAAATACTATGGCTGAGATATGCAAAAATCCAAGCCATGTTGACATTTGACATATGGCCCATAGAAACCAAAGAAAAGTTGCCATGCCTAAAAACATAGTACTTGCCAAATTTGCCATAAAAAGGAAAAAAATGAAACCTAATAAAAGTTCCATACCTAGATTGCCATCAACGTAAACTGAAAATGCTATACATCAAAATTCATTCAGCTCCTTGTGGACTTGACACTCGATACTCGGTCTTTTGAACTAGTGGGTATCAATAAGGCATATAATGTTTTTGCAAAATCGAAGCTTACTAAGTTTGACCAAATATACATAAGAGAATATAAACATCTCCAGTATTGAATACATACATTGTATTGGTTTGGTGTTGTAGATGCTCCTGTTTTGTTTATAAAATTGGTTAGACTAGGAAAAGCTGACTTTTGACAATATTTATATGTCCTATTTTTCTTTTTTCTTTGCGAAATTCCTCCGATCTATTAATAATCATCAACAATAGTACAAAAATGTTTAAAAGTAATAAAAATTACAAGTAGGTCGATGGACCACCTAGCGACGACTACAAACACTAGCACGAGGTAGAGGTGATAAAGTAGTAGTTTATAAATGATTGCATAATATGTCATCATCATAATAATAACAACAATAATAAAACACTCAAATGTAGTGGCAGGGTAAAAACACGAGCAAATAATCAAGCATGCATGCATGCTTTGCAATTGCATTGCACCGTACGTATCACCCATAACACAGTCTAATCAAAGCTTGGATGAACTTGATAGCGGGTTAAGCTGCATCATCGCTAATTCATGACGGAAGGCCTTGGCGTGCTCCTCCCTCACGCACATGGAAACCACGTTGTAGTCGTCCTTGCACGGGAGGCACGCCGCGCAGAGCGGCAGGCTCGTCCTATCTCGCCAGTAACCCATCACCCTCGCTGGCCTCCCACCGCCAAAATCCGGCACCTCCAGCCCAAGACCACGCCAGGACGTCATACCGAGGAGATTATACCCGACCAACTTCCGCGTTCGCAGCCGGTCCATGTCTGACCGGCCAGGCACCCGCTCCTTGCCACGCCGGATCATCTGCACCAGCTCCAGCACGCCGCTGCTCGCCACACTGCTGCTCGTCGCCGTGACGGGCTGCGCAGTGACGCAGTTGCCATAGTACCCCGTCCTAGCCCCCGCGTACCCGCGCGCGTTCTCCGTGAACGCGAGCACGGCGAGGTCCTCCGGGCGCGACATAACGGCGCGGGTCCGGCACCGCCAGAGCACCGCGGCAACCGTGTCGAAGGCAGAGCACGGCTTGCCACGAGTTTTCAGGGAATATTCGTGCTTTATTTTGCTGATTAGACTCGATGGGATCGTGATGTCGAGCAACGCCATGGGACACGGCTCGAGGCTGCCCGCCATGAACTGCATGAAGTCCGTGGAGAATGGAGGCGGAGATGGCAACGTGAGCGCGTCTGACGTCCTGACCGGGACGAAGGATGGCGCCGGAAGCCCGCGAGCGAGCTCGCCGACGGCCTGCAGGAACTGCGCCAGCCCGCCACCGTCGCAGACGGCGTGGTCCCACGTCACCGCCACGACGAACCCGCCGCAGGAGAACGCGGTCACCTGCACCAGCGCCAACGGTCGAGACTCGGACGACTGGGAGCAGCTCCCGCCGGGAATCGCCGCCGGGTAGAAGATGGCAAGCTCTTCTAGTAGCGACGGATCAGACAAGTCTTTGACGTCGTTCATCGCGCAGTCGGCATGCGCCGCGACGAAAGCCACCCCCTCCCCGGTGCACCTGATGACGGCCGCGTCGGCGTCGAGGCGGCCTGCGATAGGGTAGTAGTGGACCAGTGCTCGCGCCAACCCGGTTCGTACTGTTTCGGCGGGCTCGTGGATTGGGTGCTCAAAGACGAGAAACACCGTGGCTGGCGCCGCACCAACAAACATCTTGTCGTAAGGCGAGAGACTGATGTCGCAGCCGGTTCCCGCCGCTGGCTCCAGTGGCCGGACGGCCACCGAGGGGGACTTGCTGACGTGCATCTTCTGTGCGCCTGATGATGTATGCGTCTGCAGTATGCTTTGCTATGCTTCTACTTCTAGGTTAGGCCGGTGTGGGTTTCTCCAGCCTTTGCGGATCGGCTTATATAGGGCTAGATCGGATCTGGAAGATGCTTGGTCATATAATAATACAGTATAATTTGACGAGTACAAGGATCCGTTGTTCCACTTTGATGTGGATGTGATTTTAAGCCGGGCCTCCGTTGTCCCACAGAGTGAGTGACAACCAGTTTGGTATGTGTGGTCCTCGACGTGTGCATTTAGTGAGGCTACACAAGATTCAATCAGACCAGAGATATCGATCTAGCTAGATGTTACATGCATCGCCACAGGTGTGTAACACATGGACAGCTTTCTCTAGACTCCTCTGTCTGCCAGATAGGTTGCACCCCCCTGTGATGGTGGTGGGGATGCGAACGACTGGCCACCACCGTGTGTCACGAGTGGCAGTGAACGTCCAACCATGTTCATCTTTTGAAGCTTTCCGAGCTTATTTCCCTTTGCCGCACGGCTGCTCAAAGACGACATAATAGAGGTAACGTTATTTGCTTCGTTCTCCTTCTTCCATTATTAAGTGTTGTACTGTAGTCCGTGCCTGGAATAGACCTAGGAGACAGGTGGAGCTAAAGATTCTTCGACCGTGATCTGACCTGGGCGGAGAAAAAACGTGCTAAAACATGGCAGAGAACAGTCTTTTTACTCTTTTTAATACTTCTTATATAAAAGGGAAGATCAGTTCGACACTCATAGTGCTACCAAAACTAACAAGATATAAAAGAACGGAATTGCTAATTCTCAGCTAGGGCACAGTCAAGTCTATAACCGTCCGATCTTAAGCATTGATATTCGTAACCTGTCGTTTTCTCCTCTATTCGCTAGGCTGACCGGTGCGCTACGTACGCTGTGTTTTGATGGGCCTCTGTTCAGTTTTCTCTCTGCCTACCCGTGCATGCATGTAAGTGGGCTTTTTTCATTTTTTGTTCTTGTTCCTCTTCGTACGTAAATAGTAGGATTTTCTTGCTTGTTTTTGTTGGTAACAGTTTTACTGATGGAGGGAGCCGACAAAACTGTGATTTTTGTCTGTTTTATTTTCTTCTTAGTTTATTTTCCCATTGTCCTTATTCTACATTTATATTTATGTGTTAAATTTTTGTTTATAGATTTAGGTGTAACACATAGAATATTTTATATTCATAAATTTAATGGTTTTCTAATCAATATTTTGAAGGGATTTGGCCTTTGGGCTCGTAGTGACCCGAGTTGACTTGTATCCTTGTTGGCTTTGTACCTGTGTATTCCTTCTTGTGGTTTTTTTATACGTATAGTTTGTTTCTTTTTATATTAATGTGGGCCGTAGTTGTTGTGGTAGCGTCGACGAGTATGTCATGAGCAGGTCCTCGCAAAGAGTTTAGAGAGAGGAGGGGGAAGCCGACGAGCGTCCGGAGCGTTGTTGTAACACAAGTTACCCAGATTCAGATCTCACAATGGTGACGAGATCCTACTCATACTATAAATCATTATAAAGACAATAATCAAAGGTTACATGTATTGTGTATTGTATCGGGCACTAAAGGCTCCCATGGTGCAGCATATAAAGAGTATTGATCCTAGGGTTATAGGGGAGTTCTGGACATGTTATATAGTCCTACGCTAATACTAGTTGTTGTTGTGTTGTATACTCCAAGTTTCCGGATTCCTCAAGTTGGGTGTAATTTTCTAGTTGCAAGTGGGTTGGAACTGAGATTTTTAAAGTTTACACCACAATTGTAACTAAGAAAAATATTACATAGTAAAATTTAATTATTCCTAGGTTAAAAATCGTGTATTATACAATTAATAGCGGTCGACGTTGTTTGACCAATTTTTCAATTAATTTTGATTGCATGATAACTTTTACCTTTTTTAGAGATGCAACCGGACTTGCAAGTGGCTTTTCTCGAGGAGCCCTTCTTATTATGAGTTGCAACTGGATTTCAACTAGCTTTTCCTGGGGAGTGTTTCGTGGTCCTTTCTTACTATGAGGTACCACCGGACTTACAATAGCCTTTTCTTGGAGAGTTGTAACTGCATTTGCAACTGGGGATTGTGTCGTAGAACCTTCTTACTATGAGTTGCAAATGGACCTGTAATTGACTTTTAATAGAGCCACACCAAGGGTTACAACTGAGGATTATAATTTAATTTTCTTGTTTCATGGTGCTTTCTTACTATGAGTTGCAACTGGACATACAACTGGTTTTCTCAGGGAGCTGCAAATAGGGTTGCAACTGAGGATTGTTTTGTGATCTCTTCTTACTATTTGTTGCTACTACATTTGCAACTGGCTTTTAATAAGCGTCGCAACTAGGGTTGCAACTAAGAATTGAAATATCATTTTCTTTTTTTCGTGGTCCCTTTCTAATATTAGTTGCAATTGGACTTGCAATTGGCTTTCTAGGGGAGTTGCAATTGGGCTTGCAACTATGGACTGTTTCGTGGTCCCTTCTTTAAAATGAGATGCAATTGGCTTTTATGGGAGCCACAACTGGGGTTGCAACTAAGGATTGTTTCTTGGTCTGTTCTTATTATGAGTTACAACTGGACTTGCAACTGCTTTTTCTTAGGAGTTGCAACTGCGGTTCCAACTGAGGATTTTTTTTCACAGTCCCTTCTTACTATGAGTTGCAAATAGATCTGCAATTGACTTTTAACAAGAGCCGCAACTAGGGTTGCAACTGAAGATTGAAATTTAATTTTCTTGTTTCGTGGTCCTTTCTTACTATGACTCGCAACCGGACATGCAACTAGTTTTCTCAGGGAGTTGTAAATAGGGTTGAAACTGAGGATTGTTTTGTGGTCCCTTCTTACTATTAGTAGATACTACACTTGCAACTGTGTTCTAACGAGAACCGTAACTAGGGTTGCAACTGAGGATTGAAATGCCATTTTCTTGTTTCGTGGTCCCTTTCTAATATGAGTTGCAATTGGACTTGCAACTGGCATTCTCGAGGAGTTGCAATTGGGGTTGCAACTATGGATTGTTTCACAATCCCTTCTTTACAATGAGGTGCGATTGGCTTTTATGGGGAGCCACAACTAGGGTTGCAACTGGGGATTAGAATTTAGTTTTCTTGTTTCATGGTTCTTTCTTACTATGAGTTGCAACTGGACATGCAACTGGTTTTCTCAGCGAAATGCAAATAGGGTTGCAACTAAGGATTGTTTTGTGGTCTCTTCTTACTATTAGTTGCTACTACATTTGCAACTGGATTTTAATAAGAGCCACAAGTAGGGTTGCAACTGAGGATCAAAATGTCATTTTCTTGTTTCATGGTCACTTTCTAATATGAGTTGCAATTGGACTTGCAACTGGATTTATAGGGGAGTTGCAATTAGGGTTGCAACTATGGATTGTTTCGCGGTCCCTTCTTTATAACGAGATGCAATTGGCTTTTATGGGGAGCCACAACTAGGGTGGCAACTACGGATTGTTTCTTGGTTTGTTATTATTATGAGTTGCAACTTGACTTGCAACTGCTTTTTCTTGGGGAGTTGCAACTACGGTTGCAACTAAGGATTTTTTTCACAGTCCCTTCTTACTATGAGTTGCAAATAGACCTACAACTAACTTTTAACGATAGCTGCAACTAGAGTTGCAACTGAAGATGAAATTTAATTTTCGTGTTTCGTGGTCCTTTCTTATTATGAGTCGTAACCGAACATGCAACTGGTTTTCTCAGGGAGTTGTAAATAGGGTTGAAACTGACGATTGTTTTGTGGTCCCTTCTTACTATTAGTTGCTACTACACTTCCAACTGGCTTTTAACGAGAGCCGAAACTAGGGTTGCAACTGAGGATTGAAATGTCATTTTCTTGTTTCGTGGTCCCTTTCTAATATGAGTTGCAATTGGACTTGCAACTGGCTTTCTCGAGGAGTCGCAATTGGGGTTGCAACTATGGAGTGTTTCGCGGTCCCTTCTTTACAATGATATGCAATTGGCTTTTATGGGGAGCCAGAACTAGGGTTGCAACTGAGGATTAGAATTTAATTTTCTTGTTTCATGGTCATTTGTTACTATGAGTTGCAACTGGACATGCAACTGGTTTCCTCAGAGAGATGCAAATAGGATTGCAACTGAGGATTGTTTTGTGGTCTCTTCTTACTATTAGTTGCTACTACATTTGCAACTGGCTTTTAATAAGAGCCACAACTAGGGTTGCAACTGAGTATTGAAATGTCATTTTTTGTTTCGTGGTCTCTTTCTAATATGAGTTGCAATTGGACTTGGAACTAGCTTTCTAGGGGAGTTGAAATTGGTGTTGCAACTATGGATTGTTTCGCGGTCCCTTCTTTACAATAAGATGCAATTGGCTTTTATGGGAGCCACAACTGGGGTGGAAACTAAGGATAGTTTCTTGTTTTGTTCTTATTATGAGTTGCAACTGGACTTGCAACTGCCTTTCCTTAGGGAGTTGCAACTGCGGTTGCAACTGAAGATTTTCTCATAGTCCCTTCCTACTATGAGTTGCAAATAGACCTGCAACTGACTTTTAGCGAGAGCCGCAACTAGGGTTGCAACTGAAGATTAAAATTTAATTTTCTTGTTTCGTGGTCCTTTCTTACTACGAGTCGCAACCATACATGCAACTGGTTTTTTTAGGGAGTTGTAAATAGGGTTGAAACTAAGGATTGTTTTGTGGTCCCTTCTTACTATTAGTTGCTACTACACTTGCAACTGGCTTTTAACAAGAGCCTTAACTACGGTTGCAACTGAGGATTGAAATTTCATTTTCTTGCTCCGTGGTCCCTTTCTAATATGAATTTCAATTGGACTTGCAACTGGCTTTCTGGGGGAGTTGCAATTGGGGTTGCAACTATGGATTGTTTCGCGGTCCCTTTTTTACAATGAGATGCGATTGACTTTTATGGGGAGCCACAACTGGGGGTGCAACTTAGAATTTAATTTTCTTAGTCCCTTTTACTATGAGTTGCAATTGGACATGCAACTAGTTTTCTCAGGGAGTTGCAAATAGGGTTGCAACTAAGCATTGTTTTGTGGTCTCTTCTTATTATTAATTGCTACTACATTTGGAACTGGTTTTTAATAAGAGCCACAACTAGGGTTGCAACTGAGGACTGAAATGTCATTTTCTTGTTTCGTGGTCCCTTTCTAATATCAGTTGTAATTGGACTTGCAATTGGCTTTCTAGGGGAGTTGCAATTAGGGTTGCAACTATGAATTGTTTTGTGGTCCCTTATTTACAATGAGATACAATTGGCTTTTATGGGGAGTCACAACTAGGGTTGCAACTAAGGATTGTTTCTTGGTTTGTTCTAATTATGAGTTGCAACTTCTTTTTCTTGGGGAGTTGCAACTTAGGATTTTTGCATAGCCCCTTCTTACTTTGAGTTGCAAATAGACCTGCAACTGAGTTTTAACGAGAGATGCTACAAGGGTTTCAACTGAAGAATGAAATTTAATTTTCTTGTTTCGTGGTCTATTCTTACTATGAGTCGCAACCGAACATGCAACTGGTTTTCTTAGGGAGTTGTAAATAGGGTTGAAATCGAGGATTGTTTTGTGGTCCCTTCTTACTATTAGTTGCTACTACACTTGCAACTGGCTTTTAACGGGAGTTGTAACTAGGGTTGCAACTGAGGATTGAAATTTCATTTTCTTGTTCCATGGTCCCTTTCTAATATGAGTTGCAATTAGACTTGCAACTAGCGCGCGCGCGGAGTTGTAATTGGGGCTTGCAACTATGGATTGTTTCGCGGTGCCTTCGTTACAATGAGATGCAATTGGTTTTTATGGGGAGCCACAACTAGGGTTACAACTATGGATTGTTTCGCAGTCCCTTTTTTACAATGAAATGCAATTGGCTTTTATGGGGAGCCACAACTGGTGTTGCAACTGAAGATTGAAATTTAATTTTCTTGTTTCGTGGTCCTTTCTTACTTTGAGTCGCAACCGGACATGCAACTGGTTTTCTCAAGGAGTTGTAAATAAGGTTGAAACTAAGGATTGTTTTGTGGCCCCTTCTTACTATTAGTTTCTACTACACTTGCAACTCGCTTTCAACGAGAGCCGTAACTAGGGTTGCAACTTATGATTGAAATGTCATTTTGTTGTTTTGTTGTCCCTTTCTAATATGAGTTGCAATTGGACTTGTAACTAGCATTCTCGAGGAGTTGCAATTGGGGTTGCAACTATGAATTGTTTCGTGGTCCCTTCTTTACAATGAGATGCAATTGGCTTTTATGGGGAGCCACAACTGGGGTTGCAAATGAGAATTAGAATTTAATTTTCTTGTTTCATGGTCCTTCCTTACTATGAGTTGCAACTGGACATGCAACTAGTTTTCTCAGGGATTTGCAAATAGGGTTGCAACTGAGGATTATTTTGTGGTCTCTTCTTACTATTAGTTGCTACTACATTTGGAACTGGCTTTTAATAAGAGCCACAACAAGGGTTACAACTAAGGATTAAAATGTCATTTTCTTTTTTGTGTCCCCTTTCCAATATGAGTTGCAATTGGACTTGCAATTGGCTTTCTAGGAGAGTTGCAATTGGGGTTGCAACTATGGATTGTTTCCCAGTCCCTTCTTTACAATGAGATGCAATTGGCTTTTATGGGGAGCCACAACTGGGTTCAACTGAGGATTGTTTCTTGGTCTATTCTTATTATGAGTTGTAACTGGACTTGCAACTGCCTTTTTTGGAGAGTTGCAACTACGGTTGCAACTGAGGATTTTTCACAGTCCCTTCTTACTATGAGTTGCAAATAGACCTGCAACTATGGAATGCAACTATGGATTGTTTCGTGGTCCCTTCTTTACTATGACTTGCAGTTGGATTTTGTCAGGAGTCATAACTGGGGTTGCAACTGAGAATTGTTTTCTTAGTCCGTTCTTATTATGAGTTCCAACTAGACTTGCAACTAGCTTTTCTAGGGAGGAGTTGCAACCGGTTGCAAATGAGGGATGGATTAACTTGTGTGAGATTCCCGTGTGTGGCAAATTCTTTTTAACTTGTGTGAGATTTCTGGTTCAGTGACCGGTCCAACCGCCGCCGGTTTCATCCCGGTTCAGGTTAAAACCGGTGGTTCAACCGTAATTACTCTAGTTCGTTTCCTTGTCTGGTCTAGTCAGCTTACAAAACCGGCAGAGGTGTTGGTTCTGGTTTTTTCTGGTTGGCCTGGCGGTCGGATCTGGTTTTTTCAAGTATGGTTGAAATGCCTTTTCTTGTCTCGTGGTCCTTTTCTTACTGTGAGTTGCAAGTAAACTTGCAAATGGCTTTTCTCGGGGATTGTTTCCCGGTCCCTTCTTACTACGAAAGAAAATGGAAAGAGGCTAACGAAAATAGGTCAACACAATACAAAGTAAATCGGCGAACCCTATGTGGCACTAATGCATCGGTTACCACTTGACGCTGAAGCGAACCCCGGGTGGGCGGGCTCACCTAGGCGTTTATATTTGTTAGCTATTTAGTTAGTTTTATTGTTGTGTTTTCTGTGCCAGTTTTGTTTATGTTTGTTCTTTCTTTTTCTATTACACTTGCCTTTTCTTTTCCAATTTTTTCCTATTTTCCGGTGTTCTCTGTTTTTTCATGTTCTCCTTTTTTCAATCCTTTTATTTAAAAGAAATATATGGATACTTTTATTGTGCAATGTCTGAATTTCTTGTAACCTGTGAACAATTATTTTGTACCATGTGAATATTTTAAATGATCATTCTTCCGAACCTCGTGTACAAATTTTTAAATGATACGAACATTTACTAAAGCCCGTGAATGTATTTTTTGAACCTTGCGAACAAATTGTTTGAACTATACTAATAGTTTTTAAACCCCATGAACTATTTATAAAACTCACGAACATATATTTTGAATTATACCAACAATTTATAAATCTCATGAACCGTATTTTGAAACTCGCGAACAATTTTATGGAACTATGCGAAAAAAGTTAAACCCTGAAAACATTTTTTGAACCTCGTGATTTTTTGAACTATACGAACAAATTTCTAAACCTCGTGAATAAAGTTTTGAATCGAGCGAACAATCTTTTCAACTCTATGATCATTTTTCTCAAGTTCCTAAATATATTAAATTTAAAAATATTTTTCTCCATCGGCTGTACACTGCGAGTGAAAAAATAACCAAGCTATTTTTAAACGGACGTGGAGAGCGTGAACGAAATAGCTTTGAAGGACGGAAAAGTGAAACACACTACGTATAAAAACGAGTGAAGCACTAAACAAGCCCTAATTCGGTTGTACTTAGTCGTGAGCAGACTGAAAACAAACTAATGAACTACTCGTGGAAAAAAAGTATACAAGCGCCAAAACAGTCGAACAAGTATATAGGCCAAGCCTAAACAACCAGCCGGACACGCGCACACTCGCTAATAAACGCTGACAGCGTGAAATAGGGAAATCCTAGCAAAACCAGACAAGACAATTAAAAGCCCAACAAAATAGGACAACAGACTAAGAAAACTAACCGGGAGACAGAAGCAATGGGCTGAACGACGATGCTGATGTCAGCCGACTGAGACTTATCTTAAGTCTCAGTCGACTGCGACTTAGTCACTCCCATAAAAGAAGCTCACAATAGAAAATACTAGAGTATATTCTACGTAGTTTTTACCCCAAGCTAGTTTCGCATCTGTGATGCTAATTACATCGTTTAGCAATATTTTGTTCTAACTATACATTTAGCACCTTGATATTGTGAACCTCAAGTTTCTTCTTATTTGCTTTGAGCTGCTTTCTGGCCTCAAAATAAAATTCTCCAAGAGTGAGTTGTTAGTGACCAATTCTTCTTCCCAGGATCTCCTCAACTATATATCAAGTGGGTAGTTTCCCAATAACGTATTTAGGTTTCCATATCGTACATATGAGGTTAACCATGTCAAATTGGGAAGGTTTATTGGGAATAGTGGGCCATGGAGTGGACCCATGGCAGTGAAGGTTCATGTCGTTGGTGACCCGCCTAACGCTCACAAAATTCCTCCCTCTCTAGCTTAGCCACGTTGTGTATGGGCCTCTTCCTGCTGGCAGATGGAACACAAGCCGGTTTTGATACGAATCTCTCTAGATTCTTTTAGGAGGGAGTAAGTGAGAAACTTAAGTACCACATGGTCAGTTGATCAGATGTGTGTATGCCTAATGACCAGACTCGTCTAGGTGTTTTAAAATCCAAACACTATAATATTTCTCTGAATTCAAGATCACCACTGTATATGGACCATCTACATCACAACACAAAGATGAATTCTTCAATGAGCTCGTCGGGAAATACCCCCTAGCGGGGTAAAGTGGCTAGCTTTAGGCGACTTCAACCAAATCCACCATGCTCGGGACAAGAATAAGAGATAGGAGTCATATCAATCGATTCCGTGCCACCCTCCAAGATTGCGAGCTTAAAGAAATCCGCCTCCAAAATAGAAGATTTACATGGAGTAACGAGAGGAATTACCCATCTCTTTGCAAGCTAGATGCATTCTTTTGCAACTCTGAATGGGACCTACGTTTTGACTCGCATGTCCTTCATGCTCTCTCTTTGTCACTTTCAGACCATTGCCCTCTACTCCTCGCCGATGTTAGTGGGCCAAGACGACCAAGATCATTTAAGTTTGAAAACTTTTGGTTAAGAGTGCCCGGTTTTGAAGATATGGTTCACAAAGCTTGGAACGAACCGTGTGTCCATGTTGAGCCATGCCAAATCCTTTTTCACAAACTTCAAAGAATTGGGAAGTGTTTATCCTCTTGGAGTCGTGGCCTTTTTGCCAATTCAAAGACCCCACACCACACCACGCTACACATCATCCTCCATCTAGACATGGCGCAAGAATCACGAAGCCTCTCCGTCGATGAGAGGGACCTTAGAGCGAGGCTTAAGCGCAAAATAATTATTTTGGCGGTCATTGAAAGGGAGCGCAAGAAACAATGCTCCCGCATATCCAATATCAAGGAGGGAGATGCAAACACAAAATATTTCCACATGAAGGTGAATGCTCGTAGAAGTAAAAATCATATGCATCGCCTCAAGCACAACAATGGGTGGGTCACCGACCATGAGCACAAGGTGAAGATCATCAATGATCACTTTGTTGAGGTGATGGTAAGAAGCCAAATGCACGCAATGGATTTTAAATGGGAAGAACTAGATTTTGAGGACATGGGATTGAAATCTCTTGGAGACCCTTTCACCGAAGAAGAAATTAAGAGCGCCATTCATCAAATGCTTGGGGATAAAGCGCCCCGGTCCGGATGGTTTTACCGGAGCCTTCTACAAACGTTATTGGGATATAATAAAAGCAGATGTCATGAATGCCATAAACCTCTTTGGTAACCTTCATGCGGAGAATTTCCATTGGCTAAACTCCACAAATAATGCGCTTTTACCCAAGAAAGAAGGAGAAGAAGACATATCCAAGTTTAGGCCTATTAGCCTTATCCACGGGATCGCAAAGATTGTCACTAAAGCGCTTGTCCTATGCCTTGGTCCGCATATGAACGAGCTTGTTTCTAATGCCCAAAGCGCCTTCATCAAGAAGCAGAGCATTCATGCAAACTTTCTATATGTCAAAAAACTTTGCGAGATGTCTCCATAGAAGTAAAACTCCCGTATTGTTGCTCAAGCTTGATATTCGTAAGTCTTTTGACTTGGTTCGATGGGACTATATACTTGACATACTCCAAAAGGGGTCTCCCTTGTAGATTTCGGAATTGGATCGCCGCTTTGATTGCTACTTCATCGTCACACATCCTTCTCAATGGGGTGGCCAGCTTTCCCTTCAAGCACAAGTGTGGGTTGTGGCAAGGAGACCCCCTTCTGCCTCTTGTTTTTGTCCCCACCATCGAACCCCTCTCGCAAATCCTTGATGTCATGACCAACAAGTGGCTACTTCATAAAATTCGAAGTCGTGGGATGTTTTGAGAACATCCCTCTATGCGGATGATGCGGATCTTTTTATGGCTCCTTTCAAAGAAGATATCTAGAATCTATCATCTATCCTCCATAACTTTGGAGAGGTCACCGGCCTATGTACGAACTTTCAAATAAGCTCGGTTGTTCCGATCTGTTGCAACCAAATCAATATTGATGAGGTGCTTGATGGTCTCCCGTTGGAGCGGGTTACTTGAAAGAGATATGCCCTAGAGGCAAATAATAAATGGGTTTTATTATCATATCTCAATTAGTTGGTAATAGTTTCATATTGTGCTATAATTGTATCAAGCGGAAACATTGATACAGGTGTGGTATGTAACAGACCTAGTCCCTAGTAGCCTCTATTTATACTAGTTCCTTGGGTAACCGATGATCAAGGTTTCCTGATCATGGAGCATTTATGCTAGTTGACAACGGAGTCATATATGATATGATGGACATTTCCCAAAGATAGTTATTGCAACATGATCAAGTCACAAGGTTCATCATTGCAATAGTTAAAGCGTAGTTTCCTTCTCCTTAGATCATGAGATCATATTAATCATTATCTCCCGTGGCTACTTCGATCACATCAACTGTCATGTCCATCACTGGGTGGCCATAAAGGTGTGCATAAGGTATTCCAGAGGAATAGTTGAGACATATGTTATCAAGATTAGGATTTTTCACCCGTGTGACGGAAAGATACACATCGCCAACTTGGTGAGATTACATTAATAATTGCAACATGTGACTAGGTCACGAGGATGAAATATCATGGGAACAAGTGAAACAGAACTTGTCGGTAACGATATTGAACAAGATATATGATACCGATGATCAGATCTCGGACAAGTCATATCTAAGAAACAAAGGGAACTAGACTTGACGTTTACGGTTCAAACGACATCGTCTTCGTGGAATGCACAGGGGTCATTATGGGCATCCCGGTCCCGCAAATGATCATTGATATGAGAGGTGTCTCGATCATTTCTGTGACATTCCTCGTGATGCTGGGGAAATACATTTAAGGGTACGATGAGCTAGAGATCTTATATAAGAAGGAATCACAGTAGAGAAAAACCGGAATCGTTCCAAAGAGAAAAGATCCGAAGTTGTTGGGCGAAATAGAAAGGAAAAAGGGACCAAAAAGTGTTTCGGGTAAATATGCATTTATTATATGTTTATTATGAATTATTATATATTAAATAAATATTAAAATTAAAATTTATAGGACAACTTCCTCAATAGGACAAAACCCTGCAGGGAATTGGCCTAGGAGGAAGCCACCTTGGAAAAGGACAGAAAACAACCACAACTACTGTTGGGCCAGTTTTGACCCAGCCTAGGCGGATAGACAGTGGGCGGGCGCAAAGTGCCGCGCAAGAGGCAACCAATAGGCCACCGCCGTAGGCTGCAACCACCCGGCCCACCCGGGCAGGCGGGGGCGGGCACTGGCGCTAGGTGTTGGCGGGCCGCGCGCGGGTGGCCGGCCCACCTGGGTACTGTTGTCGCTGGCTCGCGTTGGCAGGCCGAGCGTGCGCAGGGGATGGCGCACCCCGGGCCACACTACCACTGCCGTTGGTCGCTGCCTCGCGTTGGTTAGCACGCAAGCCAGCCCACCCGGGGTCCGGCTGCTCCTGTGTTGCGGATGTTCGGTTGGGCGCCTTATGCCCAGCGGCTTCCCCTTCCCTTTTATTACTTTTCCTTTATTTATTTAGTCCCACATGGGGCACCCAATGGTCGGGGTACATGCCCCTCCACCTATATAAAGGGGTGCCCATGGGTGGGAATAAACACACCAAATGAAATATTCTCTAAGGCACTTCCTCATGGAAATCTCTCTCTCGTGTTGTCCTCTCGTGATGGAGACATCCCAGGAAGGGTGGCGCTTGTAAGAGACGACGCACCTGTAGCATGTTGTTGGGTTACAGGGATTCTAGTCAGGGGATCTACTTTCACACTCCCAACATGGATCAGGGAACCGGAGGTCATCATCGGCCACAGTATGTGTACGAAACCTCGAGGACGCTACCAATAGTACACCTTGGATGTCGTGATCCAGGGCTGCTGCACGATGAAGATGCAGCAAGGAGTGACCTGCGAGGAGCTTCACGACCTTAAGGTCGGCTACGAGTACGACTATATCATTCAGGTTCCCCTCGAAACGTTAACCGCGTACAGTCTACAAGGGTATGTATTCTATACGGTACAGTCATTACTGCATTTCTACATAAATATATCTTAAGTGTCTAGGCATTCCAACGTAGGAAAACTTTGTTTTCTGCCACAGAACCCCAATAGTGGTATCAGATCGATCGATGCATAGGAATGTTGTACGGCCATTACGCACGTGGATTGTGTGGGCATTTATCCTATAGTTATTGCCCACTAACGTGTACTTGCTTATATCGCGGTGTTGATTGATGAAGCGGCCTGGACCAGCTTTACGCATAATCTTATGCGAGACTGGTTCCACGCTAAACATACAGCTTGTATCATATAAGTGGCAGGTGGGTGTCTCTCATTCAATAGTTGATATGGCTTTTATAATGGAGGGCCCCGAAAGGGGTGTAGTAGAGACAACTTCTAGATCTTTCTTGTGGTTGGAAAGTTCGTAGATTAGAAACATTCTATTGCAAAAGCTCTAACAATCACGTAAAACTTGCAAAAGATAAAGTAGCGACGTCTAACTTTTTTCCAGGAGGGCTTGTGATTTGATATGGTCTGTTCATTACAAAGGTAAAGTAGTTTGCTTTTCTGTTACTAAGTAGTCTAGTAGTAGTCATCGTTCTGATGGACGACCTACTGGTGGCGTTGTGGACTTGGCGTCAAACCGGTGGAAAGATGTAGATCATGCCGAAGCGCTCAATGGAGATCAAGATGCAAGAAGGACCATATCATATCACTGTATACATGTGATGTTGATACATGTTTTATACATATTATTGTGTGCTTATATTAGATACTCAATGGTAGCATACTATATAGGATGCTCCCTATTAATACCAACTTAAGTGTTCTCCCACTAATGAGCAACCACCAAGAAAGTTCGCAGTTATAAAGTAGTCCATGATGATCGGGTGCTAGACATCTCTGCATTTGTATACGGTGGGTGCAAGACATGTATGAACATCAAATACACTAAGGTTGAATTGGCGAGCCTAGCATATACAGACATGGCCTCGAAACACGGGAGACCGAAAGATCAAGCACGGGTCACATAGTTCATGTGATCGACGGATATAGTCCACCCTGGCAGCCGTATCAAAGGTTGTGATGATCGGGGATGATATGGTGTAAAGGGATCGTGTGATCGCTAAAATCATCTAGGGGATGACAATTTTAGTGGGAGCTCTTGGATGCAGTTACTAATTTATGATCTGGCATGTACAGAATGAAAATTATAGAATTTAACTCGTATTACAAACTTAGTCTAGATGTCTTTTGCAAATATCTTAGTAGATCTTGATTTATCCCATTTAGGACCTTTGAGACCATGGGAATTTTCTTGCTATTGTGAAACTTTAGAAAGGGTCCAACTTCATAGATTAATACCCATGCCCGAGGGATATCCTCGTAATAGATGATCTTCTCTTCTTGATACAAGGACCATTAGGAGATATTCCATTAACTCTGCAAAGTCATTTAATGGGCTCGTCCCCATTGATGATATTTTGTGTTTTATCCGTTACCATACTATAAAGACACTCTCCATTCAATTGAAGTTCGGATGGACCATGATTGTGTTGTTACACAGATCAGGCACATAAAATATGAGCTATTGTACGAGTTTACTTCTAAGGTGGAAGAAAACGGATCTGGGAGAATCACTTAGTGATCTTGCATTAGTGTCATGAACGCCGCATAGATGATGTGGACTATGGACAACTTTATGGCAAATGGGTCGTTGTAATTTGCTTCTTCCCAATCACAAAGATGTCGTTATAGGCTATATCGTGAAACATGAATAGTTCACATTCATAAGTTCATGATAGAGTTAAGAACTCTCAAAAGGGCTTGATCGCAGTGGGAGTCATGGATAAAAAGGGTATATGTTAGATATATAAAGGATTAGAATGCTAAAAGGTATCCAAGTTTAAAATATTGAATGGCACTATAGTTTAAGTCATTTTGGTTATTGCATTATTTTCATATTAATGAAAATCGGGTCGTAGATATTTGATCTAGAGACTTTGCAAAACCATCCTTTGTTGCGCATAATGACTAAAACTCCGCATTATGGTAAAACGATGATATGCGAAGAAATGTTGAATTTTATACGTATGATGTATTGTATTTTCAATAAATACCGGAAATCATTATTTTGTAAACTTCATGGTGAGTTTAAGTAAATAGTGTATTTACTTAATGAAACACAAAGTTGAAACTATTTGAATTGTTCAGATGAGTTCAGAATGAAGGAGGATATTGAAAATAACAAGAATACAGAATCTCTTTGATTTGATCGACGTGACTACAATATTTATGTTAAGATTTAGCATAAAAGGACTTGTGAAAGATGTTTCATAAATTATGATAATTGTACAAATTCAAAGTGTATTAACTTATCTGAACATCATAATCATGTTGTATTAGATACATATGGTCTAAAATTATCTCTTATAGGGTTATAGTTATCATTTAGAGTTAAGGATCAAATAAGTAAACAATCATTTCAAACATCAAGAACATCTGAAAGATCCGTGGAAACAACAACATAAAAAGTGATGGCATGTTCGAGTTTCTAGAGATTTCGATAGTTCGAAGTCGTGACGAATAAATAAATCTTTGTAGTGTATTATGAATACATCCTCCATAGAGGACAAACCTACTGTTGTCCTAAGTATTGTGTTTTCTCAAGAAGTAGTTTCTTAATGAAGATATGGGCGGAGAAGTTAAAAGCATAAACAAGGTATTTTACCTTGCATCCAAAATGAAGAGTAACATAGTGGAATTTGTTCCAAAGGCTAAATTCTTCATAAGGAGAAACTAATGATGATGATCATAGAAGTTTAAATAAATACTTTTACCAAAGAAAGTTGGATTCAATAATACATTTTGCAAGTTTGAATAATCGTATTATTGATTCACTTGTCATGCTGATTGAACAAGACATACCTACGAACTACAAAGAAGTGTGATGGACCTAAATGCGAGAAATGACTAGGAGTCATAAAATCCTATTTTAAGTTACATTTAAGATCACAAAGTAATATCTTATTTGATCTTATTAAGTAAAGATGTTTACTTAATATTTCCAAATGATTATAGAGTCATAAGAAAGAAATGAAACTTAATGAAAGACATAAAGGTTAATTTGTCACAAAGTAAGCTTTGACAAATTCGAGGAGTTGACTACAATTGTAGTGATGATTTAGTACTTTGGATTTACACCAGCAATATATTGATATTGGAATCTCGTAGTTGGAATTCTTAATTTGATGGATGATCAAAGAATTTTGGAATGTGCGAAATTATTGAGAGGACCTATATTTGAGTGGGAGCTAAACAGCTGGATTGAAATATGTAGGAGACATATTTTGAGTGGGAGCTAAGTGAAACCTCTAGATCTCATATATGATGATATATTTGAGTGGGAGCATGACACCATTCTGATATATGTGGAGGACATATATGAATAATGTAATTGGTATTGATTATATTTAAATTAGTAAATATTCTATGGATGAAGTTTAACAAATTATTAAACATTGTAATCTATCAAGATAGATCGATATGTTTAGAGTCAAAATGCTTTCTAGATTTGATTATAAAGATGCCCCGAGTAGCCTAAATAAGATTCTGGAGATGTTAAGAATGGTACAAGGTAAGAAAGTAGTTCTTACTTGTATGTGTAGATGAAGCATTGAGTTAATCTCAGTACTAAAGCCAAGTGGTTAAAAGAAACAAATAGATGTGTTGCATCTTGATGGCTCAATACACGGCGCCCAGAAAAGTGCTTGGTGCGTGGTATTGATGTAGAGCTCGTTGGGAACCCCAAGAGGAAGGTATGATGAGAACAGCAGCAAGTTTCCCTCAGTTATGAAACCAATGTTTAATCGAACCAGTAGGAGCAAGGAAACACCTCAAAGGTGTTACTAGCTGAGCTTTGGCAGGGCGCACTACCGGTGCTAGTAGCAACGTGGAGACCTGCACAACACAACCACAGAACTTTGACCCCAACTTGCGATGAGGTTGTCAATCTCACCGTGTTTTGCGGAAAACAAAGGATTAAACGTATCGAATGGAAAGAAGTAAAAGTTTGCAGAAAGTAAACACAAAGTAGTAACCGTTTATAGATTGTATGTAAAGAAAAAGGACCGGGATCCATAGTTCACTAGAGGTGGCTCTCCTTAGATAGATAACATGCTGGGTGAACAAATTACAGCGGGGCAATTGACAAACACCGAGAAAGCAATATATGCATATACTAATCATCTTGACTCCTCTGAGACTTGATTGGGCATTACAACATAATACATAGACCGCCATCCAACTGCATCTACGACTAATAATCCACCTTCAGGTTATCATCCGAACCCCCTCCAGTATTAAGTTGCAAGCAACATATTATTGATTTACGAACTGCGAGTAAATTAAACAATACGATTGTTCTATGAACAAAGGATCGTTGTTTTCTCCCTAGTAGCAACAACACATCTAGTACCTTAGAGATTTATGTCACTTCCCCAGATTACCAGAGGCATGAACCCACTATCGAGCATAAATACTAACTCTTGGAGTTGCTAGCATCTACTTGGCCAAGATAGCTACTAACAACGGAAAGCATGCAAGATCTCAAATAACAAAGACATGATAGATTCAATAATCAATCTGAAATAGCATCTCAATATCCATCGGATCCCCGCAAACACAACATGTATGAATTACAAATAGATGATTTTGATCATGAACGGAACTCACAAGATCTAAACATGAAAGCACAAAGGAGGAGAAACCAGCCATCTAGCTACTACATGGATCCGTAGTCCAAGGATGAACTACTCACGCTTCACACCGGAGGCTTGCATGGTGATGAAGAAGGCCTCCAGGGTGAATTCCCCTCTCCGGCAGGGTGCCGGGAAGAGCTTCAGATCCCCCCGATCTAGGGACAGAGACGACGGCGGCTACAGACTCTTTCGTGGATTTTTGATCGGGTACCTAGGGTTTTCGTCCCGAGGGCAACTTATAGGCGGAAGGAGAGGTCGAGGGGGTGCTGGGGGCGGCCAGACCACCCCCGGCGCGGGCCAGGCTTGGCCACGCGGCCAGGTGGTGTGGCCGGGCCCCAACCCTTCTCCGCCTCGTATTCTGGCACTTGATCCCTTCTGGAAAAATAGGCACTTTGGCTTTTGTCCCGTCCAATTCCGAGGATATTCATTTTCTGACTTTTCTGGAACCAAAAACAACAGAAAACAGGCAGCTGGCACTGTGGCTCTTGTTAATAGGTTAGTCCAAGAAATCATAATAAAAGTACTCCAAAGTTGGAACAAAACACAAGAAAGTGGATAAAACCAAGCATGGAACATCAAAAATTATAGATACATTTGCAATGTATCAACATCCCCAAGCTTAACTCCTACTCGTCCTCGAGTAGGTAAGTGATAAAAATAAATAATTTTTGAGGTGACATGCACCATCAAAGACTTGATTAAAGTATTTGCAAAACATTCAAGGTTGGGATCATAATACTTCAATCATAACATGAAAGACAAAGTTCTAGCAATAAGCAAAGAAACTAAGATGCAACATGAAAAAGGCACAAACAAAAGATTCATGAATAACATGCTTTGCAAGACGTTTGTTTGTTTCACATAAAGAAAACATGGCATAATAGTATTCAGCTTGTCCCTCAATAGAGTAGCAAATATAAATGCATAGGACACCTTCAAAGTTCATAAGAGTGACTAGATACAATAGTTTAAAACAAGCAATAACAAGTTATGCATCAATAAACTAGTCTTGGGACAATGCACATAGAACTAAGAATGGCCACTATGCTCTCAAAGTAGTGCATAAAGATAGAAGGTGCAGACTCAATATAATGGTGGAAGAAAGGCCTTTTGTAAAAGGAAGTAGGGATTCAAGTCTCATAAAGAGCTTCCAAAAATTATGGTACTTATAGCTTTCAGCTCTCATTGCCCCTATCATAAGCATCTTGAAGGTGATTAAGGTTAAAGTGACACAACTAAGAGGATATGCTTGACAAGTTATAAACCGAAATCACATGCCCCTTACTTACGAAGACCGATCCTCATGCTACTCAACTTCAGTCACGAGTAAGCTCTTGTCATTGTAAGTATATGTGTATCATTAAGAACCGCCAACGGGGTACCCCTTGCACATGATACAGGAGCTTTCCCATAATCAAAATGACAAGGCAAGCAGACAATGAGCATCTCAGCGATCTTTTTATTTGCTATTTGCATAGCTTTTTATTGAGGATGCTTCATAGAGTGATCATTATGGTGATGCTGCAAGTTTCCACCATGATTAGGCATGGCTTAGGCTAGCAGCCCAGGCGTTTCTCTAACACACATACAAACTCCATGATCTTACAAGTTCCACATTTATTTCTCACCGCCGGGATCCGTAAGCAAAAGAACATAATATCAACGGGGTATAAAGTACAAGTGCAATGTTGAAAGCGTTCCCCATGAAACATGGTTCTGCTAATTTCAACTTATAAAGCGCAAGCATATACGCAACAAAGAAGGACCCAATGATTCAAGTTTATTAGAGGCAATAAAGTAAAGTGTGCCATCAAGTTCGTGAGAGCTTTAATCACTAGTTTTCTCATAACAAGTGGAAGGTAAACAAAAGCATGAATATACTTGGAATAGCATAAGCTAGTAGGTAGGTATCGTGGAATCTTTGGAATAACTTGGTTTAGGGAGTTGGATGCATGAGTGGAACTCATACTTTGTTGTGGAGGCTAGCAAAAGACTGGGAGCGACAAACTAAGAGAGCAATAATGGCCATAATCATGTAGAGCGACAAAACATCATTGATCAAAGCATAAAGTGATACTACAAGTTGGAAACTAAAGGATCATAAAGGCTATGGTGACTTGAGATAGTCATAACATGGTGTGAGCATGCGCCAAGTCAACCCGAACAAAGCATCAAAGGAGAATACCACTATACTATGCTTTAATATGCTAAAACAACGCATGATTCATCCAAGGAACATTAAGCAATCTCAATTGTTTATAACAAGTCATGCTACAACAAAGAATACTAAGCATAAAGCCAAAACAATATCAAGCATGGCATGACAAAGCATAGGCCACAGTCAAAAACGAGCTCTTTTTACCACATAAGCATGAACTTTCCTACTCTTTTCCAAAACCAAACCAAACTATTTGCAAAACAAAGTGTGAAAGAGGGGGTCCAACCAACTTATTCAGAAAACTAAACAAACCAAGCAAACTAAAAACCAAAACGAAAACAAAAATAAGACGCTCCAAGAGAAACACAACTGTGCACGAAACAATAAAAATGAAGCGTTTGGAAGAAACCTGGAATTTTTATTGATTAAGAAGGGGATGCCTTGGGCATCCCCAAGCTTTGACGCTTGTACTTCTTGGATATTTCTTGGGGTGACACGCGTGGCATCCCCAAGCTTGAGCTTTAGTCCATCCTGCATCTCATTACTCATTCCTTCCATACACCTGAAAATTTTCCTTCATACAAAACTTCACACAATCTCATTAGCAACATTAGTGCACTTAAGATAAATAAGTCTGAAGGTTCAGTTCTAACACCAAATAAACTTCCATTATAACACTAGATACTGTACCACTTCCCTCAAAAATCTCAATTCCCCAAAGGAACTCAAGAAGGAACTAACAAGAATCAAATGCAGAAAATGGCAGAAATCTGTCAAAACAGACCAACAGGTAAAGACGAATTTTTTCGAAGACCTTCTGTTGCTCAAATCAAAAAGTGTTGAACTAAAGAAAGTTCGACAACAACCTGGGGCAGAAGCACAAACAATTACAGCTCAATCCGATGTACAGAGCTCTCTCAGGAAGTTTTACAGTGAAGCACAGAAATATGTTTCGGGACAACAACTTTCCCATTCATTACTTCACTCTCATTAGAGGTAACTCTTGGCACAAAAAGCAAATAAAAATGATAAGGAGAGGTTATTACAGAGGTAATAACTTCCAAGACTCAACTAAAACTCTTGGGTTATCTCCCAATAAGTACTTTTCTTTAACGCCTTTAAGTTAGGCATAAGAACCAAAGAAAGAATCAAGTGTTCTCGAATGAAGAAGCATTAAGACCAACTTTCTTGCCCTTACCTCTCTTATTTTTATTCTTAACCTTGGGGAAAATATGATTGTTTGGTGGAGAAGAAAGGTGCATGGTCCCCTTTCCCACATCTATTATTGCTCTAAGGAGTTCGAATAGGGACCTTCCAAGTGTAATTTGTCCTTTTCCTGCACATTCAATAACAAGAAAATCAATAGAATTCATTTTCCCAAGGATCTTTGTAAACACTCCTTTAGCTATTCCAAGAGGTAATATGGTAGTATTATTAGTAAGAGATATTTCTTTTCCTCCCTCAATGAGCCCCCAAAGATTCTGAGATCCATAAATAGCTTTGGGCATAAGACAAAATTCAGACATGATATCACAGCGGGCTTGAAAAGTTTCATTGTTCATCTCAATCTTTACTATATGGAACCACTTTTATGGTTCAGAGTTTATTGGAACATAATCGTGATGCTCCCTAAGCGTATTATAGCAACTTTCCAATCTAGTAATGCTAGCCTCAAGAGTGTCCATCCTAGCAAATATTTTTGTGAAAGAAGTATCAGTTTGGCTAGGCATGTTGTAAGTGAGGATCAATTTCTTTATAGCATTAATGGCACCATCCTCATTACTTTGGAGGAAAACTCCTCCCGCAATAGCATCTAAAGCATATCTATAGCAAAGAGCAATCCCAAGATAAAAACTGCTAAGGAACAATCCTTGAATCATTTTAGGCTCAGTCTTTTCATGTATATCAGAGATTCTAGACCAAGCTTCCTTAAAACTTTCCTCAATTCCTTGTTTAAAAGTGAGAATCATTTCCTCGGGTGACAAAGTGATTGGAGCAAGGCTAGACATAGTGGCAACTCAAGATAGGAACTAATTTTTTGTGTGTTTTCAAATAAGAAAGCAAAACAAGTAATACTAATTTTTTTGTGTTTTTTTTGAAGAACAAAACAAGCAAACAAAGCAAAACAAAAAGAAACTAAGCAAAACAAAAACAACAAAGTAAAGAGATTGGTTATGAGGGACTCCCCTTGTGAAGATGTCCTTGACTCCCCGGCAACGGCGCCAGAAAATCTTTCCTGGCGCGTGGTTGATGTGGGAGCTTCTTCTTCAAGTCCCCGACAACAGCGCCAGAAAATCGCTTGATGGCTCAATACACGACGCCCAGAAAAGTGCTTGGTGTTGATTTAGAGCTCGTTGGGAACCCCAAGAGGAAGGTATGATGAGCACAGCAGCAAGTTTCCCTCAGTTATGAAACCAAGGTTTAATCGAACCAGTAGGAGCAAGGAAACACCTCAAAGGTGTTACTAGCTGAGCTTTGGCAGGGCGTACTACCGGTGCTAGTAGCAACGTGGAGACCTGCACAACACAACGACAGAACTTTGTCCCCAACTTGTGATGAGGTTGTCAATCTCACCGTGTTTTGCGGAAAACAAAGGATTAAACGTATCGAATGGAAAGAAGTAAAAGTTTGCAGAAAGTAAACACAAAGTAGTAACAGTTTATAGATTGTATGTAAAGAAAAAGGACCGGGATCCATAGTTCACTAGAGGTGGCTCTCCTTAGATAGATAACATGCTGGGTGAACAAATTACAGCGGGGCAATTGACAAACACCGAGAAAGCAATACATGCATATACTAATCATCTTGACTCCTCTGAGACTTGATTGGGCATTACAACATAATACATAGACCGCCATCCAACTGCATCTATGACTAATAATCCACCTTCAGGTTATCATCCCAACCCCCTCCAGTATTAAGTTGCAAGCAACAGATTATTGCTTTACGAACTGCGAGTAAATTAAACAATACGATTGTTCTATGAACAAAGGATCGTTGTTTTCTCCCTAGTAGCAACATCACATCTAGTACCTTAGAGATTTCTGTCCCTTCCCCAGATTACCAGAGGCATGAACCCACTATCGAGCATAAATACTAACTCTTGGAGTTGCTAGCATCTACTTGGCCAAGATAGCTACTAACAACGGAAAGCATGCAAGATCTCAAATAACAAAGACATGATAGAACCAATAATCAATCTGAAATAGCATCTCAATATCCATCGGATCCCCGCAAACACAACATGTATGAATTAAAAATAGATGATCTTGATCATGAATGGAGCTCACAAGATCTAAACATGAAAGCACAAAGGAGGAGAAACCAGCCATCTAGCTACTACATGGATCGGTAGTCCAAGGATGAACTACTCACGCATCACACCGGAGGCTTGCATGGTGATGAAGAAGGCCTCCAGGGTGAATTCCCCTCTCCGGCAGGGTGCCGGGAAGAGCTTCAGATCCCCCCGATCTAGGGACAGAGACGACGGCGGCTACAGACTCTTTCGTGGATTTTTGATCCGGTACCTAGGGTTTTCGTCCCGAGGGCAACTTATAGGTGGAAGGAGAGGCCGAGGGGGTGCTGGGGGCGGCCAGACCACCCCCTGGCGCGGGCCAGGCCTGGCCGCGTGGCCAGGTGGTGTGGCCGGGCCCCCACCCTTCTCCGTCTCATATTCTGGCACTTTGTCCCTTCCGGAAAAATAGGCACTTTGGCTTTTGTCCCGTCCAATTCCGAGAATATTCATTTTCTGACTTTTCTAGAACCAAAAACAACAGAAAACAGGCAGCTGGCACTGTGGCTCTTATTAATAGGTTAGTCTAAGAAATCATAATAAAAGTACTCCAAAGTTGGAACAAAACACAAGAAAGTGGATAAAACCAAGCATGGAACATCAAAAATTATAGATACATTTGCAATGTATCACATCTCCTTTGCCTAAGTCATAGGTTCTTCCATGAAAACCATGTTGTATACTCGACATAATGTGACCCAAGGTTCTGGTTAGAAGAACAGGTTCTTAGTTGCAAGAACACGTCTTGAGGTGATACCAGAGTTAATCGGAGCCATAGTTAAGTTTAGTCTTCAATCGAAAGGAGCAAGAATAAACATCAAAGTTGCAATCTATGCACTATCGATTAGAATCTACATAGATATACAAGTATGTGGCTACATCTGAAGTGGCTATTTGTAACACCCTCTAATCGGCCCTATGCAAGTATTAGCGCTTCCCGCCCAACCCGCATAGAAACGATTCAAGGACGCCCACCAGGCACTTTCGTGCGGGTGGAAAACAAAGTAATACCATTACACAACAGTCCTCGATGGGACCCACAGAACAGATATATATACAACATGACTCCAAGAGTCAACAATATAGATATACACTACAAAGATCCAAATCACCTTGAAAACGATACAACGTCCGAGTACGGCCAAGATGCAAATGGGGCTAAGAGCCCTCAAGAATAACCAATGGCGTCCATAACCCTGCCCAGGCCAAGCCGGAAGGGTAACCCTACTAACGATGTTGAACTCGAACCTGCTAAAACAAAAGGGGTGCAGACAAAGGGCAAAGGAAAAAAGAGGAGCATCAGTACTGAGGCCAGTACACGGCGAGGCTAGAATTCGGCGGCTCTCGCCTACATAGGTATGGTGGATTGAAGCGGCAACGCAGCATGTACTAAACAACCTATAGAGACTCGATTCAACTGACGGCTATTAGAGAGGGATAAGAAAGACCTATTTGGGACCAACCTGATACTAACACCAATCATACCCATCCTGGTATTTCCCCCTCGAGACCAAATGAGGAAGTCAAACCGAGGAACTCACACAGTTGGCAGTTTTATTCATTCCATTATAGTTAAAGCACTTACTAATCAGATATAGATAGGATGAGTCCTCCTGCCAGCATAAGTAGTGTGATTTTAAGTAACCATTCCGTTGTAGTTGGCACATTTACTAGTCGGATATAATTGTTCTGAGGAATCCCAAAACCCAGCAGTTGTTGGCACTTTTATCACATTCCATTGGAGTTGCAATACTTTCTAGGCAGGTATAGTATGACACAGATCCACCAGTTGTTGGCATTTTTAATTTACATTCCGTTGTATTTGAATCTGATTACTAGTCACATATTAAGTCAAATTTATAGCACTACTTTAGTTATGCTTGTCTATGATCAAGATACTGTGCTCCAAGTCGTCCATAACCGCGGACACGGCTTTTAGAAAGTTTTACCCTGCAGGGGTGCACAAATAGCAACACACACTCGATCAACCTCGGAAAAACCAACTCAAGACCCAACGAGGCTTTCATGACAAAGCAATCACATGATTCATAAATATTTCAGGGGGCCACCCCATTAAGCTACCCGCAACTAAGTTGGCCGTCTCCGAGACGGACCCAAGGTTTGCGCCAATGGCTGTAAACGACTGGGAACCCGAAAGTGTGACTGGGCTTGTCGATACTGCAAAAACACTCCGCAATCCTAAACAGTACAGGTGCTCCACGCACAATCTTAAATAAAGCAGTAAAGCATGGCATAAGTACATGATAGTAATAAAACCCCGAACTAGTTTGTGGTCCCAAGAAATAGAAATGAATCAAGCTCTGGCTCAGGGGGATCCCATAGGGTCTCCCGAATGTGGATAGTGCGAATAATCAAGGAACATGTATCAAGTACTCGGGGCCTACGGGACACAAGTGGGCATGAAAAACCAACTAACATATAATTGCCCACCGGTGCCACTTTTATTAGTTATCACAGCAATTTAATAGTTGTAATTAAAGACATGATCATCTTCACCATAAACATCTGCCAGCATTCCAACAACTGTGGTACTCGACAACACGAGACCGCACCTGGGCAAGCAACTACGACTCGTAAGGTCAGCTATCTACCAAACAACAGGTATTAGGAGGTGTCCATGGCAATATAGAGGGTGCACGGGATATAACTGATGCACGGAAACTAAAGTATCACGACACGGATAGCAATAGACCAACAGGAGGAAATAAAGACTATAAATACAAAATAGGTAGAAACGGGGAGAGATGCTCGCCTGGGAAACACTGCCGAAGGTTCATATCCGAAGAACTGTCGATACTCGCATCCACTCATCGGCCTAATCCGCGAAGAAGCAAACACTAGAAGAAACACCGGATGCACTATTTAATACTACGACAGAAGATCCGGCATGATTATGATATGATGCATGGCAAGGCGAAGATGCGATGCGATTAGGCAATATTAAGCGGAACCGGGGTCCCGACATTTACTTAGGTGGTTTAAGTTATTTATCTACCCTCAAAATTAAATGTTGTTTAACAAGATAAAACATGGCATGAGTGGGCGACTTCAAATTAAATGGATTAGGAAATCATTCCCACACATTCCATATGTTACTTTACATAGATGATATGCAAACTACCAATAACCCACATGATACATGATGCAAACAGGCATATTCATATACTATATATTGTCCAATAAAAAAAATACTCATCTCATCTATATGATTTGGATTTATAAAACTCAAGATATGATGGAAGGAAGAAATTACAAATTTAAAATAAAAAAAAACCAGAGACAAGGAGGGCAATAGGTCAGGACTAGGCAAAGGTTGGGAGTTTGATGCATGGATCAGTGGATTGAGGTGCTGGGCTATAGCCATTGATATGATGTTTGATTGGCGAAAATTGGTAGAACATATAGATAAAGAACCAATAAATTAGGAGACTGTTGTTCGATAGCCCAACAAAAATGATGGAATTGATTTGCGCCTGTGGGGTTTGGCTGAACTGTAAAACAGACTATAGACGACAGTTTACAAGCGACAAAGTTTAGAGTTTCAGACTACACTGATTCATCCTATGCATGCATGGCTGGTTTAGCTGTTTCAAAGAAATCAAAAACAGGTGGATCAAAAGAGGCTAGCTAGCTGAATTGAATTTTTGTAGATCAAAAGACGAGTACCATACTCAAACAATTTATCCCGAGAGTGTATAGCTAGCTAAGCATGTGAATCAAACAACTAGCTATCGAACTTGATCAGATGGACCAAACGCGCGGGCTGCTAGTAGTCGTGAGTGTGTGCGCGCGGGGGCAGATGAACCAGTGGCGATGCATCGCGCGGATAGGAACACCAACAACGACAGCTAAGAACGGCCAATTATAACGGTACGGAGACGAGGATCTAGCAACGGCTTTGACCGAGGAGTGGTTCAACCAGAATTCCAGGGAGTGGAGAAGCTCGAGGATGAGTTGGGCGTACCAAAGACACGCAGGACGCCGAGGACGACAAGGACACGGCGGCGCACACAAAGCATTCGGAAAAACTACACGACGTCGTTGGCATCGGAAATAAGATGGGAAAGAGGCAGAGGGAAGAGGATGCTCACCCAAATCTCGTTGTCAAGGGGATCGGCGCCGTAGAACTCCAGGAGGTTTGCCGGTTCACGGAGAAGCTTGCGGACAACCACGGTCCTCGTGGCCAAGGTGGGCGAGCCGGCAGTTGATGGGGACGGCAGCAAGAGGCAGAAGACGGCTGCGGGTTCCCGCGAGTGAGCTGGAACGTTGAGGACGGAACAGGACTACGGGGCAGAGGCGCACTCCTGCGATCGATAGCGCAGCGGCGGGGTCATGGGCTCCCTAGCGAGTGAGACAGAGACAGAAAGGAGGAGGCGGCTCGTTGGAGGGGATCGACCTGGGCATCATGGTCGCGTGCGTGGTAGGTGGCGTGTGGCGTGTGCATGGTGGAGTGGACAAGGAAGAGCTTGGTAGAACGGTGGGGAATTTTGGCAATATCTAGATCTCAGATTTGGGGGGTTAAGGTTTGGAAAGGAGAAAGAAGGGGATTAGGATATTTATCTAGTCTAAAGTAGACTAGATGAGACTAGTTTTAGGCTAAACCTTTAGACGGACCTTTTGCCTATTTTATTTTTAGTAAAATAAGAAAACCTTTTATGGTCACGTGACAGACCGAAAAATATTGTTTTGTTTTAAAATAACAAAGAGAGATGACGACTTAATATATATTATACCGTACGGATATTTTAGAAAAATAAAATACGGTGTTTCTAAAAATGCTCTTAGGCTTAGGAAAAAGCACAAAAAATGCATGATATGGTTTGAACTAATGAGAGAGACAATGAGGTTACTTTTAGGATTTAAACAAATGAAAAGCTCAAAGAATTCTGAACAAGAAGAACGTTACACAGGAAGATGGTGTAGATAGATAGAGACAAGAGCACTAGGATTTAAATAGAACAAACTTGAATGGATAAACCACACATTCCTATGGGCATGATTTAAATCCAAAGCAAATAAATAAGAACCCATATGGATAATGTATGGTATATTTTAGGCAAGATAATATGGATAATATATGATGGCAAGGATCCACACAAATACATATGGAATAATTAAATCCAAGCAAATTGAAGAAACCCATATGGTACCATGTGTGGTGGAATATGGAGATAATTCATATGGACCAGATGTAGCAACATGTTAGTGATAGAAATGAAAATGAAGAGATATGCCCTCAGCTCAAATTGGGCACTTAGCATATATCAAAAATCAAATACAATTTAGTAAGAACCCAAAATCAAAGACATGTATAATGGATAGGAACAAATGCAAGCTAATAATAAAAGGCAAGATTTAATATGATGCCCAAATGCAATGTGGCATGATGACAAGAGCATGCGGTCATGATGATGCAGAAAGTAAAACAACACGCGATTTTCTAGTAGTGGTTTTACCGGGATGCTACAATTCGACACCACTAACAATGGATCTCGCCCTCGAGATCCGCCTCATGGTACCAGAAGGCCGACGATCTGAATCTTCTCCTTTGTATAGATCCACGCGACACCACTAACAAGGATCCTTTCTACATGTCGAAATCGACAACACCACCAACAAGGGTCGTTTCTCAAGGTCGACGAGAGAACACTCAGGAGAACAAAGGACGAAGATAAAGGTATCAAAAGATAAGGCCACCTTTTACTTCCATGGAAGGAGTAAAATTGCTGGATTCACCGATTCGATGCATAAGAGCGAATGATAAGAGTAGTCGGATGGTGATCAGTCCATCGCGCACTCAAACCATTACTCTGCACATGAATAAGAGAATTATGCAACCAACTCTCGGAATTAGACTGAAGATTTCGACAATCGAGGTTCGGAACAAAGGAGGAATGCAGACTCTGCATCGGATCTGACGTAGATGATGTCGTTGTGTCGGAAAACACCGGAAGGCACAAACAAGGAACAAAGAATGGTACCACAGATAAATGATCACTCAGATAACATGAAGTCCGGAGGTAAAAACACCGTTGCCAAAGGAGGAAGCGAAACCCTGAAGGTATGACGGAACCCAACCACGAGAAATCCTAGACTTGAAGAAAGGTAAGAGAGAAGATTTAAAACACGCAGAGGTAAGAGGAGAATAGCAGAGGGGTAAGGAGTAAAAGCAGACCTAATCAGATCTATCCAACCGATTTTGCAAAATAGTTTTGACACTCTAGATCGGCCGTTAGCTAGGTTATCCTACAGGATGGACCAGTGGGGTATCGTAACTGTTGAGCTCTGATACCACTCTGTAACACCATCTAATTGGCCATATGCAAGTATTAGCGCTTCCTGTCAAACCCGCATAGAAACGATTCATGGACGCCCGCCAGGCACTTTCGTGCGGGTGGAAAACGAAGTAATACCATTACACAACAATCCTCGATGGGACCCACGGAACAGATATATATACAACATGACTCCAAGAGTCAAGAAAACAGATATACTCTACAAAGATCCAAATCACCTTGAAAACGATACAGCGTCCGAGTACGGACAATATGCAAATGGGGCTAAGAGCCTTGAAGAATAACCAATGGCGTCCATAACCCTGCCCAGACCAAGCCGGAAGGGTAACCCTGCTAACGACGTCGAACTCGAACCTGCTAAAACAAAAGGGGTGCCGACAAAGGGCAAAGGAAAAAGAGGAGCGTCAGTACTGAGGCCAGTACACGGCAAGGCTAGAATTCGGCGGCTCTCGCCTACATAGGTATGGTGGACTGAAGCGGCAGCGCGGCATGTACTAAACAACCTATAGAGACTCGATTCAACTGACGGCTATTAGAGAGGGATAAGAAAGACCTATTCGGGACCAACCTGATACTAACACCAATCATACCCATCCTGGTATTTCCCCCTCGAGACCAAACGAGGAAGTCAAACCGAGGAACTCACACAGTTGGCAGTTTTATTCATTCCATTATAGTTGAAGCTCTGACTAATCAGATATAGATAGGATGAGTCCTCCTGCCAGCATAAGTAGTGGGCAATTTTAAGTAACCATTCCGTTGTAGTTGGTACATTTACTAGTCGGATATAATTGTTCTGAGGAATCCCAAAACCCAACAGTTGTTGGCACTTTTATCACATTCCATTGGAGTTGCAATACTTACTAGGCAGATATAGTATGACACAGATCACCACAGATCCACCAGTTGCTGGCATTTTTAATTTACATTCCGTTGTATTTGAATCTGATTACTAGTCACATATTAAGTCAAATTTATAGCACTACTTTAGTTATGCTTGTCTATGATTAAGATACTCTACTCCAAGTCGTCCATAACCACGGACACGGCTTTCAGACAGTTTTACCCTGCAGGGGTGCAAAAATAGCAACACACACTCGATCAACCTCGGAAAAACCAACTCAAAACCCAACGAGGCTTTCACGATAAAGCAATCACAGGATTCATAAATATTTCAGGGGGCCACCCCATTAAACTACCCGCAACGAAGTTGGACGGCTCCGAGACGGACCCAAGGTTTGCCCCAATGGCTGTAAACGACTAGGAACCCGAAAGTGTGTCTAGGCTTGTCGATACCACGAAAACACTCCGCAATCCTAAACAGTACAGGTGCTCCACGCACAATCTTTAATAAAGCAGTAAAGCATGGCATAAGTACAGGATAGTAATAAAACCCTAAACTAGTTTGTGGCCCCAAGAAATAGAAATGAATCAAGCTCTGGCTCAGGGGGATCCCATAGGGTCTCCCGGATGTGGATAGTGCGAATAATCAAGGAACAGGTATCAAGTACTCGGGGCCTACGGGACACAAGTGGGCATGAAAAACCAACTAACATATAATTGCCCACCGATGCCACTTTTACTAGTTATCACATCAATTTAATAGTTGTAATTAAAGACATGATCATCTTCACCATAAACATCTACCAGCATGCCAACAACGGTGGTACTCGACAACACGAGACTGCACCTGGGCAAGCAACTACGACTCGCAAGGTCAGCTATCTACCAAACAATAGGTATTAGGAGGTGTCCATGGCAATATAGAGGTTGCACGGGATATAACTGATGCACGGAAACTAAAGCATCGCGACACGGATAGCAATAGATCAACATGAGGAAATAAAGACTATAAATACAAAATAGGTAGAAAGGGGGAGAGATGCTCGCCTGGGAAACACTACCGAAGGTTCATATCCGAAGAACTTGTCGATACTCGCATCCACTCATCGGCCTAATCCGCGAAGAAGCAAACACTAGAAGAAACACGGGATGTACTATTTAATACTACGACAGAATATCCGACATGATTATGATATGATGCATGGCATGGCGAAGATGCGATGCGATTAGGCAATATTAAGCGGAACCGGAGTCCCGACATTTACTTAGGTGGTTTAAGTTATTTATCTACCCCTCAAAATTAAATGTTGTTTAACAAGATAAAGCATGGCATGAGTGAGCGACTTCAAATTAAATGGAATAGGAAATCATTCCCACACATTCCATGTATTACTTTACATAGATGATATGCAAACTACCAATAACCCACATGATACATGATGCAAACAGGCATATTCAGATACTATATATTGTCCAATAAAAAAATACTCATCTCATCTATATGATTTGGATTTATAAAACTCAAGATATGATGGAAGGAAGAAATTACAAATTTAAAAGAAAAAAAAACCAGACACAAGGAGGGCAATAGGTCAGGACTAGGCAAAGGTTGGGAGTTTGATGCATGGATTAGTGGATTGGAGGTGCTGGGATATAGCCATTGATATGATGTTTGATTGGCGACAATTGGTAGAACGTACAGATAAATAAGCAATAAATTAGGAGACTGCTGTTCGATAGCCCAACAAAAATGATGGAATTGATTTGCGCCTGTGGGGTTTGGCTGAACCGTAAAACAGACTATAGACGGCAGTTTACAAGCGGCAAAGTTTAGAGTTTCAGACTACACTGATTCATCCTGATTCATCCTGTGCATGCATGGCTGGTTTAGCTGTTTCAAAGAAATCGAGAGCAGGTGGATCAAAAGAGGCTAGCTAGCTGAATTGAATTGTTGTAGATCAAAAGACGAGTACCATACTCAAACAATTTATCCTGAGAGTGTATAGCTAGCTAAGCAGGTGAATCAAGCAGCTAGCTATCTAACTTGATCAGATGGACACACACGCGCGGGATGCTAGTAGTCGTGAGTGTGCGCGCGCGGGGGCAGATGAACCAGTGGCGATGCATCGCGCGGATAGGAACGCCAACAACGACAGCTAAGAACGGCCAATTCTGACGGTACAGAGACGAGGATCTAGCAACGGCTTTGACCGAGGAGTGGTTCAACCGGAATTCCAGGGAGTGGAGAAGCTCGAGGATGAGTTGGGCGTACCAAAGACACGCAGGACGCCGAGGACGACAAGGACACGGCGGCGCACACAAAGCGTTCGGAAAAACTACACGACGTCGTTGGCATCGGAAATAAGATGGGAAAGAGGCAGAGGGAAGAGGATGCTCACCCAAAGCTCGTTGTCAAGGGGATCGGCGCCGCAGAACTCCAGGAGGATTCCCGGTTCACGGAGAAGCTTGCGGACAACCACGGTCCTCGTGGCCAAGGTGGGCGAGCCGGCAGTTGATGGGAATGGCAGCAAGAGGCAGAAGACGGCCGCGGGTTCCCGCGAGTGAGCTGGAATGTTGAGGACGGAACAGGACTACAGGGCAGAGGCGCACTCCTGCGATCGACAAAGCAGCGGCGGGGTCCTGGGCTCCCTAGCGAGCGAGACAGAGACGGACGAGAGGAGGCGGCTCGTTGGAGGGGATAGACCTGGGCATCGTGGTCGCGTGCGTGGTAGGTGGCGTGTGGCGTGTGCACGGTGGAGTGGACAAGGAAGAGCTTGGTAGAAAGGTGGGGAATTTTGGCAATATCTAAATCTCAGATTTGGGGGGTTAAGGTTTGGAAAGGAGAAAGAAGGGGATTAGGATATTTATCTACTCTAAAGTAGACTAGATGAGACTAGTTTTAGACTAAAACTTTAGACGGACCTTTTGCCTATTTTATTTTTAGTAAAATAAGAAAACCTTTTATGGTCACGTAACACACCGAAAAATATTGTTTTGTTTTAAAATAACAAAGAGAGATGACGGCTTAATATATATTATACCGTACGGATATTTTAGAAAAATAAAATACGGTGTTTCCAAAAATGCTCTT
This sequence comes from Avena eriantha, assembly GCA_910589775.1. Classification (NCBI taxonomy): domain Eukaryota; kingdom Viridiplantae; phylum Streptophyta; class Magnoliopsida; order Poales; family Poaceae; genus Avena; species Avena eriantha. The sequence goes on along the minus strand of OU342746.1, from coordinate 226,273,429 downwards.
AGGCTTAGGAAAAAGCACAAAAAATGCATGATATGGTTTGAACTAATGAGAGAGACAATGAGGTTACTTTTAGGATTTAAACAAATGAAAAGCTCAAAGAATTCTGAACAAGAAGAATGGTACACAGGAAGATGGTGTAGATAGATAGAGACAAGAGCACTAGGATTTAAATAGAACAAACTTGAATGGATAAACCACACATTTCTATGTGCATGATTGAAATCCAAAGCAAATAAATAAGAACCCATATGGACAATTTATGGTATATTTTAGGCAAGATAATATGGATAATATATGATGGCAAGGATCCACACAATTACATATGGAATAATTAAATCCAAGCAAATTGAAGAAACCCATATGGTACCATGTGTGGTGGAATATGGAGAAAATTCATATGGACCAGATGTAGCAACATGTTAGTGATGGAAATGAAAATGAAGAGATATGCCCTCAGCTCAAATTGGGCACTTAGCATATATCAAAAATCAAATACAATTTAGTAAGAACCCAAAATCAAAGACATGTATAATGGATAGGAACAAATGCAAGCTAATAATAAAAGGCAAGATTTAATATGATGTCCAAATGCAATGTGGCATGATGACAAGAGCATGCGGTCATGATGATGCAGAAAGTAAAACAACACGCGATTTTCTAGTAGTGGTTTTACCGGGATGCTACAATTCGACACCACTAACAATGGATCTCGCCCTCGAAATCCGCCTCTTGGTACTGGAAGGCCGACGATCTGAATCTTCTCGCTTTGTATAGATCCCCGCGACACCACTAACAAGGATCCTTTCTTCATGTCGAAATGGACAACACCACCAACAAGGGTCGTTGCTCAAGGTCGACGAGAGAACACTCAGGAGAACAAAGGACGAAGATAAAGGTATCAAAAGATAAGGCCACTTTTTACTACCGTGGAAGGAGTAAAATTGCTGGATTCGTCGATTCGATGCATACGAGCGAATGATAAGAGTAGTCAGATGGTGATCAGTCCATCGCGCACTCAAACCATTACTCTACACATGAATAAGAGAATTATGCAACCAACTCTCGGAATTAGACTGAATATCTCGACAATCGAGGTTCGGAACAAAGGAGGAATGCAGACTCTGCATCGGATCTGACGTAGATGATGTCGTCACGTTGGAAAACACCGGAAGGCACAAACAAGGAAGAAAGAATGGTACCACAGATAAAGGATCACTCAGATAACATGAAGTCCGGAGGTAAAAACACCGTTGCCAAAGGAGGAAGCGAAACCCTGAAGGTATGACGGAACCCAACCACGAGAAATCCTGGACTTGAAGAAAGGTAAGAGAGCAGATTTAAAACACGCAGAGGTAAGAAGAGAATAGCAGAGGGGTAAGGAGTAAAAGCAGACCTAATCAGATCTATCCAACCGATTTTGCAAAATAGTTTTGACACTCTACATCGCCCATTAGCTAGGTTATCCTACAGGCTGGACCAGTGGGGTATCGTAATTGTTGAGCTCTGATACCACTCTGTAACACAATCTAATCGGCCCTATGCAAGTATTAGCGCTTCCCGCCAAACCCGCATAGAAACGATTCAAGGACGCCCACCAGGCACTTTCGTGCGGGTGGAAAACGAAGTAATACCATTACACAACAGTCCTCGATGGGACCCATAGAACAGATATATATACAACATGACTCCAAGAGTCAAGAATACAGATATACACTACAAAGATCCAAATCACCTTGAAAACGATACAGCGTCCGAGTACGGACAAGATGCAAATGGGGCTAAGAGCCCTGAAGAATAACCAATGGCGTCCATAACCCTGCCCAGGCCAAGTCGGAAGGGTAACCCTGCTAACAACGTCGAACTCGAACATGCTAAAACAAAAGGGGTGCTGACAAAGGGCAAAGGAAAAAGAGGAGCGTCAGTACTGAGGCCAGTACACGGCGAGGCTAGAATTCAGCGGCTCTCCCCTACATAGGTATGGTGGACTGAAGCGGCAGTGCAACATGCACTAAACAACCTATAGAGACTCGATTCAACTGACGGCTATTAGAGAGCGATAAGAAAGACCTATTGGGGACCAACCTGATACTAACACCAATCATACCCATCCTAGTATTTCCCCCTCGAGACCAAAGGAGGAAGTCAAACCGAGGAACTCACACAGTTGGCAGTTTTATTCATTCCATTATAGTTGAAGCTCTTACTAATCAGATATAGATAGGATGAGTCCTCCTGCCCGCATAAGTAGTGGACAATTTTAAGTAACCATTCCGTTGTAGTTGGTACATTTACTAGTCGGATATAATTGTTCTGAGGAATCCCAAAACCCAGCAGTTGTTGGCACTTTTATCACATTCCATTGGAGTTGCAATACTTACTAGGCAGGTATAGTATGACACAGATCACCACTGATCCACCAGTTGTTGGCATTTTTAATTTACATTCCGTTGTATTTGAATCTGATTACTAGTCACATATTAAGTCAAATTTATAGCACTACTTTAGTTATGCTTGTCTATGATCAAGATATTGTGCTCCAAGTCGTCCATAACCGCGGACACGGCTTTCAGAAAGTTTTACCCTGCAGCGGTGCACAAATAGCAACACACACTCGATCAACCTCGGAAAAACTAACTCAAAACCCAACGAGGCTCTCACGACAAAGCAATCACAAGATTCATAAATATTTCAGGGGGCCACCCCATTAAGCTACCCGCAACGAAGTTGGCCGGCTCCGAGACGGACCCAAGGTTTGCGCCAATGGCTGTAAACGACTGGGAACCGAAAGTGTGACTGGGCTTATCGATACCACGAAAACACTCCGCAATCCTAAACAGTACAGGTGCTCCAGGCACAATCTTAAATAAAGCAGTAAAGCATGGCATAAGTACAGGATAGTAATAAAACCCCAAACTAGTTTGTGGTCCCAAGAAATAGAAATGAATCAAGCTCTGGCTCAGGGGGATCCCATAGGGTCTCCCGGATGTGGATAGTGCGAATAGTCAAGGAACAGGTATCAAGTACTCGGGGCCAACGGGCACAAGTGGGCATGAAAAACCAACTAACATATAATTGCCCACTGGTGCCACTTTCATTAGTTACCACAGCAATTTAATAGTTGTAATTAAAGACATGATCATCTTCACCATAAACATATGCCAGCATTCCAACAACTGTGGTACTCGACAACACGAGACCGCACCTAGGCAAGCAACTACGACTCGCAAGGTCAGCTATCTACCAAACAATAGGTATTAGGAGGTGTCCATGGCAATATAGAGGCTGCACGGGATATAACTGATGCACGGAAACTAAAGCACCACGACACGGATAGCAAGGGATCAACAGGAGGAAATAAAGACTATAAATACAAAATAGGTAGAAAGGGGGAGAGATGCTCGCCTGGGAAACACTACCGAAGGTTCATATCCGAAGAACTTGTCGATACTCGCATCCACTCATCGGCCTAATCCGCGAAGAAGCAAACACTAGAAGAAACACCGGATGCACTATTTAATACTACGACAGAAGATCCGGCATGATTATGATATGATGCATGGCAAGGCGAAGATGCGATGCGATTAGGCAATATTAAGCGGAACCGGGGTCCCGACATTTACTTAGGTGGTTTAAGTTATCTATCTACCCTCAAAATTAAATGTTGTTTAACAAGATAAAACATGGCATGAGTGAGCAACTTCAAATTAAATGGATTAGGAAATCATTCCCACACATTCCATATGTTACTTTACATAGATGATATGCAAACTACCAATAACCCACATGATACATGATGCAAACAGGCATATTCAGATACTATATATTGTCCAATAAAAAAATACTCATCTCATCTATATGATTTGGATTTATAAAACTCAAGATATGATGGAAGGAAGAAATTACAAATTTAAAAGAAAAAAACCGGAGACAAGGAGGGCAATAGGTAAAGACTAGGCAAAGGTTGGGAGTTTGATGCATGGATCAGTGGATTGGAGGTGCAGGGCTATAGACATTGATATGATGTTTGATTGGCGACAATTGGTAGAACGTACAGATAAAAAACCAATAAATTAGGAGACTCATGTTCGATAGCCCAAAAAAATGATGGAATTGATTTGCGCCTGTGGGGTTTGGCTGAACTGTAAAACAGACTATAGACGACAGTTTACAAGCGGCAAAGTTTAGAGTTTCAGACTACACTGATTCATCCTATGCATGCATGGCTGGTTTAGCTGTTTCAAAGAAATCAAAAACAGGTGGATCAAAAGAGGCTAGCTAGCTGAATTGAATTGTTGTAGATCAAAAGACGAGTACCATACTCAAACAATTTATCCCGAGAGTGTATAGCTAGCTAAGCAGGTGAATCAAACAGCTAGCTATCTAACTTGATCAGATGGACACACACGCGCGGGCTGCTAGTAGTCGTGAGTGTGCGCGCGCGGGGGCAGTTGAACCAGTGGCGATGCATCGCATGGACAGGAACGCTAACAACGACAGCTAAGAACGGCCAATTCTGACGGTACGGAGACAAGGATCTAGCAACGGCTTTGACTGAGGAGTGGTTCAACCAGAATTCCAGGGAGTGGACAAGCTCGAGGATGAGTTGGGCGTACCAAAGACACGCAGGACGCCGAGGACGATAAGGACACGACAACACACACAAAGCGTTCGGAAAAACTACACGACGTCGTTGGCATCGGAAATAAGATGGGAAAGAGGCAGAGGGAAGAGGATGCTCACCCAAAGCTCGTTGTCAAGGGGATCGGCGCCGCAGGACTCCAGGAGGATTGCCGGTTCATGGAGAAGCTTGCGGACAACCACGATCCTCGTGGCCAAGGTGGGCGAGCCGGCAGTTGATGGGCACGGCAGCAAGAGGCAGAAGACGGCTGCGGGTTCCCGCGAGTGAGTTGGAACGTTGAGGACGGAACAGGACTACGGGGCAGAGGTGCACTCCTGCGATCGACAGAGCAGCGGCGGGGTCCTGGGCTCCCTAGCGAGCGAGATAGAGACGGACGAGAGGAGGCGGCTCGTTGGAGGGGATCGACCTGGGCATCGTGGTCGCGTGCGTGGTAGGTGGCGTGTGGCGTGTGCATGGTGGAGTGGACAAGGAAGAGCTTGGTAGAAAGGTGGGAAATTTTGGCAATATCTAGATCTCAGATTTAGGGGGTTAAGGTTTGGAAAGGAGAAAGAAGGGGATTATGATATTTATCTAGTCTAAAGTAGACTAGATGAGACTAGTTTTAGGCTAAAACTTTAGACGGACCTTTTGCCTATTTTATTTTTAGTAAAATAAGAAAACCTTTTATGGTCACGTAATAGACCGAAAAATATTGTTTTGTTTTAAAATTAAAAAAAGAGATGACGGCTTAATATATATTATACCGTACGGATATTTTAGAAAAATAAAATACGTTGTTTCCAAAAATGCTCTTAGGCTTAGGAAAAATCACAAAAAAAATGCATGATATGGTTTGAACTAATGAGAGAGACAATGAGGTTACTTTTAGGATTTAAACAAATGAAAAGCTCAAAGAATTCTGAACAAGAAGAACGGTACACAGGAAGATGGTGTAGATAGATAGAGACAAGAGCACTAGGATTTAAATAGAACAAACTTGAATGGATAAACCACACATTCCTATGGGCATGATTGAAATCCAAAGCAAATAAATAAGAACCCATATGGACAATGTATGGTATATTTTAGGCAAGATAATATGGATAATATATGATGGCAAGGATCCATACAAATACATATGGAATAATTAAATCCAAGCAAATTGAAGAAACCCATATGGTACCATGTGTGGTGGAATATGGACCAGATGTAGCAACATGTTAGTGATGGAAATGAAAATGAAGAGATATGCCCTCAGCTCAAATTGGGCACTTAGCATATATCAAAAATCAAATACAATTTAGTAAGAACCCAAAATCAAAGACATGTATAATGGATAGGAACAAATGCAAGCTAATAATAAAAGGCAAGATTTAATATGATGCCCAAATGCAATGTGGCATGATGACAAGAGCATGCGATCATGATGATGCATAAAGTAAAACAACACGCGATTTTCTAGTAGTGGTTTTACCGGGATGCTACACTATTACATTGGTTTGGCTAAAGGAGTTTGACTTCTGCTGAGTGGTTTCTAGAGTTCACATGAGAACAATGAAAGTTCAATTAACTGATCGACCTTCATTGTAAACACTAGAACAATAGTCTCACTCTGTCACCAAATGAATACTTTGACACATTATGGGATAATGGTGTAAATGTAAAAATTAGGAAGACATTAATAATTTTCAGAAGGGCATACAGATCTGGTGAAACAGATAAAGGACAGAACATTTTCCATGAGCAAGCATGCTTATTCATAACATCATATGATGTTATGACCTGCATGAATGCAAGATATATTATTTGTACTCTAGGGAAAGTGGGCTACTGAAAGAGATATGCCTTAGAGGCAAATAATATATGGGTTTTATAATCATATCTCAATTAGTTCGTAATAGTTTCATATTGTGCTATAATTGTATCAAGCGGAAACATTGATACAGGTGTGGTGTGAAACAGACTCAGTCCCTAGTAGCCTCTATTTATACTAGTTCGTTGGGCAACCGATGACCAAGGTTTCCTGATCATGGAGCATTTATGCTAGTTGACAACGGAGCCATATATGATATGATGGACATTTCCCAAAGATAGTTATTGCAGAACGATCAAATCACAAGGTTCATTGTTGCAATAGTTAAAGTGTAGTTTCCTTCTCCTTATACCCTGATATCATATTAATCACTATCTCCCGCGGTTGCGTTGATCACATCAACAGTCATGTCCGTAACTAGGTGCCATAAAGGTGTGCGTCAGGTATTCTAGAGGAATAGTTGAGGCCTATGTTATCAAGATCGGGATTTTTTCACCCGCGTGATGGGAAGTACACACGGCCGACTTGGTGAGATTACATCCATAATGTTGCAACATTTGACTAGGTCACGGGGATGGAATATCACGGGAACAAGTGAAACAGAACTTGTCAGTAACAAGATTGAACATGGTATATGATACTGATGATCAGATCTCAGACAAGTTGTATCAAAGAAACAAAGGGATTTGGACTCGATGTTTACAGTTCAAACGACATCGTCTTCATGGAATGCAGAAGGGTCATTATGGGCATCCTGGTCCTGCTAATGATCATTGATATGAGAGGCGTCTCGACCATGTCTATGATGTTCCTCGTGCCATTGGGGAAATACACTTAAAGATACTGACATAGGTATGCCCAACAGGCACCCAACTACAGCCTACCTGGTGCGGCTCAACGGACAGCCCACTCGACTAGCTGCCAAGGTACACGAAGCCCAAGACAGTTCGGGTTGTGTGAAGCCCATATGGATACCAACTCAAAGTGCGCAAGACAAGGAAGCTCAAAACTAGAGTCTGACTCCAACTTGTAACCAACTCTCATGGGTACCTGAGACCTAGCATCCCCATATATAAAGGCTAGGAGCGTCCAATGAGGAGGGAGATCCCACAATAGACAATATATCTAGACATCGCAACCCTAGTTCATACACCGCCAGATTGCATGGTGTCCACCCCTTTAACCTTTGGTTCTCCATCAACCAAGAGCAGACAAGCAGGAGTAGGGTTTTCCCTCCAGGGGTATGTGGGTAAACCTCGTGTCCCCGTGTTGCTTCTCTATTAGTCGAATAAGATCTCTAGTGCACCCGTCTTCCTCAAACCCAAGTCCATTAACAATGGGAATTAATGAGTTAACCCCTCGTCAGGTACGATGAGCAAGAGATCTTCTGTAATAAGGAATCATAGTAGAGAGAAAACCGGAATCATTCCAAAGAGAAAAGTTCTAAAGTTGTTCAGAGAAAGAGAAAGGAAAAAAGGGATCGAAAAGTGTTTCGGGTAGATATGCATTTATTATATGGTAATTATGAATTAATATATATTAAATTAAAATTTATAGGGTAACTTTCTCAATAGGCCAAAACTCCTGAGGGAATTGGCCCAGGAGGAAGCCACCCCGTAAAAGGACAAAGAACAACCACAACTATTGGGACGGTTTTGACCCAGCCTAGGCAGATGGAGGGCAGCCAGGCGCAAAGCGCCACACGGGCGGTAGCCAACAGGCCAGCACCATGGGCTACAACCACCGGGCCCACCCGGGCAGGCGGGGCGAGCGCTGGCGGGCTGCGCGCGGGTGGCCGACCCACCCGACTGCCGCTGACTCGCACTAGCAGGACAAGCGCGTGCGGGGCCCCCACCCTGGGCCGCACTGCCGCTGCCTCGCGCTGGGCCGTGCGAAAGCCATCCCACTTAGGGTCCGGCTGCTGCTGTGTTGTGGGTGTTGGGTTGGGCGCCTTAGGCCCAGGCAGCTACTCCTCCCCTTTTATTCCTTTGTCGTCATTTCTTTAGTCCCACATGGGGCACCCAATGGTCGAGGTACATGCCCTCCCATTTATATAAAGGTGTTTTTCGTGAGAGAACCAAATCCAAGTTGGTGAAGATCGTGATTTGAGCTGGCATAGTAGTTATTACCTTTGCAATTGCAGTGCCCATGGGTGGGAATAAACACACCAATTGAAATATTCTCTGAGGCACTTCCTCAGGGAAATCTCTCTCTCTTGTTGTCCTCTCGCGATGGAGCCGTCCCAAGAAGGATGGTGCCTGCAAGAGACAACGCATATGCAACACGTTATTGGGTTGCAGGGATTCTAGCTAGGGGATCTACTTCCGCACTCCTGGCAAGGATCAGGGAACCGGAGGTCGTCATCATATACCGTATGTGTATGAAACCTCGAGGGTGCTACTGATACGTCCATTTTGCATCACTATTCTATATCATAATTTACTATTATTCATTGATATATTTCATATTAATAGGTGTTACTTATGTAATTTCATCTGTTTTTCATGGTTGATGACTTTTTGAGCATGGACCGCTGTAGTCAGGAATATGATGGAAAAGGTGTTGTTTGGAGGCAAAATTCGCGAAGATCAGAAAATCCTGGAAAATATATGGAAAATCCAATTTTTCCAGAAGACGAAGACTGCCAGAAGGAGGAGTGGAGATGGGCCACAGAGGGCCCACACCACCCCCTAGTGCGGGCCACCCTAAGTCGTGCCACCAGGTGGTGTGGCCCCCCTGGCCCACCTCCAGCTCTCCCCTCAAGCGTATATTATCTCCACAAAACCCTAATACCTGGGGAGTTACCACAGAAAGATTCTGCCGCCTCTGCGGGGTGGAAAACACCGAGAGAGAAAGATCTCTCCGGCAGACAGATTTCTGCCGGGGGAATTCCTTCCCGGAAAGGGGAGATCGTCGCCATCAACACCACCATCAAGCTGGACTTTATCGGGATCATCATCATCATCACCATCTCTCCATCATCACCATCATCACCATCAGCACCATCATCACCATCTCCATATTGTTGTAACAATTGGGTTGAATCTTGCATAGTTCTTAGGGGAAACTTTCCCGGTGTTGATTACTCTTTGTAGTTGATGCTATTGAGTGGAACCATTGAATTATTGTTTATGTTCAGATTGTTATACATCATTATTCCATCTCTGATCATGATCCATATGATGTCTTGTGAGTAGTTCGTTTTGTTCTTGATGACATGGGAGAAGTCATGTTGTTAGTAGTGGAGTTGTGTTGAGAAAGATTCAATAGTTTGATATTTAAGTTGTGGTGTACTTCTTCTAGTGGTGTCATGTGAACGTCGACTACATGACACTTCACCTATATGGGCCTAGGGGAATGCATTGTGTATTTTGCTACTAATCGTAGGGGTTGCCGGAGTGACATAAACTTGAACCCCCGTTAGGAAACCATTGCACAAGGGACGTCAGGGTCTTAGAGTTTAAAGCTGTGGTTAGGTTTCTACCTTAATTACTTTCTTGTACTTACGGATGTTTGCAAGGGGTATAATCACAAGTATGTATTAGTCCTATGAAGGTCGGTACATTAGCACAGGTTCACCCACACAACACTTAGCGAACTAAAGAAGATTAATCAACTATATGAAGCGAAAGCACTTGGCAGAACTCCCGTGTGTCCTCGAGAACGTTTGGTCATCTTAAGTAATACAACTGGCTTGTCCTTTGCTGAATAAAGGATTGGGCCACTTGCTGCGTTTATTCTTATTGTCTTTTATTTACTCGTACTTTATTTACCTGCATTATCAAAAACCCCTAAAAATCCGTTTGCTAAGTATTTGCAGAGAATTTCTGATCCATACCACTAGCCAGCACCTTCTGCTCCTCGTTGGGTTCAACACTCTTACTTATCGAAAATACTGCGATACACTCCCTATACTTTTGGGTCATCAAGACTACTTTCTGGCGCCGTTGCCAGGGAGTGAAGCGCTATTGGAGAGTGGAACTGGTAAAGGAAACCTCTACTGTGAGTATTGTTTATTTCTGTTAGTTGCTTTATTTTCAATATGGATAATTCGCTGAGTTTCTTATTTCGTAATGCTACTACCACTGCTAAGGTAGTAGATGAACCACCACCTACTGAGAATGATGCTTTTAAAATAGCTACGAGAATTATTGATCGTGTTATAGATAACTACTATGTTGGGGATGGAACTGTCCATCCCGGTGATCATTTACTCTTTATACATGAATTCTGCGGGTTGTTCAAGTGTGCAGGTATTACTACAGATCAAGTTAAGAAGAAGTTATTCTCATTATCGCTGAAAGGAAGAGCTAAGGAATGGTATAAGCTGCTGAAGAATGGTCAAGCTCTTGAATGGGAGGAAATAGTACCTCTCTTTTATTCAAAGTTTTATCCTCCTAGTGAGATTCATAAAGATCAGAATCAAATATACAACTTTTGGCCTCTTGATGGAGAGAGTACAACTCAAGCCTGGGGGAGATTGAAGTTACTAATGCTCAAATGTCCCATTCATGAGCTCCCCAACAATATTATTATCAATAACTTTTATGCACGGCTTTCTCTTCATGATATGGATTTATTGGATGCTTCTTGTGCGGGATCATTCACTCGCATGGAAGAAGAAGCTAAATGGGATCTTCTAGACCGTATTCAAGACAATGCTGAAGTTTGGGAGAATGACAAAGGTAGAAAGTCAGGTATAAATTATGATTATGAATGCATTGAATCTTTTATGGGGACTGATGACTTTCGAAATATTAAAAATGCTTATGGTCTAGACTATCAAGCTATTGCAACTTATTTTAAGGCTTTTGCTTCCTATCTTGAAGTGCCTAGAAAGAAGTGGAATAAGTATCATGAACCATATAAAGATGTTGCTAAGAGTGTTCCTGCAAGAAATACTGAAGTTTATACTACTAATCATGTTGTACCTGAACCTTACATTGAGAAAATGCCTTTCCCAGTTAAGATAAAGAAACATTCTATGATAGCTAGTATGGTTAATGAAAGTACAAATAAATCTGTTGAACCTGATAAACAAATGGATGATGAAACTATAATAGCAAATGTGAAAGACTTTGTCACTAAATATGTAGAAGAGGGACACACTATCCTTGGTAAGGATACCTCTAATATTGTTTCACAAAGTAGTGTTATAAGAACTAGTATTCCTATGTTTTCTGTTAGAATAAGTGATCATTGTTACGATGGTCCTTGTGATAGTTATATTGTTAAGTTTATGCATGATACTGAAAATTATTATGAGAGGGAAGACTGTTCTTATGCATCTCAATAATATCAAGTTTCCTCATTTTATGCTTAAAGTTTTTATGTTGCACTTGTTTTGCCTTCCTATGCTAGTAGCCTCTAGTTTCAACAACTTGTTTGTTTACAAAATTCCCTTGCATAGGAAGTGGGTTAGACTTAAACATGTGTATTTTTGCTTCTTAATGCTCTCTTTCACTTCAATTCATATTCCTAAGTGAGCATCATCAAAATTATCATGCCTATCTTAATGGATATAAAGAAAGAGCTTTTTGGGAGATAACCCAATTTATTTGTGTTTTCGGTTTGTTTTTGTTTTTCTTTGAGTCTTGGAAGTTATTAATTCCGTAATAACCTCTCCTTATCCTTTTTGTTTGGTTTTTGTGTCAAGATCAACCTCTAATGAGAGAGAAGTAAGATTTGGGGAAGTTGCTTTTCCGAAACAGATTTTTGTGTTTCACCGTAAAAATTCGTGAGAGATCTTTGTATGTCTGATTGAGCTGTAATGTTTTGTGCTTTTGCCCCAGGTTGTTATTTAACTTTCATAGTTTCGCACTTTTTGATTTGAGCAACAGAATATTTTCGAAAAAATTGATCTTTACCTGCTGGTCTGTTTTGACAGATTTTGCCACTCTTGCATTTGCTTCTTTAATCGATTTCCTTTTTCAATTCTTTTTAGGTTTTCGGAAGGAGTTGCTACAGTAGCTTATGGTTTAATGGATTTCGGTTGAATTTGGACTCAAAAGGTTTTATCACTTCACTTATACTAATGTTGCTAATGAGAACTATGTGAAAGAAATTTCCAGGTTAGTGGAGATAATGGTGTAATAAGAAAGTGAAAAGTTTCATGACTCAAACAATAAGTATATGAAGATGAAGATATTGATGTTATTCAAGTGGTGACTCTAGAATAACCTACTAAATACCAAATTCAGAGACCTACAGAGTCCGTTTTCGAATAGGTCAAAATTCTGGTAAGAAAAGTTCCGTGAAAGATCTATCTAGTTATATTTTTGCAGTTTTTAGCCAACAAGGAAAACTAGAAAGCAAAAGAGGGACAGAAACGGAGCCAGGGTGGCTCACACCACCCTGTGGCGCGGGCCCACCCCTGGTCGCGCCACCAGGTGGTGTGGCCACCTCAGACTCCGTCTCTGACCCGTTTTCTCCCAGTACCTTCCTTTTGCAGTGAAACTTCGTAATATATAATCCCCGAATCTTCTGAGGTTCTTGTATCGTGTTCTTGTCGTGTTTTTGTTTTGATCTGTTTCTACAAGGAACTATTCTTGAAAGTTTAGAAGCACAATGGTGTCTGCCAAGGATAAGGGAAAGGAGCCTATGGAGGAAGATCTCCAAGACCCCGGGCAGGAGAAGGAGATCAAGAGTGAAGATGAAGAGGAGGCAAAGCACACCGGCACTACCATTGCAAGCATTAGAGTGGTGGCAAACCCTACCAGGACTATGTCAATTGGAGGGAAGCCTCCCCATCACTGTTCAGATCCATGGTCACTTCCTCCACGCGCGAAGAATCCATTCCATACCCTTATCCATGAGCATCAATACCAGAATATGCCCAAGGAGAAACTACCCTCCAATTGGGATTTACCTCATTCTAGCCATGCAGGAAAAGAAGACTTGAAGGAGGAAGAGTGGGGAAAGAATCGCAAGAGCTGGAATTCTCAACCCGACATGATCATGAGCCGCATTGAGAAAAATTCACAGCTGATTCGTAACCTCACCTTCGAGATTGAAGACTTGGGGAAACTGATCAAAGAGCTCATCGAGAGGATACCACCACCACCGAAGGAGTAATTCATCATCAGGTTTGGCATCCCCTTGGTTTTGTTCCAAGCTTGGGGGAGTGTCGCGGTATCACATCACTATCTTCTATCTTTTTACCTTTTTAGTAGAGTCATATCATGAATAGAGAAGTTATCATGTAGGATGGTTTGCATTATGGAAGTGCCCCCTCTCTCGTTAGATATGTATCCCTTGGTGTGAGTTGCCGTTATGGAATATTAATGAGAAGTTCTATCGTTTACTCTTTTGCATATCTTATATTAGTTTTCAATTAGTGGTTATATGATTGATCTTGTTGTTAGTATTGGTATCACTTTGGGATCATTGAGTTAATTTAGTTGGTTTTGGCAAACCTAGCTTGGTCAGTAGCAACACTATTTTTTAGAGGTTGAATGAAAAAGACAAAAGTACTCTTAAAGAAATATAATTTCATCATCTTTCTTTCTTGATTTGCTCATAAGTTTAGTATTCTCTGGTTAAGATCTATTGTGCTTCCAAGGAAGATTGCATGTTTGTCTTTATCGCTTGTATGTTTGTTTGTTTCCTTCAACTCTTATACTTGCTACCTAGCCTTGCTAGCCAAAAACCTGTACTGAGATGGAATTCTTCTCGTGCATCCATTCCTTGAACCAAAACCTTTGCCATTTGTGTCCACCATACCTACCTATTAGCATTATTGCTATTCCAAGTAAATTCTTGTTTTTATCTACCTTCCAAATTAAACTTGTTATGTGAAAATTAGTGATCAAAGCTCTCACGAACTTGATGGCACACTTTACTTTCGTGCATCTAATAAACTTGAACCATTGTGCCCATCTATGTTGTGTATATGCTTGCGCTTTGTAAGTTGTGAATTAGCAGAACCATGTTGTCATGGGGAACGCTTTCAACATTGCACAGGTACTTTGTACCTAGTTGATATCATGTTTTTTGTCTATGGATGTCGTTGGTGTGAAATGAAAGGGGAGCTTGTAAGTCCATGGAGCTATGCATGTGTGTTAGAGAAACGCCTGGGCCGCCGGTTTAATCCATGCTGTCATGGTGGAAACCTGCAGCGTAACCATAATGAGCATCTATGAAGCACTCTTCTTATAAAAAAAGAGATTTGAGATTGAGAAAAAGAGAAAAAGAAAAAAATGAGAAAAGAGGAAAGAGAGAAAAAAGCACCATATTCCCATGGTAAATAAGGAGATTGCTGAGATGCTTGTTGTCTGCTTGCCTTGTCATTTTGATATGGGGATTCTTCTGTATCATCGGGCAAGGGGTATCTCGTTGGCGGTTCTCCATGATACACATGTGCTTACTATGACAAGAACTTACCGGTGACTAAACTTGAGTAGCATGAGGAGCGACCCTCGTATTCAAGGGACATGAGATTTTCAATTTACAACTTGTCAAGCATATCCTCATATTTGATCACTTTAACCTTAATCACCTAAAGATGCCTATGATAGGGGCAATGAGAGCTGAAAGCTAATAAGTATCATAATTTTTGGGAGCTCTTTATGAAACTTGAAATCCCTGCTTCCCTCTGCGAATGGCCTTTCTTTTACTTTTTAGTTGAGTCGGTAAACCTGTTCCTTTCTATCTCAGCAAGTATTTTGAGCTGTTGTGTTTCATTCATTCATATGATGATTTATTCAATCATGTTTCTTACGTTCCTTGTTTTGCACATTGATCTTATCTTGGTGTTTACTACTTTGAAAGCTATCATTGAAAATCAGTTATTTGTGAACTCCAGCAAATTGTCAACTATTCTTCGACCAAGAGCTAAGTTTGCCATTACCAATTATGATTCACTTTATGCATCTTTATTGTGTTTCATTTACTTATTGCAAGTTAAGTTATATAATAGTGAGTAGTCTTCTATTATGATCTATGTATTGATGAATGTGATGCTTCTTGTCCGTATTCGTTTATCGACTCTTCACTCCATAAACCCGAGGCCATGTTTATTGAGCTCAGTTTCGCTTGGGGACAAGCGAAGTCTAAGCTTGGGGGAGTTGATACATCCATTTTGCATCACTATTCTATATCAGAATTTACTGTTATTCATTGATATATTTCATATTAAGAGGTGTTACTTATGTAATTTCATCTGTTTTTGCATGGTTGATGACTTTTGGAGCATGGACTGCTGCAGTCAGGATTCTGATGGAAAAGGTGTTGTTTGAAGGCAAAATTCGCGACGATCAGAAAATCCGGGAAAATATCTGGAAAATCCTATTTTTTTAGAAGACGAAGACTGCCAAAAGGAGGAGTGGAGATGGGCCACAGGGGGCCCACACCACCCCCTGGCGCGGGTCACCCTGGGCCGCGCCACCAGGTCGTGTGGCCGCCCTGGCCCACCTCCTGCTCTCCCCTCTAGCGTATATTATCTCCATGGAACCCTAATACCTAGGGAGCGACCACAGAAAGATTTCGCCGCCTCTACAGGGCGGAAAACACCGAGAGAGAAAGATCTCTCCGGCAGACAGATTTCTGCTGGGGGAATTCCTTCCCAGAAAGGAGAGATCGTCGCCATCAACACCACCATCAAGCTGGACTTCATCAGGATCATCATCATCACCATTAGCACCATCAGCACCATCATCACCATCTCCATATTACTATAACAATTGGGTTGAATCTTGCATAGCTCTTAGGGGAAACTTTCCCGGTGTTGATTACTCTTTGTAGTTGATGCTATTGAGAGGAACCATTGAATTATTGTTTATGTTCAGATTGTTATACATCATTATTCCATCTCTGATCATGATCCATATGATGTCTTGTGAGTAGTTCGTTTTGTTCTTGAGGACATGGGAGAAGTCATGTTGTTAGTAGTGGAGTTGTGTTGAGAAAGATTCAATAGTTTGATATTTAAGTTGTGGTGTACTTTTTCTAGTGGTGTCATGTGAACGTCGACTACATGACACTTCACCTATATGGGCCTAGGGGAATGAATTGTGTATTTGGCTACTAATCGTAGGGGTTACCAGAGTGACAGAAACCTGAACCCCCGTTAGGAAACCATTGCACAAGGGACATCTGGGTCTTAGAGTTTAAAGTTGTGGTTAGGTTTCTACCTTAATTACTTTCTTGTACTTACGGATGTTTGCAAGGGGTATAATCACAAGTATGTATTAGTCCTATGAAGGTCGGTACATTAGCACAGGTTCACCCACACAACACTTAGCGAACTAAAGAAGATTAATCAACTATATGAAGCGAAAGCACTTGGCAGAACTCCCGTGTGTCCTCGAGAACGTTTGGTAATCTTAAGTAATACAACCGTCTTGTCCTTTGCTGAATAAAGGATTGGGCCACTTGCTGCATTTATTCTTATTGTCTTTTATTTACTCGTACTTTATTTACCTCTATTACCAAAAAAAACTAAAAATCCGTTTGCTAAGTATTTGCAGAGAATTCCTGATCCATACCACTAGCCAGCACCTCCTCCTCCTCGTTGGGTTTGACACTCTTACTTATATACACCCCCTATACTTGTGGGTCATCAGCTACCAATAGTACACCTTGGATGTCGTGAGCTGGAGTTGCTGCCTGATGAAATGGAACAAGGGGTGACCTACGAGGAGCTCCATGACCTTGAGGTCGGTACAAGTACGAATTCATCATCCACGTTCCCTCCGAAATGTTAACCGCGTACGATCTTCAAGGGTATGTATTCTATACGCTCCGGTCGTTACTTCATTACTATATAGATAGATCTTGGGTGTCTGGGCGTTTCAACATAGGAATTTTTTGTTTTCTGCCACAGAACCCCTACATTACTTTCCCTCTAAAATACCTTGGATTACCCCTATCCATTTGGCGCCTTCGGAAATCGGACCTTCAACATCTAGAAGACAAGGAGGCCACAAAAATCCCTACTTGGAATGGGAAGTTCATTACCATGGTGGGGCGCACTTCTCTTGTGAAGTCGGTTCTTGCATCTCAATCCATATACCATTTGACCCCGCTTGTGATCCCTCCCGGCACCTTGCATAGCATTAATAATATCGAGCATGTTTTCTTATGGGAGGCAACTGATAAAGTTTCCGGGGGCAGGTGCAAGGTGAATTGGGCCACGGTTTGTAGGCCAAAAATCCTGGAGGCCTTGGGGTGTTAAATACCGAGTTCTTTTGAGATATCTTCGTATAATATGGCATTGGCTTGAGTGTAAGGATCCGTCCAAGATTTGGGTCAGGCTTAGAAACACATTCAATGACACAGACATGTGCCTATTTTATGCTGCCACAAAGATTACTTTAGTCAATGGAGAAAAACTCCCTTTTCGGAGGCTCCTTGGCTAGATGGTAAAAATCCCATTGACATTGCCCCCCTCATATACGACATCTCAACAAGAAAAGTGGAATGTCAAGCAAGCTTTACACAATGAAGGATGGATCTATAAGATCAACATGAATGCAAACTTATCTATGGACCAACTCGCCAATACATTTCGCTTTGGATACTCATTAGTCAAGTCAACCTTCGTGAGGATGTTGAGGATGACATCATGTGGCGACTAATCGAGAATGGTCAATACTCGTAAAAATACACATATAAGGCTCAATTATTTGGGGCCACCTCCTCCCCTATAAGCTCATCATTTTGGAAGATTTGGGCCCCTCCCAAGATCAAGTTTTTTGCTTGGCTTGCCATCAAAAATAGGGTTTGGACCGCCAACCGTCTTGCAAAGAGGGGTTGGTCAAATTGTGGAGTTTGCCCTCTTTGTATGTGTGTGCCAGAGTCGGTGGACCATATTTTTGTCCAATGTCGATTCACCATCTGGCTTTGGGGATTGGCTAGGACTTCACATCATTGGCATCGACACCTGGCCAGCGCACTCATATCATTCATGGTGGTCACTCATGACGAAGCGCGGAACATGGAATCCATCATCCTCCTTGTAACTTGGGAAATTTGGAATGAGCAAAACACCCGAGTCTTCAAGCACAAGCAGGCGCCTCCCTCGGTTATCTTCCTTAAAATCAAACATGAGGCAAAGTTGTGGGTCTTAGAGGGCGCTAAGCATATGAGTAATTTGATGATGCGAGAGTAGAAACTTCATGTAATTGTAACCTTTAATTTCTTGTAAAACTATATCTTAATCAATTGAATAGGGCAAAACTTTTGCCCTCGTTTCAAAGAAAAATTGCTCTAATGTCCAAATAGATTTGGTATTTGTTCTATGAGGAAGAAAACAAAAGCCAAATATGCTGGAGGTAATAATATGTTTGCATCATATCCAGTGGGAGGCTCTCAATTCCGGCATAGTTCACACAAAATCAAGGATTTCTTCAAATTAGGAGCTTGGTTTGGTCCCGGGTGTGGTGATGGGATTTGCTTTTGGTCAAAATGTTGGCTTGGGGAGTGTCCCCTGCAAGACCGCTACCCTGGAGTGTTCATGATTTGCCTTCACCCCACATTTCAGTTGCGCAAGCACATACAGGCGAAGGTTGGTGCCTTCGGTTTCTCTGAGCCTTTGAGATAGTTGAAGGAGAGCAATGGGGTAGGCTATGGTCAGAGCTTGAGGTAGTAGTACCGAGCGAGGGAGAGGGACTTCGTATTATGGACGTTGGAACCATCGAGCCTTTTCTCTGTGGCTTCATTGCATAATAAGATGTCTCAGAGAAATAATTTCCCTCTAGCCAAACGTATATGGGCGGCCAAGCTCCCACTTAAAATCCAGATTTTAACTTGGTAGCTATACAAGGATCGTTTTTTGGTGGGTGAGCATATCGCCATTTGTCACGATCCCTCGAATGGGATGTTCTCCCTATGTGGCCAACGAGAGAATGTTTATCACATCTTTTTTTACCCCCTCCATCCAGAAATAACTGACTTGGATTTATCTAGATTCGAATGTATCTAGACGCGTTTTAGTGTATAGATACATTTGAATCTCAACAAACCCAAGTTATTTATTTCTAGACGGAGGGAGTACATTTTTTGACTAAGTTTGTGTCGAGCCGCATTCATGATGTTTTGGGGGTTCTTTTATTTGGAAAGATGCATATATTGATATCGCGAGATACTACTACACCCAGTCCTTGCAACAACGCATTACCCTATTGGCATTACATATGCACACCGTCAAAAAAAGAAAGAAAAATTATAGAAAAATAAAAGTCCCACTACAGCGATCTATGCCTTATAGTAGCAGACCAAAAACCACCGAGACAGTACCAGAAAATCATCCTCTCCAAAAGCGACGCCTCTAAAAAGGAAATAGTGTACAAGCGCCTTTTATTGGAACCCTTCTTCCTTTGTTGAGTTTTACCTCATCCTTCAAGGGTTCAATGGAAAGGCTAGATCTTTGATTTGGATCCTCTAGCAGCATTCCTCTCTCCCAATCTTCATCAATGGCAGAGTTTTTGTATGATATTTTAATGTTTCGATGGTGACACCATCTCTCTCTAGAAGTTGCGAAGGGGTTGATTAGTGGAACGAGATGGCAGTACCACCTATTGGCACGCCTGGAGGGGCATGCGCATTGAGGGTTGGTCTGCATCGCTTCGATCACTTCTTGATCTTTATTTTTGATTCTGAAAAAACAAATATGCAAAAAATCCCCAATGCATTTAAGATCCATAAGGTCCCTAAAGATAAATAATAGGGATTCTATTTTTGTGCCCCTAGTTCGTTAGTTGTACTCAGTTTTCCTCAGCCGCTTAATTTTTCCTCACTTTTGCCCATCTCTTTCTCGGAAACTCATCAAAGAGCTCGAACGACAGTTGCTGTCAGGTTGACTGTTGGCTGACATGTGGGGCCACGTGGTGTGGGACCACGTGGGGTCATTTGGTTAGGAACACGTTATGCTGACATGTGGGGTCGTGCCATGTGGGACTGCGTGGGGCCGATTTGTTGGGAGCGTGTTATGGGGGACGTGGTGTGGGACCGTGGGGCACGTTTGGTGTTACGTGCGCCCTATCGCCTAAATTGGAAGTTTTTTTGTTATTTTTATGATTGGCCTTTTTAAGAGCGCATTTCCCCCTCTCTCGCTACTAGTTATATTTTTTTACCCAAAAAGGTAGCGAATCTAGAGCAGCTTCTCTCTTCATTCACTGTTCCTTTTGACCCTTGTTTTTTCCCAATCTTATAGAAAATCTAGAATAGAGCAAATCTAACCAGCACCATAAATATATTTAGTAAATAGAAGAGATGTAGATAAAGCAGCTAATATAGGATTTATATATATAGTAGATGTAGATAAAGCATTTAATATAGGATATATAGTACGGTACTTAACGATGTTCGACAATTAGGCTGCTCAGCAGCAGCAGCGGACAAATTCAACACATGCAATACAAAGGAAGCTACTTTACAGCAGCAGCAACACAAGATCAGTGGCCCCTCATAGCCTCCGCCAGGAGGGCCTCCGCCTCCTCCATCTAGCGCCTCCTCCACTTCTTGCTGCCTAGTCCCTTGACCTTGGGCGCCTTGGGCTTGATCAGGGGCATGCGACCCTCCTTGATGGCCACCTTCTGGAGGTTGCGGAGGTGAAAACTAAGCTCCTGGTGATACCTTCGGTCAGTATTACGGATGTAGTATAGCTTCTTTTTCCCCAGTAGACATAGGTTATCGAATCCTTGGGAAGAAAATGCGTAGTGAAGTTATTTTAATGGACCTTCAGGAGTTTTAGAATTCCTTTTGTGTTTTTACTAGACCAATAGCTTGTGTCTTTTTGTTGTTGTTGATGATGGAGAGAAAGGGCCTAGGGCATTCGGTTTCACCTGTAGCTGTGCAAAACATCTGATGGGAATAAATGATAGAGATAAAGTATGCATCTACTTGTTAGAGCAAGATAAATTATATATGGGCAGTGCATCCATAATTGCTATTGCCTTCGCAACCGCTTATAGCAATAACCTACTAGTCTCATCCATAGAAGGTAGAGAACTAATGATATGCATAGTGATGTCACCATTAATCCCAAGCAAATCCCTCATATACAACCGTACTACCCCTTCTATCCCTATGGTTTCCAACCTGTAGATCAGTCATTACTCATACTCCCTATACCTGGCTAACCCCTTGGGGTCTTGGGTACCTGACAAGTCCTTGGATTGAGGCAAGAGAGGATACAATAATCATCATGTCATACAAACTAATACACGATCCCATCTATGGTAAATAACATGCACAATTGCTACGTGGCTAGGCTGAAGCCCTTACCCCAAGGAGAATTACTCACACATAGAGATGATATCAACAATCACAAATATTGTAATAAAAATCATAAGATTGATAGCAATAGTCTTACAATGTCGCTAATCGGAGAAGAGATCTAGTATTACAAGTGGTGGAATATGGCTATGGAGATGGAGAAGGGTTTGGAGATCTGGAGGCGGCTGGTGATTTGTGGCAGAGACTTTTTGGCAAGGTATGGCTTGTTTTCTCATCGCCCAAGGCTTCTTTATATAGGGTTCCCTTCATGAAAGTTGTTATGTTTGACCTAACGGTGGCAGCACCAACTATACGACCGGAGCTATACGGCCAGAATTTTGCTCCGGTCGTATAGTTGGTCGTTAAAGCATCTGCCTCCGCTTTACGGCTCCTGATTTCTTCTGGTTGTTGGAAATCTTGTATCTTTGACTTTAATGTAGTGATTCCCTCCTTTAAACGACATTATCTGCGCAGGAAAAATATAAAAGAAAGGATTTCATACCCCTCTGAATATTAGGCATTAGTGGCAGGGTTTAGAGAGATATTTCATAAAAAATATGAGTAATATCTAGTTTAAATGTGGACGTAGATGGCTATATTTCAGAGCCATCACCTGGTGCCTGGCTCTCAAGTCGTGGACGTTCATGGACTCTCCGCAAGTCCTCGCGTCCTCGACATGCTTCATGAGGGAGTTGAAGTCGGTGGTGTGGAGCCTCCGTGTGGTGCAGAAGGGGCACCTCTAGACATCGCCGGCGAAGAAGTTGTCGTACTGGCCGGACTTCAGCCTCCTCAGCACATGACGAGTCTTAGTGTCCTTAGACTCGTCGGTCGCTGCAGGCGTTGCTGCTATCCTCCTATTGGAAAAAATAGTACAGTGCAATAAGGACATGATTGAGATACCTTGATTATTGGGATTGATTATTTGCATAAGTTAACCGATTGAGATCCCCTAATTATTCCCCAAATCTCAAATCAAATCGAATATTGATCCCAACTACAGATCGGCGCTAGTACTAACTAGGGAATCCCTTAACTACAACTCGGATGACAAATAAACTAGTATTGAAATACGAATAGGGGGATTCATCGAAATACGAGATGTAACACAAGAGGATTAGCTACTATAAAAATACGAATAGCCAAACCCTAATAACATACGATCTAGCATCCAACGATGGGAATGGGGGGATAACAAGGGAAGGGGAGAAAACCCTAGTTACCTATGACCATGGGTCGGCGATGCTGGTGTCATAGGGGTTCTTCGGCCTGATGTAATCCTCCTCCTCGTAGGTGTCCAAGTCGAGCGGGATTTGCCCAAGACCGGCGGGGGGCTCCTCGCTGGCAGCTACGACAGAAGCGGGGACGGCGGTCTAGACATCGACGGCGGTTGCCTTCAATGCCTCGACGGCGGCCTTAATGGGGATAGGGGCCTCCTCGCCGCCGGCCTTGGAGGCGACGATGGCCACCGGCCATTTTTCTCTATGGCCGGCGTGGTTGGGGTTATCTTGGGGGGTTTGTAGAAGGTGATGGATGCTGACTCGTGTAATAACGAGCTCGTTGGGGAACCCCAAGAGGAAGGTATGATGAGCACAGTAGTAATTTTCCCTCAGTTATGAAACCAAGGTTATCGAACCAGTAGGAGCAAGGAAACACCTCCAAGGTGTTGTTTCCAACTTGGAATCCTGCACAACACAACCACAGAACTTTGCCCCCAACTTACAGTGAGGTTGTCAATCTCACTGGTTTTGCTGAAAACATAGGATTAAACGTATTGTGTGGAAGAAAGTAAAAGCTTGCAGAAAGTAAACAGAAAGCAGTAAACAGTTGTAGATTGATGGTAAAAGAAAGGACCAGGGTCCATAGTTCACTAG
This sequence comes from Avena eriantha, assembly GCA_910589775.1. Taxonomy (NCBI): domain Eukaryota; kingdom Viridiplantae; phylum Streptophyta; class Magnoliopsida; order Poales; family Poaceae; genus Avena; species Avena eriantha. The sequence goes on along the minus strand of OU342746.1, from coordinate 226,249,911 downwards.
TGGTGGTTCTCCTTAAGATAGATGACATGTTGGGTGAACAAATTACAGCGGGGCAATTGACACACATCGAGAAAGCATACATGCATATAGTAATCATCTTGATTCCTTTGAGATTTGATTGGGCATTACAACATTATACATAGACTGTAATCCAACTGTATCTATGACTAATAATCCACCTTCAGGTTATCATCCGAACCCCCTCCAGTATTAACTTGCAAGCAACAGATAATTGCATTACGCATTGCATGTAAAGAAAACAATACGATTGTTCTATGAACAAAGGAGTGTTGTTTTCTCCCTAGTAGCAACAACACATCTAGTACCTTAGAGATTTCTATCACTTCCCCAGATTACTAGAGGCATGAACCCACTATCGAGCATAAATACTAACTCTTGGAGTTACTAGCATCTACTTGGACAAGATAGCTACTAACAACGGAAAGCATGCAAGATCACAAATAACAAAGACATGATAAAATCAATAATCAATCTGAAATAGGATCTCAATATCCATCGGATCCCCCCAAACACAACATGTAGGATTACAAATAGATGATCTTGATCATGAATAGAGCTCACAAGATCTAAACATGGTAGCACAAAGGAGAAGAACCAACCATCTAGCTACTACATGGACCTGTAGTCCAAGGATGAACTACACACGCATCACGCCGGAGGCTTGCATGGTGATGAAGAAGGCCTCTAGGGTGAATTCTACCCTCTGGCAGGGTGCCGGGAAGAGCTTCAGATCCCTCCCGATCTAGGGATGGATATGACGGCGGCTACAGACACTTTCTTGGAGTTTTGATCTGGTACTTAGGGTTTCTGTATCGGAGGCATCTTATAGGTGGAAGGGGAGGTCGAGGGGGCGCCCTAGGCGGCCTCACCACCCCCTGGCGCGGGCCAGGCCTGGCCGCGCGGCCAGGTGGTGTGGCGGCCCTCTGGCCCCTCTCCGTCTCGTATTCTGGCTCCGTGTCCCCCTCGGTGAAAAACCCGACTTTGGCTTTTGTCCCGTCCAATTCCGAAAATATTCATTTTCTAAATTTCCTGGAGCCAAAAACAGCAGAAAACAGGCAGCTGGCACTGTGGCATCTTGTTAATAGGTTAGTCCAAGAAAGTGTATAAAATGTACTCCAAAGTGTGGACAAAACATAAGAAAGTAGATAAAAACTAAGCATGGGACATCAAAAATTATGGATACGTTAGCAACGTATCAACATCCCTAAGCTTAACTCCTGCCCGTCCTCGAGTACGTAAGTGATAAAAAGAAAGAATAATTTTTGAGGTGACATGCACCTTCATAAACTTGATCAAAGTATTTGTAAAACATTGATAGCTAGGATCATAGTACTTCAACATAGCAGGAAAGATAAAGTTCTAATAATAAGACATAGCAACTATGTTGTAACATGAAAAGGCACAAACAAAAGATTCATGAATAACAATGCTTTGCAAGACGTTTGTTTGTTTCACATAAATAAAACATAGCATAGTGGCATTCAGCTTGTCCCTCATAGAGTAGCAAACATAGATGCATAGGACACCTTCAAAGTTCATAAGAGTGACTAGATACAAATAGTTTAAGAACAAGCAATATCAAGGTCATGCATCAATCAACAAGTCTTGGGACAATGCACATAGAACTAAGAATGGCCACTATGCTCTCAAAATAGGTGCATAAAGATAGAAGGTGGAGACTCAATATAAAAATGGAAGAAAGGCCTTCATAGAAGGAAGCAGGGATTCAAGTTTCATAAAGAGCTTCCAAAAACGATGGTACTTATTAGCTTTCAGCTCTCATTGCCCCTATCATAAGCATCTTGAAGTGATTAAGGTTAAAGTGAACAAACTATGGAGTATATGCTTGACGAAGTATAAGTTGGAAATCTCATGTCTCTTGAATACAAGGGCCGCTCCTCATGCTACTCAAGTTTAGTTACCGGTAAGTTCTTGTCATAGTAAGTACATGTGTATCATAGAGAACCACCAACTAGGTACCCCTTGCCCGATGATACGGAAGAATCCCCATATCAAAATGACAAGGCAAGTAGACAATGAGCATCTCAGCAATCTTCTTATTTACCATGGGAAAATGGTGCTTTTTTCTCTCTTTCCTCTTTTCTGATATCTCTTTTTTTCTCTTTTTTTCAATATCTAACTCTTTTTTTATAAGAAGAATGCTTCATAGACAGCTCATTATGGTTACGCTGCAGGTTTCCACCATGACAGCATGGATTATACCGGCGGCCTAGGCGTTTATCTAACACACATACATAACTCCATGGACTTACAAGCTCCCCTTTCATTTCACACCGACGACATCCATAGACAAAAGAGCATGATATCAACTAGGTACAAAGTACAAGTGCAATGTTGAAAGCGTTCCCCATGACATCATGGTTCTGCTAATCCCCAACATATAAGCGCAAGCATATACAACATAGACGACACAATGGTTCAAGTTTATTAAGGGCAACAAAAGTAAAGTGTGCCATCAAGTTCGTGAGAGCTTTAATCACTAGTTTTCTCATAACAAGTTTAATTCGGAAGGTAGATAAAAACATGAATATACTTGGAATAGCAAATGCTAATAGGTAGGTATGGTGGACTCTTTGGAATAACTTGGTTTTAGGAGTTGGATGCATGAGTGGAACTCATACTTGGTTACAGAGGCTAGCAAAAGACTGGGAGCGACCAACTAAGAGAGCAATAATGGCCATAATCATGCAGAGCGACAAAACATCATTAATCAAAGCATAAAGTGATACTACAAGTTGAAAACTAAAGGATCATAAAGGCTTATAGTGACTTGGGATAGTCATAACATGGTGTGAGCATGCCCCAAGTTAACCCAAATAAAGCATCAAAGGAGAATACCACAAAATATGCTTTAATATGCTAAAACAACGCATGATTCTTCAAAGGCACATTAAGCAATCTCAATTGTTTATAACATGTCATGCTACATCAAAGATCACTAAGCATAAAGCCAAACCAATATCAAGCATGGCATGACAAAGCATAGGCCACAGTCAAAAACAAGCTCTCTTTACCACTTAAGCATGAACTTTCCTACTCTTTTTCCAATCCAAACTAAACTATTTGAGAACCAATGTATGAAAGAGGGTGTCCAATCAATTTATTCAAGCAAACTAATAAAACCAAGCAAACAAAAACCAAAAACAAAAAACGAAGACGCTCCAAGAACGACACAACTATGCATGAAACAATAAAAATGAAGTGTTTGGAAGAAACCTGAGATTTTTATTGATGAAGAAGGGGATGCCTTGGGAATCACCAAGCTTTGACGCTTGTACCTCTTGAATAATTCTTGGGGTGACACGGGGTGGCATCAACAAGCTTGAGCTTTAGTCCATTCTTCATCTCATTACATCATTCTCTCCATACACCTAAATTTTTTCCTTCATACAAAACTTCACACAATCTTTATTAGCAACATTAGTGCACTCAAGATAATAAATCTTTAGGTTCAGTTTCAACACCAATAAAACTTTCATTAAAACACAAGCTACTGAAGCACTTATTTCAAAAAGCTCAATTCCCCAAAGAGAACTCAAAAAGGAACCAATAAGAAGCAAATGCAAATAATGGCAGAAATCTGTCAAAATAGACCAGCAGGTAAAAACCAATTTTTTCGAAGACCTTCTGTTGCTCAAATAAAAAATTGTTGAACTAACGAAAGTTAGATAACAACCTGGGGCAGAAGCACAAAAATGAAAGCCTCAAAATGACGTACAAAGATTTTACACGAATTTTTACGGTGAAGCACAAAAATCTGTTTCGGGACAGCAACTTTCCCAATCATTACTTCTCTCTCATTAGAGGTTACTCTTGGCACAAAAAGCAAATAAAAAGGATAACGAGCGGTTATTACTGCAGTAATAACTGCCAAGACTCATCTAAAACTTTTGGGTTATCTCCCAATAAGTACTTTTCTTTAACGCCTTTAAGTTAGGCATAAGAAACAAGAAAAAGAATCAAGTGTTCTCAAATGAAGAAGCATTAAGAGCAAATTTTGTTTTCATAGGAGAGTCAAAAGAAATATTCCCTCTCTTCTTAGGGAACTGTTCTATACCTTTGTTGAGTGGGAGTTGATATTTAATAGTGTCTTCTTTCATATCAATAATGGCACCAACAGTTCTAAGAAATGGTCTTCCCAAAGTAATAGACAAGAAGCATTGCATTCAACATCCAAAACATAGATATCAACGGGGACATAGGCATTGCTAATCATAATAAGAACATCATTAATACTCCCCATGAGTTTCTTTTTAGCATTATCATCAAGTGGGACATTCAAATAACAATCTTCCAATGGTGGCAAATCAAGCATATCATAAATCCTTCTAGGCATAATAGAAACACTACTATCAAGATCACATAAAGCTTTGAAATCAAAATCATTCACTTTCATATTAATGATGGGTTCCCAACCATCTTCTTGTTTTATAGGAATAGAAGCTTTATGTTTCATCATTTCTTTTTTAATTTTTATGAGAGCATCAGTAATGTGTTTTGTAAAGACCATATTCATAGCACTAGCATTAGGACTTTTAGCCAGCTTTCGTAGGAACTTAATAACTTCAGAGATGTTGCAACCATCAAGATCAAAATCATAATTATCATCTAAAGTAGTATAGCTATTACTAGCTTCAACTCTAGTGGTAGTGATAGTAGAAACACTAATGTTTCTAGCAATTTCATCTTCTCTTTCCCACTTAGCATGCAATTCAGCTAATAGTCTAACATTTTCATCAATTCTAACTTGTATGGCATTAGTAGCAGCAAAGGTATTATCAATAATTTTAGGTTTAGCAGCCATTTTATTCAAAGAAGATTGTGCTTCAGCCAATGATGCTATATTTCTCTCAGCATTAGAGAGTTTTTCCTCAATAGTTTTATTGAAAGCAGTTTGTTTACTAATAAAATCTTTAAGCATAACTTCAAGTTCAGAGGGTGCACTCCTATTATTGTTGTAGGAACTTCCATAAACATTACCATTGTTGGGAGGATATGGCCTATAATTATTATTACCAAAATTATTCCTTTAGGCATTGTTGCTAAAATTATTATTTCTTATAAAGTTCACATCAACTTGCTCTTCTTGAGCAACCAAAGAGGCTAAGGGAACATGATTTGGATCAATATGAGCTTTCCCATTAACAAGCATAGACATAATAACATCAATTTTATCACTCAAGGAGGAGGTTTCTTCAACAGAATTTACCTTCTTACCTTGTGGAGCTCTTTCAGTGTGCCATTCAGAATAGTTGACCATCATATTATCCAGAAGCTTTGTTGCAGCACCCAAATTAATGGTCATAAAGGTACCTCCAGCAGCAGAATCCAATAGATTTCTTGAAGAATAGTTCAACCCGGCATAAAACGTTTGGATAATCATCCAAGCAGTCAGTCCATGAGTGGGACAATTCTTTACCAAAGCTTTCATTCTTTCCCAAGCTTGAGCAACATGTTCATTATCAGATTGCATAAATTTCATTATTTCACTTCTCATAGATATAATCTTAGCAGGAGGTTAGTATTTTCCAATGAAAGCATCTTTGCATTTAGTCCAAGAATCAATACTATTTCTAGGTAGTGATTGCAACCATTCTTTAGCTTTTCCTCTCAAAGAGAAAGGAAACAATTTAAGCTTAATAATATCTCCATCTATATCCCTATGCTTTTTCATCTCGCAAAGTTCAACAAAGTTATTTAGATGAGCAGCAGCATCTTCATTACCAATACCAGAAAATTGTTCTCTCATAACAAGATTGAGTCAAAGAAAGTAGCTTCAGGAACAGATGGAGCAATAGGTGTGGACATGAAATCATTGTTGTTGGTGCTAGTGAAGTCACACAACTTAGTATTTTCAAGAGTAGTCATTTTTTGTGTTTTTAATAAAGAAAGCAAACTAGTACAACTAATTTTTTGTGTTTTTGATAAAGAAACAAGCAAACAAAGCAGAAATAAACTAAGCAAAACAAAAATAACAAAGTAAAGAGATTGGTTATGAGGGACTCCCCTTGTGAAGATGTCCTTGACTCCCCGGCAACGGCGCCAGAAAAATACTTCCTGACTCATGTAATAACGAGCTCGTTGGGGAACCCCAAGAGGAAGTTATGATGAGCACAGCAGTAAGTTCCCCTCAGTTATGAAACCAAGGTCATCGAACCAGTAGGAGCAAGGAAACACCTCCAAGGTGTTGTTTCCAACTTGGAATCCTGCACAACACAACCACAGAACTTTGCCCCCAACTTACAGTGAGGTTGTCAATCTCACTGGTTTTGCTGAAAACAAAGGATTAAACATATTGTGTGGAAGAAAGTAAAAGCTTGCAGAAAGTAAACAAAAAGCAGTAAACAGTTGTAGATTGATGGTAAAAGAACGGAACGGGGTCCATAGTTCACTAGTGGTGGTTCTCCTTAAGATAGATGACATGTTGGGTGAACAAATTACAGCGGGGCAATTGACAAACATAGAGAAAGCATACATGCATATAGTAATCATCTTGACTCCTTTGAGATTTGATTGGGCATTACAACATTATACATAGACCGTAATCCAACCGCATCTATGACTAATAATCCACCTTCAGGTTATCATCTGAACCCCCTCCAGTATTAAGTTGCAAGCAACAGATAATTTCATTACACATTGCATGTAAAGAAAACAATATGATTGTTCTATGAACAAAGGACTGCTATTTTCTCCCTAGTAGCAACAGCACATATAGTACCTTAGAGATTTCTATCGCTTCCCCAGATTACTAGAGGCATGAACCCACTATCGAGCATAAATACTAACTCTTGGAGTTGCTAGCATCTACTTGGCCAAGATAGCTACTAACAACAGAAAGCATGCAAGATCACAAATAACAAAGACATGATAAAATCAATAATCAATCTGAAATAGCATCTCAATATCCATCAGATCCCCGCAAACACAACATGTAGGATTACAAATAGATGATCTTGATCATGAACAGAGCTCACAAGATCTAAACATGGTAGCACAAATGAGAAAAACCAACCATCTAGCTACTACATGGACCTGTAGTCCAAGGATAAACTACTCACGCATCACGCCGGAGGCTTGCATGGTGATGAAGAAGGCCTCTAGGGTGAATTCTCCCCTCTGGCAGGGTGCCAGGAAGAGCTTCAGATCCCTCCCGATCTAGGGATGGAGATGACGGCGGCTACAGACACTTTCGTGGAATTTTGATCTGGTGCTTAGGGTTTCTGTATCGGAGGCATCTTATAGGCGAAAGGGGAGGCCGAGGGGGTGCCCTAGGCGGCCACACCACCCCCTGGCACGGGCCAGGCCTGGCCGCGCGGCCAGGTGGTGTGGCGGCCCTCTGGCCTCTCACCGTCTCGTATTCTGGCTCCGTGTCCCCCTCGGTGAAAAAACTGACTTTGGCTTTTGTCTCGTCCAATTCCGAGGATATTCATTTTCTGACTTTCTTGGAACTAAAAACAGTAGAAAATAGGCCGTTGGCACTATGGCATCTTGTTAATAGGTTAGTCCAAGAAAGTGTATAAAAAGTACTCCAAAGTGTGGACAAAACATAAGAAAGTAGATAAAAACCAAACATGGAACATCAAAAATTATGGATACATTGGCAACGTATCAATGGGACAGTGGATACGGTTGCGTGAGTGGGCGAGTGAGTGATAGTGAGAGTGAGGAGGCCTCTATAAAGGTGAAGGGAAGGGACGTTTCGTTGCACCACTGTGCACCGCGTAACCGCGTATGCTACTGCATCGTGCACGACCACACGTGTCCGCTACCACCCCATGTATCGTGACATGCGTATTGTGCGTCACATTTTTTCCCTCATGTCTAACCCTGACGACTTAGTTGTGCTCAGTTATACCCTCGAGTGTAACACTGGTAGTTTGGTTGTACTCAGTTTTTCCTCTAGTACTAACACTTCCGTGTACAATATACTCAATTTTACCCTCCGGTGGATGGTCAACAGAGAGTCAACGAATGGGTTTTAGCTAGCTAATTGAGTCATTTTATGCACAACAAATTCAAAAAGATCAAAACATAGTGGCATCTACCCAGGGAGTCTAATTATGTGACCTGCCACCATAAGAAATGTATAGAAATCAAGTTTTAACCTAAATCACCACTTCTCAAATCACCTACTATCTATGAAGGTTCATGGCTTTCTACTCAAGCCTCTCCCCAAAACATCCCTCCCCAAAACATAGTTTGTTTGAATGAGGCAATAATTTTCAAACTGATGTATATTTGAATTGCAAATAGTTTGATGTATGCCAAGATGTATTTTATTGTATAAAAGACGCATTTTCCATTTTTAAATCTCTTTCTATTTTCTATTTGAATCCCTTTGTCAGTTTTTCCCTTGGTTTTTAAGTTCTACTCAGTTTTACCCTTGGTTTTTAAGTTCTACTCAGTTTTCCCCTCCCTCTTAGTCACAAACTCTCATACTTGTGCTCATATTGGCTGCTACGCTCTGATTGGTTGTGACAGATGTCATGTGGATCGTGCCCATCAGTCGTTGATCCTCTGTGATCTAGCGGACAAGATAACCCCTATATCTGTCGGGAGGCACCCCTCTATCCATACAAAATAACGAGTTTGCCACCGGTACTTGAACTCCATAAAGAAATGATTTTGAATATAATTTGAAGGGAAAGTGTTCAAAAGTGTATAATTTTTGTATATGCAAGTTTGTGCATTACATTCCATTCTATGAAAATGATAATCTCTCAAGATTTTCTTAGCACAACATTATCACGTATTAAGTGCGATTTCAAAGAGTTCAAATGTGTATAATTTTCGTATAAGCAAGTTTATGCATTACATTCCACTCTATGAAAATAGGGGAGAAAATGATAATATCTCAAAATTTTATTAGCGTGTCATTATCACGTATTAAGTGCGATTTCACAATGTTCAAAGGTTTATAATTTCCGTATACACAAGTTTATGCATTATATTTCACTCCATGGAAATGATAAATGACCAGTATTTTATTAGCACAACATTATCATGTCCTAAGTGCGATTTCAAAGAGTTCAAAGGTGTATAATTTTCGTATATGCAAGTTTATGCATTACATTTCACTATATGAAAATGATAATCTCTCAAGATTTTGTTAGCACATCATTTTCACGTATTAAGTGTGATTTCACAGTGATCAAAGGTGTATAATTTTCGTAAATCCAAGTCTATGCATAATATTTCACTCCATGAAAATGACAATCGCTCAAGATTTTCTTAGCACACCATTATCATGTCCTAAGTGCGATTTCACAATGTTCGAAGATGTATAATTTTCGTATATGCACGAGGCATAAATATTTTAGTTTAGGGATCACTTTTCACGCTCTAAAAATGGTAAACTCTCAAGATTTTCCTAGGACAACATTATCATGTCCAAATTGTATTTTGAAAGTGTTCAAGAGTTGTGAAAATTATAAACACTCTTTTACATTAAGAGTTGTATAATTTTTTAAATTTGGAAGTGTTCAAGAGTTGTGTCATTCTTTTATTTCTTATACATCCATCTCCCTAGATCTCAAAGTTTGACTTTCACCTCATAAATTCAATTGATATTAGTCGAGACATTAACTCGATAAACGAATTAAATCATTGTAACGGCTCACCGCCCGCATTCTCCGCAGCAAGCGCGCCCAATTGAGCCCCCGAGTTGCGCCAATTGATTGTCCATAGTAAGCCTACGGTTGGCATTGTCATCCTTCATATAGGTCAACGGGACGGCACCATACTGCGGCCAGGACGAAAGGGAGGCCGAAGTGAAGCTAGAAAAGGGCCACCATCGCCGGAGAATAAGAAGAAAGGGCAGGCAATGGCACGGGAGTGGGCACGGGGCTGGCTCGGGGTCCCATCTTGCAACGCCAACGTGGGTAAGTTGTGGGTTCGGCGCTCACGTGCTGATCTAGATAAGTGGAGAGAGGTGTCCACTACGGGAACCGAGTAAACGCAGCCCCACTTATCAGTATATAATGGCAAGGGTCCACTACGAGACCTAACAGAATGCGTCCCCACTTGTCAGCACGTAACGACGAGGGTCCACTACGGGACCCAAACACGGCTCCACTTTTCAGCACGTAACCGCAAGGCTGACGGACGGCGAGTTTTAGACCGTGTGAGAGTTTCGTAGAAGGAGATGGGCAAAAATGAGGAAAAGTTAAGCGGATGGGGAAAAGTAAGTACAACTAAGGAACCGAGGGCACGAAAATAGAAATCCCTAAATAAAATGGATAGCAAAGATATTTTTGGTTCCCACAGATTTAAACCGATGGGAGATTTTGTAAAAAATGCATGAATTATTAGAAAATCATGGTGATAAAACTCATGATACCATGCAAATATATGAGATATTAATATAATATTATTACAAATTTCATAGATACATTTCTGACGTATCAGTAGTTTAGTCAAAATTAATAATGTAAACCAAAAAGGGTAGATACTATTGACCAGGTAGTGCCCTTTGTTGTATGCGTGATCATGGATCTCATAGTTAACAGTCGGAGAATGATCCTCCTTTAGCCTAGGAAACACCACAGAGCGCTGCAACACATTGATATCATTGTGAGTTTCCACCATGCTAAAAAATCATGCCATATCCAGAGATCATGATTTGTCAATGCTTCAAGTATAACACTTCACTCTCTGGTATGGTCTATGTACAGGCCTTGTCAAGCGAATGCGCAATTCTTCCAACCCCGGTACATACATCGATGCTACCAAACATCCCGAGAAATCCTCTAGCTACAGTTTGTGCCAAAATCTGATGTGTATCTTCTTCATTTGGTTCTCTCAAATAAACTAGCCCAAATACTGCCACGACTACCTGGAAAAAACTGAAGATGCTCTCATATCATGTGCTCTCATCCATGCGGAGATAGTTGTCTTGTGTATCTGGTATAGCTCGATATATACACAGGACAATGTATGGAAGCCGCGCATTTCTAAACTAATGAGAACCCCCACATTCCGATGTAGTCTTTGTTGCATATGAATACTCATTGTACTCTCGGATGCTTAACACAATCTTTATGAACAATTCATTGTTCATCCTAAATCGATGGTGGAAGTCTTTCACTATATGTGTTGCACCATACTTAAAATAGTCAGTGTCAAGCAACAGAGCACCCGCAAGACAATGCATGTGCTTGTTCTTGGCCTTTCCCACCCTTGAACCACCGCGCCAAGAACCGGCATGGAGATGCTAGCGGATACGAAGAAGAGACACCAAGATCAACATCTACTTCTCTCTATGAGCAGCGGCATCAGCCTCCTCTTTCATCAAGAGCTCCATCATCATTCCATCATCGTTCTTCAGTGAGGAAAACTTCCAAACACCTAAACATCAAAGCGAGAAAATGGTGATGAAGACCTTGTTATTGTCGAGGAAAGGGACGTACCAGATTCTCGTGGTGGTAACAAAAAAGGGCCGCTATAGCCGGCAGTCCATGTGGTAGAAGGTTTGGTGGTTGCAGCAATACATGGCGAAGAAGGTGAAAGGAATATGCCTAAGAGGTAATAATAAAGTGGTTATTATCTTATTCCATGTTTATGATAAATGTTTATTTCTCATGCTATAATTATGTTAACCCGAAACATTAATACATGTGTGATTTATAAACAAAAGAAAAGGTTCCTAGTAATGCCTCTCTTCATACTAGCTTGTTGTTTAACAAATTATCAAAGGTTTCCTGATCATGAACATTGGATGTTGTTAATAACATGATCATATCACTGGATAATGATATGATCAACATTAACCCTAAGTAGATGTAGAAATATGATCATGTCCTCAAGTTTATATCGCTATCACATTCGTAGTAACTCAATGTCCTAAGACCATGAGATCACGTCAATCACTTTCATCGGGAAGGTACTTTGATTACATCAAATGTCTCTTTATAACTGGGTGATTAAAAGGTGTCATCGGGTACTTGGAAAGTGTTAGTTGAGGCTCGTGGATCAAGAGTGGGATTTTTCCATCCAGATGACGGAGATAAATACTCAGGTCCCTCTCGGTGATATCACATTGACATAGCTTGCGAGCAAGTGATTTTATCACTAGAATGTTATATCATGGGAACGAGAAACAGAGTACATGTCAAGAACAAGATTAAACAAGGTATGGATCGAATCTCGGACAAGTAAAATATCGTGATACAAAAGGAATTTGATTACAGCGAAAAAGGTTCAGACGATGATTGGATTTTTGTGGAACTAGTGGGAGTGTCATTATGGATCTCTAGATCCTGCAAATGATTATTGATCGGATAAATTCTCGATCATGTCTACATAGTTCTAGAACCCGTAGGGAGACACACTTAAGGTTAGTCGACGTAATTGAGTGGATAGGGAACACGGGAGAAGATTATGGACATCACAGGAATTTGTTCTAATAAATCTGCCGGAATGGTTTTGGTGTATCGGAATATCATTGGGGATTGAATTGTTAATGTGTTGATTAAATGAAGCACTTATTAAATGAAGTGTTCATTAAATTCATTTGCATTAAATCAAGTGAATTAAAGTGCTTTAATGGAAATACCTTTGATTTTTGAGTGGAAATTAAATGGAGGATGAGTGGAGCTATATTGATGTGAGTGGAGTGTCCACCCACATAATTGAGGGAGAGGTGGGGGCAGCACCATGGCTGTGCGCCATGCCCCCTTGGGCTGCCCCCTCACCTATAAAAGTCCCCCTCCTTGATGACCCACAAGTATAGGGGGTGTATCGCAGTATTTTCGAGGGAAGTGAAATCCAATTTATTGATTCGACACAAGGGGAGCCAAAGAATACTTATCAGCCTTAACAACTGAGTTGTCAATTCAGCTGCACCTGGAAACAATCTTGCTCACAGCAGTTTATCAGTAGCAACAATTTTGTAATAGGAAGAGTAAAGTAACAGTAGTAGCAAAGCAAAGACAGTAGTAACAAAAGTAGTAAACAGTGGGATTCGAGTGCGGTAGGCATAGGGATGGATGGACGGGCGTCGCATGGACAAGACAATTCACATAGCAATCAGAACATAGGGCAATTGCAGATAAATAAGATAAAGCACCCAAGTACTAGAAAATCCTAGGCATGTGTTCCATATATAGTCATACGTGCTCGCAATGAGAACTTGCACAACATCTTTTGTCCTGCTAGCCCGTTTGCAGTGGGGCCTCTAGGGAACTACTGGCAATTAAGGTGCTCCTTTTAATAGAGCACCGGAGCAAAGCATTAACACTCCGTGAACACATGTGATCCTCACATCAAAGCCTTTCCCTTCCGGCTACCCCGATTTCTGTCACTTCGGGACCATAGGTTCCGGACAACGACGTGTGTATACAACTTGTAGATAAGACCAGAAACAATACTATCATAATGAATCAATAATAAGTTCAGATCTGAAATCATGGCACTCGGGCCCTAGTGACAAGCATTAAGCACAACAAGTCGCAACAAAGTCATAAAGCACTAATGAAAGATATTAGGCACTATGCCCTAAGAATCTGATGCCATTACATGAACGATCTCATCCAATCCCTACCATCCCCATAGCCTACAGTGGGGGATTACTCACTCATAGATGGAAAAAACATGGATGGTCGATGAAGATGATGGTGAAGATCGATGGAGATGGCTCCGGGGGCACTTCCCTGTCCCGGCAGGGTGCCGGAACAGAGACTTTCTGTCCCTCGAATCTCCCCTTCGGTGGTGGCGACACAGTGGAACTTTTCGTGGAAAAACGTCGGCCCCCCCGAAGTTTTTAGGTCAGAAGGCTTCTTATAGGCGAAGAGAGAGGTCGAGGGAGTGCCTGGGGCGACCACACCAAGCCCTGGCACGGCCAGGCCTAGCCCGCGCCTGGGGGGTGTGGCCAGCCCCTGGCTCTCCTCCGTCTCATATTCTGGCTCCGTGAGTCTTCTAGAAAAATAGGCACTTTGGCTTTTGTCCTGTCCGATTCCAAGAATATTCATTTTCTGACTTTCCTGGAACCAAAAACAGCAGAAAACAGGCAGCTGGCACTGTGTCTCTTGTTAATAGGTTAGTCCAAGAAATCATATGAAAAGCACTCCAAAGTGTGGACAAAACACAATAATGTGGATAAAAACAAGCATGGAGCATCAAAAATTATACATACATTTGCAATGTATCACTCCTCCCCTCTCATCTCACAACAATTCACCCTTCCTCTCATATGCCCTTTGGTTGGCATCTTCCTCCCTTTCTAGCCTTGTCCATTGCCATGAGAGAGGTGCTTAGGCGAAGCCCTTCTCAAGATCTTCTCCACCACTATCACCACCATGTCGTAATTTTGGCAGAGTTCCTGGGGATCCACTACTTCCGCTGCCTGGCTGGAGTGAGGGTTGGGGAGTCATCGACACACCGTACATGTGACCAATTATGGAGGCGCTGCCTCTTGTGGCGCTGGTTGTTTGCACGTCCTTGAGGACGATCATGTACACTCTACATCATCCACGTTTGTTTGCATGAACGTTATCCCATGTTACGGTCTCCGAGGATGAGTCCATCTGAAACCGTTACATGTATCTCCTAGAATGATCTTGGTGGTTGCAACCGTAGGAATTTTTTTGTTTTCTATGGAACGAACCCCATCAGTGGTATCAGAGCTATGTCTATGCGTAGATGCTTTGTACGGTTAGAACACATATGAATATATGGGTGTTGATGGTCATGTTATTGCATCCTTCATGTATTTTGGATATTAGCGACATAGTGGGGTGAAGCGGGCTGGACAAACTTTACATGTCTTCGCACATGAGACATGTTCCACGCTTGACATGCAACTAGTTTTGCATAAGTGGCTAGCGGGTGTCTATCTCTCCCACTATAGTTGATATCTGATTTGCAACGGGTTGCTAATAATTGGATTATCATCACTGTGGTTCCTTGTTCATAGGTAAGATCGGTTCTATCTTTGAAATCCCAAAGCCATGTAAAATATGCAAAAGATAAATTAGAAGTGTCTAGTTTTATTATTGCTAGGCATGTGTCATGATATGGTAAATATTATAATTTTAGTATGGTTAGATACTCTTGGAAATTATAACAAAGTGGGAGCGCCATGGACCTTGGCGTTACACAAATGGAATGATAGAGATCGTACCATGATGCACAGGATAGTGATCAAGTGCAAGAACCATATCATATCACTTTATGCATGTGATGTTTGTTTGCATCTTATTTTGCTTATGTCTAGCTTAGAACTTGGAGGTAGCATTATAAGATGACCCCTCTCCTAAATATCAAGATAATAATATGTTCTTCCTTAGTATGCACCATTAAGAAAGTTCATCATTTCGAAGCACCACGCGATGATCGGGTGTGATAGACTCTACATTCACATACAACGGGTGTAAGACAGTTTTACACACGTGAGTACTAAGCTTCTTACTTGGCGAGCCTAGCATGTACAGATATGGCCTTGGAACATGAATCGAAAGGTATAAAGCACGAGTCATATGGATGATATGATGCCCATATGATGCTCTCCATTGGAGCTCTCGTGATGATCGGTCATGGCGTAGTGAATTTGGTTCGTGTAATCACTAAAAATGACTAGAGGGATGTCGTTTTTGAGTGGGAGTTCACATAGTAATATGATTAAAGTTGAACTCAATTTATCATAAACTAAATCAAGGTGAATTTGCATAGTTTGTTGTAGTCACTAGAAAGCGTTTACTACCTTGTGTTTAGCTATATTTGAGATAATAGAACTATAGAATTCTGGAATTTTACTTTATGAGTTGGTATCGTATTGTTTTATGAGTCTCAATCTAAAGGTTAAAGTACTATTGAAAACTTTCGGCAAAACCTCACTTACTCTATGAAATTCAATAAATAGTATTGAATCAAGAGTAACAAAATTCCAGTGTTAGTATCTAAGTATCATGCTGGCCTCCATGATTCTTGATATTGAAAAATTATTTTAATATCAACGTTATCTAGGAGCTAAAAATTGTTTCAGAAACCATCATGTGTAGAAGATATTGTGATATCTGAAACAATGCTTAGTTGCAATATGATAGAATATAATTTTAGTAAGATACATGTTCTCATATAGTATGAGAATTTGTAGAGGTTAGAGATGCTAGGCGTCCTGATCTCCCAAAAGGTTTTGGGAACTAACATTATATTTGCGATTCACCATTATAAGCTATAGTAGCTTGATCATGAAAGTTGTCATGATAAGGATGGATAAAGTATGTAGGTAAAATGTTTTCTACATTAAAAGGATTACTGAAAGGAATGAAATTTGAAAGAACGCCAGGCATTTGATGATGGTGATCAACTTCAAGTGCAAGTCCAAAGGTATTAGTATTTGACTATACACGCTTTGGACTATGTGTCATATGTATGGCATCAATATTGATGTTGATAGATTCTTTTAAGAAGGAAAGGTAATCTTGAAACTAAAGCTGGTAAATAATTGACAGAAAGGAAATAGACTGGAAAAATCCAGCTTAGGTATATAGATGATATACACGTTACGGGGGTATTATTTGCTTGTTAAAAATGGGGTTCTTGGGTATTGGATACCGAATTTGTTGGTATGAAGTGTCATACGGAACAACACAATTCATGAACTTCAATGGCCTAAGTAACTAGCAAAACAATATGTGGTGATGTTAATCAAAAACAAATAACGTGTTATTTTGTTTTTCATTGGCATCAAAGCTTGCCTACAAGATTTGTATTAATAATTGCTAGTTTGTTCTGGTATTATGAGAATAATGGTTATTCAAATAATTACCGTATTCCATAGAAGATGGATGAACTTTTACAAATCTAGTTGGATAAATCACGTCTATAAACACTGATGTTAATACTCGCAAGACGAATGATTGGAATATCACTTGTGTGACATCGCTGTTCAAATTATATTGGAAAAAAACAAGAAGAAAACTCCATGTTAATGGATTTTTGGAGTCTTTTGATTTTGATCAATTGATGCTTGTGAAACTTTTCTAGAGGTAATTAAAACATCGTTCGTGGGACAAAGAAAAACGAACGACTAACCTATTAGACATAGTGCATGTTGATGTATATTGTCCATTATGTGTAGTCGTGAGCGATGGATTTAAACTTCATATGCTTCCTCCGAAAATTGAGTAAATACATCTGTATATTTACTTAATAAGGGAGAAGTATGAAACATTTGAAAATGTTCAAATGATTTCAGGATGAAGTGGAAAATCATTGTAACAAGAAAATAAATAATTTGTGATTGGATCATAAAGGAATATATTTAGGTTAGAACTTTAGAAAAAACACCTAAGATTTGACAAAAATCGTTCCATTGACATGCGTTTCTCGAAACACCATAGGAGTATGGAGTGTTCGCGAAATATGATCAAACCCTGTTTGACATACATGGTAGGATCAATGGTGTTATTATAAAATTTCCATTATATTTTAAAGATTAAGCTTTAGTGACTACCACTTTTACACTAGAAATAGCTCCATCATGATCCGTTGAAATGACACCATATGAGTTATGGATTGGGATAAAACCCAAGTTGTCTTTTCTTAAATTTTGGTATGCCAGGCATAAGTAAAATGTTTACAATCAAAATCTGATGAGCATGTCTTTATAGGTTATTCCAAATAACCATTGGGTATTCCTCCATAGCACCGAAGACAAAAGTGTTTGTCGCTTAGAACGTCAAGTTTCTTAAGAAGGAATTTTTCATGAAAAGTTAAGTGGGAGGACAATAGAACTTTGATAAGGATATTGAACCTAAGCTATGTGTGCTAAGTTGCGCAGCGCCGGAAAGCGTCCCATAGGCATGGTTCCCGTGCCTCAATGGTTGTGGTCACGGAGATCTAAGTTCCTATTGAACCGCGTAGGTTGGGTAAACAATCAAATACTAAGATTTGAGATTAAATCATTATTGTTTGAAAATGATGAATCGACTACATGCAAAGAAGCGATGATGGGCCTGTCGTCGGTTTGAGGACAAGTACGCCATGAGGGAGTCCTCGAGGCGTGCGGGGGAGAGGGGTGTGAGACGTATGGTGTTCCGGGACGGTGAGCACACAAGTTTACCCAGGTTTGAATCCGCCGGCTTTGGACGGACCCTACTCCTGCTAGCAATCCAGTAATACGGCAGAGCTGGAATATGGGTTACAAGGGTTTCGCCTGTGTGAGTTGAGATTGTAGACTATTGAGGTGTGCCCTAAAGGCTCTCCCTAGGACGGCTTATATAGATATCCGGCCTAGGGTTTACAGGAGAGATCAATCCGGCTACGACTAAGAGTTGGTTACAGAGTACATCTTGAACTACAAGTAACATTATGGGCCCAAGTCGGTAAGTCTTCTGGGCCTTCCCGTAGTCGGATTGGACT
Organism: Avena eriantha; assembly: GCA_910589775.1. Lineage (NCBI taxonomy): Eukaryota > Viridiplantae > Streptophyta > Magnoliopsida > Poales > Poaceae > Avena > Avena eriantha. The sequence continues at coordinate 226,231,506 of OU342746.1, read as the reverse complement.
CCGTCTTCTCTCCCTAACTGGGCCGCCCGTGAAGCAAAGCTCTAACCCGAAGTGGGCCACCCTGGTCAGTGAGGATCTGTAAGGATACCCGGAAAGTATATCCCCAACAGTAGCCCCCGGAGGCCTCCAAGATCCAAAGTCGGATTTTATCATCATCTAGCTTGATCTTCGGCTTGCAGAATCTTGAAGGGTTCCTAAAACTTCACAACAAAAAATATGATCCGGGTCTTAACAATAAGTCGGACCTTTCAATTAATTACTCGGATTTTCCAGCTCGCTTTTAAATTAAGCCGGAACTTGGTCTCTAACGCCACCTGACACAAGCATGGTCAAGTCACATCATCTGACAGACGTTCCGTCAGCACGACCGTTGGTGGGTCCGCGGTTCGCAGAACCGAGGCGCCGTTTCAATGCATGTGTGGAGATCGAGGCGACGCAATCATCGCGCGGGCCCTTCCCAGTTCTTTCCACGACGTGTGGCAATTACACTGTAGCGTTTGCATGAATCTTGGCGCAGGTAGGTGGATATAAGGGGTTTAGATTCCTTCTTCTCCTCTCCACCAGTCCTTCGCCATTTCTTTCTTCCCAATCCTCCAGCGTGCCCAGAGCCTTTTCGTCCTCCTCCCACAGAGCTCCTAGGGCCGCCACTTTAAGGTCATCTTTTCCACCGGAGAGAAAAATGGCTTCATCCTCTTCTTCTTCTCTGGCGGGGGCGGCGGCGGCGTCGGTGGACGCAGCTGCGGAGAAAGAGAGCTTCCGGGGAATCTGGATCCCCTGCGCCCTCGACGACGACAGCCTCAAAAATGTGGAGACGGAGGGGCTTCTCGCTGCCGGCAATTGGTGGAGCGGTTCCGGCGAAACCGTCCCCAATCCGCACGAGGGCGAACGCATCCCCATCTGGACCGAGGTTTGTCCTTTCCTCCCTCGGAGTTCTTCTCCGAGGTGATTGACCACTATGGAGTTCAACTCCATAATCTTCCTCCCAATTCTCTTCTAGAGATGAGCGCATATGCCGCGCTTTGCGAGGGCTTTCTCGGCATTAGGCCGAGTTTGCTTATCTTCTGGTACTATTTCCATGTCCGGAGAAAAGCGATTACTGCTGGTGTTCCTTATATCACCGGTACCATTAGTTTTTCTATTAGACGAGACCGGGCATATCCCAAAATTTCTGCTAGTGACTCGGTCAAACAATGGCCAGCCACTTTTTTCTATCATAGGGATATTCCGGCTCCCGGCAAAGCTACTGCGTTGCCGGCTTTTGTCGACGGAGCCGCCACAGCCCAGCCTTCCTGGGATGAGGCTGCTCCGGTTCTCACCGACGATCTGATCCTCGCTAAGAGGCGGATCGAATATCTTATCAAGCACAAAGGTCTGAAGGGATCCGACTTAGTCCAGTGCTGGGTCTCACGTCAGATCCAGCCACTTCAGTACCACGGGGATAGACTGATGCACTCCATCATGTCTTCCAAAAAAGACTCTCTCCGCATCAGCCCCAAAGCCTACACCATCCAAGGTTACATAAGCCAGATCAAGTGGCTGATCAAGGAGCGGATCGAGAGGAAAATTCCGGAGATTTCTCTGGACATGCACACGGCGGAAAACCCCATGGTAGTGGTAAGCTTCCATCAGCACACCTTTTACGTGTTTCAATCTTTAAGTTATATACTGCAATGCTGATATGTTTTCTTGTTTTCAGCTTGCTGATCTCCCCGAGTCAGAGCTTGCTCCACTCGAAGGATATCCTCCTGAGTTTTCTCAGGAGACTGAAGTGGTCCCATTGCCGGACCTTGCGCTCAAGAAGCGCAAAGCTCCGACAGTGGCTGTTGGCACAAAGTAAGTGCCCGTTGTGAAGAGGTAACTTTCATTCACAATTTCCGCCTTTGTACCTTTCTCGAATTTCTTTCTGAGATGTAATGTTTCCGACTTTACTACATTCTCAGAGCAAAGCCTCTCATCAAGGGTAAGGGGAAGGGGATTCCTGTGAAGCCCCTGCGACAGACGAAGCTTACCATAGCTTCCCCTGCCACGGCTCCTCCAACTCCTGCCCCTCAACCTTCTGCAACACCGGCGATTATTCCGTCTCCGGTTGTTGTAGAAGATCCAGCTCCTCCAACGGCGCCTGTGATCCTTGGATCGCACACTGACGACACCGTGGGTGCGTCAACTCAAGATAAGGGTGAACCCTCTTTGGGTAATGATCCCCCGGCTGAAGTCTTCGCCGACAACCTCCTCAGCAACCCTGGACTTTCCAAGTTTGGCTTATCCCAGAAGTCCGCAAAGGAGATCCAGCGGCTGGCCAGGCAAGTCCTGGACAAAATCCATCTTTCCCCTGAAGAGGAAGCGCAAGAAGCAGAGGACGTCAAGTTCTCTGACCTTCTCGCCCAAGTCCGCCTTCGCGACGAGAGGATCAGGACTGGCGAGCTTCCAACCACCCCAGTAATTCCTCTTACTCTCGCCGAGAAGGTGGCAGCTGAGGTGAACGCGGGATTAGACAAACTCACCCGCGAACAATATGTAAGTCGGAATTCCAACTCTTGTTTTTTACCTTATGTTATATCATATCCTCTAGCCCCCAAGCATGAAGTAGGATATAGAAATCCGGGTTTATGCTTTCGTTAGGATGCCAAAGAACGAACTAGTGTAGCCCCCAAGGCTCGTGCTGATATTTAGCAAAAAATATTAGCCCGAGTCTTAAGTAGCTTTCTGACTTTGGGTATTCTGACTTACAGAAAGTATGTTCCTATAACCAGGAATTGTTAAAAAATGTCTGTGATAAGCGGAGAGAAATCAAAGCTCTCCGGCTTAAAAATGTTGAGCTCAAGGTAGCCAAGGATGAAGCCGAAGGTAAGCATTCCGAGATTCAAACCTTGTTTTTTTTGCTTTTTTCAATGTCGAATTTTTCTGAACTGTTGTTCTATTTGACTTACAGCGTTGGTGAAACAATCGATCGCTATGATTGAAGAGGCCGAGAACCTCAAAACCTTAGTGGTGGAGAATAAGGGACTTCGCCAAGAGCTGGATAAGCTCAAGGCGGATCATGAAAGAAGCATAGCTCAAGTCCTCGAGTCCTACTCCACGGCCACTGAAGAGCGCGATCTCAAGATTGCCGCTCAAGATAAGGTTATCTCGGACCTCAAGAATGAGGTTGGCAGAGAAAAGGATATCTCCCAGGCGCTCCGGGCTGAACTCCAGAGTCTCCGGGAGGAGAAAGCCAAGATTGACGACGTCATTCTTGGTATGTTCCCTCTATCTGACTTATCATTTCTTCAACTTTCATCAATGTCAGTTTTTTCTTATCCTTGTTTTCTGTATAGGTCCTCTGAACTTGACGGACTCCTCTTTGTCCGAACCCCGCACTCACCGGCTTACCCAAGTCGGTGATCTTCTTCATGACTACCGCCAGTCCCTTGAGGACATTGGTGAGTCTCTCAGGATTCCGGACATGCCAAGCATGTCGGACTTCCAGGTGCGGGAGAAGGCCAAGGAGATGCCGCAGCTCGTTCGGGACTGGAACATGTCCTATGCGCGGACTGCTGCGCAGAACGCTCTCATCATGGTCATGAGCCACCATGGGAACATGGAGATATGGCAAGTGACCATAGGGTACTGCAAAGTAGACGAAGACGGCCAGGAGCAAGACCTTCAAGCTATCATGCACTCCTGCGCCGGATATGGGTGCCACGTAGCTGACCTGACCAGCTTCGAGGTGCCCTTCTTCACCCGCGTGGATACTCCGCCACCTCCTCAAGAATACGCCGAAGAAGTTTCCGATGATGAACAGACCACCTCGGATTCGGACATCTCAGTACGATATCAAGGCGGAGTAACCAACGATCTGACAGTTCCTTCATCTCCTCCTACATCATAGATCAAAAAACTGTGTATTATTCTGGAAAGACATGATGCGTTTTTTTGTAAATATTAAGTACTATGACTTTTGCTAGTGCTAAGTTTTTATCTATTCAGCACTTTTGTCTAAATTTTTTTTTGCGTGCCTGAAATGTTTGCATAAGCACTTGGAATTTTCCGCCTCTACTTATCGTTTATCTGGCTTTCCGCCTCGTCCCTTTCGTGAGCCGGCTAAACCTTCAGCTAGAAACTTTGCCGAGCAACGGAGCTCAATTGCTAAACCAGTTTAAACTCGAAAACAAAGCCGACTTCCAGTACCAACAATTCACTACTCGGAAGATACCCGCATCCAGCAATCAGACAAATAACCCAAGTAAAGACTAGAGTTTTTTAGAGTTATACCCGAAGGTAGCAGTTTTAGAATCGGAAATCTAAACCAGATCGAACATGAGCATAAAGTACTTTCAAGCATTCTGGGATTTTCGACTATGACATGATCATTAGGAAATAAGATGGTAAAAACTTCTCAGGAAAACTTTGAGGTAACCAAAACTTTTATTTCTCACAGAACATGTACATATGTATGATTACAAAGAAAGATAAAACTAAGAATAAAAGGGACGTAGCTGAGCAATATTCCACGGTCTGTCTAATTCATCCGGATTTGTACTGCCTCCAGCTCTCTTTCTCTTCTTAGTAGCAGGTCTTTCTTTGACTGGCCTCATGTCAGTTAAGTAGTACGACCCATTGTGCAATACTCGACTAACTAAAAAGGGCCCTTCCCATATTGGGGAAAGTTTGTGCTTTCTTTGTTGCACAAGCCGGAGAACCAAATCACCTTTATTGAAAGATCTAGTTCGGACTATCTAGCTATGATACTTGCGTAACTTCTGCTGATAGGCTGTAGATCTCATTTCAGCAATGACGCGAACTTCTTCGACTAAGTCGAGATCATTTTGTCGAGAAATCTCGGCATCCTCTTTGATATACGCGACCACTCTAGGAGAAGTATGAATCAAATCACTAGGAAGAACTGCTTCTGCGCCATAGACCAAGAAGAAAGGTGTATATCCTGTTGACCTGTTTGGAGTTGTTCGCAAACTCCAAATTACAGAGGGTAGTTCCTCTGCCCAAGCCCCCGCAGCATGTCTAAGTGGTGCTTCGAGTCTTGGTTTCAAGCCTTGTAGAATTAAACCATTTGCTCTTTCGACTTGTCCGTTAGCCTGTGGATGTGCGACTGACGCAATGTCAAGCCGGATATTTTGCTCGTCGCAGAATTCAGCCAACTCTCCCATGGAAAAGTTACTCCCGTTGTCCGTGATAATGCTATGCGGATAACCATACCGGATTATAACATCTTCGACAAATCTTTTGGTTGTTGCTCCATCACAACTAGTGACAGGTTTAGCCTCGATCCATTTCGTGAATTTATCCACCATCACTAAGAGGTGAGTAAATCCACTTGGAGCTCATTTAAAAGGTCCTACCATATCAAGCCCCCAGACCGCAAAAGGCCATGTTATAGGTATTGTTCGCAGCTGATCAGCCGGAACATGAGCTTGCTTGGCGTACTTTTGGCAGCCTTTGCATGACTTGACTAATCGTTCGGCATCTGCCTGAGCTGTAAGCCAAAAAAACCATGTCGAAAAGCTTTTGCCACTAAAGATTTGGCTGCAGCGTGGTGACCACACTCGCCTTCGTGGATTTCTCTTCAGATTTCCACTCCTTCTTCCGGAGATACACAGCGCTGAAAACCCCCAGAAACACTCCGTTTATGGAGCTCACCTTTAGCAATAGTATAGGCTTTTGCTCATCGGATAATCTGCCGGCTCAGCACCTCGTCTTCGGGTAATTTGCCATCTACCAAGTAATCAAGGTAGGGTTGAGTCCAGCTGGGAATTACGGCCAGAACTGCTATTAAAGGTGAGTCGGATTTGGTCGGATATTCCTCATCTACTCCCTTTATCGAGGGAACTTTGAGGTGCTCTAAAAATGCACCATCCGGAACCTCTTTCCGTGCAGAGCCTATTCGAGATAGTGCATCTGCTTCCTCGTTTTCTGCTCGAGGGATGTGTTGAACTTCAAACCCCTCGAACGATTTAGATAGATCATCCACGACAGCCTTATATGCTGCCATATGCTTATTTGCATTACAAATATCCGAGACTTGCTGAGCAACAAGATCCGAATCTCCGTAACACATCAAACATCGGATGCCAATATCCTTAGCAATCCGGATTCCATGCAACAGTGCTTCATACTCGGCAATGTTATTTGTCGCTGTGAAGTGGATCTGCAACACGTATAAAATTTTATCTCCTTGGGGTGATTTGAGCACCACGCCAGCCCCCGAGCCCCCTCGAACCTTGGACCCGTCGAAAAAGAGGGTCCAATATTCCGACTCAGGGAGGACCATGTTCTCCTTGGTCTCTGTCCAATCAGCGACAAAGTCGGCAAGGATCTGGGATTTGATTGTTGTCCGGGGTTTGTACTCAATATCGAAAGCTGCAAGCTCTATGCCCCATTTGGCGACACGTCCTGTGGCATCGCTATTGTTGATTATATCTCTCATGGGAGCTTTGCTCGCCACGGTAATTGGATGCTCCTGAAAATAGTGTCGTAACTTACGAGATGCTAGAAAAACACCGTAAGCCAACTTTTGATAGTGCGGATATCGCTGTTTTGATTCTGTCAGGACCTCGCTGACAAAGTATGTCGGACGCTGCCAGGATAGGAGCAGATGAGAGTACTTTCTTCAGGTCTTGTAGTGCAGCTTCAGCTTCGTCAGTCCAGAAAAAATCCTTGGTCTTCTTCAGGAGTTTGTATAATGGTGCGGCTCTTTCACCAAGCCGGCTTACAAATCGACTGACCGCAGCAATGCAACCAGTCAATCTTAGTACGTCCCTCAGGCGAGTTGGCCTGGAAATATTGAGAATAGCCTTGATCTTGTCACGGTTCACCTCTATGCCTCGTTGAGACACGATAAAACCTAAAAAATTTCCGCCTGGTATTCCAAAGAAGCATTTCTTCGAGTTAAGCATGATGTTGTATTTTCGTAAATTGGCGAACGTCTCCTCTAAGTCGGAAATCAATGTTTCCTTCTTTTTGGACATGACCGCGATATCATCCACGTATGCATGTACATTGCGTCCGAGTTGACCATGGAGGCAACGCTGCATCGTGCGCTGGTACGTAGCTCCTGCGTTCTTTAGCCCAAAGGGCATCGTAACATAACAGAAGGTTCCGAAAGGGGTTATGAATGAAGTCTTGATTTTGTCAGATTCCTTCATCCGGATTTGGTGATAACCGGAATATGCGTCGAGAAAACAGAGCAGTTCCGAGCCTGTCGTAGAATCGATAACTTGATCAATTCTAGGCAGAGTGAACGGGTCTTTTGGACAAGCCTTGTTCAAGGCAGTATAATCAACACACATCCTTAAATCAGTGGTGTCATTTTTAGGGACCATTACAGGGTTGGCCGACCAATCAGTATGGATGACCTCTTCTATAAATCTGGCTAACTCGAGCCGCGCTAGTTCCTTAGCTATTGCCTTACGCTTTTCATCGCTGAAACGTCGTAAGGACTGTTTGATGGGTTTAGCGTTCGGGTTTACATTTAGAGAGTGCTCGGCAAGTTCCCTAGGTACTCCGGTCGTGTCCGATGGCTGCCATGCAAAGATATCTTGATTTGCTCGGAGGAACTTGACGAGCGCGCTTTCCTATGCGCTACTTAGGCCTGCGCCTATCTGGGTCACCTTGGAGGGGTCATCATCCTTCAATGATGTTGTCTTCGTCTCTTCTGATGCCTTGAACTCCAGATTTGGCTTTGTCACCTCCTTCTTCATCGCGGGCATCTCGGACGGATCTATGCTCTTCTTGATCTCCTGGTACTCCTGGGCGTGCAGCATGGCTTCGGCAAAGGCGGCATTTCCATCCTCGCACTCTCGCACTTTCTTCCGGTCTCCCCTGATGGTGATCACGCCGTTGGGACCTGGAATTTTCATCATATTGTAAATGTAACACGGACGAGCCATAAAAGCCCAGTAAGCCGGACGTCCGAATATAGCGTGGTATGCGCTCTTGAACGGGACCACTTCGAAGGAAAGTGCCTCCGTTCGATAATTTTTTGGTGTTCCAAAAGTAACATCCAAAGTGATCTCTCCCAGGGAATTAGCTTGGCTTCCTGGGACAAATCCGTGAAAAATGACAGAGCTATGGTTAAGTTGTGTTTCCGAGATCTTCATCCGGCGTAGCGTTTCTACATAGAGAATATTGATGCTGCTACCACCATCCATGAACTACAAGTAACATTATGGGCCCAAGTCGGTAAGTCTTCTGGGCCTTCCCGTAGTCGGATTGGACTCCGTCTTCTCTCCCTAACTGGGCCGCCTGTGAAGCAAAGCTCTAACCTGAAGTGGGCCACCCTGGTCAGTGAGGATCTGTAAGGATACCCGGAAAGTATATCCCCAACAGGGCCCTAACTCCATCAAATGGCTTGAAGCCATAAAATCTGTGATAGTTCCATACACGAGAAACCAAGTTACTGATCTTGGAAGACCCTCTAGAAGGTATGAAACCTATCGGTTGTATCTGGATCTATAAAGAAACAGGCATGGATGTTTCACATCTATGAAATAGTAGACATGTTGGTAAAGAGTTTACGATAATGTTCAAGGAGTTGACATGTTGGTAAAGAGTTTACGACAATATTCAAGGAGTTGAATATGACAAGATTTGATCTTTCGTAGCGAAATTTAGTCTAGACGGATTACTGTAGCAACCACTACATATGTCAATTGTTGTATATGCTAGTTGAACAAACAAAACTACGTTCTTCTAATAGAATGGTTACCTAAGACGTGTACGTGACACGGTCTGAAGGATTTTGTTAAATCAAAGGATGCTAAAAGGGCATGCAAACTTCAATAATCGAAATAAGCATCGCGGAGTTGGAATCTTCACCATGATGAAATTGTTAAAAGGTTTAAATTCAGTGGAGATGATGAAGATGCTTGCATTTGCAAGAAATTAAGTGGGAGTGCTAAGACATATTGCTAATACATTGTGTATAAGACATATTTTTGATTGGAAATGACGTATCTTTTATTTGATACAAGTTAAGGATTTCATTAAAATTAGATTTAAATGAAAGATTTGGGCGAAACCCGAATATTGACATCAATGTCTATATGGATATATTGAGATGCTAATATGGTTATGCCAAATTTACATAGATGAAATATTGAATGAGTTCAATATGGAAACAACGAGAAAGGTTCTTGCCACATGTAAAAAGGTTGAATCAAGATTCAAGTATTTTGACACTTGGTGAGTAAAATCACATGGATATGTTGTAATCAAGCCTCGAGTGTTTTGACACCTGGTGAGTAAAATCACATGGATATCGTGCTAAACGAGATTCAAGTGTTTTGACACTTGGTGAGTGAAATCACATGAATATCTTAATCAATCATTCTGTGATATGTACATATCCAGATATGTCCTATGCTCTAAATGTTATGAGCATATACCAGGCTGACTCATAAGATGATCATTGGACGATAGTAAGGACTTTCGTGGTGGTGGCACAACAGATGCCATGGATAGGCTAAAGATGTTCAGTTTGCCTTAGCATATTCCCTCAAAGTGATGTTCAGCGACTGTTGCAACTCAGCTACTTTTTTCGCACCAGCTAGCATTTTCTGCCTAGTTTCCTCTAACTCAGCTTGCACCTAAGCCGGATCTACCACTGGAGCTATTGGAGTTGCTAAACTATCTATCGCTTGCTGCAGTACATTATTTGGCCTCTCTAGTGGAGGGAATCTGGATCTTGCCTGCTTTGGCGTGACTTTCGGGTCTGGCACTTGGTCCTTGCTTGCTCCTGCGTTTGGCGCGGTCATCATGACCTCAACGCAGCTTGTGGGGCGAGTGATACGCGGGCCACTCGCCTCCCTCGACGACGTGGTGCGGGTGAATGCTGGACCCGTCCATACCGACGTAGATCTTGTGCGCGCCAAGCTTGACGAAGAGGCCATTGTGCAGAGGTAGTCCAGCGCTCTAAAACGCTGAACCAAGCCGGAGACGATGCGCTCTCCCGTGCTGATGATGTTTCCCGTCCGGATTTTTGCCCCTGCTAGCGCTGCTAGCCCCACGGTGGGCGCCAACTATCATGGTGGTGGCACGGCAGATGCCATGGATAGGCTAAAGATGGGGCCAAAGTACGCTAGAGGAATCCAGGGAGGGATAGTGTGGTGATTCCACACACAAGTGTTTGTATTTCTTCTCTATCAATGGTGGTTAACAAGAGCTCCTTGAGCCGTTTGTGATAAGGAGACTAGTTCTCCTACTCCCCACCACTATGCTCTAGAGTTCTTGCTTAGACAAAGAAAATGATCGATCCCCTCCTATGGAGGCCCTGGGGCTCCTTATATAGGCAAGCCGAGGGTACAAAGTTTAGGGCATACGTGGAAGCATATTCCCCGAATATGCCCTTTCGTTAAATCTAGATGCCTCTTTATCTACTTTAAATGGCTAGTCCGGACTATCAACGTAACCCTATACGAGCCCCTTGCCTTTTGGCATCACTAGACATGGGCTACGTCAACTGACGTCGCCCGCATCACCATTGTCGGCCACGCCCCACTGGTCCTCTCCGCTGCTCGCTTCGCTCACGCTACAGCAGGCAGAGGCCACCTTTTGACCAACAGGAGATTCCTTTCTTCTCTTGGAAGCCAAGTGGTAGCCCGGCTTGCGCCTGGCTAACTTGGCTACGAGGGTACCTGCGTACATGGTAGATTAAGTATAGCCAACATATGTTTTATGCTGGCCGGGTTAGTGTCACGTGAATACTCTCCGGGTCGGGTTACCCCGTAAGTCGGCCTTCCTTGAGGATACCCGGCCAGCACTTGCTTCGACCGTGTCATACCTTGGCTAACCCGGCCTCTATACCCCGGCATGACCCTACCCGGGGGTATCCCCCAACATTAGTCCAGGAAGCTGGTGCGGTCTTAGAACCTTCAGCTGTTAAGGCCATAGCAGGTTCCAGTTATTAAGATTAACATTTTCTTTACCGAGTTATCTTGCAACCCGGACTCTTTGGCTTGATCTTCCCTTGGCTCAATCCGAGTTATCTCTTATTGATCGGGATTTTGTCCATGTATCCAGGTTACCTTTCCTTCTATCATACGCTTCCCCACATCCTACATGGAGGGTAATCATCACTTTGCCTCATTTTAAGGGCCGCGCCAGTTTACTGCGCCGGTTACTGTAGTAAGTGTCAGGAATAACTGCTCCGCATGTCACGTCACGACAGCCCCTCGTTAACTGTATCATAACATCATGTTATGGGATCCCCTGCTACATGTGGCCCTTGTTGTGCCGTGATGCTGATTGGATGGTTTAATAGATACACAGCCACACCGTGCGGTTCCACCGCAGCGCATGATCCCACTATGAGCCCGTGAGGTGCGGTTAAATAGGGGGCAGCGGCGGCCCTGGGGGAAGTTCCCCCACTTCGCACACTCCCTTGCCCTTTGCCCCCTTCTTCTTCACAACGATTCCACAGATGCCGCTGCCTCTGCCTGAGCTTTGCGCCGCCACCGTAGCGCTTAGCTGCTCTTTGCGACCACGCCACTGCCTCTGCTCAAGCCTTCCGCCACGGGGCCCTGCACCTCCAAGTTCCCCACGGCCGGTTACTCCTTTTCTGACTACTTCCTCGAGGATCTTGATTCAGCCATGACTGAGGAGGAGGCCACTGTCGTCGCTCAGGAGGAGGAAGAAGACGAGGCCCACGAGCGCAGCGCCTGGGTGGGCGCATTCGTGTGCCAGGATGACATCGACTGGCTGTACGCGACACGCCGCATCCCCGCGGGTGTCACATGCCACCTCACCGCCCAGGAGATTGCCCCCTCGCCAAATCCCGGTGAATTCGTTGTTTTTCTTTCCCATTTCCAGCGCGGCTTTGGCTTGACCGTCTCTGATTTCTTTCGTGATTTCATCTCCACATATCAACTTCAGTCACACCATCTCCCTGCCAATGCTATTACCTCGCTTTCCTCTTTCACCTCCGGCATTGAGGGTTACCTCGGCCTCTAGCCTTCCAAAGAACTTTGGATCAAGTTCTTTGGTCTCAAGAAAAATGTTGTCCTAGATAAGCATCTTGCTCCTACCGAGAAACTCCTGACCCAGTGCGGTGGAGCCTCAATCTCTCCCTACATGAACTCTGCATTTCCCCGGGTTATCAGCCTTGAATCTTGCAAAGGCTGGGCCCGGACCTTCTTCTATGTCCGGAATAACTCAGATACAGGCTTGATCCGGCTCCTCTCCTTCAAGATGGGTGTCACGGACACCTCTCTATGGGAGAAGATCCCAAAGTGGCCTACTGCCTTGGCGAACCAGGTGGATCGCCAGATCAAGGAGCTCCTCGAGTAGAAGCTGCACAACAAGGACATTATGATTACATTTGTCCGCATCTGAGTCTCCCCCCTTGAGAAGCGCGCCCATAAGATCTGCCATTTGAGTGGCTCCCTTGACCCCCACCAGACCTCCACCTTTGAGCTTAACAACTCCGAGGTGTTCCACCGGGTCAAGGCCATGTTTAAAGTGGAGAAGGAGTTCTCCGAGGCATGGGAGTGGGGGATCGCTCCCTTCACCCGGGCCAACTTGCCTCCTAAGGTAAACTCTTCTCTTGGTATGTTTTTGGGTCTTGCGGTATGTTGGATATCCTCCTAACTTAACCATTTAGTATTTTTGCCCTTAGCTGTTTCTTTAGTAGATAGTTGAGGACGGCAAGGATCTAGCCCTCAAATGGGTGGTGGACCACACTGAGCTGGATGAGGAGGAGCCTGACTCGGAGAGGTTCTTGCCTACTCCAGACACCACCAAGTGCAGCTCTGGTAAGGCCTCTTCTCTAAGGGATTGGTCGGATAACGATGACTAGGATGTTGAGGTTATGGAGGTACTTGATCTGGTGCCTATATCTTACACGTTCCTGGTTATGTCCGAATCTTCAGCTAACCTGGCCGGTCAGGTCCTCGAGGTTCCTCCTCTCGCCACGGATGATCCGGCTCCTGCCCCCTCCTAGAAGCACGCGGAAAGCTTGGCTGCAGCTTCGGAGGTGCCCCCACCCAGGAAATGTAGAAGAATTCTGGGGTCAAGGCTCAGCCCAAGCCCGCTGCTAAGAGCACATTCCGGAGAACGCCCAAACTTCGGCAGCCTCCAACCTCGGACGAGTAAGTCCTTTTTCCTTCGGTGTTCACTTCTGGGTCTTGCTCCTTTTGCCTTTTCCTTTCTTTCTCTGTTTGACTTATTGTTTTTCGTTTCCGCAGCGCTCCTAGGGTTATTCCCTATAGAGGCTCCAGCATTTCATCTCCAATCCGGAGCAGCCCATCCTCCCCCCATGATGATGATGTTTGTCCGCTGAGTCCTATTCATGAGGACTCCGCGGCTGCGCCGGCTCAGAGCCCACCTCTCCATGAGGAGGGCAACATCGACGCGGGGGGTAGTGGAGCGGCCAAGGACACGGCGGTGCCGGATCTCCCCAGCTTCTCTGATCCACCAGAACCATCAACCTCTAAGGTGCCAGCTTCATCGGCACCGCCCTAGAAAACATCTCTCTTAGTTCTTGTTTCTCCAGTTTCAGCAGTCTCTGTATCAGCAGCACCAGCAGCATCAGTAGCATCAACATTAGCAGCACCAGCACCAGCAGTACCAGTACCATCAACACCAGCAACAGCACCAGCAACGCTAGCACCAGTATCAGCAACAACAACCACAGCTAAGCCAACACTAGCAGCAGCAACAGCTACAGCTAAGCCAGCCGCCAAGAAGAAAACTCAGGTCGCTCCCTCTGGATCCACCATGTGTATTAACGACATTTTTCAGCCAGCCTCCCAATCTCAGTTCAGCGCGGCAGCCTCAGCTCTTCTTCAGCGGCCATCATCATCTGGCAAGAGCAAGAAAACCGCCGAGCTAGCCATAGATTCCCCTTCTGGCCCTCCTATAGCCGGATCTAAGAGCAGCAAGCAATTGACTTTCCATACTAGTCCTGCTGCTGCTTAGTCCGCGAGGCGGGAGGCTCATTCCAGGTGCTTGGTGACAAGCCATTCTCTTAGCTGTGAAAGCTATAGCCCGACGCTTATAGAATATGTGCACAACTAGAATAACGCCGAGTTTATCGACCTGCAAGATGACTTGCCAAAGAGGTTTGGTCCGGTGGAGTTCAGCGCTCAGATGAACTCTGTTACCAAGGCTATCTCCCTTGCTGGTCGGATGATGGAGGTAACCCTTTTTCTGCTAAGCCTTTTATATACGCAATAGATATACCCACTAGTCCCCGAGCCTCCGAGGGAGTAATTTATTACTCAGTCGTATGCTCTTAGAGAATTTAGTGTAAGTCCTTAGCATTTTCAAATATCCACACACCTAGAGCCGAGTTAAGTTCCACTTGGCCCGGATCTTATAGACTTTGAATATCCACACACCTAGAGCCGGGTTAAGTTCCACTTGGCCCGGATCTTGTAGACTTCAAATATCCACACAACTACAGCCGGGTTAAGTTCCAATTGGCCCGGATCTTGTAGACTTCAAAAATCCACACACCTAGAGCCGGGTTAAGTTCCACTTGGCCCGGATCTTGTAGACTTCGAATATCCACACACATAGAGCCGGGTTAAGTTCCACTTGGCCCGGATCTTGTAGACTTCGAATATCCACACACCTAGAGCCGGGTTAAGTTCCACTTGGCCCGGATCTTGTAGACTTCGAATATCCACACACCTAGAACTAGGTTAATCTCTACTTGGCCCGGATCTCGTAGACTTCGAATATCCACACACCTAGAGTCGGGTTAAGTTCCACTTGGCCCGGATCTTGTAGACTTTGAATATCCACACACCTAGAGCCGGGTTAAGTTCCACTTGGCCCGGATCTTGTGGACTTCGAATATCCCCTTCTTCCATTTTCTGAACTAACATCTCACTATTTCAGATCACCACCAATCACCGAACTGCTGAGTTCCAGCGCCTGCTGGACTCATACAAGGATCTACATGCCAGATACGGCAAGTTGTTGGTTGATCACCAGAAGAAGGGTAATTTCCTTTGCTTAAACCCTTTTTATTCACATTCCTTCAAGTTATTTGCTACCCGTATTAACTTGTTATCCGAATTATGCAGCCGAGGCTGAGGCTGAGAATGTCATCATGCGCAAAAATCTAGCTGAGATCCAAGGTAATTTTTCTTGTTCCTTTAGGCCTTGCGCGCTCTTTCCGTGGCTCGACAAATATTTATACCTCGGCTTTGTTGGGTCATTCCACTTTTGCAGTTACACTTCAAGATAGTGTGCCCATCCCTGACATGATGACTCACTTTCTCGAACAAGCAGGGAAGCACCAGGCTGAGCTGAAGAAAAAAGATGATGAAATTGCTTAACTGCGCCTCAAGGATGCGGAGATTACTCGGCTGAACACCGAAATCCAAAGGCTCAAGGACCTCCACAAATCCGAGCTAGATAAGGCTGATCAGGAGTTCGCCGAGGAAAAAGAACGCTTGACCACTCAGATCTCCAAGGATAAAGACTTGTTGCAAGAAGCCGACGTAAAACTTACGTCGGTGACCTCCGAATATGAGAAGCTCCAGGCCAACCAAGCATATGTGTACACCGAGCTCACCCGGGTCCTCTTCCAGATTTCACGTGAGTTCCCTTCCTCTTTTTAATTCTTGTCTCTTCGGATTAAGTGTTCTTTCTCACTGACATGTTTTGTTTTGTTCGAAGGCAAGTTCCCAGAGAGTGACTCCCTCGCTTCTGCCGCTGTTACTAGGTCCCGTGCTCAGCGAGGTAATCCAGCAGACCCTACCACCGAGTTAGTTCCTTATGACATGGAGGATTTATTGGTGATCCTCGCTACCCACATGGAGCTGGTGAAGAACTATGGGGCAGATATTATGCCGGCAGCGATGCGGATGTTCAATTCTCTCTAGCCCACTAAGCCCACTCCCAAGGGAAGCACTGCTTTTATAGAAAAATTAATGGAGTGCGAAACTCAGGTGAACTTGTGGCAGGAAATTGCTGCATGAGCTGGAGCTGATACAGCGCCGCAGTTCGTTCTCTCATGGTATGAAGAGTTGGATCTGAACTTTCTCGAGTGTCTACGCACCGGATCAAAATGGTCCAATGACCTAGAGTGCATCGCTCGATGCAAATCCCCTGCCAACAAGCTTATACAATATGCCTTCTGCCGTAGTTGGAATGAGGGTCCGAGCTACCTCGATGCAATTGATGATGGGTATGTCTTCGATGGAGCTGATGGTGTAGAGGATGAGGAGGAAGCCTCCGAGCTTGGCGACGACACTGAAGATCCAGAGGATGAGGAGGATAATCTGGAAGACGAGGAAGGGCCCAGTGCCCAGCCTACGGATATCGAAGTACCTCCCCCCTCGGCTGATGACTAAGCTCCTGCTGCCGCTCCTTAAGCTATTGAATACTTGAACAATGTTCATGAGATCCCTGGTATGCCGAGTGGAATTGTATCTATGCACAGTGGTCTTATTCTGCTACAATTGGTTATGTTTTGCTACTAAACTTTTAAATGCAGAATTAACTTGGGCGAAGTCCCCGAGTTTCCTTTTCATGTTCCCCCAATTTTATGATTCGGCTCGCGTCTACCTTGATTCGGTTTTTGACTTACGAGTCTGAGGTTCAAAAAATTGACACAATAATACTTGAAACTTTGAGATTAGCTCAACATAATCAAAGCAAGATAGATAAGGTAAATAGAGGGTTAGTGCAAATAGCAAATGTCGGCTTGATTACGTTCTTTCCCTTAGTCGTTTTTCATGTGCTTTGTAATTCCAAACTTGTTCTCTTGCTTGACATGAAGCCAGTTCTTGTTGGACAGCAGCAAAATCGAAGAGTTGGGTTTTTGGTGCTCACACATTACTAATCTAGCTAAGATCCAAGTAATTTAAGCCAGCCGACATATAAAAAGTAAACACGGAAAAGACAGTTATTAAGGCAGTCCCCGGGTTTCAGCCCGGGGTGCCGGAGTTTCATTGATGTGCTCATTGCCGACATACATACCAACATATGATTGACTCAGATACATTCACCTCTTTGCTAGGTGTAAAATGGACAAAGTAGAGTTACATTCCACGGACGCTTAGTTTCCTCGCCGGACCTGCCTGCCTTGTTCTTTTCCGGTGGCTGTGCATCGATAAGATAGTAGGAATCATTGTGCAAATCTTTGCTTACAATGAAAGGTCCTTCCCATGGAGGGGATAACTTATGCATGCCAGCAGTGCGTTGCACCAGCCGAAGTACGAGATCACCTTCCCAGAAAACTTGGGGGTTTACTTTCCGACTATGGTAGCATCAGAGATTTTGTTGATATATGGCAGATCTGGACAAGGACAGTTCTCTCGCTTCTTCCAGCAGATCAACATCATTTTACCGGGCCTCACGCACTTCGGCTTATGTGTATTGGGTGACTCTTGGCGAATCATGCTCTATGCCGGCTGGTAATACAACTTCTGCCCCATATACTAGAAAAAATGGCGTATAGCATGTTGATCGATTCGGAGTTGTTCTCAAACTCCATAGTACCGCTGGTAGTTCTTCTATCCAGCACCCCGCTGATCTCTATAGTGGCTCAATGAGTCGGGGTTTTATCCCGGACAAGACTAGTCCGTTGGATCTCTCCACTTGCTCGTTCGATGCGAGGTGGGCTACTGAGACGATGTCTAGCCGGATCTTTTTCTCTCAGCAAAACCTAGCAAATGCTCCTTCAGCAAAATTCATGCCATTATCAACTATGATATTGTGGGGATAGTCGTATCTTAGGATTATATCTTTGAGGAACATCACCGCTGTTGCCCCATCATATTTCCTGATTGGCTTTACTTCAATCCATTTGGTAAACTTATCCACGATAACCAAAATATGGGTCATTCCTCCCTTAGCTGGCTTAAATGGTCCTACCATGTCTAGGCACCATACAACAAATGGCCAAGTAATAGGGATAGTCTTGAGTTCCGACATTAGCACATGGGTCTTAGTGGCATACCTCTAACAATCGTTGCATTTTTTTACAAGATCCTCTGCTTGCTCCAAAGCACTTGGCCAATAAAATCCATGCCGGAAAGCTTTTCCCACTAGTGCTCTTGAAGATGCATGATTACCATATTCTCCATGATGGATATCTCGGAGTATATCTAGCCCTTCTTACGGGTCTACGCATCGTTGCAAGACACTAGTAACAGTTCTTTTATATAGATCGGCGTTGATTATAGTATATGCCTTGGCCCTTCTTTGAATTTGCCTTGAGTGTATCTCATCATTTAGCAGAATTCTCTCTTTTAGGAAATCAAATATTGGCTTAGCCCACGCAGGTATAGGCCGGATGGGAAAAGTTCTTCATCAATTTCCATCGCATCCACCGACATAACTCCTGCCGGGTTCGGCTGAATAGTCCCCGGGTTTGCCGAAGCAGTCCCCGGGTTTGCTGAGGTGCTTCCCCAGTCTATTTCCATAGGAGTAGATTCTAATCCGAAAATTGTCGGGATATAGATTGACTCAAATTTTGGTGATGGTGTAATAGATGGTTTTCTTAAGTGCTCCAAAGCAACATTTGGCGGGATTGGTTGTCAAGATAACCCCAATTTGGACAATACATCGGCTGCCTCATTTTCAATCTTACATGATGAAATTCACATCCCTCGAAGAACCCACTTATTTTTTGAACATGGAATCTGTAAAGGGCCATGTTGGCATCCAAGGCATCCCAATTGCTAGATACTTGCTGCACCACCAAATCCGAGTCTCCAAAGCATGGTATCTGACGTATCCCTACTTCCTTTGCCACCTTGAGTCCATGCACAAGTGCTTCGTATTCTGCAACATTGTTTGACGCACTAAAGTGAATTTGGAGGACATATTTTAACTGATCTTTCCTGGGCGAGGTAAGCACTACCCCGGTGCCCAGCCCTTCTTTCAACTTTGATCCGTCAAAGTGCATCCACCGGTAATTTGAATCCGGCAACGATGGTTCATATTGCATCTTGGCCCAATCCACAAAGAAATCTGCCACAGCCTGTGACTTAATCACATCTCTTCTGTCGAACTGTGGTGCGTATGGGGCCAGCTCAATAGCCCACTTTGCTATCCGGCCACTAGCATCCTTGTTGCTCATAATCTCTGATATGGGTGCTTCACATATCACCTTGATGGGGTGTTCCTCAAAATAATGTTTGAGTTTCTTGGCCACCATGTACACACCGTACGCCATTTTCTGGTAGTGCGGGTAATTCTGTTTTAGGCCGATAATACTTTGCTCAGGTAACAGACCGGTCTCTACACCGATTTTCCTTCCTCGTCACATTCCACCACTACCACTTCACTTACAACTCGGTTGGTTGTGGATATATAGAGCAACATCGACTCTTTAGGTAGTAGGGCGTCTAATATTGGTGCAGAGGATAGCATCTTCTTTAATTCTCGAAACACACTATCTGCTTGTGGTGTCCATGTGAATTTGTCTGCCTTTTTCATTAACTGGTAGAGGGGTAATGCCTTCTCTCCCAACTGACTTACGAACCGGCTTAACGATGCGAGACAACTAGTGAACTTCTGCACATTGTTAAGGGACTTCGGCAGTTCCATTCTCTCAATAGCCCGGATTTTTGTTGGGTTTGCTTCGATACCTCGGCTGGACACGAGAAAATCGAGTAATTTTCCCATCGGGACACAAAAGGTACATTTTTCCGGGTTAAGCTTCATTCGGAACCGTCTTAGGTTCGTGAATGTCTGTCGAATATCATCAAGGAGCATATTTCTTTCCTTAGTCTTTATCACAACATCATCCATATAGACTTGCATGTTTCGACCTATTTGGTCATGCAAACATTTTTGCATGCATTGCTGGTATGTTGCTCATGCATTACGTAATCCAAACGGCATAGTGCGATAGCAATAAGCCCCGTAAGGGGTGATAAATGTAGTCCTTATTTGATCATCCGTATTCAGAGGTATCTGGTGGAAACTAGAATATGCATCTATGAACGACCACAATTCACATCCAGCGGTTGAGTCTATGACTTGGTCTATCCTAGGCAGTGGGAATGGATCTTTTGGACACGCCTTGTTCAGGTTCATGTAATCAATGCACATACGCCACACCACGGCCACATTCGAGTCGTCCTTTTTCTTCTCCACGAGTACCGGATTAGAGAGCCAATTCGGGTAAAGCACTTCCATGATAAATCCGGCTGCAAGGAGCCGAGCTATTTCATCCCCAATGACTTTTCTCCTGTCTTCAGCGAAGCGGCGGAGAGGTTGCTTCACCGGCTTAGCCCCGGGTCTCACATTCAAAGAGTGCTCGGCCAACTCCCTCGGCACACCTTGCAGATCCTGTGTGGACCAAGAAAACATATCTCGATTCTCACGAAGGAAGTTGACGAGCTCGCTTTCCTATTTGTCGCCTAACCCGACACCAATGGTTACGGTGCGCTCTGGGAACTGATCTTCAATTGGCACTTTCTTAGTGTCCTTGGTTGCTTGAAATGACACACTTCCATGCAGGTTGGTCAGAGCCGGCATATGTTGTTGCGCGGGCTGAGCCAATGTCGCCACTTCCTGAATTCTCCTCTTCTTCTGTGCTATCACGAGTGACTCGGCCAGGTTAGACCCGGCGGAAGTGCACTCGATAGAACGCCTAAAGTCCCCTGATACTGTAATCACTCCTCTTGGTCCAAACAGTTTCATCTTTAGGTAGTTGATGTGAGTACTTTCCATGAACTTGTTCAGAGCAGGCCTGCCGAGTAATGCGTGATAAGCGCTTTCCAAGTTCACCACTTCAAACTCCAAGTTCTCAGTCTGGCAGTTATCCCTCGTACTAGCACGTCAACTCGGACCTTACCAATGGGCTCACAGGAGATGCATGTCACAATTCCATGGAAAGTGGTCCTTGTAGCTTGGAGCATGTTCTCCGAGATTCCTAACTTGTGCATGGTATCCTTGTACATGATGTTAATGCTACTGCCATTATCTATCAGTACCTTCGAAAACCTTACGTTGATATTCAGACCGATGAATGTCGGATCCAGCACTAGTGCATACGATCCAGGACTCGACATGAGCCTGGGATGATTCTTGATACTCCAAGTTATCTCCTGATTCGACCAAGGCATGTACCTCATCACTGCAGGCATCACTGCATTCACCTCCATATGCTAGCGTTGCAAGCTTTTCTAGTCAGTCTCTTCTGTAGTAAACACACGGTAACTCTGGTGGTGCTCTCTATACTCATTTCTTCCCTCGTTACCATGATAACCTTGGTCTTGTTGTTGGTTGTTATTGATCTGATGCACTGCATCCCTTCTTTCCTAATTTTCATACCTCGGTGGGGGTGGTGGCAACATTAGTTGTTGTCCATCCCCCCGTAAGCAATGGCTGCCGAGGTGGTTCATTCCGAGGTATTTCATTCCGAGGTGCCTGAGCATTCCCTGAGCTACCCTGTTCGAGTTTCCTCATCCACTCACATTGCCGGGTCGTATGGTTCGCCAGACTAGTTGGACTTGGTGTATGGAATTTGAAAGGCTCATCCAACATAGACTCGAATGTGTACCTCAGACGATCCTTTCTTTCTTGCCACCGTTGTCCTCTAGTTTTCTGGCGCTGTCTAGCGTCGGCATTTTGGTTGGTCTCGGTCCATGGCCGCCACTTGATGCGAGTTATACCTGTAATCTGGGCGATCATCCCTTCTTTTACCCCGGAAATCATTTCTCCTGGATGACCCTGGGCCATCCCTGTTATAGTACTCCTCATTTGACTCGCTCGACATTATCTGGGGTTGGGTCGGATCTCCCAAAGCATATGAGTCCACGATCCGGATCGTCTCAGCCAAAGTGGTTGGTATATCTCGCTGCAACCTTTGCCATAGCATACTTCCATATCTGCAGCCTTGGGTGAACCACACAATTGCTTGGGATTCAATTACCCCCTCACATGAGTTGCGCACATTGCACCATCGAGTCATAAAATCTCGATCGGGCTCATTTGGTCTCTGCCAGCATAGCACCAAAGTTTGTGGCCTGTTCGTCCTCTTGTAGGTGCTTGAGAAGTTGTGATGAATAGTTCCTCAAAGTCTAACCAACAGTTTATACATCCTGGCGGAAAGTTGTTCAGCCAAACTCTCGCAGGTCCTTCCAACATTTGGGGCGCATATCTTACCGCCCATCTCAAGTTTCCTGTTGCTATCTTAACTGTTGTTGCATAGTCGATGAGCCAATCCTCTATCTTGGTGCTGCCATCGTAAGTCTTTGTTCCTCTGGCCAGCTAAAAGTTCGGTACTAGCGGTTCCCTCATGATCCGTGGTCCAAAGCATGCCGGACCTAGGGGACCTTGCACCTCGATCATCTTCGACCTATAAATTCTATCCAACTTCATCCTTGCATCATCTGGCTGCAAATTTCTGCTTCCTAGTCTTGATCCAATCACATGATGCTCCGGTCTAGGGTATCCATCGTTGACCATAGCTGAATAACCGACATTGTATCTATCTTGATCTAGATGAGCATACTTCTACTTCACTGCTCGGCCAGTGCTTCTCTCCTGCTAAGGTGCGTTTTGCCTTGATCCCGTCGGATCATGTTGTCCGGCATTGCTGTTGGCATTGTTCCTTTGACCGGTATTGCCTTGGTCGCGGTTACCTCGGCCAGCTTCACCTCGGCTGGTACTATGGCGATCCTCATCAACTTGCACTGCTTTACCTTTTCCAGCTCTCACCAATCATAGGGGACCATATGTTTGTCCTTTCTACCCGAGTTTACCACTTCCTCTCTCCTTGGGCCATGACTCGGATAAGACGTTGCTCCAGCGGATTTTGCCGGGTTATTTCTAGCCGAATGAACCACGTTCGATGCTCCGGGCTGTGCCAGGTTTACCTTGTTCATTTCCTCATTCTGTTGGCAAGCCACCCTCAACAAATGATTTACTCTCTCCTGTTGCCTCTCCCAGGCCTCTCCGGTTAAGCCTTCTAACTCGAACGCGGCTGCGTTTGCGGCCCTGAGGTTCTTTGCTAGGGTACTGTATCTCTCCAGCCCTCCTGTTACTATGGTAGCCGTTTGACCCAGCCTAGGCTCGTATTCCTTGTCAATCTCAGTAATCAGGTTTCTACCTCGGATTTTCATCCCATCTATGCAGTTTGCCTTAGCATATTCCCTCAAAGTGATGTTCAGCGACTGATGCAACTCAGCTACTTTTTTCGCACCAGCTAGTATTTTCTGCCTAGTTTCCTCTAACTCAGCTTGCACCTGAGCCGGATCTACCACTGGAGCTATTGGAGTTGCTAAACTATCTATCGCTTGCTGCAGTACATTATTTGGCCTCTCTAGTGGAGGGAATCTGGATCTTGCCTGCTTTGGCGTGACTTTCGGGTCTGGCGCTGGGTCCTTGCTTGCTCCTGCGTTTGGCGCGGTCATCATGACCTCAACGCAGCTTGTGGGGCGAGTGATACGCGGGCCACTCGCCTCCCTCGACGACGTGGTGCGGGTGAATGCTGGACCCGTCCATGCCGACGTAGATCTTGTGCGCGCCAAGCTTGACGAAGAGGCCATTGTGCAGAGGTAGTCCAGCGCTCTAAAACGCTGAACCAAGCCGGAGACGATGCGCTCTCCCGTGCTGATGATGTTTCCCGTCCGGATTTTTGCCCCTGCTAGCGCTGCTAGCCCCACGGTGGGCGCCAACTATCATGGTGGTGGCACGGCAGATGCCATGGATAGGCTAAAGATGGGGCCAAAGTACGCTAGAGGAATCCAGGGAGGGATAGTGTGGTGATTCCACACACAAGTGTTTGTATTTCTTCTCTATCAATGGTGGTTAACAAGAGCTCCTTGAGCTGTTTATGAGAAGGAGACCAGTTCTCTTACTCCCCACTGATGTGCTCTAGAGTTCTTCCTTAGACAGAGAAAATGATCGATCCCCTCCTATGGAGGCCCTGGTGCTCCTTATATAGGCAATCCATGGTACAAAGTTTAGGGCATACGTGGAAGCATATTCCCCGAATATGCCCTTTGGTTAAAGCTAGATGCCTCTTTATCTAATTTAACTGGCTAGTCCGGACTACCAACGTAACCCTATATGAGCCCCTTGCCTTTTGGCGTCACTAGACATGGGCTACGTCAGCCGACGTCGCCCGCGTCACCTTTGTCGGCCACGCCCTGCTGGTCCTCTCCTATGCTCGCTTCGCTCACGCTACAGCGGGCAGATGCCACCTTTTGACCAACGGGAGATTCCTTCCTTCTCTTAGAAGCCAAGTGGTAGCCCGGCTTGCACCTGGCTAACTCGGCTACGAGGGTACCTGCGTACATGGTAGATTAAGTATGGCCAACATATGTTTTATGTCGGCCGGGTTAGTGTCAGGTGAATACTCTCCGGACCAGGTTACCCCGTAAGTCGGCCTGCCTTGAGGAGACCTGGCCAGCACTTGCTTTGACCGTGCCGTACCTCGGCTAACCCGGTCTCTATACCTGGCGTGACCCTACCCAGGGGTATCCCCCAACAAGGCTATTCTTATGATATTTGGAAGAACTAGGAATCTATTTTGTATGTAGAACTGATAAATAGTTCATTGTAAGGTGTTACATTGACACTATACAAATATTTCATTGTAAGGTGTTACATTGGAACTAAACAAATAATTCATTGTAAGTGTTACATTGATACTAGTTTTGTCACCAGATACAAACTAAGTTTATCTCAATTTAGGCTATAGGTTAAGGTGGCACAATGTAATGGAAGGAAGTTCCATGATGGATTTGGATAAGTTCTAGAAGGTTAAGGACATTGTGACGGATACTACAATGAAAGGCTAAGTTTAATACTGCTATGGTAGCAGGAAAGGAACTAGGTGCGGTTCGATGTGCTAGTACTATGAAGATATATTGTATGACAATTATATCGGCATGTTTTAAACCCCAAGTAACTAAGGTCTCACCAATTTATACAAAGCCATCTCATTAGAGAATGAGTAATGCGTAGAGATGCAAATACATGCAAAACACACACAGACCTAAAAGCGTTAGATCCGGAGATTATGTTTACCACTAGAAAACGCGTATATACAACACCAAAATGCCATATGTGTTGAATGCGCATTTTTTTCAAACTAGATTATTGACTCTAGTGCAAGTGGGAGACTGAAAAGAATATGCCCGAGAGGCAATAATAAAGTGGTTATTATCTTATTCCATGTTCATAATAAATGTTAATTTCTCATACTATAATTGTGTTAACTGGAAACGTTAATACATGTGTGATTTATAAAAAAGAAAAGGTTCCTAGTAATGCCTCTCTTCATACTAGCTTGTTGATTAACAGATGATCAAAGGTTTCCTGATCATGAACATTGGAAGTTGTTAATAAAAGGATCATATCATTGGAGAATGATATGATGAACAGTCACCCGAAGTAGATGTAGCAATATGATCATGTCCTCAAGTTTATATTGCTATCACATTCGTAGTAACTCAATGTCCTAAGACCATGAGATCACGCCAATCACTTTTACCGGAAAGGTACTTTGATTACATCAAACCTCACTTCGTAACTGGGTGATTATAAAGGTGTTGTTGGGTACTTGGAAAGTGTTAGTTTAGGCTCTTAGATCAAGAGTGGGATTTTTCCATCCAGATGATGGAGAGATATACTCAGGGTCCTCTCGGTGATATCACATTGACATAGCTTGCAAGCAAGTGATTTAATCACTAGAATGTTATATCACAGGAACGAGAAAAAGAGTACTTGCCGAAACAAGATTAAACAAGGTATGGATGATACCAAGTGATCGAATCTCGCACAACTAAAATATCGCGAGACAAAAGGAATTTGATCACAGCGAAAAAGGTTCAGACAATCATTGGATTTTCGTGGAACTAGTGGGAGTCATTATGGATCTCCAAATCTCGCTAATTATTATTGATCGGAGAAAGTCTCGATCATGTCTACATAGTTCTCAAACTCGTAGAGAGACACACTTAAGGTTAGTCGACGCAATTGAGTGGATAGGGAACACATGAGAAGATAATGGACTTTGCAGGAATTTGTTCTGATAAATCTACCGGAATGGTTTCAGTGTATCAGAATATCATTGGGGATTGAATTGTTAATGTGTTGATTAAATGAAGTGTTCATTAAATTGATTTGCATTAAATCAAGTGAATTAAAGTGCTTTAATGGAAAGACCTTTGATTTTTGAGTGGAAATTAAATGGAGGATGAGTGGAGCTATATTGATGTGAGTGGAGTGTCCACCCACATAATTGGGGAGAGGTGGGGGCAGCACCATGGCTGTGCGCCATGCCCCCTTGGGCTGCCCCTCACCTATAAAAGGTCCCCCTCCTCCCCTCTCATCTCACAACCATTCACCCTTCCTCTCATATGCCCTTTGGTTGGCATCTTTCTTCTTTTCTAGCCTTGTCCATTGCCATGAGTGAGGTGCTTAGGTGAACTCCTGCTCAAGATCTTCTCCACCACTATCACCACCATGTCGTAGTGTTGGCGGAGTTCCCGGGGATCCACTACTTTCGCTGCCTAGCTGGAGCGAGGGTTTGGGAGTCGTCGGCACACCGTACGTGTGACCGATTATGGAGGCGCTTCCTCTTGTGGTGCTCATCGTATGCACGTCCTTGAGGACGGTCGTGTACACTCTAGATCATCCACGTTTGTTTTCGGAAACGTTATCCCATGTTACGGTCTTTGAGGGTGAGTCCATCTGAAACCGTTACATGTATCTCCTAGATATGATCTTGGTGGTTGCAACCGTAGTAACTTTTGTTTTCTATGCAACTAACCCCATCAGAAGGTGCGGTTGGAAGTTCTTAAAGAGATGAGACTGCAGGCCACTGGTGGAGTCGGCGGGGCTATGGCGAACCTGGGAGGCAGGAGGGTGAGAGGCAAGCAAAGGGAGGCAACAACGTTGATGATGATGGTGATGCGGCTAGGACGGAGGAGAGATAGGCTGAGCCGGGGGAATGGGCTTGTTTGGATGGCAAGAGCGTCCCACGACAAAATCCGACGTGCCTTGAAGTTTCGGCGCTCCCAAGACATCCCTTGTGGGCATGGTCTGACATGGGCATGCCGGCTATTGTATTAGGCTCCAAAATGTGCTGGTGATATTTGCGACACGCAGGTGAAATCCTGTTTTTGTTATGGAGCCCCTAGGCCTATTGGGGCCGCTTTGGGACTGCCGGTGGAGATGCTCTCACTAAGAGCATCTCTAACCGTGACTGTAAACACCCGAAAACCGTACAATAACCGCTAGTTTTCTGTCTCCGCAAAAAACGGTCGCTCTAGCCATTCCCGTAAACGGTGTCGGGCCTTACTTTTCTTGAGGGGGGAGGTGAATATCCCCCGCGGCCAGTACATTCTAGGTGCGAGAGGCTGAACTGAACGAGAACCCTATTCCCCCTCCCCGCGAGTGTTGACGTGCTGATATTTCCCATCCCCTCTCATCCTTCCGCCCGCCACCGTTGTTGTTCCCCGCCGCGTTGCCCATCCTATTCGGTGCGATTTGCCGGTACGTTGCCCCTGGTCGAACTGATCTGGTCACCCCGCATGCGCCTCCACCACCGCTGTTGACCGAAACGCCCGCTACCATAGTATGTACTTGTTCGATCTCCCCCCACCCCCGTGTTTGATTTGTCCATGGATGTTGATGACCATTCCTGTTTGATTTTGCTGATTTCATCACTGAGCTAGAGCGAGCTATTCTTTCGAGGACTCCTCGTCATCGGACGATTCGGACATCGACGAGATTCTCCAGGATGATGACACCGAGGAACTGGCCATCGTCCTTGCCGTCAAGGAGATCGAGGATAGGTGGAAGATGTTGAACATGCGGCGCGGATCAGTGCCTGGCTGGATCAAGATCCAGCATAACCACTAGCAAGGCCACTACTCGCTCATGCGAGATTACTTCGTCAAGGTACCCACCTACCCCCCCCCCCCCCCCGCGCGCATATCTTCCATAGAAGGTTTCGAATGCGACGAGATTTGTTCGTCAAAATCGTACAAGCTTGCGAGGCCAACTCGGCATACTTTCAGCGTCGTAGAGATGCCACAATCCAACAATTGTTCTTGAAGCCGTAGCATCTGAAGACCTGTGGATTTGGCATTGTTTATTTAGATTGTCGGAATCACCGAATGACAGCAATGTATTGCATCGATCACATCTATTTTCAAGACTTGTCAATGGAAATGCACATGCTTGCAATTACAAAGTCATGAAGCATGACTACACAAGTGGCTACTATCTAGCTGATGGCATATATCCTGATTGGGAAACTTTAGTGAAGACAATTCATTATCATCAAACAAGGAAAGAGGCTGTTTTTTCCAAAGCACAAGAGACGGCCCGAAAGGATATTGAGAGAGATTTTGGTGTTTTGCAAACTAGATTGCAATTGTGCGAGGTCCTGCACGCTTTTGGGACATAAAGCCCTCAAGGATATCATGACATGTTGTGTCATTCTTAACAACATGATCATCGAGGACGACAGAGGGTTAGACTTAGAGTGCTTCTATGATAATGTTGGGAGCCGAGTGAAGCCACAATGGAACCTGAACGCCTTCAAGCTTTTCTTGATTCCTATAAGACTATTGAACATGAGGGCACCCATGCGCAACTCCAACGAGATCCAATCGACCACCATTGGGTGAGGCATGGCCGCCAATGATAATTTCTTTGTTGAATTTGTGTTTGTTTGACAAAAAATATATTTGGCCTATGTGTGAACTATTGTTTATTTATTTCATTGGAACAATCATTGTAATTTGATTTGCATGATTCGAACTATTTCCTGTAATTTTTATCGAATCAATTTAGATATGATTTTTCAGAGGTCGCTTATGCGGGCTCCATTCTGCGACGCCTGTTCCTGAACGGTAAAAAGAGATTTCCGTTGAGTTTACAGTTTGCAGGTTTACATTCACGGTTAGAGATGCTCTAACCGTATGGCTGCCCCTGGTACTGCTATGGATGGGGACCGCAGGTTCAGGATCAGTGCGTCGCACGATTGTGGGGAAAACGGAATTCTGCCATGGAATTCAAAAGCTTGTTGGGGGCTCGAGTCCTACCGCACTTTTTCTATTTTTGAGTTGGTGGCGAGCGTCGGGATTCTAGAGAAAGGCCACGCACCCCCACACCACTTATTATATCAACGTCATAAAATTAACCAAATATAGACAACTAGAAAAGTGGTACAGTAATGAATTCATGTCTAGGTGTGCCAATGAAGGGATTAAAAGGTGTCTTGATTGATCGACACGTTGAGACGTAGTTGAGGGTCTTTAACCAAAGGTGATGAGAGGGAAGAAATAGAGACGAGTCACATCGACACGGATAAAGTATTAACCGCAGGTACTATTTGTAAATTGACTGATCACTGATGACCAACTGCTCATCTACATCTGTGCGCCTTCGTAAAGAACACGGAAGCCAGCGAGGTAAGATGGAATTAACAGCGTTACTGGCTTCAGTGTCGTTCAGTTAGTTATGCACCCTGGTCCGGATAATTCCTGCTGGTATGTGGTTTTGAGCTTTTTCTTTGTGCCGGATCAAAAACTCATATCGGCCTGGACCGCATTGGGGTTAACCGAAATAGGCCCATCCCACGGCCATATGAACGAGACGGAGGGGGTTCCGTTTCCCATTTTCCCACCCCGCATTGGCTTCTCCGCCACGCAATCTCGCACCTCCGGTGACCCACCCACTAGATACTGGTCGCATGTATGTTTGTTTTTAGGGGATGGTTGCATGTATGTTCTGATGAACTTTGTTTGAAAGAGAAGATGCAAATTCACGTGAATGCCTTCTTCTAAATTTGCAACTTCTATTTACATGATCTTTTCTTGCAGATGAATCATACTGCAAAATAAGTTTAGGGCGTAGTACCCATCCGTGTTTTCCGGTTCCAGCATATCTGAGATCTGCTAGAGATGCTCTATGGTAGCATTCTTGATTATTGGCCACCGGCATCAATTTGTAGTCATTATACAAACTGAATTTTCAACCTTGGTAGGCGTACTGACCATAAAATTATTGGTTGCTGCTCTCTCCGTTTTATAATCCTCGCCGTGGTTTTAGTTTAATTTAACTACTCCCTCCGTCTCAAAATAGATGTTGAAAATTTGTTAAAATTTAGATGTATCTATAAACTAAATAGTGTTCGGATTCATTAAATTTTGATAAATCTGCCACATCTATTTTAAAATAGAGAAAATATCATCATAGCAAAAATGAAACAACAACAACAACAAAAACAACAAAGAAAAATAAAGAATGAGACTGGATTATAGGAGCCGCTGTTCATATACCAAGTAAAACGACTTGTCGTACAGATTTTTGTTGAAATGGAAGAATAACAGGCTACCCATGCAGGCCCATAGCTTGGCCAATTGGCTAGTTCGACCGGTGGAAGGCAAAATAGTGAAACGATTCTTCTCATAGCTCAAGCTATGGGCCTGGAAAAGTGTGATAGGAGAGCGGATCCTCAGAATCCTCCCGTACGGTGAAGCCTCTGTGACCTAGCCGCCGCCTCCACCTCCGTCTTCTCTATATATCGGTTTCTCCTCCTTCGGCCGGCCTAGCCGGTAGGAGAGGTATAGACCGATTTATGTGTGGAGTTTTTAATAAAAGTAGTATTTTGTGAAGATTTGATTACGTTTTGGTAGTCATCTTTTTGTTGGGTATCTATGTCAATACTGATGGCATCGTTCATAATAAGAGATTTTCGGCCCTTCCCGCGACGACGAGATCTTCTTCCCGGCATCAATGTGGTGCTATAAGATTCAAGTTCTATAGGTATGGTCTTTCACATCTTGCTTCGTCAGATCGGTTTTGGAGCTTTTCTCATGGTTGTCGCGAGGATGATTATCCTCGCAATATTTGTCCTGGCTGCTAAGTCTTCGACAATGGTGATTCGTACTCTCGGCTCCCCGGCGATGTCGACCAGGCTGTTTGGTTTATTTTCCCTGTAATACTCGTGTTGGTACTCTTGCCGATGTTTGTTGATTACTTTAATGGTTGTGTGCGTGCACGCAACCTTGGCACTGCGGCTCAAACTAAAATTATGGGAGAACAATCGTTGTTATTTATAGGTCTATTCATATTTCTTCGGCTACCTTCAGGAAAGTACAAGATCGTGTCATGGAAGAAGAAGAATTTGAAGACCTCGAAGATTTTCTTATTTTCTTTTAGATTTTATTTTATAAACGCTGAAGTCGGCTTGTGTATCTCTACCATGTACTATTTGTCGGTATAAATATATATGGTATTGATTGTCAAAAAAAATATAGCTCAAGCTATGGGCTATTTTGTCACATAGGTCGAAAGGTATGCCTTTCAATTTTTACAGAAAAAGTTTCAAGATTGCCTATTACAAAGTGCAGACCCTAATGTAGCATCATGCACACACACGTATATTTGTGTTTGTTAGATCATGCACGGGTGAGGGAAGTAAAGGTACTTGTAGGGCTTTTTTCTTGCACAAATTTACGGAGATACATTAAAGAACACTCTGCTAAGGGGAGAGATGCTTTATTCCGTTAACCGTGTAAGGAAAAAGTACTCCATCCGATCCAAATTAATTGATAAATTTGTTTAAATTTACATGTATCTACAGAAAAAGTGTCGATATACATACATATCTAGATAAATCTTCGTCAATTAATTTCAGACAGATGAAGTATTGATTACTTTTCTTTGTCTTCGGCAAATTACAACGAATTAAATCAAAGTCTAGATATAAATCTATAAACGCAAGCTAATTATATTTAATACAACTGTGCATATAATAAATCCGAAGAATCAGTAGTATACAACTTTACTCCGATGCGTTTTTCCTCACGGTAGAAAGACCGTTGTATTGAATCCGCCCTCTAGATTTTTTTTAATTTGCATCAATTAATTTGAAACAGATGGAGTATTGTAGTTTCTTTTGTCTTCAACCAATTTACAAATAAATGAATCCAAGTCTAGAAGATACAATATGTTGATATAAACCTATAACACAAGATTATTATATTTAATACAATAGTTTAGTTAATCTGGAGAAACACAAAAGTATACAACTTTACTCCGATGCTTCTTCACGGTAGAAGGACCGTCGTATTGAAATACACAAGCAAAAAACAATACAAATGAATTTGAAGGTTCACTTCTTTTATGATATGCCAGATGTATATTATGTGTGCGTGTGCGTGTATATACAGTAATTGTTGGCACATGGTTGGGCCTTCGGATGTAAGCGTGGCCATGTGGAAGAGAAAGAGGCTGAGGGTGATGATAATCCTAGAGAAATTTGGTACTCCCTGCGATTTAAATTAATTAACTTAGATTTATTTACATTTAGATGTATCTAGTATTAAAACATGTCTAGATATATTCGAATCTAGACAAATCCAAGTCAATTAATTTGGATCAGAGGGAGTAAGTTTGATCTTCATAGTCTGCTGTTTTTTTCACTTGTCCTTATTCTCCACGGCTTAAATATTAGGGATGAGCACAATGGTTAGTTACTAGCATACTCCTAGATTTATAGCAACAAAGTCTTGTGAGTATTTCTATTTTTCTAGGACTAGATTATCCACATACCACCATCTCAAATCTAAGCGCAGTGACTGATGGCTGTGGTCCATCTCGTTGTCTTCTGCAGGTTTTGTCTGCTTTTCATAATGCCTTCATTCATTTGTAAATAAACAAAGGCCATGAATTGCCATGAATAGCAACTACTCATCGTAATGTGGACAACACAGACGTGTCTGTATGAAGTATATATTACAATATACATTAAGGGGTGAACGACTGATCGTATTAAACCAATTATTGAAGCCGGTTGTCACACATGCCAGGAAGTTAGTATATACTACTCCTGCCACATGCTTATGTAAGAAAAAGGTCCACTAATGGTCTAAATTTCATAATACCAGCTATTGACATGTAACTGTTACTCCCTCCATTTTTACCTATAAGGTGTTAAACCTTCCGACACCCCATCCTCTCCCCCGCCGTCACTAGTGGACGTCATCGGGCAAAGCCCGAGTGATAGACGACGGTGGCGGGACGTACTCTTGACTTGTTCGATGGTGCTGGGAAGACATTGCGGAGGCGCTGAGGTGGGAAATTGTCGGTCGGTGCTGGGTGGCCAATGCGTTGACATAAGGGTTGTGGTGGTGCGGCGACACTAGAGCAGCGTCGATGGGCGACGAGGAGGTTGGAGCAACAGTGTTACACGTGGGGGCTAAGTCTGAGCCCATGCGAGCTAGATCTGACGGTGGCCTTGTGGGCCCGATCTAGATTGCGGCGGGCAGCGGTGTTTGCACGCGGTAGCACGGGGCGTTGGCTATTGGGTGGTGCAGTGGTCACTGCGCCATCCATCCATGGCAGAGTCTGCTTCCTCCACTTTTCCTAGCCTGAGGAATTCGAGGTTGAGTAGTATGTCATGGTATTGTCGATCAGTACGTCATGACGTATGAGAGAGAGAGAGAGGACGTACAAGGTGGGGAGCGTCTGAGACAACAAGACACAAGTTACGCAGGTTCAGATCTGACGACAGTGATCGGATCCTACTCCCGATTTATGGGGCAACAAGTGTGTGATTACAAGGTTTACACAACGCATATTGGGTTGTATCGTGCCCTAAGGGCTCCATCGGTTGGCTTATATAGACGGCCAGACCAAGAGTTAAAACGTAAGTCCTAGCCGAACATGTTACATAGTTCTAGACTAATATGGAAACTGCCATGTCTTATCCTCCAAGGCTCCACCTTCCAGTTAAGGCGATCGATCGTTGTCTTCTTTTATACATCTAGGCTTTCTTCTATGTCATTAGCAATTGGGCCGCTCGGGAAGCCATGGACCTTACCACCATCTATGGGTCACCCGGGCTTGCAAGAAACTACATGCTGGCGGTATACCCATTTTGGTATATCCCCAACGGAGCAGGAGGCACAGGAGAAATCCCAGAGGGCGAGTCGCTAGGTGTCGCCACTCTTCCCTGGAGGGCAGCGAGGTTGCCCCTATGACAATCCCTATTTGTGTTCTCTAGGGAACCCTAGGACCAGTTCAGTTCGGCCATTGTTCCCTGATTTATGGCACCGTACTCCTTCTCGAAGGTGTAGTTTTTTGGTACCCAGTGTCCCCTGGTCCATAAGGTGCGGAGGTGGGTTGGTGTCGATCTTTGTCTAGGAGTAGGAGCTTTGAAGGGCGCAATGTACTTGCATCATGGCTTCACGAAGGCAAACCATATGTGCTTGGCCTGCCATCTCTCCTCGATGTATATGGTGTGAACTCGTAGGAGCGGTTCTGTGGTAGTGACGAGTCTCAGATGGCACTTCGCGAGTGACATGGCCATGGAAGCTCGGTGCTTTGCATCCTCGCCTCTTGGTTGGCTGCTCGGCACGAAGGGCATTCCTAGATTACTAGCTGGTGGTATCTTGTGAAATACCTAAACTTACACGGGTGCGTTCATTGGACCGAGTGTATGTTCATATTTGTGAGTGTGAAAAAACAAAGTGAAGTCAGTATATATCCTTTTTTAATAGGAACAGGTGTTGGGGATATACTTTCAGGGTATCCTCATTGTACCTTGCTGACCAGGGTGGCCCACTTCGGGTTAGAGCTATGCTTCACGGGTGGCCTAGTCAGAGAGAAGAGACGGAGTCCAGTCCGGCTATGGGAAGGACCAGAAGACTTATGGACATAGGCATGTTTAGTTACTTGTAGTCCAAGATGTACTTTGTAACCAAATATGTATCGTTGCCGGATAGGTCTCTCTTGTAACCCTAGGCTGGATATCTATATAAGTCGTCCTAGGGATCATCCTTTAGGGCAACACAAAATAGTCTACAAGCTAAACTTGCACACGCGAAACCCTTGTAACCCGTATTCTGGATCTATCGTATTACTGGATTGACAGTAGGAGTAGGATCCGTCCATCATCGGCGGATTTGAACCTAGGTAAGCTTGTGTGCTCACCGTCCCGGAACACCGTACAACTCACACCCCTCTCTTCCACACGCCCTGAGGACCCCCTCATGGCGTACTTGTCCTCAATCCGACGAGAGTTGGCGCCTACGGTGGGGCAAGTGAGCTTCGGACCTGCGTTCCGAGTGGAATCTGCAAAAATCGGAATTGGCGAGAAAATCACCGTTGGTTGCGTCCTCTACGCCAGTGACGTCCCTCTCGTCCTTGTCGACGAGACTTGGATTCTGGCTAGGGAGGCCATGCCTAGCTACACCATCATGTATTTTGGCGAGATCGATGTTTACCTCGTCTTCGCTGAACCTACCCCCACCCACCCCATCGGTGATGACAGAGGTAGAAGAAGTTTCTGGGTCCACTTTGTCCACGGAAGCGACAGAGCTCCGGATTCCGGCAAACCCTAATCCCACCCAGCCCACACCTGACATAGAGATCGTGGAGAAAGCTGAGCCTAAAGCAGGTCTTCCTGTGGACATTGGATCTGAAGTGGATCTCCCTAGCAAGGTAGAATCTTTGGACGATCTCCCCAGCAAGGTCGAATCTCAAGAGAAGCAAAACAACAGCTCTAGATCCGGCTCTACCGACGCTGGAGTAGGACAACAATCTTTTCTGAGGCACACGTTGAGGCGTATGATGTTGCATGACGCCAGCATGGAGGAGATCCTTGAGACCATCAAGAGTTTCGAGGAAGCAAACGAAGAAAGCCGCAACTACCTCAGGGCACAAGCATCGCACTTTGTTGGATACGTCGGATCCGGATCCAGCTCTGCCGATGCTAGAGAGAACAACGACTCGGTGTTGGAGGCAATCAGAACAAACATCGACTTACCGGCATCCTCGTATGACTCCATGACATCGGTAGATTTCCAAAAGTTCTCCGTGGAATACGAACAAGAGTTCAACTCCAAGGTTGAAGAAGAAGGAGAAGCTATGGATGAAGGATCTGGTGAAAACTCTCCCAAAGCGCAGGATGACATGGATCTCGGAGAAAGTCCTGATGTCCAGATGTCCTAAAGCACTGATTAGAGCTTGACTCCTAGAAACGGACCCAAAGCCGTCTTTGCTACCGGCGCTACCAAGAGGGCAAAGAAGAAGAAGACTCCGGCGATGGACCCTCCGGCTGAGGAGGTAATCGCCGAAGAATACGATGAAGACTTGGATGGAGCTCTAATCCTAGATGAGTCGAAAACTACTCTCGCGGATGGACATGTAATTACCCCTGGTGCCCATAAAATACTCGGAAACACGCTCACCACGCCAATCCCTACTGCTGCAGATCTTACACCTGCGGAGTTGGAAGATAGGGCTCAAGCCCTAGGAGCACATCGCCAAGTACTCTTGTATGAAACTAACAATATCCTCGAGGAGAAAAAGCACATCGCATATGTGGGGCAGTTTAACTCCCTACACCACCAGAAGACCTGGAACGGCCCTGTACGGGCTAACAAAAATCCAGAACTCCACAAGACCCTCTTTGAAGGAGACGACACCGTCAAAGGAGAACCTTGGTTCGACATCAATAGAGATCTGGTGTATGGCACACTAGTGGAAAATAGTGCTAGAGCTCGAGATATCCTGGCGAACAACCCAAACCTAGACCAAATTTGGTTAGGCGTAAAGCTACTTACCAAGGGCCTGGAGCAGCAGAAAGTCTCCAAATTTGGAAGCGGAAAACTGGTCTCTAAATCCAACCAATGCTGCATGGATCCGACTTGGCATGACATAAGGCCCCGACAGGATCCGGAACAACGATATTGTCCCAACCGTTGGGAAGACAACTACTCAAGAATCGGATCTTCAAGACAATGGCACAGAGCCGCACGTGACTGGAGTAATGTCGCTCCAGCCACAGAGCGAGACGCAGTTGCAGCACTGGTTCCGAGACATCCTCCCCTGCGACAATCGAACAATCGCAAGGAAGATGAAGAAGAGCAACGTCGGGAGGAGGACCGACAAAGGATACCACCTCCTAGACACACAATCCATCTAGCTGAACCTCATCACAATGACGGCAACGACGGACGAAGGAACAATGGGCACCATGCCGAGTCAAGCTGGCAGGGCGCTCGTCGTAATCAAGACCCTCCCTAGAACCGGAATAATGACGCTTCATACGGAGGCAAGCGTTCAGCCATAAACAATCTACCTACACCACCCTCTTCACCAAGCAGCCATCATAGCGGCTCTCGAGGGAGCCATGGAGGGTGTCGTGGCGGAGGAGGTGGTGGCAAAAATAGAAGTCCGGCTCGAAGACACCATAGCTACAGCGAACAAGCACGGCGGCATTCTCTATCACCAAGTGATGCGAGGCACCGAATCAACTCTAACATAGAGGCACGACGCTACGAGTCAGACAACATCTATGTAGGTCCAAAATGCTTCGGACCGCGCATTCGATAAACAAACTTCCCAGAAGGATTTGCTATCTCAAGGCACATTCAGCCCTACGACGGTGTAGCTCGGCCAGACACCTGGCTCCAGGATTTTTTCCAAGCTTGTTGCATCGCCAAAGGAGGAAACAACTTGGTCGCGACCCGGTATCTCCCGCTCATGCTGAGGAAGACGGTTCAATCATGGCTGAATGAACTTCCGGAAAACACCATCTACAACTGGTATGACATGCAAAGCGTGTTCTTTTAGAATTTCGAAGGCACATATCGGATCCCCTATATGGTAGGAGACCTACATCGTTGCACCCAGAAGGCCGGAAAACTTGCCGAGATTATCTCGAATGATGGATCGACACCAAGAACTCCTGTGAAGGAGTAAACGATCAAATCGCGATTGAAGCTTTCATTGCGGGACTCCCAATTGGTTTGCTGCGTCACCGCTTGAAGTGCGACAAGGTAACTGATTTAGCAGAGATGATAGAGACGGCAAGCAAATATGCAAATGCCGACGATGATTCAGAGGGACTACTAAACGTGAGGGACTGCTGAATGTGCTAGCTGTGCCACAGTCGGCAAAATAGCCGAAGCAGCAGGCCCAGAAGCGCAAAAACACCTCAGAAGAAAAACCCACCACAGAGGCAGTTGTAGTAAACACTACTTTCGAGGCTGGAGGATGAGGAGGGTGCGGAGGCGGCCGTGGATGCGGTCGTGGAACATCCAGAATCCAAGGTAGAGGAGACCAACAACCTGGCAAAACCTACTCTTGGGCCGACATCGCCAATAATCCATGTGTACACCACCCGGACGGCAACGAGGACTCGTCACACACAAATGCCGAGTGTCATTTCAATGACGACATCAAGAAAGACGAATCCACTGGCTACAGGGCCAAGCGACGCAAAGGAAAGAAAAAGAGACCAAGGAAGATTTCGACATGGAGGAGGCAGAAGCTTCAAATCCCAAGTCGGATGGAAAGAAGACCTTCCCAATGAAGAAAGACACATATGTCACTTTCCTTGGGTCTCAACCAGCCAAGGTCAAGAAGGCAGTAATGCACGAGCTCAACGCAACTGTTATGGCTATCCCTTAGTTTTTGGACTGGTCGGAAGTGACAATCACCTTTGACCGCGCTGATCATCCGCCTAAGTTGCACAGGCGAGGAAAGTATGCTCTAATCATTAATCCACTTATTGATGGCTATGGGTTCTCCAAGACCCTCATGGACGGCGGCAGCAGCATCAACATCCTCTACATCGAAATGCTGCGTCGGATGAGATCTTGGAGACACTGTTGAATCACAGCTCTATGGTTTTCCATGGAGTTGTCCCCGGAATACAAGCAAATTCTCTGGGAGAGATCACTTTGGACGTTACCTTTAGAACTCCAAAGAATTATCGGACGGAAGCACTTTCCTTTGAATTGGTCCCGTTCAAGAGCGCATTACCATGCTATCTTTGGACGACCAGCATACTGGGATTTTATGGCTCGCCCATGTTACATTTACAATATGATGAAAATTCTAGGTCCCAAGGGCATGATCACCATCGGGGGAGACTCAAAGAAAGCACGAGAATGCGACGATGGAAATGCCGCCTTCACTGAAGCCATACTGCATGCCCAGGAGTACTAGGAAATCAAGAAGAACATTGACCCGTCTAAGATGCCCGCGACGAAGAAGGAGATGACGAAGCCAACTTCAGAGTTCAAGGCATCGGAAGAGATAAAGACGACGCTGTTGCAGGAAGGAGATCCCTCAAAGGTGATGCATATAGGTGTAGGTTTAGACCACGCATAGGAAAGCACCCTAGTTCCTCAAAGCTAATAAAGATATCTTTGCATGGCAACCTTCTGACATGACCGGAGTACCTAGGGAACTTGCCGAGCACTCTCTAAATGTACACCCAGACACTAAACCCGTCAAACAGTCCCTACGACGGTTTGGTGATGAAAAGTGAAAACAATAGCTAAAGAAGCTCGGCTCGAGTTAGCCAGATTTATAGAAGAGGTCATCCACACTGAGTGGTCAGCCAATCTTGTACTGGTCCCTTAAAAGGACACCACTGATTTAAGGATGTGTTGATTATACTGCCTTGGACAAGGCTTGTCCCAAAGATCTGTTCGCTCTGCCCAGAATTGATCAAGTGATTGATTTGACGATAGGCTCGTAACTCCTATGTTTTCTCGATGCATATTCCAGATATCACCAATTTTGGATGAAGGAATTAGACAAAATAAAGACTTCGTTCATCACCCTCTTTGGAACCTTCTGCTATGTTACGATGTATTTTGGGCTCAAAACGCATGAGCTACGTACCAACGCACTATGATGTTGCCTCCATGACCAAATCAAACGCAATGTACATGCATATGTGGACGATATAGCGGTAATGTCCAAAAAGAAGGAAACATTAATTTCTGACTTGGAGGGAACATTCACCAATCTACACAAATACAACATAATGCTTAATTCGAAGAAATGTTTCTTTGAAATACCAGCCGGAAAACTGTTAGGTTTTATCGTGTCGCAAAGAGGCATAGAGGTGAATCGGGACAAAATAAAGGCTATACTCAACATTTCTAGGCCAACTCGCCTGAAGGACGTACAAAGACTAACTGGATGCATTGATGCAATCAATCGGTTTTTAAGCCGGCTCGATGAGAGAGCCACACCACTTTACAAGCTCTTAAAAAGACCAAAAAAATCGTGTGGACTAATGAAGCTGAAGCTACACTACAAGACCTGAAAACAGTACTCTCGTCTACTCCCATCCTTGCAGCGCCGGAACCTCAGGAACCGATGTTGCTCTATCTTGCTGTAACAAATAGAGTTGTTAGCATCGTCAGGGTGGTGGAACAACCAGAGGAAAAGCAGGAACACAAGGTGCATCGTACGACCTACTACCTCGACAAGGTCTTGAATGAATCCAAACAACGGTATCCGCACTATCGAAAGCTAGTCTATGGTGTGTTCTTCACATCTAGAAAGCTACGACATTATTTTTAGGAGCACAAGATTACCGTGATGAGCATAGATCCCATGAGAGACATGATCAATAATAGCGACACCACAGGACGTGTCGTGAAGTGGGGAATAGATCTCTCAGCTTTCGAACTTGAGTAAAAACCTCACACAACAATCAAATCCCAAATCTTCGCTGACTTTGTCGCTGATTGGACAGAGACAACAGAGAACATGACCCTACTAGAGTTGGAATATTGGACCTTACACTTTGACGGGTCTAAAGCGCTTGGGGGTTGGCGTGGTGCTCAAATCACCCCAAGGAGATAAACTTTTCTATGTGCTGCAGATACACTTTATGGCAACAAACAACATTGCTGAATATGAAGCATTGTTACATGGAATCTAGATTGCTACGGATATCGGCATCCGACGACTCATGTGTTATGGAGATTCTGATCTTGTTGCTCAACAAGTGTCGGATCACTGTAATGCAAACAAGCACATGGCAGTGTACAGGCTGTTGTAGACGAACTATCTAAATCGTTCAAAGGGTTTGAGGTTCAACACATCCCTCAAACATAAAATAAGGAAGCAAATGCATTATCTCGAATAGGCTCTGCACGGAAAAAGGTCTCGGATGGTGCTTTTCTAGAACACCTTAAAGTTTTCTTTATCATAGGAGTTGACAAGGAGTATCCGACCAAATCCGACTCATCGTTAATAGAAGTTCTGGTTGTGATTCCTAGCTGGACAAAACCCTACCTTGATTTCTTGGTAGACGGAAAATTACCCGAAGACGAGATTCTGAGCCGGCAGATTGTCCGACGAGCAAAAACCTATACAATAATAAATGGTGAGCTCTATAAGAGGAGAGTGTCTAGGGTCTTTCAGCACTGTGTTTCTCCGGAAGGAGTGGAAATGAAATGGGGTGGCCCGATCTTCTCAGTAAGCGGATGGCGATTATGATGGTGGATGATAGATAACTAGTGCATAGCTATGATCTCTCCCGCTCAATCCCTGATGCCAGCGCAACAGATCTCAAACCTTGTAGGATATTCACAACACCACACTCTTGTGTACGCATCCGTGACCATGAACGGTAGTATGCAATCTACTAATTCTCAATGGAACAACAGATCACACTCAATTATTGTTGGTAGGTTCGAACACAGGATAATTCCAGAGGTTCTATGAAACAAACAACTCCAAAATATTTTAACGTGGTCTAAACCCTAACTTGTGACGGCTACGGAGGTTTATATGAGGGCTGGGGCATCCTCCCCTCTAAACGGGCCTAAAAACAGCCATAACTTGGCCCAAACTGACTCGGTTTGACTCAAACTGATACATACCGATCCATATATGGGTTCGGCGTTATTGGCACGCAGTCCAAACGTCGTGGAACACCTCAAACATGTAATTCTTGGTGCGCCATCTCTCACTCTTGCTCATACGTGATTTCCTCATTGCCTCCTAGTGCGCATGCTTCCGGCTCCTCCCTCGCGCACTTGTTGATATTGGAAATCAGCGCTTGTCCTTCTTGCTGCAACTCTCCTCCTCCTCGCGCAACGCTTGTGTTATCAATAAACCTGATCATACAAAGATGCATAGACTTAGGTAGTATAAAGTTCTCATTAATTAAAACATCAGGTTCAATTAGGAATGAATTCACCTGATAGTCATTATTGATTTGACTCAATATTTCCTTCCAGTTCAGGCAGTCAGAATCATCATAATCCCTGTATATATCCTCAT
Organism: Avena eriantha; assembly: GCA_910589775.1. Taxonomy (NCBI): domain Eukaryota; kingdom Viridiplantae; phylum Streptophyta; class Magnoliopsida; order Poales; family Poaceae; genus Avena; species Avena eriantha. The sequence goes on along the minus strand of OU342746.1, from coordinate 226,189,521 downwards.
CATCCTCCCTTTCTTCATGAAAGCCATCATCGGCTTTAGGTAAGCTGAAAGTGGGAGAAACAAAAAGAACAACGTGTACGCAAAGTATATGTATATATAACATGTTGTATTATTGTTGTTCACAGGAAAAGTATGTCCAGTATACATCAAGCAACTTAAATTGCAGGTATAAGTGAAGTACAAAGAATCATGATCATGGTGAAAAACAACTAAATAGATAGTCATGTTCTTCAATATTAAATTCAGTTTTCTCAAAGAAGATCTATGATCACATTTGTGAACAAGATCAAACCAATTCAATATGTCTGAAAACCAAATTGAATCATGCCATGCTTCAACTGCGCTACTTTGATTATGAACATGATCATGTTGTCTAGTATGTAAAATGCAACTCAATTTGCAAATATAAATGAAGTATAAAGCATTAGCACAACTAGGCAATGAATTTCGGGACAAACACAACGAATATGAAAACTTGGGTTCTATTCTAGCAAGATTACAACGATCCAACATAGGTAAAATTACTTGTGTTGGCTGCATTATATCAACTTGATCTGACTTTAGTTTCATATTATCACAAATTTTAGCATATATCCCACAACACAAAGTTGTCGACACACAACATGTATGGCTGAAAACAGCATGTTTCAGTTCAGCGATTCGATCACAAGTAATGCATATGTGATCCACAAGAAAAATTTCATGCATGCTATATTCACCAATCAGATTGAAAGTGAAACAAGGAGAATATGTGCTAGAATTCAGAAATGAAATTTCAGAAATCTTATCCATAGCACAACTCATACTCATAGGTTCATTTAGCAGGATGGAATACACAATATCAGCAGGTGGTATTCGAGCAAGTATTTCCTTATGTGTTATCAGTACCACATGATCAAAATTTGAATTTGGTAAACTATCACATGGTGCTAAAACAGTAGTGCAAGGCAAATCACAAGGAGGCTTCAGTAAAGGAATAGACTCACAATATGTGGCACATGTTGACTGAAGCTCCAAATCAGTACCAATGTCATTAACAATCTTCTTAGCTGTAGTAGGTACTACGACATCCTCCTCAAGTAACAATACCAGATCGTGTGATGCAGGTTGTAAAATAGGCGGCTCCCTTTCTTCAAAAGCAACCTTCACATCACAAGATACAACACTAGGAGTAGACATGATTACGTTAGTAGACAACTCACATTTATCATTAGTGTCCACTCTCAAAATGTCTAGAAGAGGCCATTTGCGGTTGTTTAAAAACATAGAACGTAGAAATTGCTTGAAATCTTCCCAAAGGATTTTTTTACCCATGACACCATACACAATCCTTGCATCCTTCCACCAACGAGCTACCTCTTCATCCACACGTCAGTGAGCAAGAATGTATTCTATATGGCCATTAAACTTGCGATCGAAAGTACGACATCTCGCAAAACCAAATCCCATATCAATTTCCCAAATATGATATTCTGCGGGTGTGGTGGAACTTTCCAATCGCCACTTGATTGTAGTTGGATCATATGCCATGCCAACCACAATAGCTAAATAGTCATGGTAAACATCATCTGATTTCTGCATCACATCAACACTAGTAGAAGTCATGATTAGTACATTAGTGCAAAAACACAAAACTATTTTGGTGGCACACTCACAACTCACTCAAAAACTGACAAGAAAGCAGATCTTACCGTCCCAAAGTGAATAGTGATGCTTACCAATTCGAAATCAAGGACTGATGCACTGATGTGATGAAGTGAATACCAAAGGTATAGAGAATGATCGCAGGACACACAGGTTATTTATGGTGGAGCTGTAGGTATGGTATCCTAACTACACCGCAAACGAGTCCTAGTGCTGATCGTATGACAAAGACCCACGAAAACACACACGGTGGAGATAAATGGGGAAATTGCAACTATGAAAATGAGCTCAATAAAGTGAGGTATGTCGGAGGAACGCTCGTGTTGAAATGCACAAGGAGAGACGCTAGCAATGTCTCAACGAAACGGGCACAAGATTGCTAAACTGAGCAGCCCGCAGAGCACTAAGCACGCTAGTCTCGTAGGATAGTTTTAGATACAAAGAAAGGCTTACTAAGGCTCACAAGGATAGGTACGCTATGTGGACTTAGTAAAAAAATAAACAAAAAAAGAAAAAAAATTGACCTGAGAATTGGTCTCTGCCACGCAGAAAACGGCCTAAAATCCTGAATTTTCTCGTATGAGGACAGACCTGTCTGTGGTAAGGCGACGATCCGATTTTTTTTCGGATATTTTTTAAGCTTTCACGCTAGAGCACAGACCTGTCTGCGGTCAGGCGTGAGGCGGCGAGCCAAATTTTTTTTACTTCAACGTGAAGCAAACTCAGTACAAGTCTAGATCCGATCGATTTTTTTTTCTCCTTCTTTCAAACGGATCTACAACCTGAGACTAAAAGAAAACATATCTACTAGATCTAAGACTCAAGAACACGACGAACAGTCTAGAAATAGTCTTGGGACTCCGACAATAGATCAAAAATAGACGAAAACTAGACAAAACACTACGACTCAGATTTAGAAGAAAGGCTACACAAAAGGATTACGATCATCAACTAGAACTCAAGAACAGTGTTATCTAGGCTATGGCAATGAACTATGAACCCTAATATTTTTGTGTGGCTTTTTCTATATAGGACAAAAACAACTAATCTACGGATGGATTTGTGGATGCTTACCGAGGCAACACTGGAAATCTGATACCAAGATGATATTGCTCACCGAGTAAACCTAGCGCTCTGATACCAAGATGATATGGGGTGGACCGATCTTCTCAGTAAGCGGATGGCGATGATGATGGTGGATGATAGATAACTAGTGCGTAGCTGTGATCTCTCCCGCTTGATCCCTGATGCCAGCGCAACAGATCTCGAACCTTGTAGGATATTCACAACACCACACTCTTGCGCACGCAGCCGTGACCACGAACGGTAGTATGCAATCTACTAATTTCCAATGGAACAACAGATCACACTCAATTATAGTTGGTAGATTCAAACACAGGGTAATTCCAGAGGTTCTATGAAAGAAACAACTCCAAAATAGTTTAACGTGGTCTAAACCCTAACTTGTGACGGCTACGGAGGTTTATATGAGGGCTGGGGCGTCCTCCCCTCTAAACGGGCCTAAAAACAGCCATAACTTGGCCCAAACTGACTCGGTTCGACTCAAACTGATACATACCGACCCATATATGGGTTCGGCGTTATGGACACGCAGTCCAAACGTCGTGAAACACCTCAAACATGTAATTTTTGGTGCGCCATCTCTCACTCTTGCTCATACGTGATTTCCTCATTGCCTCCTAGTGCGCATGCCTCCCGCTCCGCCCTCGCGCACTTGTTGATATTGGAAATCAGCGCTTGTCCTTCTTGCTGCAACTCTCCTCCTCCTCGCGCAACGCTTGTGTTATCAATAAACCTAATCATACAAAGATGCATAGAATTGGGTAGTATAAAGTTCTCATTAAGTAAAACATCAGGTTCAATTAGGAATGAATTCACCTGATAGTCATTATTGATTTGACTCAATGTTTCCTTCCAGTTCAGGCAGTCGGAATCATCATAATCCCTGTATATATCCTCATCAGGAAATCCTAAGGGAGATCCACGAAGGCGAATGCAAACATCACACTGCAGCCAGATCTTTAGTGGCAAAGGCTTTTAGACACGGATTTTTCTGGCTTGCAGCTAAGGCAGATGCCGAACGGCTTGTCAAGACGTCCAAAGGCTACCAAAAATATGCCAAACAAGCCCATGTTCTGACTGATCAGCTACAAACAATTCCGATAACATGGTCCTTCGCGGTCTAGGGGCTTGACATGGTAGGACCATTTAAACAGGCTCCAAGTGGATTTACTCACCTCTTAGTGATGGTGGATAAGTTCACAAAATGGATTGAGGCTAAACCCGTCACAAGTTGTGATGGAGCAACAGCCAAAAGATTCATCGAGGACGTCATAATCCGATACAGTTATCCGCATAGTATTATTATAGACAACGGGAGCGATTTTTCTATGGGAAAACTTGCCAAATTCTGCAATGATCAAAAAATATGTCTTGATATTGCATCAATCGCACATCCACAATCCAATGGGCAAGTCGAAAGAGCAAATGATTTAATCCTTCAAGGCCTCAAACCAAGACTCGAAGCACCACTTCATCGTGCTACGGGGGCTTGGGAGGACGAACTGTTATCGATGATATGAAGCTTGAGAACAACTCCGAACAGGTCAATAGGGTACACACCTTTCTTCTTGGTCTATGGGCAGAAGCAGTTCTTCCTAGTGATTTGATCCATACTTCTCCCCAAGTTGTTGCGTAGATTGAAGAGGATGCCAAGGTTGCTCGACAAGATGATCTCGATGTAATCGAGGAAGTTCGTGTCGTTGCTGAGCAGAGATCAACAGCCTATCAGCAGAAGTTATGCAAGTATCATAGTTAGAGAGTCAAGAATCGGTCTTTTAATAAGGGTGACTTGGTTCTCTCGCTTGTGCAAAAAAGAAAGCACAAACTTTCCCCAGTTTGGGAAGGGCCCTTTTTCGTTAGTCGAGTATTGCACAATATTTCTTACTACCTAACTGATATAAGGCCAGTCAAAGAAAGACCTGCTACTAAGAAGAGAAAGATAGCTGGAGGCAGTATAAATCCGGAAGAATTAGACAGACCATGGAATATTGCTCAGCTACGTCCCTTTTATTCTTAAAATTATCTTTCTTTGTAATCATATATGTGTACATGTTCACTGAGAAATAAAGTATTGGTTGCCTCAATGATTTTTTTGAGAAGTTTTATAGTACCATCTTATTTATGAATGATCATGACATAAGTCGAAAATCCCAGAATACTTGAAAGTACTTTATGCTCATGTTTGTTCTGGTTAGATTTCCGATTCTAAAAATGCTACCTTATGGTGTAAGACAAAATCCAGATAAACGATAAGTGCAAATGACAATAAGTGCTTTCGAAGCACAAAACAGTTTAAAAACTAGAAGTGCTAAAGGAGTAAAAGCATTAGGATCTTACTAACTATCACATCAAAATAAATATTCTAGTTATTACATTAAGATTTGTTTATCAGAATAACACATTGTTTTTATGGCACTTCTTATGCCACAGGTGAAGATGAAGGATCAGCCGGCTCACTGGTAACATCTCCTACGCCTTGATATCTTTCCGAGACGAGGATATTAGACTCAGTCTGCTCATCGTCGGAAGCTTCAGCAACTTCTTCTTGAGGCGGAGGTGGCGCTTCCATCGGGGTGAAGACTGGCTTGTCATAGCTGGTCAGCTCGGCCACACGACACCCATATCTGTCACAAGCGTCCATGTTGTCCTTAATGTTCTGCTCATTGCCGTCTTCATAAATAGTCGAATAACCCTTGGTTACTTGCCATATTATGTTGTCCTTAATGCTTCCATGGTTGCTCATAACCATTGTTAGGGCATTCTATGTTGCGGTTCACGCATATGACATGTTCCAATCTTGGATGAGCTGAGGCATCTCCTATAGGGGTTCGCATATGAAAACAATAAAATTTTACCCTATGCCCCTAAACCCCTGATGCTGCCAGGACGTATCTATTAGTAATGCAGTAACGGGAGGGGCTTTTCGCGAACTCACCCTTGAAGATCGAAAAGCGTTGTCAATGCTAGGGAGAGCGTGGTTGATGTAGACGATCCGAAGCCGACCTCAAGGTCGTGTTGAAGTCCTCGCGCTCCTATGGCTCCAATGACTTCTCGTGCCTCAAATGTTGCACCTCGCAGGGAGTTACATGCATCCAGTGCCTAGCGATGACTCTAGCTTCCCTGATCCAGCAGCAGTTGCGGAAGTAGAGCTCCTGGATCCAAATCCCGCAGCGTGACGGCGCTCCACGGTGAAGATATCTCTCGTTCGCGCAGTGGACTTGGGACCACGGTCATGGGGAGAGAGAGAGATCAATTGGAGATCTCCCCAAAAGTGAGGAAACCTTTATTGAATATTGGTTGTATTTATTTGGTCAAAAAACCCCACTATATATAGGGGAAATCCCACCCCTAGGCTAACTAGCTTAGCCATGTGGGACTAAACGAAGAGAGAGGCGGAGAGGGGGTGGCCGCCGGCCCCTAGGGGCCCTAGTGGGCCCCACGCGGGGGGGCAAGGCCTAGCCGGCCATCTCCTCCCTCCTTCCTCCCTTTTCCTTTCCCTCATGGGCCCTTCTCCCTCCGGAATTTGGCCCATTAAGTCTTTTGACCATTTAATTGATTTTCTCTTTTATTAAATAATTATGAATAAATGATTAAATCAATATTTAACATTCATTGACATAGTATTCAATATCTGTGGCTATGGAACACCTTACACCTCAACTTCGGACATCCTCCGGACTTACCAAAACCCTTCCGGTTTTCTCTCTTCTCTTTCTTCGGTGATTCTACTGATCCTGTAAACACTCTCTAAGCATCACCAAGCCCTCAAGCATGATACCCCACGGTTCAGGAATACTCTAGACATGGTCGGGACTCTCCCAGACCAAATATCAACAGAGGGGCCTAGATGGCCATGTGACCCCTGTGCATTCCACGAAATCTTTCATTGTTTGAACCATGAACGTCGTGTCATATTCCTTTTGTCTCTTGATACTTGCATTGTCTGAGATATGATCAATGACATCACCATGTTGGGTTCAATCGTATTACCAACAAATGCTACTTGACTCGTTCCGACAAGTGATATCCATGTGATCAAATCATATGTTGCGTAGCTATTGGATATAACTTCTCCGAGTGGGCCCTCGAGTATCTTTCTGTCACGCGGATGGAGAAATTCCTCTCTTGACGTATAATGCCTCTACTGCTCCTCCGAATACCTGAACACACCTTTATGATCACTATTTAACCAAGTGATATTTGATGCTATCAAAGTACCCTCGGGACACAGTGATTGATATAGCCTCACGGTCTAAGAAATAATCCACTAGGTCTATTCTAATCATCATAACTTGAACTTCGTGACATGATCGGGTCACGATGTTTAGGTTGGATATTAGTTCATCATCTCATTCTCGGAATGAGGCGACTCCATTTCCAACAGGCATAAATGCCACATGATCAAGAAACCTTGATCATCCGTTGACCAATGAACCAGTGACTAGAGTATCACCGGGAACCCAGGTTGTTTATGTATCACACGTGTATTGACATTTCCTTTCAATACAGTTATTGCATGATATAAAACTTAATCATAAACTTTATGAAATATGATAATAATCCTTATTATTATTTGTCTATAGGGCATATTTCCAACAGTCCCCCACTTGCACTAGAGTACAAATAAACTAGCTGCATTTGTTCTTAATCATTGGCACCATATATTCTCGTAACTTGAACATGCTTGATCATGGAAGAGGTTGAGTCTTGGGTCTGTACTTTACAGTCCCAAATCCTTTGCAACTTACTAATGTCACCTTGATTGACATTAATACTTTATCATCACATGATAACATCTTTGTGTATGTATCGTAGTTATGGTAGTTGAACAAGGCTGGTTTCAAGGAGCCTACAGTGACTTTAGATCAACCTCATGGGCTTCCTCATGGGCAATATGCCCTAGGACACATCATTGTATGTTAAAGACGAACTAGTCCCGCCATAACAGTATACATCACTTTAGATGGTACCCTTATCTATTATTATAAATTAAATTTTTGAAACACTAGTGCACCCTATGCAACTTTTGATGTTTTGTTCACCTTGCTTCCTACTTGAGTTTAGTCGGTAATATCGATATAGGAGTTTCCAATCTTCTTACAACATAACCCTTTATGCTTTTAATATATGTCATCCTTCATGGATTTGGAAACATGTCTACAGTTCTCAATTAGACGTTGTGGACAACCTTAGCTCAACCTTCCGTGATTCATGTTCAATCACTTTTCAGACGTACCTTCTTGGATCATATATATATTATGTTAAGTTGCCATCATGGTTTTCCAAGACATAACCTATGTCTTCAACAAAGTGGATGATGATTATCCTTTTCTTTCTTTCAACCATCAATGTTTAACTTAATGTTATTCCTAATTTGAATTGACCAAGGACTACTCCTGAATCAATTCATATTTTGAAACTCTTTTCAAAATCCCTTTTAGGAAAACAACATAATATCGTAATATACTTACTATCAACTTCTAAACCCTATAAATCATTATTTGTTGGTACTTGCACTTTTATTCTTAATGTGTCGTATACACTCTTAAGTATCACTCTTTAAGCTCCCACTCAAAACATGTTCCCAACATGCTTGAGTTCGAGACTTATATTGCTCCCACTCAAAAATAAGTCATTCACATATTGTTTTAGGAAGACTTTCATAGCTCCCACTCAATTTCATGCAAATTGCATATCCACTCACTATTTTGAACAACTTCAAAATCCTTTGATAAATTATCAAATTGAGAGATTTATTATGAGATGCTAGTACCTTACTAGTATTAGATCCACTAGAATTTCAGCACTTCATAATCAAATTCATTTGAATTTGTCCAAATACATTATTCATGACAAATCGTGCCTTTGTCATCCATTTTCCTTCATGACTTTGCAGTCGTTTGGAAAATTCAAGTAACTCATTACTTGTTGAGATTCAGCAATAAATTGCTTTCTAATCTTAAGTGAATTTTATCTTTAGGATTTCTCATAACTTTAGTTTACCATTATTTCCTTAGTAGTTTGTAGGTATGTCATATTCCGATAATCATGACAAATGTGAAGGAAATATGCCTTGAGAGGCAATAATAAAGTTGTTATTATGTATTCCTTGTATATGATAGATGTTTATTTTGCATGCTATAATTGTATTGAAAGGAAATGTCAATACATGTGTGTTTAATAAACAAAAAGGGTTCCTAGTTATGCCTCTCTTATATACTAGCTTGTTGATTAACAAGATGATCAAGGTTTCCTAATCATGGACATTGGATGTTGTTAATAACAAGGTCACAACATTTGTGAAATGATGTGATGAACATTCATCCGAAGTATAGCATTACGATCAAGTCATTATGTTTATATTGCTATAACATCATACGAAGTAATCTTTATCCTTAGACCATGAGATCATGATAATTGCTAACACCAGAAGAGTATCTTGATAACATCAAACGTCACACCATAACAGGGTGACTATAAAGGTGGGTTCAATGCTACGATGGTGTTATGTTGAGGCTCATGGATCAAGAGTGGAATTTGTCAATACCGATGACGGATAGATATACTTTAGGCCCTCTCGGTGATATCACATAAAGATAGCTTGCAAGCAAGTGATGTGATCACTAGAATGTTATATCACGGGAACGAGAAAAGAGTGCATGTCGGTAACGAGATCAAACTAGGTATTTGGATACCGATGATCAAATCTCGGACATGTATTATATCATGAGACAAAGGGATTAATTTACTAGCATTAAAGGTTCTCACAATCACAGAAGTCATCGTTGAATGTGCAGGAGTTAGTATGGATCTCTAGGTCCCGCTTCTGATTATTGATCTGAGAGTAGTCTCAATCATGTCTGCATTATTCGCGAACCGTAGGGTGACACACTTAAGGGTTTCCGGACACCATTTAGGAGCACAAATGTTTCAGACATAAGGTTTGCAAAGCACAGGAAATGTTTCGATAGAAACAGGAATTATTTCGATAGAAACCGGAATTGTTTCGGGTGAAATTGCAGAAAGTGGTTCTGCATGTAATATTGAAATGTTGCAAGGGGTTTTATGTGAATGTTTGTTAATTAAAGTAATTAACAAAATTCTGAATAAAATAAATAAAAGAGTTTTATTAATTGAGAGTTGCATTAAATTTGGTGGAAATTTAATGCATGTGAGTGGAATTTTGGGTGGAGTCAAAATTGATGTGAGTGGAGCTTCACCACATGAATGAGGAAGAGGTGGGGGCACCCCCCCCCTTTGGCTGCTGGCCATGGGAGGGGAGGAGCCCCCTCTCCTATAAAAGTCCCCCCTCTCCTCCCTCACAAAGCACACCTCCTCGTGAAGGATCTCTCTCCCCCTCTAGATATTTCCCCATGGTCTCGGATTAGTGAGATACATGTTCCCGGTGGCCTTGCGTCTAGAAGGAGTTGCTGCTTCCGCTGATTCGCTATAGCGAGGAGGTGGAGGTTGTTCGGTGGCTTGAACGTGTGTGCGAGGATGGATGCGCTACTGATTTGCGGCGCTCAGACTTCCACACGATCTTGAGATCGGCAAGCATACGACTACATCAACCATGAGTTCCTACTCGCTAACAAAACTCGTTGTCTTCGAGGGTAAGATGTCTATGGATGTATATCCACCCGTTGCTCTATATCTTGTAGATAGATCTTGGTGTCTAGTTCTCATCGTAGGAATTTTTTTGTTTTCTATGCTGCGGACCCAACAGTGGTATCAGAGCCTGATCTATGCGTAGGTGCTTTGCACGGGTAGTACACATATGTTTATATGTGGGCGATGATGATCATGTTATTGCTTCTTTCATGTATTTTGTATATTGGTGGCATAGTGGGATGAAGTGGCTCGGACCAACCTTACATGTCATCGTACATGAGACCGGTTCCACGACTGACATGCAACTAGTTTTGCATAAGTGGCTAGCGGGTATCTATCTCTCCTACTATAGTCAATATCTGATTTACAATGAGTTGCTAATAACTTGGTTATCCTTGTTGTGGTTCATGTTCGTAGGTAAGACCGGTTCTATCTCATAAAGCCCTAAGCCACGTAAAACTTGCAATGGATAAATTAGAGGCGTCTAGTTTAGATTGTTCCTGGGCTAGTGTATTGATATGGTAATGTTGTAAGTAGATGTATGGTAGATACTCTTACAACACACTTAACGTGTAAGTTCCATAGACCTTGGCCTTACACACAAAGGAATGATAGAGATCATACCACGATGCAAATGATAGAGATCAAATGCATGGACCATATGATCTCACTTTACACATTAGATGTTAGCATCTTATATTGCTAGTTTGGCGCTTTTAGTAGCATTATAAGATGATCCCTCATTTAGATATCAAGATAAAATGTGTTCTTCCTTCAGTATGCACCGTTATATGGATCGTGTTTCGAGACATCACATGATGATCGGGTGTACTCGACTCCGCGCTTTCATACAACGGGTGTAAGACAGTTTTACACATGCAGAATACTAAGGTTCTTACTTGACGAGCCTAGCATGTACAGACATGGCCTTGGAACACAGATCGAAAGTTTAAGCATGAGTCATATAGTTGATATGATGCCCATATAGATGCTCGCCTTTGAAGCTACACCGACTCACGTGATGATCGGACTTGGTGTAGTGGATTTGGTTCATGTAATCACCAAAAAAACACGAGGGATGTCGTTTTTGAGTGGGAGTTCATTAGTAATTTGGATTAGTGGAACTCAATCTATCATAAACTTAGTCTAAATAAACTTTACAAATTCTGTTGTAGATGGCACCACCTGCTTTTAATTTCAATGTGTTCATGGAGAAAGAGAAACTGGCTGCGAATGGTAGCAACTTCACCAACTGGGCTATGAATTTGAGGATTCTCCTCACTGCTGCAAAAAAGCAATATGTGCTAGAGGCGCCGCTAGGCCCCCCACCAGCTCCTGATGCCCCTGACGAGGAAAAGAATGTCTATATAACTCGTTAGGAGGACCACAACTTAGTTCATTGCGGCATACTGTATGGGCTAGAGCCAGAACTTCGAAAGCGTTTCGAAAATGGCAATGCCTTTGATACCATGGGAGAATTGAAAATGATTTTCGATACTCATGCTGCCGTAGAGAGTTATAATACTTCTAAAAAGTTCTTTAGCTGCATGATGGAGGAGAACATCTCCGTTAGTGAGCATGTACTCAAAATGTCTGGGTACGCTGATAAGCTTATGTCCTTAGGAATATCGATTCCCATTGACTTAGGCATACATCGTGTTCTCCAATCTCTGCCACCTAGCTACAAGAGCATGAAGAAGTCTCTTCCTGAGCTTCTGTCAATGCTTAAGACTGCAGAAGTGGAGATTAGGAAAGAACATCAAGTGTTGATGATCAATAAGACCACCGGTTTCAAGAAGGACAAGAAAGGCAAGCAGAAGGGAAAGAAGGACGGCAAATCTGTTGCCGCACCTGAAAAGAAACCCCGAGCTGGCCCTAAGTCTGATACCGAGTGCTACTATTGCAAGGGGACTGGCCATTGGAAGCGCAATTGCCCCAAGTATTTGGCGGACAAGAAGGTCGGCAAGGCAAACAAAGGTATATGTGATATACATGTTATTGATGTGTACTTGACTAGTACTCACAGTAGCACCTGGGTATTTGATACGGGATCGGTTGCTAATATATGTAACTCGATTCAGGGGCTGCGGAACAAGTGACAGCTAGCAAGGGATGAGGTCAAGATGCGGGTCGGCAATGGATCAAGAGTTGATGTGATCACCGTCGGAACGCTGCCTCTCCATATGCCATCGGGATTAGTGATAAATCTGAATAATTGTTATTCTGTGCCTACACTGAGCATGAACATTGTATCCGGATCGTGTTTGATGCGAAGTGGTTATTCCTTTAAATCAGAAAACAATGGTTGTTCGATTTATATGGATAATATCTTTTATGGTCATGCACCTGTGTTGAATGGTTTATTTCTATTGGATCTCGATAGTAGTATTATGCATATTCATTATGTTGATGCTAAAAGGGTTAAACTTGATAATGATATATCTACATATGTGTGGCACTACCGTCTAGGTCATATTGGCGTTAGACGCATGAAGAAACTCCATTCTGATGGACTTTTGGAATCACTTGATTTTGAATCATTTGATACATGTGAGCCATGCCTTATGGGCAAGATGACTAGAATGTCGTTTTCCGGTTCAATGGAACGGGCGACAGATTTATTGGAAATCATACATACTTATGTATGTGGACCAATGAGTGTGTCGGCGCGAGGTGGATATCGTTATTTTGGTACTTTCATGGATGATTTGAGTAGATACGGGTATATCTATTTGATGAAACACAAGACTGAAACCTTTGAAAAGTTCAAAGAATTTCAGAATGAAGTGGAAAATCATCGTAACAGAAAGATCAAATTTCTGCGGTCCGACCGTGGAGGAGAGTATCTTAGTTACGAGTTTAGCACACAGATGAAAGACTGTGGAATAGTTTCACAACTCACGCCTGCCGGAACACCACAACGTAATGGTGTGTTGGAACGTCGTAATCATACTTTATTGGATATGGTTCGATCTATGATGTCTCTGACTGACTTGCCACTGTCATTTTGGGGTTATGCACTGGAAACCACTGGATTCACTTTAAATCGGGCACCATCTAAATCCGTTGAAATGACACCGTATGAATTATGGTTTGGAGACAAACCTAAGCTGTCATTTCTTAAAGTTTGGGGATGCGATGTTTATGTGAAGAAACTTCAGCCGGATAAACTCGAACCCAAAGCAGAAAAATGCGTCTTCATAGGATACCCTAAGGAAACGATTGGGTATACCTTCTATCACAGATCTGAGGGCAAGGTTTTGGTGGCCAAGAAATGATCCTTTCTTGAGAAGGAGTTTCTCGCGAAAGGTGTGAGTAGTTGGAAGGTAGAACTCGATGAGGTTGTTGAACCTTCTCTTCATGGAATGGAGAGTAGCGCAACACCAGAAGTTGTTTCGGAGTTGACTTCACCTAATGAAGAGAGAGCTAATGATAATGATCATGAAACTCTGAAAGAGGACACTACCGAACCTCGCAGGTCAAGCAGGACACGTGCAGCTCCTGAGCTGTACGGCAATCTTGTTATGAATTTCATGATAGATGAAATAGAGGACCCTGCGACGTATGAAGAAGCGATGATGAGCCCGGATTCCAACAAATGGCTAGAAGCCATGAAATCCGAGATGGAATCCATGTACGAAAACCAGGTTTGGACCTTGGTGGACTTACCTCACGATCGAAAGGCCATTGAGAATAAATGGATTTTCAAAAGAAAAACTGATGCTGATGGTAATGTGACCATCTATAAACCTCGACTTGTCACAAAGGGGTTTCGACAAATTCAAGGAGTAGACTACGATGAGAAATTCTCTCCCGTAGCGATGCTAAAGTCGGTTAGGATTATGTTAGCAATTGCTGCATATTTCGATTATGAAATATGGCAGATGGATGTCAAAACTGCGTTCCTCAATGGTAATATTGAAGAAGAGTTGTATATGATACAACCTAAGGGATTTGTCGATCCTAAGGATGCTGATAAGGTATGCAAACTTCAACGAGCTATCTATGGACTGAAGCAAGCATCCCGGAGTTGGAATCTCCGCTTTGATGAGGTGATCAAAGAGTTTGGATTTGTCCAAACTTATGGAGAGGCTTGTATTTACAAGAAAGTGAGTGGGAGCAATGTGGCATTTCTGATATTATATATGGATGACATATTATTGATTGGAACTGATATAGATCTTTTAAACAGTGTTAAAAGTTATCTAAACAACAAATTTTCGATGAAGGACCTTGGTGAAGCTTCATATATATTAGGCATTAAAATCTATAGAGATAGATCAAGACGCCTAATTGGGCTATCGCAGAGTACATACCTTGATAAGATATTAAAGAAGTTTAATATGGACGGAAGTAAGAAGGGGTTCTTACCTATGTTGCAAGGAAGGACATTGAGTAAGACTCAAAGTCCGGCTACGACGGAAGAAAGAGAGATAATGGATAAGATCCCCTATGCCTCAGCCATAGGCTCTATAATGTACGCCATGCTATGTACAAGACCAGATGTGGCACATGCTATTAGTTTGACTAGTAGGTACCAATATGATACAGGTTCGGAACACTGGATAGCGGTCAAGAATATCCTTAAGTACTTAAGAAGAACTAGGGATATGTTTCTTGTATACGGAGGTGAAGAAGAGCTAGTCACTAAGTGTTATATCGATGCTAGCTTTGACACCAATCCGGATGACTCTAAGTCTCAATCCGGATACATATTTCTCTTGAACGGAGCAATAGTTAGTTGGAGGAGTTCCAAACAACCTATGGTGGCTGGATCAACGACGGAGGCGGAATATGTTGCTGCTTCAGAAGCGGCGCAGGAAGCGGTTTGGATGAAGGAGTTCATAACGGAACTAGGTGTGGTTCCTAGTGCATTGGACCCAATGGTGATTTATTGTGACAACAATGGAGCCATAGCCAACGCCAAGGAACCAAGGTCTCACAAGAATTCCAAGCATATTAAGCGCCGGTTTCACTCCATCCGCGAGCATGTCAAAGATGGAGATATAAAGAATTGTAAAGTACACACGGACCTAAATGTAGCGGATCCGTTGACTAAAGTTCTCTCTAGGGCAAAACATGATCAACACCAGAACTCCATGGGTGTTAGATTTATCATTATGTAAACTAGATTATTGTCTCTAGTGCAAGTGGGAGACTGAAGGAAATATGCCCTGAGAGGCGATAATAAAGTTGTTATTATGTATTCCTTGTATACGATAGATGTTTATTTTGCATGCTATAATTGTATTGAAAGGAAACGTCAATACATGTGTGTTTAATAAACAAAAAGGATTCCTAGTTATGCCTCTCTTATAGACTAGCTTGTTGATTAACAAGATGATCAAGGTTTCCTGATCATGGACATTGGATGTTGTTAATAACAAGGTCATAGCATTTGTGAAATGATGTGATGAAAATTCATCTGAAGTATAGCATTACGATCAAGTCATTATGTTTATTTTGCTATAACATCATACGAAGTAATCTTTATCCTTAGACCATGAGATCATGTTAATTGCTAACACCGGAAGAGTATCTTGATAACATCAAACGTCACACCGTAACAGGGTGACTATAAAGGTGGGTTCAGTGCTACGAAGGTGTTATGTTGAGGCTCATGGATCAAGAGTGGAATTTGTCAATCCTGATGATGGATAGATATACTCTGGGCCCTCTCGGTGATATCACATTAAGATAGCTTGCAAGCAAGTGATGTGATCACTAGAATGTTATATCACGGGAACGAGAAAAGAGTGCATGTCGGTAACGAGATCAAACTAGGTATTTAGATACCGATGATCGAATCTTGGACATGTATTATCTCATGAGACAAAGGGATTAAGTTACTAGCGTTAAAGGTTCTCACGATCACAGAAGTCATCGTTGAATGTGCAGGAGTCAGTATGGATCTCCAGGTCCCGCTTCTGTTACGGTGTGACGTTTGAATGTGATCACTAGAATGTGATCACTCAAATGTTATATCACGGGAACGAGAAAAGAGTGCATGTCGGTAACGAGATAAAACTAGGTATTTGGATACCGATGATCGAATCTTGGACATGTATTATATCATGAGACAAAGGGATTAAGTTACTAGCGTTAAAGGTTCTCACGATCACAGAAGTCATCGTTGAATGTGCAGGAGTTAGTATGGATCTCCAGGTCCCGCTTCTGATTATTGATCTGAGAGGAGTCTCAATCATGTCTGCATTATTCGCGAACCATAGGGTGACACACTTAAGGGTTTATGGACACCATTTAGGAGCACAAATGTTTTAGACAAAAGGTTTGCAAAGCGCAAGAAATGTTTCAATAGAAACAGGAATTATTTCGATAGAAACCGGAATTGTTTCGGTGAGATTGCAGAAAGTGGTTCTCCATGTAATATTGAAATGTTGCAAGGGGTTTTATGTGAATGTTTGTTAATTAAAGTAATTAACAAAATTCTGAATAAAATAAATAAAAGAGTTTTATTAATTGAGAGCTGCATTAAATTTGGTGAAAAATTAATGCATGTGAGTGGAATTTTGGGTGGAGTCAAAATTGATGTGAGTGGAGCTTCACCACATGAATGAGGAAGACGTGGGAGCACCCCCCTCCCCCTTTGGCCACCGGCCATGGGAGGGGAGGATCCCCCCTCTCCTATAAAAGGCCGCCTCTCCTCCCTCACAAAGCACACCTCCTCGTGAAGGATCTCTCTCCCCCTCTAGATGTTCCCCCATGGTCTCGGATTAGCGAGATACATGTTCCCGATGGCCTTGCGTCTAGAAGGAGTTGCTGCTTCCGCTGATTCGCTGGAGCGAGGAGGTGGAGGTTGTCCGGTAATGTGTGTGCGAGGACGGATGCGCTGCTGATTTGCGGCGCTCAGACTTCCACACGATCTTGAGATCGGCAAGCGTACGACTACATCAACCACGAGTCCCTACTCGTTAACAAAACTCGTTGTCTTCGAGGGTAAGATCTCTATGGATGTATATCCACTCGTTGCCCTGTATCTAGTAGATAGATCTTGGCGTATAGTTCTCATCGTAGGATTTTTTTGTTTTCTATGCTGCGGACCCAACAAAATGATTCACAAATGTCTCCATACGGCATATGGGGTACATTTTGAATCCTACTTCATGTAGTGAAAACACCAGTGGGGAAAACACAATGATCATTATCATTGATTCTTTCCTTTGTGAAGAGAATCGTTCAGGAACGCTTTCTGTTGCGCTTCTCAACACTCTGATTGCGGATTTTGAATCCTCGTCGTGTTTTTCCACTATCTTTCAAAAGCTACTCATTCGAAAACACAAACTTTCTTGAAAAAGCACCAAAATTTAAGCAACACTAATTTTGCCTTTCATTTGGTTCTAGCCATGGATTTCGTATTTATTTTCCAATGAATACTCTACACGGACTTATTCACTATTGTTTTGATTATATCAAATAACTCCAAAACTTTCACGATGATCCATACAATATATGGCGCCGATCTCACGAATTCATATGGTTCACTATATATTCTAATTGAGTGCTAACTATTTCTAACTAATGGTCTTTACACTTACACTACAACGATTTATTTGGCACCATCTACTCACCTACTTGATATCTAATATCACATTGTGATGCTTTGCATTTTGACATTCCAAACGCATTGCATTCCATAATTTCTCTTTATGCCAATCTTATAATGTCGAATTTCATTACTATTGATCAAATCGTAGTAATTAGATTCTAATTTAACTTTAATACCCTTAAATGATGAAATACTTTGATCATATCAAATAGTTTCATACTCATGTTTCTTTCCGTAAACTCTTTACAAAATTTAAACAAGCATATAACGATAATCACCATTTTGTTGAAATACAATTCATCGAATATGCATTCACTTTCAACAATTCATCAAATACTTTGTATTCGGCAATACACGGTGTTTAAGTTATCTTTGGCGAACTTGGGCATGATTCATATGTGACAAGAAAACAATTGTTTTTCACATATTATCAATATAACTTTGAATTTAAATAATGGTTTTATTCAAAATGAATATATATCATTAAGTTGGGTATTTTTCAAGGCATTTTCAATATTTTACAAATGTTCATGTATTACAATTAGTTTCAAAACCAGGACAATTCACACATAATCGAATAAGATATGAACGCAAATAGAAATCATTCATAAAAGTGGAACAACTGTTTGCTACAAGCTCATATGAATAACCGTCTCACGAAGTGTGAGACACACTAAAGAACTTCATAATCTATCGATTAAAATAACTATCCAAAAACATAAACTAAGTGATAAATGTCGAGGGAGAGTGTCGTTGGCCATCATCATCATGCTCGCTATCAACACGCAACGTCACCTCCTCTCCAGCAAGCACCTCTCATGTAGAAGGACCTGTTTTCAGCAAAATGGAATAAATATCAAATATACTTAACACTATAATATGTGTTTGCAAGATTATAACATTTATAAAATTGTATATCAAGTATATACCTTCATCATTGATGACCTCTCTGACAACGGGTTCAACCTTCACATTCCTGAGATGTGATTTGAACCTGTGGAAATCCTATGTTTCCGCATCGCCTCTCATAATACAAATCCTGGCATGTGCTTGGTAGCTTGGTGGCAGCGACTGCAACACAATGCCATTTGCAAAAGAGCTCGTCATCCAGCTATCCAGGAAGTATGCAGGCCTCATGTACGCATCATGCATGAACTCCAAGTGGTCTTCGAGTGAAGAGTTCTCTTCCATCTTAATGGAGAGGAAATCTCCCATCAACTCATGCTCCCATATGCGTGCATGTTCCATGAAATGTGTCCTAAGTTGTACCATTACCGTACGAGGGTCAAGATTACCCATGATTGGCCACAGCTCATCCACCATCCCGAAACGCATCGTCACTGATATGAAGGTGGACGTATCACGACGGTAATAGCGGTCTTCCCGCTGCTCTGGGGTCTCTAAGATACTGGGCTACTCCAAATCCATCTCGTTGAGTATATAGTTGAACACTTCATTCTCGCTAAGGAGAACGTGGAGATGCACAACCCACATAGAAAAAGTTTGATCTGTCTAGCCTGAGCATCTCCCCATCTAACCAATCGTCAATAGGGAAGGTAGCATCGGAGAGAACCATTTTCTACATTTATAATTGCAAAAGGAATTTAGACTAACTTTATACTTAAATGAGTTAAATAATAACTCCACTAAAAACACCTAACCCTTGAAGGGTTCTAGTGATTACACGACCCCTTTTCCCCACATCTCCCCCGATCGTCACGGCCATCAATGTGGGTGCTAGGATGGACGCCTAAATGTCGATCACATCATTGATCATTCATGCGACTTGTGCTCGATCTTTCGACCATCCTTGTTCTGAGGCCATGCCTACACATGCTAGGCTCGCCAACTCAACCTTAGTGTATTCGCAGTGCAACATGACTTACACCCATTGTATGCGAACGTAGATATGTCTTACACCCGATCATCACGCGGCCGCCTCATACCGAAGAACTTTCTTGGTGGTGCACACTAAGGGAGAACACAATCATTGGTATTTTAATAGGGATCATCTTATTAGGCTACTGTAGAGTATCTAATACTAGCACACAATAAGATATACAAACAATAACATTGAATGTAAATGCGATGTGATATGGTCCTTCACATTGTGATCTCCATCCGGCGTCACTGGATTCCCATGCCAGGGTTCCGGTGCCGTGGGCACCAGGGTACCGATGCCTTTCCGACGTGGTAGTCTATCATCTCCATGACCGTCCACTACTACTTAGCAACATAAGGTAATTACTTTAACCATATCACAAAGCCCCTGCAAAATAAAGTTAGACGCCTCTACTTTAACTTTGCATGTTTTACGTGGTTGAATGGGCTTTCGCACAAGAACCGTTCTTACCTACGAACTTTCACCACAACGCTAATCAAGTAGTTGTCTATACTACACCCCTTTGGGGGCCCTCTGTTGCAAATGGCATACCAACAACGCGAGAGAGACAGACACCCCCAAAGCCACTTTATACGGTACAAGCCGTATGTCAAGCATGGACCAGTTGGTTGGGGGCCGCTTCATCAAGCATTGTTGCGGTATACACAAGTACACGTGGGAGGTTAACAACTAAAAGATCAACACCCACACGCTACATCTCGTGTGTTCTACCCTTACTAGCAATACTACGCATAGATCGAGCTCGGATACCATTGTAGGGGTTCGCGTATAAAAACAATAAAATTTTACCCTACGCCCCTGAACCCCTTATGCCGCCATGACCTATCTATTAGTAATGAAGTAACGGGAGGGGCTTTTCGCAAACTTACCTTGAAGACTAAAAAACGTTGTCAACACTCAGGAGAGCGTGGTTGATGTAGACGATCTGAAGCCGACCTGAAGGTCATGTTGAAGTCATCGTGCTCCTGCGGCTCCAACGACTTCTAGTGCCTCAAATGTTTCACCTCGCAGGGAGTTACATGCATCCGGTGTCTGGCGATGACTCCCACTTCCCTGAACCAGCAGCAGTTGCGGAAGTAGAGCTCCTAGATCCGAATCCCGCAGTGCGACGGTGCTCTGCGGTGAAGATGTCTCTCGTTCGCGCAGTCCGGACTTGGGACCACGGTCATGAGAGAGAGAGAGAGAGAGAGAGAGAGAGAGAGAGAGAGAGAGAGAGAGAGAGAGAGAGAGAGAGAGAGAGAGAGAGAGAGAGAGAGATGAGAGAGAGAGAGTGAGTGTGTGTGTGTGTGCAGCCCTTGTACCGCTGCAACAATGCCTAAATTGGGAATGATAGATAGAGAGAGAGAGATCAATTGGAGATCTCCCCAAAAGTGAGGAAACCTTTATTGAATATTGGTTGTATTTATTTGGTCAAAATACCCCACTATATATAGGGGAAATCCCACCCCTAGGCTAACTAGATTAGCCATGTGGGACTAAACGAAGGGAGAGGGGGAGAGAGGGTGGCCGCCGGCCCCTAGGGGCCTTAGTGGGCCCCACGCGGGGCGGCCAAGGCCCAGCCGACGATCTCCTCCCTCCTTCCTCTGCATTTCCCTCATGGGCCCTTCTCCCTCCGGAATTTGGCCCATTAAGGCTTTTGACCATTTAATTGATTTTCTCTTTTATTAAATAATTATGAATAAATGATTAAATCAATATTTAACATTCATTGACATATTATTCAATCTCCGTGGCTATGGAACACCTTCTACCTCCACTCTGGACTTCCTCCGGACTTACCGAAACCCTTCCGGTTTTCTCTCTTCTCTTTCTATGGTGATTTTATCGATCCTATAAAAACTCTCTAAGAATCACCAAGCCCTTAAGCGTGATACCCCAGGTTAGGGAACACTCCAGATATGTTCAGAACTCTCCTGGACCAATGATCAACAGAGGGACCTGGATGTCCATGTGACCCCAGTGCATTCCACGAAATCTTTCATTGCTTTCTCTACCCGAAAACTCTGGATTTCATCCCGGAGGGCTGGGGTGGTGTCCTTCTCTCTGTCTAGGTCATATTTTAGATCCGAGATTTTCTTATCCTGGATTGCGATCTTACGATCATGTTCTTCGGTGGCCATGTTGGATGATACAAGAACGCTGTTAATACTGTGCTCATGATCTTCCTTAAGCTTATTCGGGTCTTTCCTTAAATCGACATTTTCCACCTCTAGGGTTTTGAAATTCTCGGCCTCTTCAATCATTTCGCAGGACCGTTTTACTAGTTCCGTAAAAACAAGACAGAAGTCGAATAAAAGTTCGGATGTGAGTCATAAAATCAAACAACAAGCATGAGGACTGAAATGATTACCTTCAGCTTCATCCTTGGCAATTTTTATCTTGGCATTTTCTAGACGGAGAGCGCTGATCTCTCTCCGTTTATTGCAGATATTTTTTAACAAATCATGGTTATAAGAATTAACTTTCAGTAAGTCAGAATAATACCTAGAGTCAAAAGTCTACTAAAGACTCGAGCTAATATTTTAACTAAATATCAACGCGAGCCTTGGGGGCTATACTAGTTCGTTCTTTGGCATCACATAAAAGCATAAATTCAGATTACCTATCCAACTTCATGCTTGGGGGCTAGGGGATATGATATGCAATAAAGTAAAAAAGAGAGTCGAATTCCGACTTACATGGTGTTCATGGGTTAACTTGTTGAGACTCATATTCACCTCAAAAGAAACCTTCTCGACAAGAGTCGGAGGGATTACTAGCAATGGAGGAGCCACACCAGTCTTCAGCTTGTCGTCGTGAAGACGAACTTGGTCAAGAAGCTCGACGAGTTTGATGTCCCTGGCTTCTTGTGCTTCCTCCTCAGCAGTAATGTTTCGGCTCTCCAAACAGTGGAGAGCCAACTTCTAGATCTCTTCTATGCTTTTCCGAGTAATGCCAAGTTTGGCGATACCTGGATTGTTCAGGAGGTTATCCACAAAAGTTTCTACTGAGGGATCGTTACCCTTCGAGGGTTTACCCTTATCAGTTGTCGAATCACCCATGGTGACATTGGTTTGCGAGCCAAGGATCGTTGGCTCTAAGTGTTGAGCCAGATCTTCTGCAGCACATGGAGATGAAGTAACCTCCGGTGTTGTAGAGGGCGTCGGGGTAGGATTCGGAGGTGGGGGAGCTAGTGAAGTCAAAACTAACTTTGACTGATGCAGAACCTTCTCCGTATTTCCTTTCCCTTTGTCGTCGGCAAGTTGCTTAGCTCTGAAGAGTGACAAAATAAGATCGTTGCAATTTGGAAAGAACATAGAATAAATTTAAAGGCCTTGTGATCAAAGTTACCTCTTCACAACAGGCACTTCTTTCGTGCCAATAGAAACAGTCGGAGTTTTGCGTTTCCGGGTAAATGCATCCGGTAGCAATTGAAGTTCTTCATCCTCCTAAGGAAGCAGGTCCTCAGGTGGATATCCCTCAAGAGGAGCAAGCTCCAGCTTGGGAAGGTCAGCAAGCTGAAAGACAAAGATATATCTCAGTGTTGCAAATGAATAACTAATTCGACAATAAGAAAGAGTAAAGTCGGAAACTACTGGAGTGAGAGGTTTGTCAGCTATACACATATCTAGAGAGATCTCCGGAATTTTCCTCTTAACCCACTCCTTGATCATCCACTTGATTCGGGACTCGTATTCCTTGTCCAGGATTGCTTTTGGGCTGATCCTCGGGTTATCTTTCTTATTTTTGGTGATCGTATGCATGAGACGATCATCGTGGTGTTGGAGGGGCTGAATCCGATGTGCGAGCCAGCAATGGACAAGGTCGGATCCTTTCAAACCTTTGTGCTTCATCAAGTACTCAATCCGCCTCTTGGCAAGGATGAAGTCATCAGAGAGAGTCGGTGGATTAGCGTCCCAGGACTCTTAGGGAGTTGCGGCTCCATCAACGAAAGCCGGCAATGCTTCTTGCTTGCCGAGAACCGGTTTGTCCATATGATAAAAGAATGTGGATGGCCATTTCTTCACTGAATCACTGGATATAACCTTAGGATGGGTTCTATCTCTCCTAAGGGACAAGCTAAGCATTCCGATAATGTAAGGATTACCAGTGATAGAATTTCTCCGGGTACCGAAGTAGTACCAGAAAAGAGTGAGACTCGGCTTTATTCCGAGGTAACCCTCGCAAAGAGAAACATGGGAACTAAGATCTTTGATCAAATTTGGGGGGAGGTTATGGAGTTGAACTTCGTAATGCTGAATCACTTTGGAGAAGAACTTCGAAGGAGGAAAACTGAGACCTTGGTCGAGATGCGTACCGAAGTGAACTCTCTCATCATCGTGAGGGGCGGGAATGGTTTCTCCAATTCTGCTCGCCACTCGCCGGCGCAGATAAGCCCTTCCTTCTCGATCAAGTGCAACTTCTCATCGTGAAGAACATAGGGGATCCAGAGGGCGTGGAAGTTCTCTTTCTCTGTTGCTGCCACCGCCATCGCCATCGCCGCCGTGCCAGAGGAGGATACCTTAGCCGTTTGGTCTGGTGAGATGACCTAGGATGGGCGGTGCTATGGAATCTGGGGAAAAAGAAGGAGGTTGGGGAATGCTGTGTCGCTGGAGGAAGGAGAAGGCAAGAACATGTAGAGGAGAAAGAGGAAATTTCAACCCCTTATGTACCTGGCTTGCATTAAGATTCGTGTATGAACACTGTGGTGTTAGCCACGCGTCGTGGAAGGAGCTAGGGTAACTTCCTCGAGAAGATTGCACATCCTTGATCTCCGCACATGCATTGAAACAGCGTCTCGGTTCCGCACGAACCGGGCCCACCAACGGTCACGTTAGCAGGAATGTCTATCAGTGACATGGCCAGACCTTGACTGATGTCATGTGACGTTAGAGGCTATCTTCCGGCTTAGTTTGAAATCAAGCAAGAAGAGAGCAAGTAACCTACTGACAAATCCGACTCGACTTGAGACTCGGATCCTATCCTTTGTTTTGAAAGTTTCAGGAACCCTTCAAGATCCGGCAAGACAAAGAGATATCAAGCTAGACAATAAAATCTGACTTTGGATCTTGGAGGCTTCCAGGGGTTGTTGTTGGGGATATACTTTCTGGGTATCCTCACTGTACCTTGCTGACCAGGGTGGCCCACTTTGGGTTAGAGCTATGCTTCACGGGCGGCCTAGTCAGAGAGAAGAGATGGAGTCCAGTCTGGGTACGGGAAGGCCCATAAGACTTACCGACATAGGCATGTTTAGATACTTGTAGTCCAAGATGTACTTTGTAACCAACTTTGTATCATAGACGGATAGGTCTGTCTTGTAACCCTAGGCCGAATATCTATATAAGCCGTCCTAGGTATCAGCCTTTAGGGCAACACACAATAGTCTACAATCTCAACTCGCATAGGCGAAACCCTTGTAACCCATATTCTGGCTCTACCGTATTACTAGATTGACAACAGGAGTAGGATCTGTCCACCATCAACGGATTTGAACCTGGGTAAGCTTATGTGCTTGTTATCTCGGAACACCGTACGATTCACACCCCTCTCTTCAACACGCCTCGAGGATCCCCTCATGGCATACTTGTCCTCAATCTGATGACAACGGGTGTGAAGCACCCAACAAGATGCATTAAAAATCATCGGCGGCGGTACAATTTACAGGAGCAACCCCAAAGAAATAGAAAAATACAAATCAGTCCTATAATATTACAGAAAGGACCCCGAGAGAACCGCTGAAACATGATCAAGTCCTTCTTGTGCACCGGCCCATCACCAACGAACCCCACGACCACGGCAAGCCGGAGCACTGCTGAGACAGAGCAATCAGCAGGGAGCGACTGCCCTTCAGTCTATTGGCCCGGCGGGACCATGGATCTGGCCACTGAGGCTACCGGAGAGATGCTCCCGAACTGCTTCTCCTCTAGGAACAACTATAGAAGCCGCCACCTGCGGGGAGAGCCACCATGACTCGGCGGCGCGGGCGAGCGACACCGAGTCGCCCGAGACAAAGAAGCCGATGAACCGCCTCCACACCACTATAGAAGAAGCAGCGGCGCCACCTCTCCTCCTCGCCGCCATAGACGGCTAGGAGAGCCGATGCCCACCGCACACCACCCAACACACCGCACCTCCTCGCCACCATGGCCGACCAGGAGCGGAGGACACACGGTCGCGAATCCATAGCAGAGGGAGGCCCATGGAAGCCTTATTCAAGAGGAGACAACAACCCTCTCCGGCACGAGCTCCTCCATCTAGAGGAGAAACCAGCGATGGCGAGAACCCTAAGATCCAGATCTGGCCACCAAGATCTGCACCTCGCTCCAAAACTATGGGACAAAGCGCAAAACCCTACCCCAAAACTATGCCGGTGCCTCCCCTCCGCCATCCCTGGCCAGCAAAGCCACCGGGCTCGAGTTCGGCCCGGTCCGGAGGCGAGCTCTCCTGTCTACTGCAGCAAAGAGAGAGATCGCAGGGAGAGAAGTGAGGTGGGGAGAGGGGTAGTTAGTATATATCCTAAATTCCTAATACCACATGCCCCTGAAATTAGGGCATCTCCACCGGGTCAACCCAACCCGTCCCGGCGCATTCGAACCCGTCCGCACGGACGCACGCGACGTGCGCGGCGCCACAACGGCATGACCCATCTGTCCCGACGCGTCCGGCTCAACCCATCCGTGCATCTAATTTGCATGACCATTGGGTCGGCCTGGATAGCGCGTGCTGCCTCGCGTGTCCGACCACTTGTTCACCCAGATCCTGTAGCCAGTGGCACAAAGACACTCCTCCCTCCAAACCCTCGCCTTCCATATCCCGCGGCCAGAGCATATGCAACCAGCCGCCACCGCCATTGACGGTTGTCGCCCCGTCTCCCCCCGGGTCCCCATCGCGATATCGAGCAGGACGACCACAAGTCGCGCGCAGTGTCAGACTTGACTGGACGCTCCACAGGCAAACCCGCCGCCCCGGCTTCCGCCTCTACATTGGACGCGCACAACCTGTTCGATCGTTTGCGGAGGTGCGTTTGCCGGCATTTTCTTGGTAATCTGGTCCGCTGCGGGAGTTGGTAAAGCCATTGATGACAGTGTACTTGAATTATGTCGAGTCATCGTCCGAGGAGGAGTCCAACGGTGAGACCGAAATTCTTCTAGCATCTACACAGATGGTGCACGACACAACTACCTCCTCCCGCCGATAGAGGTGGCTCAGCGAAGCGGCGTGAAGCCAACCATGAACGCGATTGGGAAGAGGGGCACCTACGCCTTTACAAGGACTACTTCGATCCAACTAATCCGGTATTCAAAGAGAAGGCATTCCGTCTCCTCTATCGGATGTCTAGGAACCTGATCTTGGACATACTCAATGGGGTGAGGGAGTACGACGACTACTTCGAGGCCAAGTACGATTGCACCAATAAGCTTGGATTCTCCTCCTACCAGAAATGTTCAGCTGCCATTCGGCAGCTTGCATATGGAGTGCTCGGTGATCTCCTCGACGACTACATGCGCATGAGTGAGTCGACATGCCATGATGCCATGTATAGATTCTGCAGCGCAGTTGTAGCAGTGTTTGGCAAAGTATACCTGAGAGAGCCAAACACCAAAGACACTGCCCGTCTTCTGTCCATCAACGAGCGCAGGGGGTTTCCTGGGATGCTTGGCAGCATCGGCTGCATGCATTGGCAGTGGAAGAACTGTCCTTTTGGTTGGCAAGGGCAGTTCAAAGGGCATGTGGAGGGTTGCACAATCATAGTTGAGGCTGTTGCATCACAAGATCTCTGGATTTGGCACTCCTTTTTTGGCATGGCTGATCAAACAATGACATCAATGTGCTACAGAGGTCTCCGGTGTTTGCTAGGCTGGCAGAAGGCAATGGTGTTGCGTCTTGGAAAGAATTCATGTAAGTGCATGAAAATTTGCGTCACAGGCACACTCATGGCTGGCTTCAACTAGATTTGGTTGAGCATATATGGGCTCATGCAGGAAATCAAAATGCTTAACCCCTAATTTATTTTCTACAATGAGTGATATTTGGTTGTTTTTTATCAAACCATGTGAGTGTGAACTATTCATATTTAAGCACTATTTTAATTATATTACCTAAGCTAGTTTATTTGCTTGCCAAAATATACATTTATCTATATAAATTGGCTGTGAACTATTCATATACAAAGGGCCAGGTCTGGACAGCGCTGGTCAGGCGCGGACATTTGGATCGTGCCGCTGGGCACGGTCGCCCGGACAGGCCGGACCGCGGCACCAAAATGACTGCGGGCCGACCCAAACGGACATAAACGTTTCGGTGGTGTGTTTGGGTCGGTTCGATGGAGATGCCCTTAGGAGGACCAAAGAGATGGACCATCGATCCACCATGCGCTACAAAACAGGTCAAGAGGATAAAACTTCACGTGCCCCGCGAAATCCCGTGATTCGGGGAGCTGGCCGGAATCTCACACCGCAACTGCAGGACTACCTCTGTTTGAGATTATTAGTCCTAAGGGTTGCAAATACCAAGGTACTTCATAACTCTCTCTCATTAATCTATACATGCACCTAATTTTACATGCACGAGAAGTGAGAGGAAAAGGAGAACAAGCATTGGATGAGAGAGACTAATAAATAAGATAATCTTTATAATCGCAAACAATATAAAAAAGATCTAGAGAGGTATAATCCCAAACAGAGATAGTAGTGGTAGTACCGTACAAAACTCGGTGCTCGGCCGAGCGCTAGTCGATCGGGACGCCGGTGCCACCCTTGCGCGTCGTTTATAAAGACATACATACACGCGCATATATATACCCTGGTGGCGCCGGCCTAAACGGCCGCACAACATGCACGCTGACGCCGTGGACGTGTACTAGGATAGCACAAACGCACGGGCGCGCTCTACGCCACAGACGAGACGCGTCGGCGATCGATCACACCATTCACAGGACAGAAGGTCCACCACAGTCTAGCACCCGAACGGCAGGTGGAGGGACGACACGAGACGAGAGCGAGGAAGGCCACGCTTGTAAACACGCACCAAATCGTCAACCAAGCGCACAATGATCAAGAGAGACAGGCAGGCCTATCAACAACATTCGGCAGGACCCAATTAGGCACACACCCCATCGTCAACCAACCGTACACTGGTCGAGACTACACACACAGGCACTGCATGCCGCACTGGACTGGACCAGACAGAGAGCTAGTAGCTAGGTCCAGGCCAGCCAGCCAGCCAGCCCAGGCAAACGCGCCAAGACGAAGTCAAGCGGCCCAAACCTATAGCCAGCTCCAGCAACAGCTAGCGCTAGTTTACAGCAACCACCCGGCGTCCCCTCTAAAAAAAAGAAAGAAAAAACCAACCACCCGGCGAAGACAGCCTCATTATTGTGCCCCGGCCAACTCTCTCAAGTCTCGACACCATTTCCATCATCGGCCTCTAAAAACGCAGTAATGGTAGTACTACGTTTGCCCTTTCTCTCTTGGCCATGCTTCGTAGTACAAGAAGAAGAAAAAAAAAGCATGTGTTGGGCTCGTCTGCTGGCCGACAGTTAGTCTGGGAAAACCTCGGAGTCGGGACGACGCTCTAATCGGCGATCTGGCTCCTGCACACCGCACCGCAGGTCCGGCAATGCCGACGAAAGACCGACCGGTCGATCCCCTCCTTTCCGTGTGTCCGATGTGGTGCCACACGGCCACTACCACGGGCAGTGGTGACCAGTACTGAGTGTTCGGTGCGTGCTGACCCCATGCGTCAGCACGGACGAGAAGTCGAGAAGGCCAGTAAAACCGCTACTACCTACGCGCGCGCGCGTGTGTACGACTGGAAGCTTTACTGAGGCCCAGTTGCAGCGAGGGTACCTACCAAACGCAATGGAACTACGACCATCGCTTCCCTCACCGAACCGCAACTGACGTGACGACGATCCGCCATCTCCGGCGATCGCCGCCTTCTAATTGCGTCGGGACAAGATTACTATCCGGTGCTTTTTTAGATAATGGATGATTAACTCCTGCATGCCGAATTAGAAAGGTTTCATTGACTCGTAGAAAAGGTAGATCTCGCCAACCACTCTACCTCGTGCATACGTACAAAAATACTGTACCTGCTTCCTTCCATCCAAGACCACTTCTTCGCCGGGACGCCACACGGATCCGGTCAGCTTTGGTTACACGTAAAGATGGAGTCCAGCTCGGATTCGACCCCACCGCACTGAACTTGCAGAAGATCGGCGTCGACAGCTGCACCAAGCAAATTCATCGAAATGTAACAATGGGCGGTTGCGATTTCTGGCCTCTAGAAGGAAAAAATGTGTACCACTCTCGAAACACTGTTATAGACGGAGGGATACGGGTGCTAGCATTGAGGGTAAAATAGCATGGCTCTGTAGAATCGTGTCACAGGAATCCAATTGCCGGATGCTGTCTGCTAGCTAGAACACTGATCATCCATTACTTGGGATCCGCTTCCTTCAGAGGGCGCTTTGAGGAGTCCTAACCTTTAGAAAAATCGCTCGGTCCGCTCCCGCGAGCGGGCGCGAGCGAACCCTAGCGCAGCGCCGCCGCTAGCCCCCTCCTCCTCTCCCCCCCTTCGCCGCCGCCGGATGGCATCTCTGGGCGAAGCCCTAGAGGCGCAGGCGGCAGCGGGGCCTTCTCTCCCTCTCGCGCGGGCGGCTGCATACAGGGGGGGGGGGGCGGGGGGGCGCTGGTTGGGGGCGCGGCTCGACGGTCTGGCGGGGCCGGCGGAATCCCGTCCGACCTGAGGAGCTCGAGGGCTCTCAGGTGCGCGATGGCCGGTGGTTGTCCAGGCCTGGTGCCCTAGCATGGCTCCGTCGCGGTAGTGGTGGGGTGGGTGGTCGCCTGGGTGGCCCCCCCACTGCCGGGGATGCAGGGTGCTGGTGGCGGCGGCCAGATCTGGATCTGGGCCTGCGGGCTTAGATCTGGGTCTGGCGGGCCCGGAAGTTGGTGGACAGATCTAGGCTGGTGGGCCTAGGTCTGAGCCGGGTGTCGTCCTTGTCAGTTCACTGGGAGGGGTTCCCGGGGACGGCGCACGCTTGTCAGGGTAGGTAGCATGCTCTCCCTCTGACCCTCGGGTGGGTCGGAGGTGCGGTTGTGATTTCGGCCAGGTCCGCGCTGTGTCCTCGTGTCGGCATCCGGATTTTGGTTTGGTTGGATCTCGGCGAAAGCTGCCCTTGGCTTAGGCTAAGACCGGTGACGGTGTCACCTCTAGGTGGCATTCCCTTGTTGAAGGCATCGCGGCGCTAATCCCCCGGGCCAGCTTGATGGATTCCGTCCCTCCGCCCCAAGGTTGTTCCCTAGGTGGTCTCTTTTCGGGCTAGTCTCTCTAGTAGTGTCCTGTGAAGCACCCTGTGTCCTCTCGCTGGTGTCGCAGTCCTCACATATCGTTGTCCTGGCTACATTTACACGGTACGGTTGTGGTAGCTGATGTCCCCTCTAGCGTCTTAGGGGGCTCTGCTAAGGTGGCATCTGGTCGTAGCTGTTACCGATGGGCTTCTCCCAATGCTAGGGGAAGATGGTATGTCGGGGTCTGGTCCTAGCCCGAGCTTCGGGGGTGGTGGTTGTTATATGTTGATCCAAATTCTACAAAGTAAAGACCAACTTTAGACGGAGCGGAGCGAGGCCCGTCGCCGGAGGCTTGGGCCGGTACGGATCGTTGATGACCTAGGTTACCACCGCTATATATACCTCTTGTAAGCCGCCGGCTGGGATAAGTTGCATCTGTGAAATCCCCGGCGTTGTGTAAACACTCCCCGTTATAGTGAAGATTTGCTGGCTGGCTGGCGCCCGTGGTTTTTCCCCTCTCTTTGTTGGAGAGGGTTTTCCACGTTAAATCTGTGTCCCCCCTGCTGTAATTTTATTTTCGTTCTTCGTTATTTACTTGTCGCAAAGCTAACAGTGGTTCAGGGTCTGGGTGAAAGCCTTGCAAGACCTTGGTCCCTACCGACGACGATGTCGCGTTCTTGCGCCATTCACCTTCTTGGAGGCGTCGCCGCAAGACCCCCCTCCCCCCCCCCCCACCCCACCCCACCCCCTCCTTTGGCTCCTCAAGCTCTGCTAGGTTGCTGCCCGTCATCGAGTCCCCTGTGGGCTGCTGTCTTGGTGCGGTGGAGGTTTGTTGGTGTGGAGCTGGTCATGATCACTCCGGTGCAACAGAAGACAAGGCTCCCCTATCTTAGATCTAGCTGGCACTCTTGGCGTTTTCTATGTTGTCTTTTGTTGTGTGTTGTGGTGGACGACTTAGACGCGCGTGTGTTGTAACTCATGATGTAACTCCTAGCCGGTTGTTGGCTTAGTTAATTCAAAACCGGGCTCACTTGGAGCCTTCTACCGAGGACTGGGAGGAGTATGAGCATCGTACCTCTACCACCACCAACGGGCAACTGCTCCGCGCTCACCTTTTTTAACCGTCTCTCACACACCGGCCGGCCGAGACACGTCCTGACAGTGCACGCAGCCAACAACCACCTTAACCTCCCTGCCTGCTACTGCTGCGACGCACTTTCCACTCGGAGCAGAAAGGACCGCGCGCGCGCTCGTGTGACCGCGCTGCTGTACCGTACTCGACGCCACGAGCGGATCCATCCATCTACATCTACTGAGCAGAGAAGAAGCTTCCGCCCGTCCGTCCCGTCCTGCAGAGACCAACTCACTGACACACGTATCTGGGTGGAGCCGAACCGTAAAAGTGCGTGCTCGCTCGTGCGCATTCAATCCGGCTGCCGGCCCGGCCCGGCCCGTTTCACCTTTTCTTACGGAGCCTGCCGGTCGATGCGATGCGCCACGGATGATGGGGATGATTGGCTTGGCTGCTCGAGTCGAGTGATTGGAGCACTCCATGGTGAGCCGATGGATGGATGGATGGATGGCAACAAAGGATGCAGTTATTGCCGACCAGCTGCGAGTATACTCGCCATCGACGTAGCTTTGGAACTAGCGGAGTTAACCTGTAATGTAGCGTGGTGCGTCAGTGCACGGCATGGCATGGATTGTTCAGTCCTGCTCCAGCTCGCACAGTAGCAGTACGTTGCACTTGACGCTGTTCGAGTTACCACGTCCGTCATGGGCCGTATTATTGTGGAGCAGGAGCGGCAGTAGTGTGCTCCACTCCTGTTCTCAGTTCACAAGCACTAGCTTCAAGTGTCAAAATTCAAGAGCCGGGGAGGAGAAATGAAATGGCAACAGCCACCTAGGAGTGGTTAGCAGCTAAGGGCGAGTTGAAAAAACAAAAGAGATTAATAAGCAGCAGCGGCAAGAGCTGGGGACGGATGGATCCATGAGCTCAGCTCATCACTTGTAAACGAGCATAATAAATGAGGTCGCCAAGGGCGTAGGTGGGGGAGTTTATTACCGGCGTTACGTACTGGCAGCGAGGAGAGGAGAGGAGAGGATAGGAGAGGGTTGTTATGTTGTTGCCACTCGGTCACAGTTCACCGACAGGCAGCGCGTGGGGGGCCCGGCAACTTCCCTTCCCTTCCCTTCTCTCGCGGGAGAGAAAGGTAGAGAGACTTTTCTTCTCTTCTCCCCCTGCGTCGTTGAGCTTGCTGCCGCTGGTCTCTCCTTCTGGTTGAGCTTTATCCCTCGCCACACGCATGCTCTTACTGCTGCTGACCCCACGCCTCCAACCTCCCTGCTGCTAACACTTAGATCACACACTGGAGTGCTGCAATGCATGTTTATACAAATGTGTAACAACGGTCACAAGTATCTGAAGTTAGGTTTCCAATGCTAGCTAGCTATAATCTAGACCCACCAAAAGCAGATACTACTACTAGTGCATACTCTAGGTAGGTTTATTATCTCTTCTCCCCACTGTAACTTGTACTAATTTCTACCCCGCGACACAAAGGTAATAGCTTCTCAGTTTAAGCGAGAGATGACAGGTACATTCGGTGTGTAGTACTACTACCGTGGAGTACTCGATAATGGTCACACGAAATCTGATGACAAGCTAGTAGCAGTGGGTGCACTGCACGCATGACGCAGTACTCACTCCAATGCACCATGTCCTAGCGTAGGAGTAGTAAAACTGATGTGAACAACGGGCGTGCGTGCATGCGCAACCATTTATAACTGATGATACGTGGAACGCAAGTCACACGCACTCCCACTTAGGTTACTGCCCCCGAATCATATCCATCCATGTCTCGTGCACACGCCAGCCATGTAGGCCTACATACATATGCATGCGTACGTGTACAGCCCATCGATCTATCCATCTTTCTATCTAACCACATTTAACGCTCTGCAAGTACAGGGGTCCGAGGGAGGGAGGGGCAGTAGTCGCTTATATTCACTGGCAGCAGCAGGGCCTTTGCTCCTCCCCACACTACAGCACTCGCCCCACTCTTCTCTGGAGGAGGAGGCCGGGCTCACACTCTCACTCACTCACACTGCCACACTGCCGGCCCTGCTGCTCGCTCATTCCCGTCCTCTTCCCCCTGCCAGAGAATCTCTCGCTCTGCGCTCTGCACTCTGCAGAGAAGAAACATGGTACAGTCCAAGCAGAAGAAGTTTCGCGGCGTCAGGCAGCGCCACTGGGGCTCCTGGGTCTCCGAGATCAGGCACCCTCTCCTGTAAGGAAGCCTCACTCCCCCTCTCTCATCTCATCTCATCACTAGCTGCTACTCCTACTCTACCATACCTGTGCAGCTATCTATCACACTGTGTCCTGAGAGATACATTTAATTCTATTTTTCAAGTGCTACTCTACTTTGATGATGTTGATTTTCTCATGACATGTTCAAAATGCATGCATGCATGGATGGTTTGTTTGCAGGAAGAGGAGGGTGTGGCTGGGCACCTTTGAGACGGCGGAGGAGGCGGCGCGGGCGTACGACGAGGCCGCCATTCTGATGAGCGGGCGCAACGCCAAGACCAACTTCCCCGTCCCGAGGAGCGCCAACGGGGAGATAATCGTCGCCCCAGCGGCGGCGCGGGACGGCCGCGGCGGCGGTGTCGGCTCGTCCTCCTCCGGCGCAACCGGCGCCGGCAGCCTCTCGCAGATCCTCAGCGCCAAGCTACGCA
The DNA here is from genome assembly GCA_910589775.1 of Avena eriantha. Taxonomy (NCBI): domain Eukaryota; kingdom Viridiplantae; phylum Streptophyta; class Magnoliopsida; order Poales; family Poaceae; genus Avena; species Avena eriantha. The sequence goes on along the minus strand of OU342746.1, from coordinate 226,154,702 downwards.
AGTGCTGCAAGACTCCGTCGCCGTCCCTCACCTGCCTCCGCCTCGACACCGAGAAGTCCCACATTGGCGTCTGGCAGAAGCGCGCGGGCGCCCGCGCCGACTCCAGCTGGGTCATGACCGTCGAGCTCAACAAGGAGCCGGCGGCAGTGGTGGCGCCACCAACGCCCAGTACTGACAGCACCATGTCAGCGACTCCTTCCTCGTCCACGTCCACATCCACGACAGGCTCGCCACCGGCCCCGGCAATGGACGACGAGGAGAGGATCGCGCTGCAGATGATCGAGGAGCTGCTGGGCAGGAGCAGCCCGGATTCTCCCTCACATGGGCTGCTGCACGGTGAAGAAGGCAGCCTCGTCATCTGAAGAAAAAATAATATTGCAAAAGTGCACGGTTAAGAAAGCGTGATCAGGTCACCATCCCAGATCAAGGATCTGGTAGGGTGGTTGGTGCACAAGCAGTTAAGGTCATTGCTCCACATGATAGTAGGTTATCTGAGTATCTCTCTCGATTGCGTACTACTACTACTACTACATAAAATCAAGCTTAGGAAACCGATTAATTACTACAGTGTACGTGTGACGCTCGTGTATCTATTACTTAATTAAAGGCTTACTTGTATGTAACTATGTACATGCCGTCATCGGCCGTCATGATAGTAACACTATGTCTCGTGTCAGTATCAACATCATCAGACTATATATAGTATATATGATTACATATGTATATCGCTTTCTAATAAATGGAAATAAACACCTTGTAATGCAGTACTCTTGTGCCTTTAATTTCCCTTTGCTTTCAGTCTACTGCTGAGGGTTCGTCAAAAAAGATATATCTGATATTTGGTGAGGGTGATATATGTACATTCTTTATTTGATAAGACAATCATCTCTAAGCACTGACCGTTCTAGTCCAGTAGTAGTAACCCTAATTAAGAACAAGGTTCCAAAAAAAAAGTGCATGCATGATATGGACTGTCATATGAATGCAACACAGAATTTTGAACATGTGTGCAGTATGTTAGTACTTTGTATAGCCGGAAGAAGTAACGATTGAAGATAAGACAACACGCACAACGAATTTTTTTTCGTATATCATCTCAACTCCATGAGTGAACTCGAAGCAAATGATTATCCAAAGTGTGTCGAGCAAATGATTAGCCAAAGTGTGTCAATGTGAATCTAATCAAGAAAAAAATAAATTTCAAACTTCAAAACCATTTGGTAAGACAAACGAAGACAATCCGTCAGTCAATTACTCCTGTGCAAGAGACAAAACATGCATAAAGGTCACGTTCCTTGATGTTCCCTTTGGTAACTAATGACAAGGATCAGTCATCATCAGAGGACCATCAGATGCTCTATAAACATTACTGCATAGATACAATCTGATAGCTAGTGCTAAACGATACTGATCAGTACATTTAACATCTACATGTGTTTCTTCTCAACAGTTACACATGTGTTTAGTGCATCAAATTGACAGATACCAGAACTCGCATTTCTCCACATTTAAAAGGTAAATACCAATAGGGAGATAATTAATAATCAGAATCATGTTAGCCTATATGACTAGTACATAGACCATGCATATATAGTGAGACACTACTGCACCAGGCTATGTGGACTAACAGATGACCGCACGGCACAACTAAACTGAGAGAATGCACAAAACTACAAGCATATCCACGGGTTATCATCCATACACAAATCAGTACTAAAGGCAAAATAAACCGTGCATGTCATCTTCAGCATATGGTGTATTTAGCTGTGACGCCAATGCAGCACAAGCTAGCAACCAACAAAGTTTTCAGGATAACACATCATGTATCAAATATCAAACGGGCAAAGAAGAGGAAGCACAAAAATGGATAATAAAGATCATGGTCCCATATTCTTTCCCTTTCTTAATTTCATAACACACATATATATAGTCGCAATAAAGCACAAATCAGCTCCACAGGTTGGTAAAGCATGCAGTCAATGCAGAAGGGCCCAGTCAGTTAGTTGGTCAGTCATAAAGTACAATCATGTCAGGAAAAATAATATGATAATAATATCAGCATGAGTATACATACATACATTAGCTGCTCGCAATTGATGCATACACTAGTGTGTGGTCTAAGATGTTGATGAAAATAACGGTGGCGCTACACATTTTGTAGTACTGTAGTAGAATACAAAATGATAAAATAGTACCTGATTAAGACCTTGGCAAAATCCAATGATGGCCAGAAACAAAAGCATACCAATATAGTGAGCTCCCTATTGAGTTGGGATGCTTACAAACAAAAAACCTGTTTGCCTTTCTTATCATGTCATTGTTATCAGAAAAAGTGCTCACCAGTTCAGGTCTCCGTCTATCAAAACATAATAATTGGGTTCCGCACAACAAAACTGAAATATGACAATCAGTGATCCTAATATGTCCTGCAGAACAAATTGTTAGATATATGGTGCTCCAATAATTTAGCTTAGTGACACTGATGCTTCTATGTGTTTCTGAAAGATCATGCTAGTTTCGCCTTGACATCTTGTGGTGCCACAGTAGCTGGTGAAGGACCTCCCATGTTGCAAAAGCATGCATTAAATATGTCCAGTAGTGTAGGTGTACTGGTCCCTCAACATTAACTTTGCCCTTTCCCACTCATTGGAATCAATCTGGCGTTGTCATCCTAATTAAGATTTGTAAGGCCTAATGCATTAAGTTACCCAGCGATGTTGACACTGTTATCCGTCAGATCTACCTAAAATGGCCCAAATTGTGGTGCATGTAGATGCCAACTAATTGATTAATGACCTTGACAGGTGGATGGTAAAGATAGCAAGAGTATAGCCCTGGCAATGGGTGAAAAAAAAGGGAAAGATACTTTGTTTCAACTTGAGGATAATGACGAAGCTGCAAAGGACATTGTTAGACAAAAGATAACATGCACTCTTTAGATTGTAGAAGTGAAGAATTGATTCAGGTGAACAACTTCCCCAGTATCTTCTACATAACTGGCAAGTACTTTTTTTTTAAGGTAAGTGGTATGCTAAGATCATAAGACTTGCTAAATTTCACACATATGAGGAAAACCATATTTAAAATATAGTGAAAAATCAATTCAGGTGAACAACATTCTGAGTATCTTCTACTTAACAGGTAAGTGTTTTTAAGGTAACAACCAATGATAAGGTCATATGGCTTGCTAAAGTTCACACATATGAGGAAAGCAGTATTTGAAATATAAGTTCACCACGATTATTCTATCCCATAAATCACTCTTAAGGGAATAAATTTGCAATCAAATGGTAATGACTAATAATATTAGAGGATAATCACAAGGTAATTCATAAATAAGTGATTAGGGTTGAGAGTCTAACTTTTGCCAACAACAATTGGATTGTGACTCATAAAACTGAACTGAGGATACACAAATAGTTCAAATCGAAAGCATCTCACCCTAACACATACTATTATAATTTATAAGTACAGAAATTTCTAGTGTTAGGGTCACAAAATTTGCTGCAATACTCATATGATTATGATGCACGCAACCTCACACATGCAATGCATGTTCTTCGCTATTTATATCTACCCAGATATGAGAAAACAACATTTAAAATATATGTTTATCTAAATTTCTTTCCTCTGAAAAACACTCTGAAGGGAAAAACGAGTATTAAACTTACGTTAATAGTGAACCATAAGCTAGCAATTAATAGATAAAGAGACTATGATTAATCAGGTACGAGAGTCTATACGAATTGAATATTAACTGATGGTTCAAATCAAAGTATAACACCAAATTTTTCGAAGAATACCAAGTTCCAAAAACATGTTGAGTAGTCTGCTGAAATATCCAGTATAAAAGAGACCCAACATGCAAGAACCACTAATTTACCACATTTGGGAAGGTGCAACAGAAACATGGTATGTGCGGCAATTCACAATGTACCACCACAAATGAACCTGCTTAGTAAATGCTGGGATGCTTTGACCTGCAGTTAATGTGTACAGTCTGGATTTGTCAGTATCAATACTTCTTTCTATCAAATATAAAATCATGTTTGGCACACTTCTAAATGATAAGATGTGTGAGGTTTTCATACATTCTGTAAAAAAGCACTCCCTAAGAAAATCTAATCTGACCAACATTTCTGGAAGCAGCTAGCTGTAGACCAGCTAACCACCTATGGCAAAGCGTTGGTAAGTCTAGCTAGTGTATGATCAGACCCCTGCCCCTCGTAGGAGGGCTTAGTACCGTGTCCTGGTGGTCCTAACTAGTTGTTAGATCTTGACACCATTGCAGACTTCGAGCCATTGAGAGTGGTTGGATGTTTGATGAATCTTTATTTTTGTTAGTTTTAACAAGCCTTTCCATGGAATAAAAATAAATAATGCAAACACTTCTTTCAGTTTACCTATAGATTACAGTGAAACTTACAAACCAATATTTTAGTAAATCCGTTTTTTACAGCTGTATGTGTCATAGTGTCACCGTGATATGCATGAGGAAAAGCATCCACAATTTTGGCCACTGTCTATCATACTAGAGAAATTTTGCTACAGGTTTACGGTAAAACCTAAGGATGCATTCATCAATCTTACAGAAGTACAGAGTTACTTTTTAGGTTTTTACAGAAGTACAGAGTTGAGGGGCAAAGGTTTGAATTAACAAGTTTTGAAAATTCAGTGTTGATAGTAATGCCCTAACATGGCAATATAATGCAAATGGACATCTAGCATCACAGTTGACCAGGCAGAGGCTAAAGCCGGTGCCAAAGGACTCCAGGTTGTCCTGCCATCAACTTGGAATATTCATTAGTTTCCCTGTAAATTCCATGTGTCATGCCTCCTAGGAGGATTGTAAACTAAACTCTACCTTTTCAATGAAATGAAACATAAAAGTCCTTTGCGTTTTCACGAAAAGAAAAAAAAGAATCCAAAGTTGATACATTCCACAGCAACTCATAAACATATAATTTAGTGATACCCTTTCACCCAAAATCTGTATGTATGTGAAATGTTGTTTAAATCTTTAGTTCTTTATAGATAGATTTGATAATAAACATGTATAGTAATACATTTTGTGAATATATTATTTCTCCAAAATAAACTAGCTTTCCGAAAGCTCCCGCTGACACCTATACCTTTGAACATGAAGTGGTTTAACTGGTTCTACCAACTCTGCTCATTGCACATTAGCGGCAAAAAAAAGGCTAGTCCGCAGAGGAAAAGCGAACTTAGTATGGGCTTTGGACCAACAAGCTTCATAAAGCTGTAGGAAATAGATCAAACCTGGTGCTATATCAAAATGTATAGGCGTAATTTAATTTGATTTAAGCCTGGCATCAATATTGCTGGCCTGCAACAATTTGTTTGTCTGAAAATGGCAAAGTCATGGTGTTGAGTCTTGGTACTTGTATGAACTGTTTATTCCAATAGCCATAGTTTCAGTTTCATCACTTCAGTTCTTACACACTTGGACGGTGTTCATTTGGTCCCACTTATTATTTATGGTATGTGGATCTTCTATTTCTCAGTATAATATCCTTAAGCTAAACCTTGGCTACCGGACTTGAGTACATACAAACATATGATAGTCAAGGGTTGCAACCAGGTGATGACACTTAGAGCAACAGCTGTGTCTTCGACAAGATCCAGCCCTCTGTCAACCAGCTCATGAACTCAATCAAAGAGGAGGCAAACCTCTGGGCACAAGCTTGTGCTCTTGGACTAAGGGCTGTTCTCCCGATGACATGGGATGTATATTAATTTTTCTTCATGTTTTCCCCAACTTCCTCTTAGGAGGCTTGTAAACCCAACTCTATCTTTTCAATGAAATGAGACGCAAAGACTCCTTCGCGTTTTCTCGAGAGAAAAATGACACTTGGAGCACAAGAACCCAAGTGAACAAGTTTCAACAGCATAAATGTTACAGGTCTATAGTGCGCAAAAGTAACCTTCAAAGCAACAAGACTGAGGTCATGCTGATATTTATTTGTCCATTTGCTTTCAAACGATGACAAAATGAGCAATTTGTCCACATATTATCCAATTTCCTGCTCATAGCCCCATAGTGACTTAGTTCCCAACCAACTACAATCAATACAATAGAAGTATATGTCTCTATACAAAATGAGTGATCAGAAGAGCCGATATTACCCGACATGATCAACCTAGACCACACATCTTGATTCTTTATACTCCCTCCGTCCCAAAATAAGTGACTTGGTTTTGTCTAGATTCGTATGTATCTAGACACGTTTTAGTATTAGATACATGCGAATCTAGACAAACTCAAGTCACTTATTTTAGGACGGAGGGAGTACTAGATATAACCAAGAGCAACCAGGCCACAAATTTGACCATGTGGAGGGGCAGAAGGTCTAGGCAGAATGTGGCAAACACATTAATTTCTGCGTTCCTGAGTAAAAACACAGAGCAGGTTGGCAGCCAAGATAACTCCTTAAGGATTTAGGCTAGAAGCGGCTGAAGCCATAGCAAAAAGCGTTACCAGAGTAAAATCTGCTAGGGGGATCACATAGTAAGGAAGCAAAGTGAATCCATCCTTGTAGAAAGAAAACAGCAAATATCCTAAGACCAATAAAGAGTTTAAAAGCTGATTTGCACTGAACTATTAGCGACCAAGATCTGTGCAGCTTTCTTTTGGGAGAGTATAGAGTCACTCCTATATACGGTAAGGCATCACTCATAGCTGCCTGTGCTGGAGCTAGCCACACAAGTACAAAACCAAAATTCAAAAGCTATGATGTACTCCCTCTGTTCCGAAATATAAGACATTTTAGCTTTGTGAATCGAACGTATCTAGACGTGTTTTAGTGTATAGGTTCATAGAGGTTTGGAGTGAACCTATACACTAAAATGTGTCTAGATACATTTGTTTCACAAAGCTAAAATGTCTTATATTTCCGAACGGAGGGAGTAACTCATTACCTCTTACTTCTAACAGGTCTCAACAATTACCCTCTCCTCTCGAATAAAATACTTGAACAACTACAATAGGATAAAGGAAAACTGCATATCATACCTTATGTATTTGACTCATATATTGTTTTACACTGAAATAGGTGGCAGAAAATTTACATTTATCATATGAACTTATGCTATAGAGGTTCATGTCAAAGAGTTGTCTCTGCACTCCGACAGGCTTCAGAGAATGAACAAGCCCACTTAAAAAGCTTCCAGTTGCGCACAATAACAAAGAAAGTAACACATCTGCATCCTCCATTCAGGATACTCTTGGTAAAATTCATCAGGTTAACCAATATGATTTGGCGCACTCTAAAAACCCATGATTCATACTATGTCCCAAGACTTGGTAGAACCAGTGGCAGATTTAAATGCTGCTTTGTTCAGCTTACTTGATTTCCAGCAGGTAACGTTACTGTTATCTGATATGTAAACATACTGTTACTGAATGCTGAAACGTAACAAGCAGAGTTGAAATTGCAACCAGGGCCTGTGGAAGTGCACTGCAAATTGCATGGTGTGATACTAAAATGCCATTGACTGCAAACAATCTACATCACCCAAACAGGGGTGCAGAAGCTTATAAGGTTCAACATTGTAAGATCAACCAGCCTACTATACATAGCGGTATCAGCTATAACCCATCTCAGTTTCTGAAGTTCTGGTGCCAAAGGATCTCCATAGAGAGGTTTTAAAAGGTAGATCCTTTTAGAGCACTATTGCTTGCTCTGACACAAACAGGAGCAACTGCACATGGTCCTCACTGGTCCATAACTGCTACAACTGCACATTTGAATATCTAGAGATTTTGTCAACTGGGAACTGAACTGTTTCTTTGCTGATACCTAGCATTAACCGGGTGAAAAGCTTCCATTATTTATTGCTTGCATCTGTGCTGGGTACGCATAACAGATCTTGAGGTGTCAAACTCAGCAAAACCATCTGTGGAAGACCACAGGACAAGGCGTATGTGACTGCAGTTCTCAATAAAATGATCTCGCCAATATGTGAAATTGGTATAGCAGGGATGCTGCTGCCTTAAGCAGCAAAGCTCTCACCACCAACTGGAGTTCTGCATAGTTTTCTGCTTCCATTGCTAGATTTATCCTAGCAGAAAGAATAGCAAAATGAATGCTCCTGAATTCAACATCAATTTGCCATCTCACCCGCATACAACACAATGGGGATCTTTACGAAGGAGTTTTTTCCCTGCTAAAAATAACATGGCAGGAAAGTCTTAGAACTAGCAAATCATCATCAAGCTGCTGCTGAATCAGATGGATGATTCAGGTAAAGCACCTGCATAGTTCGCGTTGCTTTGCAAATATAAAACAAACTTGCAATGCCAGTGTGTAGACAACAACAGATCATCAACTCAATATACAATTTTCCAAGAAAAAACTCTCCGCACATCTGTTCCATATGGACATTGCTATAGTTAAAACAGATAAATCTTCCGTCACAAAGTTAGCTGATTGACTTAGTTTAATTGCCCACGGCATCAAATATCTAAGTTAGATGCTCATGGCATCAAATATCTAAGTTAGATGCTCACGGCATCAAATATCTAAGTTAGACCTTCACAATTGTTCTCTAATAAGAACTTAGATATTTGATGCCGTGGGCAATTAAACTAAGTCAATCAGTTTACTGCCATGTACGGGAGAGGACAAGAATCAGTTTACTAGAGATCATCTCTTCTGGAGCTGCAGCTTTAGTAGTCCATGTTGGCAAACTATCAATATCACGCTTGACGTCAATTTGGAGCTCTCTCAAATGATCAAACTTTGGAAGATCTTTCTTCTTCGAAGTGTTTGCCACGTCATGCTGAAATATTTGGAAGCACAGGAAATGCTCTAGTTCTTGACAATGTAACACCTTCAATTAGAGCTTGATCTTACTCGTTTAAGAGGGACCGCTTCCTTCTTTCTTATAGGATCAAGGATGATCTGAAAACCTCCCTCACTGCCTGGCTAGACGCTCTGTAGTTTCTTTGGGCTACGCCCTGGGCTAAGCCCTTTTGTACATTCATTTTTCCCTTCTAGTAAATACTGTTTCCTTTTAACAAAATCTACTGCCGGGGCCTCCCCTACAGTTTTCAGCTCAAAAAAATAGTATGGCTTAACATTTTAGTGCCAAATATGCCATAACAAAAAAAAATTGGAAAACACATGTTACATTCCATCGGTAATCAGTTTTGAAAACTAAGCTGCAGTATTACCATTAGCAAAAGCAATGCACCCCTGGCTTCCTGTTTTGTTGCGGACCATGGTAATTTAAAGAATCAAGAGGCCTACGTTGCTAAGCACTGTGCAGGTTAACAAAGGTCGATCAGAGAAGCACTTGTAAAAATTATGAGACAAAAAATAAAGAGCATAGCTAAATCTCACTGGTCAACTAGCTAATTAAAGCAAGCATGGCCCAAACATGACAGAAAAGAGTCCACAGTACTGCATCTATCGCATGTGCTGTCTACGTATCATAACAAGAGATTGAACTTTTTTAGCCAGTTGACAGTGTTTGGTCAAAACCATGAGATCTGAATGCAGAAATGCATAATGCTCAGTAAGATTATAGGACAATATTAAAACAATAAGTTTGAGGCAATTGTAATGTTTGGATACCCTGTCAAACAAGTGGGTCAAGTAATTTGCAGCAGAATCTGCATACCTCCCACCTCTTATGCACAGGTATCTGGGCAGAATCATAAAGAGGCTTAACTTGACCAAAATTATACTTGACAAAAATCTGAGCAAGCCACCTACGGTCTTAAGCACATAGAGATGCTAGTACATGCATATAAAATGGGCTTAAACTATGTTCTGCTCAATAACTATAACACAAGGCATCTCTTTCTTCCATCGTTTTTTGATATAAAATAATAAATCTTAGACCACCTGCTATTGAAGAGCTGCTTAAAGGCTTCAACACAAAGTTAGACATTTCCATACTACATGCTTTTGAGGTAAACATTCCTAGTAGGCAACCAACAATAGTGCAGTATTCATCCTCCAATATTTTGTTTGTCAATTTTGCCTAATAGCTTTGGGATAAGAACATTTTTAGCAGGAATACTTGTCCAATTATTGTTTTCCGGCCTCACCGTGCTACCTGAGTTTAAATGACAAAAAAAAATGAGAAGCTGTTCCACCTTGTTCATATATTATGTAATAACTAATGCTCAAATCAAATCTGTTACACTGGAGCACAAGTGCGACAGAAAATGCAATTAGAATGCACCTAACTATTAGTAACAGAACCAAGAATCAAATATTAACTCTAACAGAAATGATCAAGTATACGTATCATATTACTGCAGGATTTCAGTCTGACATTTCACTAATAAAGCAAGCTAAAAAGACATTAAGCAAACCAAGATTGTAAATATCACGCTACCAGTTATCAGTATCCACACAACTAAGGAGTAGAAACAACATCTCGCATAAGAAACAAGTTGAAATAATAGAAACATACAAACATGGAACAAAGTCTTCTATTGGCATCATGCCAAAACAAAACAAAATTCTGGGCTGTCTTTAGTAGAGCCACCCACTTATAAATGATGAAGTAACAGCATGTTGTACTTGCAATTTCTGAACTAAAATCATAAGTACATCTGGCTCAATTATTGAACATGTTTTCTACGACATGGAACATGATTAAATCAGGGATTGCATGAGAAAGATAAATTTACCTATTCTTCTTGTCTCCTAGGATGAAAATCCCAATTAGTCAGATGACCCAACAAGCATTTATAAAAGAAACAAATCGCTGCTTAGGAACTTTTCGTTAACCCAGAAACCTCGCTAAGCACCCATGGCAAACTTTTTGCCCTTCTTGGATGTTGATGAGCCGCTCTCCGCCAAGATCCTAGACAAAATGTCAGCTTGCTTTGAGTATCCTCCAGATTTTAAGCTACTCATCAAAGCATCACAGCCCTTCTGGTCTACAACGCCTCCTTTGTGCTTGATCTTGCAGAGCATGGAGTATGCTGGCAATGTCTTCTCCTCAGTGTATAGGGCTTCCAGGACTCTGTCATAGGTTGAGAAGCTAACTTCAAAGTCCCGGTCCAGTGCAAAATCAGCCAGCTTATGTGCCTCCATCACTTTGTCCTTCTGGCAAAGGGCAAATAACAACTTATCAAGATCAGGCATACAGACATTTTCTACCATCAGATTGACACGGCCAATCGCCTCGTCCACATGGCCCCTCATGAAGAGAGCCTCCACAATCTTATGTGCCATGTCCATGTTCTCTGTAACCCCCTTCTCGATCATAGTCTTCATGACCCTGCTTGCGGTCTGAACGCGACCATCATTGAAAAGCGCTGTCATGACAGACTGGAACAGAGCTGGCCTCGGCAAGTGGCCCTGTTCCATCATGCTGTCCAGCGCTGTCTTTGCATCAGCTGGCTCGTTCTTCTTAAGGAAGCCATCAACAAGTAGAGCATGCGAATGGGGATCAGTAGAGACACCACGTCGTGTCATAATGGCGAGAATCTCCTGTGCGGCCTCCAGTGCACCTTCCTTTGCATGGCCACGGATAAGACTGTTAAATGCAGACTTGTCATCCACACCTTTCTTCATCAGCTGCCTGAAAAACGTCTCAGCCTTGTTGGTATTCCCATTGTTGCACAGATACTCAATAACAGGATTATAAGCCGGTGCTTCCAGCACTGGACTCTTCGGGCTAAGCAGCGTGCCCTTCTCAAGAAGATCATCTAGAACCTCGACAGCACCATCACACTTTCCACCTGCACACAAGCCCTCCATCAACACGCCATACTGTCTCGGATCCACCAGAACATGCTTAAACTGCCCACTCTTCTTGTGCACCTCCAACGCCCCATCCAAATCCCCAGCTTTGCACAATGTCGTCACAAGCCTCAGAAACACCGATTTGTCCTTTGGTGTGAGCCGTCGCTCTGCCATATCCTCCACTGCCTTCCTGGCCTCTGCAGCCTTCCCCTCATCATCACAGAGCCCAGGCATCAATGCAGCAAATGTCTTTTCGCTCAATCTCAACCCCTTCCCCCCCATCTCTGTGAACAGCCTCACTGCCTCCTCGACCTTATTCGCCTCAACATATCCCTTAATCATGACATTGTACGAGATCGAGTTCCTTTCAAACCCAGCTCCTGCCATTTCATCAAACACCTTCCGTGCACTCTCCAGATCACCTGCCCGCACCCAGGCATTGAGCAGGGTGTTATAGGTCGTCACATCTGGCGTCACCCCATGAGTCTTCATGTCCCCAAACACCCTCACGGCAGACTCCATCTTCTTGCACAGGCCGAACCCCCAGATCAGCGTGTTGTAGGTGGACAGAGTCGGGACGACGCCATCCGCGATCATGGCGTTGTAGATCCGCCTGGCCATGGCCTCCCGGCCGCGGCAGAGGATGGCCTTGAGCACCGCGTTGTAGGAGAGCGCGGTGCGGGTGATGCCGAGCTCGGGCATCAAGCGGAAGAGCTTGACGGCCTCCTGCGGGATCCCGGCCTTGCCATAAGCGGCGACCAGGGCGGCGACGGTGGCCTCGCCGGGGGCGACGGAGAAGGCCGGCATGGTCTCGAGGAGGATGCAGCGGGCGTGGTTGAGCATGCGCTTGGAGGCCAGGATCGGGACGAGCAGCGCGAAGGTGGCCGGCTCCGGGCGGAACCCGGCCCGGCGGTACGCGAAGCGGAAGAACTGGAGCGAGAGGTCGGCGCGGTTGGCGGCGGCCGCGGCGGAGATCACACCGTGGACGAGCGGGGCCGTGAGCATGGGGGAGAGCAGGCGGATCGAGTTCTCCATGCGGGTCGTCCACTTGCGGCGCCGGATCATGGTGAAGATCGTCTCGTGCAAGGGCTCCTCTTCCTGGGGCGCACGGGGCGGGGACGACTCCCCGTCCGCCGACGACGCTGAAGGGGCTTCCGGATGGGTCTCGACAGCGGAGGCGGCGGGGGTTGGTGGGTCGATGGCCGGGGCGGGGGTGTCGACGGTGGCGGTAGTGGAGGAGCATAGGGCATGGCGGAGATGGAGCGGGGTGGGGGCGTGAGGGTTGCGGGAGAGGAGCGGCAGGATGGGAATGCGGAGGTGGCGGCGCGCCATGGCTGCGGGAGGTTTGGAGTGGTGGGGGAGGGAGGCGGAGGTTTACGGGAGTTCGGAATGGAGAGTGTGGGAAAAGTGGCCTGAGCTGGGTGCCTGTGGGCTGAGTTAACCGGGCCCTCGATGGGCTTTCCCATGTGGCCTCATATCTCCAACATGCAAGTCCGCCACCTCTTTGTGGGATCAACGGTGAGAGATCTCGAGCTAGCTCAAGCTCGAGAGGTTACAGCGTCCCCAAGCCGACCAGCTGTCGCTACACCACGTTGGATCGCACCGCTGACGGGGTGTGCCAAAATAAATGTTGATGCAGCTGTTCGCAAGCAGGAAAAGATGGGCGCAGTGGCTGCTGTGTGTCGATCGGAGGCAGGGGAGTACCTGGGAGCATCAGCGGTGGTGATGCCAGGAATTGACGACCCTGCTATTCTTGAAGCTCTGGCCTGCCGAGAACTTTAGCACTAGCAGCGGACCTGCACCAGACGAGGATAAAAATAGCCTCAGACTGTCTCGAGATAATCAAGAGCATGGAGGAGAGCTATCTGGAAAGATTCAGTGTTATACTACAGGAGGTCAGACAGCAAGCTGCTGATTTTGCTGTTGTCAGCTTTTCTCACGAGCGAAGGGCGTCGAACACGGAGGCGCACGGGCTCGCTCGGTCGTCAGCGTATCGTGAATATGGTCGTCACATCTGGCTGGTTGAGTCACCAGATTCCTATTCCTAGAAACATTATAAATGATTAATAAAGTGGCGGTTGTTTCCCTAAAAAAAAGTTATCCTACGGCTCTATGAGTCCTCACGCGAGTTATCTTTTTTTTCATGGTAATACGTGTCTCATTTATATATCAAAGATCATAGTACAAGTCACGTAAACACCGACCTGACAAAACTGAAAAAGACAGCAAAACGCAAGCTTTTGCGCAAAAAACCACCGGCCAAGAAAGAAAACAATCTAAACCGAAAAAACCTCTGAGCTTGACGCCCACGTCCGTCACCTGTCTCTAGCACCACCATAATAGCCACCAAAAGAAAGAATGATGGATCACCTCCTCACCCGAGCTCGATGCGACTCCATTGCTGACATGCAGCTTCGTGGATCTCCAAGGTGGCTCACCCAAGGTGAAACCATTACCGTTGAACGAATCAGACCGGGGCAACACCCCAGACACGCCATCGAGCTCCAGATCTAGCATCCCCGCACGACTAAGACGTTGAAGGTGGAAGCCACACCTGCCATTCACGAACCACGGACCCAGCACACGATCCACCATCTTCCAGATGCCGTCGATGCAGATCACATTCTGCATCCGCTCCTAGACTACCTCCCAGGTTTCGCGCCGGCGCTGGAGCAAACGCCGCCGCAGCGGCGGAGCCTGAGGACACAAATCCACCACGAGGATGGCGCCACCGTCACACCATCCTTGCTTGGATAGACTGATCTCCAAATCCATTGGAGAAGGATTTGAAGAAAATTTATTCTGCGCCGTCATCTTTATCCCCGCAGCCAAAACAATGAGCAGCCTAAAAACGAATCTACTTTAGACTAAAATTATTCACACGCGTGGATCGGGCGACCCCCATACTACATCCGTAATCCAGATTGAAGGTATCAACCATTTTTCTTGTACCATTGTCGGGGAAGCAATAGCTACCCTGGTGAGGTTATTAGGAACCTTGTTAGTTTTAATTCTTGTTTTTAATTTTGTTAGTTTGCTTTCAGTCTTTATTTGATAAACCAAAAAAATAGTTAGCCTTTAAATTCTTATTTTTACTATTATAATTCTTTGTTTAAGAAAACTCAAAAACATAAGAAGTATGGCTGAAAAGAAACTTGGGGAGTTTGCTACTCCCAACAATGATTATTTGCGTACTCCTATTACTCATCCAACAACCGTTGCTGGTGACTATTAAATTAAGCCCCATTACTTAAGTTTGGTTCAACAGAATCAATTTGGAGGCTCTGTTGTTGAAGACGCAGGTATGCACTTGAATACTTTCACTGAAATATGTGATATGATGCGTATAAAATACATTGACCCCGATGCGGTCAAATTGCGTTTATTTCCTTTCTCTCTACGAGGGAGAGCAAAAGAATGGTTTCTATCTTTGCGTAGAAATACTATTACATCATAGATGAGATGTACTTCTTTATTTATGACTAATTTTTTCTCACCTGCAAAGACTATGCAACTCCAATCTAATATTACTGGCTTTAGACGGGAAGAGCGTGAGCCACTAGCACTTGCATGGGAGAGAATGAAAGAATGCTTAAGAAACTGTCCTAGTCATGGGATGGAAAATTGGTTAATCCTCCATTTATTTTATAATGCTCTTAATCCTGTGTCTAAGTCTATGCTTGATAATGCAGCTGAAGGTGAATTCCATCTCTCCACAAGAAAATGAAGAACTCAATGCTAAGTTGGATGAGCTCATGCTAGCCATAAAAGGTAATGAAACCCAGGTAAGAGCCACCCCTGAAACAAAATTGAAGAAATAGACTCTGTAGCTCGTAATGATTATAACCCTGCTTGGAACAAGAGTTACAATCCTAACTTTCAGAAACATTATGCTAGTCCTGTATGTAACTCTACTAATAATATGAGAACTAGTAATAGTAGCCTCCAAGAAACACTTAAGTCTTTTATAG
Source organism: Avena eriantha (assembly GCA_910589775.1). Lineage (NCBI taxonomy): Eukaryota > Viridiplantae > Streptophyta > Magnoliopsida > Poales > Poaceae > Avena > Avena eriantha. Next base: position 226,138,999 of record OU342746.1, on the reverse strand, counting down.
ACTCACAAAATGAACAAAACAATATCCTTGTTAAAATAACAGAGAACCATGATGCCATGCTTGGTAAATTATCTAACCAAGTTGTTAGTTTGAGAAATGATTTGCAGGCCCTCCAAGAAAGAACGAGGATCGTTGAGGCATAGCTAGGTAAGATAACCGAGAGTCAAATTCTCATTCTAGCTAAATTTGCAGGTAAAGTTGAGCTCAATCCTGTTGAAGAACTCAAAATGATGAGGATCCAAAGGGAGGAGCCTGAAGAACTTGACTATGGTAATGCTCCTTCACCAAGCTACACCATTGAAGATCTCATAAAAAGGATCAATGTCAAGATTACGGTAAGTGAAAGTAGTGAGGAAGCTATGTACCAACACTTTGTTAATCAAGTAGCAATAAAGGTACATGAGCTTGAGGAAGAATACAAGCAAATTGCTGAAAAATTACCTATTAAACTGGATGACATATTTGAGCCTACTATTAAGATTAAAATTGGAACCAATGAGATAGCTGCACTTTGTGATCTAGGTGCAAGCATCTCAACAATTCCAAAGAGTCTTTTTAACAAGTTAAATCTTGGCTCCTTTGAAATCACTGAATTAAAATTGCATCTAGAAGATTCTACCTACAAACAAGTTGTAGAAATAAAGGAGAACACTTTAGTATACATTAAAGGTTGTTCTGCTCTCATAGATTTTGTTATTGTTGACATGCCTAAAGATGCTACTTCTCCTATTATTTTAGGTCATCCTTTCTTAAGAACTATTAAGGCTTTGATTAATCTACATGAAGGGAACGTGAAGCTGCAATTGCCTTCGCGGGATCCTTTTGTTATTCATTTCCATAGGAAGAAGAAAGCCAAGCATGATGAAAAGGAGGCCATCACTTTGAAGGCCAATTACTTTGGAGTGGGTGTTCCACTCATCTGGCCCAAGTGAGTATCATCAAGGTCAAGCTATTGACCATAAAAGAGTGCTCCATGGGAGGCAACCCATGTTAAATAAAGGTTTGAGTTAAGTTTTTTAGTTTAAGCTTATATTTAATAAAGAGTGCTAGAAAACTCCATTTGAGGAGAAGAAGTTCGGTAGTACTTGAAATTCTGCTTTATTCATGCTATTGTTGGTCGACAATATTTACTATCATTTTTTTGTCAAAAACAAGGTATATCACTAAGTTACAGGAAAACAAATAGTTTGCAAAGAAACAGAATTTTTTTGATGCACACAGAGAGTTTAACGACCAACTATACGGCGGGAATAAAAAATTCGGCCATATAGTTCCGGCCGTATAGTTCCGTCCGTATAGATATCTTTGCCATCGAATTTTTTTCTTTAATATGTACTGAGAGTTTAACGACCAACTATACGGTGGAAATAAAAATTATGGCCGTATAGTTCTAGTCGTATAGATATCAGTGCCTTTGTACAGTTTCTTTTCTAATGTACTGAGAGTTTAACGACCAACTATACGGCAGGAATAAAAATTTCGGCCGTATAGTTCCGATCGTATAGATATCGATACTTTTGTATATTTTCTTTCGCAGGGATAGACAGTTTAACGACCAACTATATGGTGGGAATATTTTGTTCCGGCCATATAGTTGTGCCCGTATAGCTGCGTCGCCAGGAGGAACCCTAATATTTTGACAGAAAGCCAACTATATGGCCGAAACGCATTGTTTCGACCGTATAGTTGTGCCCGTATAGTTGCGTCCGACCACAAAAACGCACGGGAAGGTACTTCCAACTCCAAAACATCAATCATTTCTCTTTCTTCTACCTCCAAACTCTCTCAAAACCTGAAGAGATCTTCATCTCTACTCAATTTAGTTTGATTTCCTCGCACACGAGTGATCTATAGTATGTTTCTCCTCTGATCCCCCAATTACTTTTTGCAAATTCATATTCGGTCTATTGTCATATCAATCTAGGGTGAGACCTACTATGAACCAATTGCCATGATTTTCTTGCCTAGATTACTATCTTGAGGAGATTCTTTAGTGTGCTATGATGAGGAATATGATGCACTTACTGTTGTTGGATCAAAAAGTTTTATTTTTGCCTTTCTTCAATGTTTTAGATGATGAACACATGAAGCAAAACTCGTGCTCGTGCCAGCACTGGTGCTTCTCGAGCTGCCTCTCAGGGATGCATGGGGATACGGTTCAGGGATGAGGCCCATCGTGATCGCTTCAATAGGATCAAGAATCGCGAAGTGATGGCCACCAAGTAGGCTTGCCCCATCATATTAAACCAATTCGGTATTTCTGATGACTTCAATTTACTTTGTAATAGAGATGGCTTGCAAAACTTTGTATACAATGATGTGCCTACTTATCGCCGCTTAACCATTGAATTTCTAAGCTCGTTGCAAAGCACCATTAAACAATGGCAAGGAGAGGATACTATTTCTTTCCGTCTGATGAACAACAACTACACCTTAACATTAGATGAATGATGTGCATGTTTTAATTTGCAAAACAATGATATTCATGCCTTACGCGCATCCTTTACTGGCTTACAACCTACCCCTGAACAATACTATAATAGAATGAGTTTGACTAGTAGAGTGAACAAGGGAAAGAATATTCAATATCCTGCGATTCACTATTTGTTCTATGTTATTGCTAACACCTTGAAGGCATGTAATGAGTTCACGAGACTCAACGAGGAGGACATCCTAGTCCTCGAAAAGGCTGCTTACATCAACTGCGACTTGTCACTCAACTTGGGCACCATCCTACTTAGAGCACCAAGCCTCCCAAAGCCAAGGACCAATCACAGGTGGAGGCATCATCATTGTGCTTGCCACTGCCCTAGGCATCAACCTAGGTGAGTTGCAACCCGTGCTAGGTGAGACACATGTTGGTTTCTCCACTTTGAGAGCATGTGGAATGCTCACTAGGAGAGGTGGTGTTTATTATCTGCATATTGTTGGGGATGGGCGTCTCTACCCTGCTCCTATGTCTAATGGTATTTTCTCGATTGAGGAAGGACGTTTGCTATATGATTTGCAGGTTGAGCAACACCAACCCGATGAGGAGATTCCGGAAGAGGATGAGGACCAAGAGAAGGAGCAAGAAGTTCCTTATCAAGAGGAGTAGTCACAAACCCGGTTCGCCACATACCAAGATTTCCAAGGACTTGGAGGGACTGTGGAGAGGATGCATAACCTCTCTTTGAACCTCTGAGAATCAACTAGTAACCTCTCAACTCAATTTGTAAACTGGAGTAACGAATTTTCCTGCCACCACTATGATTTGAAGGGCTTGCAAAAGCCTAAGATTGGGGAAGTTTCCTCATGTATCTTTATTTGGCATTTATTTGCTTTTAATTCTTTAGAGGTTGTGTTTTTTTAGTTTATAAGCACTCATGTTGGTTTCCCCAACACCTTATTTTTAGTTCTTTCTATTTGCTTTCGATTTTTTTTCTTTCTAGCTGAGCTTTGCCGCTAATTTTCTATTTTTTGAAGTCCCTCTCTTAAAAACCACAAAATGATTTCTCCATTTTTTCCTTATATTCCCTCTTTCTTTTCTTTTCGCCTCGAGGTCTTCATATATTTGCAAGAGAGTGATCGACTTCGAGTTTCCAAGAAACAAATAAAAAAGGAAGAGAGAAGTGGAACCAAACATGAGAGGTATGCCTTATGACTCCCCACTTTTGAAGTTTGAGAAACCTATGCTAGTCTCTATCTCTATCTTTATCTCTACTACTTAAAAAGGAGAAATTTCTTCTGTTTTCTCCGGTCGTTGCCTTTCATCCAACATTTTTTTAGACTGTTTTGCCCTCCCACCGAATCTCTGTCTCTTCCGTTTTCTGCCACTCCGTCGCCCCCTTCCTCAACTTACCATTTCGCGTACTCGCCAGTGGACAGAAACACCACCCGAAACTCGCGCAGAGAGAGGAGAACGAGAGGTGAGCGGCTTTGCTAGGGTTTTCCGCCGCCGCCCCTTCCCGTCGTCCTCCAGCGTCATAGCCGCGTAAACGGATCCTCCTCCCTCATATCCTGCTCCCTACGCCTTATCCGCTCTTTTCCTCGCTTCTCTATCACTCGAGTTGCTCACACGGGCACTCGCCAAGGCCGAACATCTTCGTTCCCGGATTGAGATTCGATCCTCGCACGGTTCATGGTGGTGAGGGGTGAGGGAAGGAGTTGCTGCGGCCATGGATGATGCCCTCCACCAGCAGTGGTGAGCGTTGTGGAGAGAAGACCTATGTTTATCCTCCCCGACTTCTCTCTACGGCGCCTTGCTAGCTCGTGGTTGATGTAGATCCCGTTGGGAACCCCAAGAGGAAGGTATGATGAGCACAACAGCGAGTTTTCCCTCAATTATGAGACCAAGGTTTAATCGAACCAGTAGGAGCAAGGAAACACCCCAAAGGTGTTACTAGCTGAGCTTTGGCAAGGCGCACTACCGGTGCTAGTAGCAACGTGGAGACCTGCACAACACAACCATAGAACTTTGTCCCCAACTTGCGATGAGGTTGTCAATCTCACCATGTTTTGCGGAAAACAAAGGATTAAACGTATCGAATGGAAAGAAGTAAAAGTTTGCAGAAAGTAAACACAAAGCAGTAAAAGATTGTAGATTGTATGTAAAGTAAAAGGATCGGGATCCATAGTTCACTAGAGGTGTCTCTCCTTGGATAGATAACATGCTGGGTGAACAAATTACAGCGGGGCAATTGACAAACACCGAGAAAGCAATACATGCATATACTAATCATCTTGACTCCTCTGAGACTTGATTGGGCATTACAACATAATACATAGACCGCCATCCAACTTCATCTATGACTAATAATCCACCTTCAGGTTATCATCCGAACCCCCTCCATATTAAGTTGCAAGCAACAGATTATTGCTTTACGAACTGCGTGTAAAGTAAACAATACGATTTTTCTATGAACAAAGGATTGTTGTTTTCTCCCTAGTAGCAACAGCACATCTAGTACCTTAGAGATTTCTGTCACTTCCCCAGATTACCAGAGGCATGGACCCACTATCGAGCATAAATACTAACTCTTGGAGTTGCTAGCATCTACTTGGCCAAGATAGCTACTAACAACGGAAAGCATGCAAGATCTCAAATAACAAAGACATGATAGAATCAATAATCAATCTGAAATAGCATCTCAATATCCATCGGATCCCCGCAAACACAACATGTATGAATTACAAATAGATGATCTTGATCATGAACGGAGCTCACAAGATCTAAACATGAAAGCACAAAGGAGGAGAAACCAACCATCTAGCTACTACATGGATCCGTAGTCCAGGATGAACTACTCATGCATCACACTGGAGGCTTGCATGGTGATGAAGAAAGCCTCTAGGGTGAATTCCCCTCTCCGGCAGGGTGCCGGGAAGAGCTTCAGATCCCCCCCGATCTAGGGATGGAAATGACGGCGGCTACAGACTCTTTCGTGGATTTTTGATCGGGTACTTAGGGTTTTCGTCCCGAGGGCAACTTATAGGCATAAGGAGAGGTCGAGGGGGTGCTGGGAGCCACCGCACGACCCCCTGGCGCGGGCCAGGCCTGGCCGCGCGGCCAGGTGGTGTGGACGGCCCCTAGCCCTTCTCCGTCTCGTATTTTGGCACTTGATCCCTTCCGGAAAAATAGGCACTTTGGTTTTTGTCCCGTCCAATTCCGAGAATATTCATTTTCTGACTTTCCTGGAACCAAAAACAGCAGAAAACAGGCAGCTGGTACTGTGGCTCTTGTTAATAGGTTAGTCCAATAAATCATATGAAAAGTACTCCAAAGTTGGAATAAAACACAAGAAAGTGGATAAAACCAAGCATGGAACATCAAAAATTATAGATACATTTGCAATGTATCACGCCTGCATTTGAGCAAGGGAGTGGCCGAGCCGAGCGCACCCATGCGGCCGTCTAGCCGGGCTCCTGCCACTCACCGCGTATCCTTCCGGCAACTGCGCGTGTACACGCCACCGCCATCACTGAGGGCAGACCTAGGTCAGTACTTTACCTACATTTTTATTTGCTACATCCAGATCGGTTCATCAAAAGTGAGATTTTTTTTAGAGGTTCATATGTAATCATCATGTTTTTAAAGTTGGAGTGCGCATGCATTTCATTCATGATTTCCCTGGGTAGCATGGATGTTGTTCTTGGCATCCTCTTCGTGGAAGCTAGCGTCTTGAAGAAGATGGAATGGGCATGCCCCATGGCACCCATGCCTAGCACAACAGGTTCGCGTCCAGACGGCCACGACCACCACTTCACTGAGTTAGCTGTAAGTGCCCATATTAATGTATTTTGTTTGTTGATCTGGTTGTGAATAATGCACAAATTTTCTACTAGAACTTTTATTAGTAAAGTCATTCCACATATGGTTCAATATGTATGGGTATTTTTTTATCTATAGATGGTCGTTGTTAAATCTGCAATGATAGCCATTAGGACGACCACAAAAGGATCCTGCACTTTTGTAATGGCTGTTATGATTATCTAAATTCCGTATCGCGTTGCAAATTGATATTTTTCTTCATATTTTGCATTATATTATTTCTGCCTAGCTTTAGCAACACCTCAACTTTCTTTTTCCAACAAACATAGAGGGGGAACCAAGCGAACCATATGTCTTTTTATTTTTTAGATTGAATTTTGTTTCTTGTTAGCGCTCATCTCGCCTTGAAAGAGGCTATGCCTATCTCATTGGCCACTAATGTTACCTCAGTTCACCACACTTTGAGTTAGGCTTGTTTGATCAAGGTAGGTGTGTCTTTGTTTTGTAACGACACCGTTAGTCAAGATTCATTTTCTGATAATTGTGTGTATATGTCACTGAGTAATTAAAGTTTACATGATTGCCTCAGGGCATGTGCTAAATTGTAAGTTACAATTTAAATCAAGGTGTGTTTTGAAAACTTATACTCCATTAGGTTAGTCTGGCAATGTCCTCGATTGATATATCTATTACAATATTAAATCATATATGTTCCTATACTGGTGATGCTCCATTTGACACAATATATCAGCTGTGAAATCACACGTCCCATTACCTTTAGATGATCTTGTGGTTCTGGAGCATGTCGTATTGACTAATCATGTCCCCAGAACTGAATTATTTCCTTCTTTGGGAATTCTAATAATTCTTTAAGTGAGGAATCCTTTTTCTATATCCTTATAATTTAATTACAATACAAATACGGAACTCAGTAGTGCATATCTGTGAAAATGTCATGACTGAATTCTTTCAGCGTTTTTATTACAGAGAGAGCCAGATGATTCACTTCGGGATCTTGTATTGAGAACGTGCAGCATGTACATGGTCCTTTTGCAAGACAGACAGGTAGTGGCATAGTGCTATGTCCTGCGTCCATTCAATTCTATGCAGAATGAAACTGATCGAGGAGACGAAGGTATGCATATGTTTACCAAGATGAGCTTTTATTTTTGTAATAATGGCCATATGTAGAATGTTGCTACCATCACGTATTTTCTAGGCTTATTTTCGTGGAAATAATCCTCATCTGCATGTTGTTGTGGTGCATATGCAAATGCTCATGGAGTCATGGGCTTATCGTAAGTGTACATGGGTGACATGATAGCTCTTGTATGTCTTGGTTGTTTATTCAAACTGATATGTGAAATAGAGGGTGTCACGCAATTTGTGAAGTAATCAATTTGGCGTGTCTAGAAATCTCAATCTCTATCTCTACTATTTCAAAAAAAAATCGTGTTCTGTCGTCCGCCCTCTCGCGCGATACGTCATTCTGTTTCGTCACGCATCGCTCGCGCGGTCGCCCTCCAAATGGGCCAAGCCCAATGAATCCAACCGTGGAGACCACCTCATGCCACTGCTCCCCCACCCTGCCGTCGATGTGGGAACCTCCTCCACCACCGCCTCTTCTCCAACATCGTAGCGACGACGACCACACCCACGACTACAGAGTGGGCGATGGACTTAATTGGCTGCTGGACTTGGTTGTCCTTACCAGCGAACTCCCGGTGGTGCTCCACAACATGATGTGGTATGGAAGCACGCCTCGTTGCATCAACGTCGGCCATACCGCCTCGACTGCTGGCGGAGCTCCAACGAATTCGAGGATAGGCCCGCACTCACCAACTCCTCATGTTTCCCAAAAGATGGCCTGGATGTTCTTCTAGATGTGGATGGGGATCTGGGTGGGTTCATGGATGGGGATTGGGGTACTTTTTCGTTGTAATTTTTTGGTCTCGATGACAGTTCTAATTTTTTATTACACGGGAATATATTCTGGATGGTGTTCTTGATCAGATTAGGGCATGTTGGTTGTGGTATGTTCCGATTCAGTTTCTTCCTTTTGGTATGCATGTGATTTCCACCCCGTGTTGACTTTGTCCTGGGATATGCAAATTGTATGTGCTCTAGAAGTATGTTGAGGTGCTAATAGTAATTGCCAGGAGATTCTCAGTTTTTAATAATTGTTGTTCTGTTTAGGGACTACTATTACTTGTGAACTATTGCACAAAGTCTAATGTGCATGTTTGTCTTCTCTATTTGCAATTAGTTTTGGTGAGAGCATGGTTGGTGACGGTCGTTGTGGTGTTATGTTTACAGGTTAGGTAAGGAACTGCTCACAAAGGCTATCGAGTGCTGGCATTGCTGGTGGAATGGATCTGTCTGCCTAAGTTCATCCTCTTTTGTTTTATGTTTTTCATTCAATTAGTTCTTAGATCCAATTTTTTCATGTCTGAACTTGTGAAAAATGTCATGACTGAATTCCTTCATCATTTTTGTTATAGATAGAGGCAGATGATTCAATTTAGGATGTTTTATTGAGAAGACTATCCATGAGCCATTTGCAAGGCGGATGATTCAAGTTCTATGAAGAAAGAAGTCGAGCGAGGAGGAGAATGTATACATATGTTTACCAAGCAAAATGCTTCTTTTTTTGTAATGATGGCCATCTGTTTCTGTTAACTGTAGCCATGGTGCAACCGCTATTGAGGGTTGCATGTACATGAAGCAGATCAACGTCTAACGCTATGTGCCAGGTAAAGATATTCAGGGAATGAAGATCGAGGTCCTCCTTATATGAAGTAAATTCGTGGTGCATAGAATGTTGCTGCCAACATATTCTTGAAATAATCATCATGTGCATGTTGCTATGGTGCATATGAGAAAATGCTAATGGCCTTATCTCTTCCTTTAATTGGATATGGGTGACAGAATAACTCTTGTATGTCAAAATTGGAGCTGAGGCATAGGCGTGAAAGCTTTAATTAAGGCCGAAGCCGAGCGGGCATTGACACCGACCATCTTCCAGACAACCGATAACGCGGGCGACAACACTGTCATTTATCTGTGCAATTGGGGCCTCAGAAGGCATTGTTTGTGTTCCTATAGTTGTGGAGGAAGCACATGTTGCCGCCCTCCACAACCGCTACTCAAGTGTCAGGGACGCCCAGAAAAGACACGGTGTCAGATGCTGCGCATCGCGCATGGACTCTCAGGTTGGTCGATGCCTAGAGTACCTCTCTTTTGCCAGCTCTCTCTCCTTTTCAGCACCCACCTCTATATAGTTCTACTTATTTCATTTTTAATAGATTTAATATTGACAAGTGTGCATGCACTGGTTGAATAATTTAACAGAACTACAAGCTATATAAAGACAGTAGCTTTAATGAACCACTGCAACACTATTTTTAGTTGTATTAAAAAACAACGTGTATTTTTTATTAACATTAACACTGATTTTTTTAATAATATTACTCTCTCTCTTTATGTTGGGGCTTCCAAGTGGAAGCTGGTTACATTGGATGCTTGCTGCCATGCTCTTTCTATAACCCTCGTAATCATCCAAAGCAGATCAAGACTGAGCACAGAACAAAGTAAACAGAAGGGAATAGAAAGCAGGCGGGGCAAGAGATATGTAATGAACTTTCACAGAAAATAAGGAATAGGAAGCAATTATGCTCTCTTTAGATAGTTGGTATGTCCAATGTATCAGTAGAACTACAAAGCAGGCGGGGCAAGAGATATGTAATGAACTTTCACAGAAAATAAGGAATAGGAAGCAATAACTATGCTCTCTTTAGATAGTTGGTATGTGCAATGTATCAGTAGAACTACAAGCTTCAGGTTAAATCAATCAATCTTGTGCAAGGAAGTGCTTTAGAATAAGTGTCACAAGTAAAAAAAGTGCTTTGCAATCTTGGCTAATTTCTGAGAAATCTGATCTGCTCAAACCGTGGTGGCTGAGAGAGATAACATGATACTAGATACAGGACAGGAAGATGTTTGACACTTTGGTGGTCCTCATCTTCTGGTCCTTATGGAAGCAACGAAATGCACTAAGTCTTCAGCAATGCCAACCATCAGTTTACTGTGTAGGTCCTGGCAAGCTCCATTCTAGATGAATCCAGGCAATGGTTGACTCTGCTTGCATTTTTGTAGGTGTTGGAATCCAAGAACATCTTAGGAGAGAGTAGGCTTTTGAGTTTGTGGATTGGTGTTTTAGCTAGATCCTTTGTTCACATAGGTATTGGTTTTTTGTACCCCCTCCGATCCATATTAATTGTCGCTAAATTGAATGTATCTAGACATGTTTTAGTACTAGATACATCCGATTCGATGACAATTAATATGGATCGGAGGAAGTAATTGACTTTGCTATCTTCTATAAAAATATGGTGTGCAATTGCGCACTGAAAAGAAAAAACAATTATCCTGATATTTTGTAAGGCTACCTAACTAATCACTGCTAGGTACCTCAGCAGTTTTGTCCGTTTCATCCCAGAAATCAGTAATTCATTAATGAGTGACAAATAGATAGAGTTACTCTTTAATCTGTTGTGGTATAAGTAAATTTTCTAAGGCTGGAAAGAGATTTGAACACTACAAATGGCATAGACCATGGATCTGAAGCATAGAAACTCGATCTTGACCTGTTCACACTTCTTGGATATTTCGAGCTATATGCGTTGTCATCTAGCATTTTACTTCTTTGGTGGTAGACATTTACATTATTTGCAAAAGTAGGACTAGCAAAATCATTTTGTGTGTCTTTGAATTTGTCTGTCCATGGATTGGAAAACTTCTCTCCAGGTTTACCATTTATTTGAGGACTTTGCCTCATAATCCCATGGGTACGTTTTTTCCAGGCGATGAACTGGCAGCACTAGGTGAGTTAAAATCATTTCTAGCAGCTATATTTGCCTAAGAATAGCTTCTATGTGAAGCTTTGTTGAAATTAGCATTCTCCTTCTGGTGCAATGATGACGGATAATTTATCTTACTCTTTGATGAAATATTCTAAGAAACCTTATCAATACACTCATTTACTCATTTAGTGTCATGGCTAGCAACTGCTATGTAATGCTTTTTTACGAAGTACTCCATCTGTTTCAAGACATCTTATATTTGAAATGGAGGAAGTACGTAGAAACACACAGGCTAATAATAAGTTGAACAAGCATGGATGGAGTTATCCTATGTACCTCCTCGCTCCTGAATTAGATGTTGGATATTTGTCTAGACTTTCATATATTTGACATGTTTTAGTGTATAAAGATATGCGAGTCTAGATAAATTCCCGACATCTAATTCCATACAGTGGGAGTATGAGACTTTATAATATTATTAGTAATAGTGTCCTGATCCTCACATAATGTGGGGTGCTTGGGCCACCACAAACTTATACTATGATCGATTATATTATCTCAATGGCGCAATATTTTATAATTAATGTTTTGGAAATCGTTTTACCACCACTCAATTCATTTAGAAGTCGATTCATATGTTTTACATAGAACATTGATAATCACAACCGGCGCTGACGTGATGTATGTGAAGAGGTCATGCCTGGCAGCGCAAAGACAAGAATGTGGTAGAGGTTGTAGGTGGCAATGTGGATGAGGTGGCGCGAAAACGACAATAAATGAGTATGAGGTGAAGCAACGTAAGGATAGGGTCTTCAGTCCGAGGATGAGTCTACGGCTAAGCGTGAAGACGAGGCAGTAGCAGATCAATGGAGATCAATACATTGAGCAAGAAAATAGGATACATAATTAGAACAATACGATAGAGGAATACAACATATGTAATTGTGAGAAAAAATAACCTTGCAACCAAATTTCACTATACATTAATGAAATTTTACTATATATCTTTTATTATCCTGTGGCAACGCACGGGCACCTTACTAGTTAGTAGTAAATGTTGAGATATTATATTGGTGGAGTGAGTCTTTGTATTGTAGTAAGATTTTCGTTTACATGGGTATTTAATTGGGTATATTTTGTTCCAGCTCTGGTAATTAACCAAGTCTTGCCTAAAATTTTCTAAACAATTGTAATAAGAAAAAGTCTCACAGTTGAAGGCGGCTTGGGTGTTATAGTGTTTAGTCTTAAAGGTTTATTTCTAGAGATACTCAACACCACTGAAAATTGTTATTGACTTAATAGCTCTCTTTAAAAGGATTTGTTTAATTGAATTACTGTTTAGCGGTTTTTGTGAGGATGCCAAAGTTTGACTTGTTAATCATAAGAATGATATAGCTTTATGCGTGTCAAACTTCATGAGATGCCAACAACTCCGCTGGCCTACAAACGATCTTCATGGAGGAAACTCCTAGATTTCAGCTATGAGTTGATTAAACAATTGTAGCAACAATGCTATTGTGGGTAAATTTTTTGGCACTCCCAGGTAGTTGTAATCATAATGGAATCACTCATCTGGCTGTTATGAGAAATCATTATGCAAAAGTAACAAAACCTTAGTGATGCCACTAGTGTCCATCACAACCCGATAAACTAATATTATTTTGGCATGCTCTCAATTACTTAAAACTGAAATTCTTGAAGGACAATGCATAGAGAAGTAGTGCTTGAAAAGTCTTGATTCATTGATGTGGGAGAATTGAGATACTTTAGTGTATATGCTTTTCATGACAACTCTCACACTCTTAATTTACATGATTATACTTTACGGTTCAAAGGCAAGCATATGAGTTGATTACTTGACATAGAATAAAGTTTACTCATTTGAATCATCCATGTTTATAATAATTTGCTGCACTATAAGGATGCATGAAACCCGTATAATATGCTTGCCATTGCTCTATCTATGCTGAAGTTTTTCAGATTTATGAAGTGGAGAAAACATGAGACTACTCATCATGAGTAAGATCACCATCTCGTTATTTCAGTCTAAATGCTGAGTTCCTTTTTGATTTTGGTTTTCTTGCTCAGGGAAGATCAAGTTTAAGCTTAGGGAGGTTGATGGCTCTGAAATATAGTCATCTACGTCCACATTTAAACTGGATATAATTCATATTCTTGATGAAATATCTCTCTAAACCCTGCCACTAATGCTAATATTCAGAGGGGTATGCAATCCTTTCTTTTATATTTTTCCTGCGTAGATAATGTCGTTTAAAGGAGGGAATCACTACATTAAAGTCAAAGATATGAGATTTCCAACAACCAGAAGAAACCACGAGCTGTAAAGTGGAGTCAGGCCCTTTAAACACCAACTATACGACTGGAGCAAAAATTCCAGCCGTATAGCTCCGGTCGTATAGTTGGCGATGCCACCGTTAGGTCAAACAGAACAACTTTCGTAAAGAGGCCCCTATATAAAGAAGCCTCGGGCTACAATAAAAGAAGCCAGACCTCGCCAAAAAGTCTCTGCCACAGATCACCAGTCATCTCTAGATCTCTAAACCTTCTCCATCTCCATAGCCATATTCCACCACTTGTAATAGTAGATCTCTTCTCCGATTGGCGACATTGTAAGACTATTGCTATCAATCTTATGATTTTAATTACAATGTTTGTGATTGTTGATCTCATCTCTATATGTGAGTAATTCTCCTTGGGCTAAGGGCTTCGGCCTAGCCATGTAGCAATTGTGCATGTTATTTTTATCATAGATGGGACTGTGTATTAGTTTGTATGACATGATTATTATTGTATCTTCTCTTGCATCAATCCAAGGACTTGTCAGGTACCCAAGACCCCATGGGTTGAACTAGGTATAGGGAGTATGAGGACTTGTCAGGTACCCAAGATCCCGAGGGTTGAACCAGGTATAGGGAGTATGAGTAATGACTGATCTGCAGGTTGGGAACCCTAGAGATAGAAGGGGTAGTACGGCTGTATGTGAGGGATTTGCTTGGGATTAACGGTGATATCACTATGCATATCATTAGTTCTCTTTTTTCTATGGATGAGACTAATAGGTTATTGCCATAAGCGGTTGCGGAGGCAATAGCAATTATGGATGCACTGCCACATATAATTTATCTTGCTCTAACAAGTACATGCATACTTTATTTCTATCTTTTATTCCCATCAGATGTTTTGCATAGCTACAGGTGAAATCGAACGCCCTAGGCCCTTCTCCCTCCATCATCGACAACAACAAAAAGACGCAAGCTATTGGTCCAGTAAAAACACAAAAGGAATTCTAAAAACTCCCGAAGGTCCGTTAAAGTAACTTCACTATGCATTCGCTTCCCGAGGATTTGATAACCTAGGTCTACTAGGAAAAAAGAAGCTATACTACATCTGTAATCCGGATCTAAGGTATCATGTGCTTCCTCAAAGTATAGTGGAAGACCATATTTTTATATTTGGGACGCTAAGCACATATGTTAGATGGGTATTTCATGGTGAACCATATGATCCTCCATGTGAACGGGGGGAAACACATCTTTATCATCAAGATCAAGTAGGGTAAGCAGATATTGATCAACTAGATCAACTGACAGATGAAGCTCCTGAGCATCTAGATCAACTTGGAGAAGGGAGAGGAGAGAAAAAGCGCAAGCTGCATGAAACGAGTTTCCTTTCTGGTACTACCGATATGCTAGATGACAAGGTATATATGTAGAACAACAAATGTTCAGGTTGTGTGTTATTGATGTTTCTCTATAAACATATTTGTTAATCTACTAATCGCAAAAGCAAATGACCGAAGAGGACTTTGATGGTAATGACGATGACCTGTTCATTGATGAGCCTGCATCCGAGGTTGTGGACCGGGTACACTGCTTCTGGATGGATTTGATACAGGGCTGCTGATCATTAAGGTTGTACTTTGATAACCCACAAGTATAGGGGATCGTGTGTAGCCTTTTCAATAAGTAAGAGTGTCGAACGCAACAAGGAGCTAAATGTAGGATAAATATTCTCACAAGTTCTATCAACCACTGATATAAATCTACGCACACTAAACATTTGCATTATGTAGGGAATAAAAGTAGAGCAACAATACGAATAATATAGATAGCTTTGCATGATAATAAATAACAAGAAAGTAAAGCTAGTTGTTGCAGCAATAAAATACACTAAACTAACAGAACCATGAGTGTGAAATAGTGGTGGTAATTGTGGTGGCTTTGTCCAAGTATAAATAGCGAATAGATCAGGTTCATTGTCTTCGATGCAGTTTTCTATGTGGGAGAGGCTAAATATACATGCGCTTCACTACTTAGAATTACATGTACTATATGATTGGATTGTTAGCAAACATCCGTAAGTACTAATAATGCATTAAGGTTTCCCCAACTATAGCCTTAAAGTTTAATGGTCCTCTTACTCCCATACGTGCAACGTTCCGGTTCACGTTCTCAGGTTTCTGTCACTCCGGCAGAACTCCCCCTTCCATTTACACATACTACAAACCCTATGATGTTTAATCCATGCGCGTACAAATATAATGGGTATCAAAGGACTGTACCATATCAACATACTACTCTAATGAACCAAAGACGTTCAACCATTCAATCTAAGAACAAAGAAACTACGCAAACATGATATAAATCATAGGATTATAACTTATAGCAATAATCACCATGCTTACATAGGACAGTACAGAGGTGTGTGGGAGGATGAACCACTGCATACTAGGAGGATTAGGTGATGGAGATGGCGGTGAAGACGGTGAAGAGGGCGGCGGTGGCGGCGCGGGGGACTCCTTCCCCGCCACCGGTATCATGGGGGAGCACCGCCCCTTAGCCCCCTTCCATCATGGCTTCTTGAGAGCCCCCCTGGATATGGGATCCATGGGGAAGGCAAAAACGTGGCTTTGGCGGCTGTAAATTCATGGGTGAAGGTTTCTTGGGTGAATTAGGTTTCCTCCCTTTATATAGCTTCTCGGATTCCCGTCACCCCATCTTGGGCTGTAGTAAATCGGTCCTAGCAGGCCCGTCCAGACTCAAAATCAGCTAAATTTTATGTCCAGAACGTTTGTTGTGAAATTTCCAACAACTTTGTAGTTGAAGAGTTTTCTGTTTGACGTCGTATTCGACCCGACGCGTGACCATCCTCAAAAAGAGTTCTGAGATAGATTTTTGAAAAAATCCCAATTTGACTCCAACAAAGTTTCCACTTGTATTTTTGATAATTCCTACACATCAAAGTGTAAAACAAGAACATTGTGCACTTTTGCAACTATTAGTAGGTTAGTCCAAATAAATCATAAATGTTATACAAAAAGGAGTGTCAAAAGCATATTATTAGCATAAAACCATCCAAAATTATAGATACGTTATGGACGTATCATACTTTTGGTGTCGTCTAGGTAGTCTCATGCCCACTAGTCCAGCTGCAAAACTCTTGGGGTGTAGAGCTATCCCATGATTGGTTTGCTACTGTCGTATTTCTGTAATATGGAGCTACCTTATGATTTCTAGGCCTTTTTTAGCAGAACTATAATTGCAAACTATTCCGTATATTCTTACTTCCTTCGACCCAAATTAGTTAACTCAAATTTGTTAAGATACAGATGAATCTAATACTAAATCATGTATAGATACAATCGAATCTAGACAAATCTAAGTCAACTAATTTAGGTCGGAGGGAGTATATATGTGTGTGTTTCTTGTCTGAAATCCGAGCTTATGCTTTTATCAGTTCCTAAACTGTTTTTGAGGCCCCAGCGCTGGTGCCCTATGCTGCAACTACCACCGTCTTTCCCTCTTCTAGCCCTTCCCCTCCCTCAATGCTCAGTGAGCTGAATCAGCAAAAGGATATATAAGCCGAGATCAATTTGATTCGAAGAGGGGCTATTTTCTCTGTCCTTAGAGAGGAACCCGGGAGTACTAGTACTAGTACCGGGAAGGAGGAGGTTGGCTCGGTCAATTATCTCACCCTCTTGATGTGGGACCCGCTTTAACTCACCCCCTAATGTGGGTCCCGCTTGAAACAGTTGTAGGCGACCACGTGATAGTTGGGATCAAAAATTCGGGAACCTCTCCCGGCAAAATGTTCCCGCCACTGCCACTTAAAATACTTATTGTAGAAAAAGTGTAGTGCCCAGCCCTACTACTACTAGTACTACTACTCCCCTGCCCATGCCTTTCTACCAATGACAAGACAAGAAACCACCAGTAGCTAGATCCCATCGAGCAAGCAACTGCTGGAACTGGTACAACCTCCGATTGGGGAGTTCTTGCTGAAATAGGTGGGTGTATTTGCTCACCTTGAAATCCGGCTTTGCTTAATTTTCTTCCGATTGGGCCATTGGGGGTACTAGTAGTACTAGTAGTAGTATTCACTATGCTTTGATTGTGGAATTCTTGCTTATTGCTCACCTCAGAATCACCTAATCAGGATATTTTTCCTCTTCTCTGATCGATTTAGTCATTTGGGTGGGGTGGGGGTAGGGGTGGGGTGAGGGGTACTGATTTCGTATGGATTCGGGATCGGGGTATGGTCACCGCTGTTCTGATTGGGGCATTTGCTCGGGTTCGATTTTGGTGTTCTTCACATATGTAACCTTTAGTTGCTACTCGTAATGTGCAATGGATTTGTCAGATTCTGTATGGAGAACTATGGGTCAGTGGCGTGCACGACCACTACGGACATGAATGGTCCCATCGGTTCCCTTAAAAGTTGCCTAAAAAATAATGTAGTAGTATATTCATTACGTTCTTCCATTCTTTCCAATGCTGAAAGTGGTTGGCTGCAACCTGGATGTATCCATGTGCTAAAAGTTCTCTCTGTCTGCATCATGTTTTTGTGGAAGCCTCGGTGACATCATCTCTTGTTTATTTACTATAGCACGGTGGTACATACCTGCGAACGTGCAGTGCTCCAGGTGCAGCAAACATGATGGTACCCCCACATGCCGCAGGATCCGGCCAGTACCACTACTCACCAAACAAGTGCAAGGCCACTAACCAGCTGGGAGGGCCCAGATTAAAGAGAAAGTTATTTTTCTTAATACCCTTATTACCATGATATAGTCTGATTTAATTATTAACCGCTTGGTGTCATGCATGCTTATCAGATGTTTAGAAACATATGTGTGATTTTATTAATTCTGGCACTGTGTTTATGTGAATCCAGATCTGGATCTGTCTGACTGTCTCATACAGTCAGTATATGACTACTATGTACTTTACTCCCTCCGTCCCAAAGCTTAAGGCATTTTTTGAGAAGTCAAGCTATGGAAAGTTTGACCAAACTTTTTGAAAAAATCAAGAACTATGATATTATATACATATGACATGAATATATGTTTCATGGTGTATCCAAGAGTATATATTTCATATTATACATATTAATATTTTTTCTAAAAACTTGGTCAAACTTTACATAGTATTGAACTGTTGAGCTCTGTTGCCATTTATGCAGATTGAAGGTGCTGATGCGGAGGCTGAGGCTACTGTAGAGGCTAGTGGATTGCTTATGCCCGTACCAAAAGCGGACATCATCTACACAACAAGGAGACGCAAACACAGTACCCAGGTGGGCAGTGAACTCTCGAAGAAGTGGGTATAATTTGGAAATCCACAATTTCACATGTTATGATTTTCCATGTTATTGTTATCAGATAGTACTATATCTTTACACTCATCAGAAGTTCACAAAAATCAAATTTGTTTGCTTGACAGGCAATGGTTTTGTCTTATATTATTAGATGTACTTTCTATTTACATAATTTAACATTTCCACTTAATTTCAATCAGTACCACGCACCAGCTGCTCAGCCCTTTCTGCTACCGTCCTCTTGTCAAGCTTGTGGATTGAAAGGGGGGCCTTGTATGCCCTTCCAAAGGTAGAGGGAACAAAAATGGTGCATGGCCACCCTTCACAAAGGGTACCCATGGTATTAGGTATGGATTCCAAGTGGTTTAGACCGACTTGATGTAAGATCTTGTATCTCACTTTTTTTGTTGTCGCCTTACTTCTCTATCAATTTTCTCATGAAGGTTGTCCCTTTTGTCGCTCGCCCCATTATAAACAAGATGTTCGGAAACGACAAGTTTCTAACTCTGTATAGCGAGGGCCCTAAAGGCATGCGGCAACTATATGATGTGGATGTCTCCCAGATGATGGCCACCACCTATTTGGGTGCCCGAGGTTGGTCCAAGTATGTCCGTGAAAATGGTCTGAAGCAGGGGGATGAGGTAACATTCGATTTTAGCAAGCCTTGGGCAGATACTTGCACGTCATCGTACACCTGTTAACCTAAGGACTAAGAATAGAGGTAGTAC
Organism: Avena eriantha; assembly: GCA_910589775.1. NCBI lineage: Eukaryota > Viridiplantae > Streptophyta > Magnoliopsida > Poales > Poaceae > Avena > Avena eriantha. The sequence goes on along the minus strand of OU342746.1, from coordinate 226,119,542 downwards.
TAATTAATTTGCTTGTGTACTCATCACAACCTCTAATGATTTTCTTGCGACTAACTGTTCTACACCATTCTATGTACTCATCATATGACCCTGACCACTTATGCATGTCCGCTTCCCCTTATGTACCCCTGTAGAAGGGTGCCTGCATCAAGCTGCTAGCACCAGCCCTATGTCCTGCAACGACACATATTGACCTCAGTAGGAGAAATAATAGAGGTAGTAACTTAATTCGCTTGTATACTCTCATCTCTTTCTAGGAGTTACTGTTGTATAAGAAACCATTTTGCTTGTACACATCTCATATGCCTCTCTGACCACTCCTGCAGTCCCCTTACCTACCCCCCTAGAAGGTAAGCAGCATCAAGCTAGTGGCACCCGCAATGACACTGGCCCTAGTTCCTGCTCCAACACCTGTTAACCTAACGAGAAAGAATGGAGGTAGTAACTTAATTTGCTTGTATACTCATCATATCCTTTGATCACTGTCTTACGAGTAACTATTCTATAAGAGACCATTTTGCTTGTACACATCTCATCTGCCTCTACCATCCCTGTAGTCATCTTAGCTACCGCTCAAAAGGAATCTAGCATCAAGTTGCTGGCACCAGCACCGGTTCTAGGCCTTCTGGCTCCTGCACACTAGCCCCTCTACAATTAGTGGCACCATCTCCTGCACCAGCACCAGCTACCGCACCAGCCCCAACGCAGACACCAGCACAAGCTCCTTCATCACCCCAGGCAGTGCCTTGTCAGACCATATCCTACACATGTGTCATTGATACATTGCAAATGTATCTATAATTTTTGATGTTCCATGCTTGGTTTTATCCACTTTCTTGTGTTTTGTTCCAACTTTGGAGTACTTTTCATATGATTTCTTGGACTAACCTATTAACAAGAGCCACAGTGCCAACTGCCTGTTTTCTGCTGTTTTTGGTTCCAGGAAAGTCAGAAAATGAATATTCTCGGAATTGGACGGGACAAAAGCCAAAGTGCCTATTTTTCCGGATGTCATCAAGTGCCAGAATACGAGACGGAGAGGGACCAGGGGGCCACCACACCACCTGGCCGCGTGGCCCAGCCTGGCCCGCGCCAAGGGGTGGTGAGGCCAGCCCTGGCACCCCCTCGGCCTCCTCTTCCGACTATAAGATGCCCTCAGAACGTAAACCCTAAGTGCCCGATCAAAAATCCACGAAAGAGTCTGTAGCCGCCGTCATCTCCATCCCTAGATCGGGAGGGATCTGAAGCTCTTCTCGGCACCCTGCCGGAGAGGGGAATTCACCCTAGAGGCCTTCTTCATCACCATGCAAGCCTCCGGTGTGATGCGTGAGTAGTTCATCCTTGGACTATGGATCCATGTAGTAGCTAGATGGCTAGTTCTCCTCCTTTGTGCTTTCATGTTTAGATCTTGTGAGCTCCGTTCATAATCAAGATCATCTATTTGTAATTCTGCATGTTGTGTTTGCGGGGATCCGATGGATATTGAGATGCTATTTCAGATTGATTATTGATTCTATCATGTCTTTGTTATTTGTGATCTTGCATGCTTTCCGTTGTTAGTAGCTATCTTGTCCAAGTAGATGCTAGCAACTCCAAGAGTTAGTATTTATGCTTGATAGTGGGTTCATGCCTCTGGTAATCTGGGGAAGTGACAGAAATCTCTAAGGTATTAGATGTGTTATTGCTACTAGGGAGAAAACAACAATCCTTTGTTCATAGAACAATCGTATTGTTTACTTTACACGCAGTTCGTAAAGCAATAATCTGTTGCTTGCAACTTAATACTGGAGGGGGCTCGGATGATAACCTGAAGGTGGATTGTTAGTCATAGATGAAGTTGGATGACGGTCTATGTATAATGTTGCAATGCCCAATCAAGTCTCAAAGGAGTCAAGATGATTAGTATATGCATGTATTGCTTTCTCGGTGTTTGTCAATTGCCCCGCTGTAATTTGTTCATCCAGCATGTTATCTATCTTAAGGAGAGCCACCTCTAGTGAACTATGGATCCCGGTCCTTTTCTTTTACATACAATCTATAAACTGTTTACTGCTTTGTGTTTACTTTCTGCAAACTATTACTTCTTTCCATTCGATACGTTTAATCCTTTGTTTTCCGCAAAACACGGCGAGATTGACAACCTCATTGCAAGTTGGGGACAAAGTTTTGTGGTTGTGTTGTGCAGGTCTCCACGTTGCTACTAGCACCGGTAGTGCGCCCTGCCAAAGCTCAGATAGTAACACCTTTGGGGTGTTTCCTTGCTCCTACTGGTTTGATTAAACCTTGGTTTCATAACTGAGGGAAACTTGCTGCTGTGCTCATCATACCTTCGTCTTGGGGTTCCCAACGAGCTCTACATCAACACCGCACCAACACTTTTCTAGGCGTCGTGCATTGAGCCATCAGTCATCACAAGGTCGCACCAGATTATGTTTGTGAGTATATGGCGGCAGATAAGTTGTTCTGAATGTCTTCTCAAGTTTCACATGATTTAGTGCATTTCTCTTAGTAATTATGTGTCTATATCTTGCTTTGACTCAAAAATTTCCTAAGAGTACCACAAAGCAACTCCAGGCCAGATGAAAGGGCACAATAGTCTTCACGATGCAAAGCGAAGGAGTGAAAATCGAGGGACGCTACACCATTAACTCGACTAATGGGTGCTTGGCAGCTACTTCTAGGTGGATCAAGTTCTGGAAAGTAGCCAAACTTACCATTGGAAGAATGGTCAAGGTCGATGTATCTGGCTATCCTGAATGCCGCATGTTGTTCATGAACTTCCTAGCTTTCTAGCTCTTTGGTCGCATGCTATTGTAATTAATTATGTGGTTGTCTTATCTCCACTAATCATATATGGGTGGTAAAACTATGATAACCTTTTGCTGGATTGGAGCTATGACTTGTACGTATTTGATATGTATCTATATGACGGTTCCCTATATGACAAAATATTATGACAATGATTGTGTTCCAGTGATCGAGTGTGTTTGGAGAAAAGGGCAAACTGATCGTGTGACACGGTTTTTAGAGCTGAAACAAGAACTGGCTCTCTCTGTACTGCTGTTGAATTTTAGTGTATGTATTGCTGAATCAGTCACTTTGAAATGCTTCTGAATTGGTCAATGATGGCTCAGTGTTGATGTAGAGCTTGTTGGGGAACCCCAAGAGGAAGGTATGATGAGCACAGCAGCAAGTTTCCCTCAGTTATGAAACCAAGGTTTAATCGAACCAATAGGAGCAAGGAAATACCCCAAAGGTGTTGCTAGCTGAGCCTTGGCAGGGCGCACTACCGGTGCTAGTAGCAACGTGGAGACCTGCACAACACAACCACAGAACTTTGTCCCCAACTTGCGATGAGGTTGCCAATCTCACCGTGTTTTGCGGAAAACAAAGGATTAAATGTATCGAATGAAAAGAAGTAGAAGTTTGCACAAAGTAAACACAAAGCAGTAAACAGTTTATAGATTGTATGTAAAAGAAAAGGAACGGGATCCATAGTTCACTAGAGGTGTCTCTCCTTAAGATAGATAACATGCTGGGTGAACAAATTACAGTGGGGCAATTGAAAAACACCGAGAAAGCAATACATGCATATACTAATCATCTTGACTCCTCTGGGACTTGATTGGGCATTACAACATAATACATAGACCGCCATCCAACTGCATCTATGACTAATAATCCACCTTCAGGTTATCATCCGAACCCCCTCCAGTATTAAGTTGCAAGCAACAGATTATTGCTTTACAAACTGGGTGTAAAGTAAACAATACGATTGTTCTATGAACAAAGGATTGTTGTTTTCTCCCTAGTAGCAATAGCACATCTAGTACCTTAGAGATTTCTGTCACTTCCCCATATTACCAGAGGCATGAACCCACTATCGAGCATAAATACTAACTCTTAGAGTTGCTAGCATCTACTTGGCCAAGATAACTACTAACAACGGAAAGCATGCAAGATCACAAATGACTAAGACATGATAGAATCAATAATCAATCTGAAATAGTATCTCAATATCCATCGGATCCCCACAAACACAACATGAAGAATTACAAATAGATGATCTTGATCATGAACGGAGCTCACAAGATCTAGACATGAAAGCACAAAGGAGGAGAACCAGCCATCTAGCTACTACATGGACCCGTAGTCCAGAGATGAACTACTCACGCATCACACCGGAGGCTTGCATGATGATGAAGAAGGCCTCCAGGGTGAATTCCCCTCTCCGGCAGGGTGTCGGGAAGAGCTTCAGATCCCTTTCGATCTAGGGACAGAGACGACGGCGGCTACAGACTCTTTCGTGGATTTTTGATCGGGTACTTAGGGTTTTCGTCCCGAGGGTAATATATAGGCAGAAGGAGAGGTCGAGGGGGTGCTGGGGTCGGCCAGACCACCCCCTGGCGTGGGCCAGGCCTGGCCGCGCGGCCAGGTGGTGTGTCCGGCCCCAGCCCTTCTCCGTCTCGTATTCTGGCATCAGATGTCTTCCGAAAAAATAGGCATTTTGGCTTTTGTCCCTTCCAATTCTAGGAATATTCATTTTCTGACTTTCCTGGAACCAAAAATAGCAGAAAACAGGCAGCTGGCATTGTGGCTCTTGTTAATAGGTTAGTCCAAGAAATCATATGAAAAGCACTCCAAAGTGTGGACAAAACACAAGAAAGTAGATAAAACCAAGCATGGAACATCAAACATTATAGATACATTTGTAATGTATCAGTCAAGTGATGCTGAATATGAACTAGGAATCTGTCGATATTTTTATGTCTTATTATTTTATATTCCTTAATCTTTCAAATGCTACCGAATTTGTCAAAAGTTCTATCGTTGCTGCTGGCTGCTTGCTCTAGAGGTTTTGCCTTTGTCTCATCGGAACCGTTGTATGCGTTTTGGACAGAGATGAGAGGGTAAATATATACAGCATGATTTCACCAAGTGAAGTCATTGGATACCAGCCCCTATTTTGGTGCACGTGGTGTGTGTTCTTTAGATATTTTTACATGAATATCTCTCAAAGGAATTACCGCTTTTTCCTCCCTCGATGAGGTCTATGTTTGAATCCAGCGACCCACAGCCCATTGACCATAGCCAAAAACCTTTTTAATTTGGCCTTTTTGGCATTGTCCCCCACCTCTAAAAAAACTCTGCCTACCCATATTTTTAAGAAACTAATCCATTATGTGGCTTTTTATAAATTGAGGCTCTAGTGGCACTGCCATTTTATTTTAAGAGAGATAACATGGACACACAAAATATTTTTTAGAAGACAGATACATAAGTTATAGTACTAATACATGTTTAATGATTTAATTTCTATAAATATCTTTGGTGTAGTGGCAAAGCACTTAGTTTACGTCTATTTGATTTAATTTGAAGGTCTTTAGTTCGAATCCCCTATGTGTACATATTTATATATATCTTGGGTTTACATTCTTTGAGGAAGGCTTTATATTTTAATATCGCATTATGGAGAGGCTGATAACGCGGACCCTCCAGCCCACAACATCCCTCGAGTTTAATGGTCGGGTTTGAAAAAAATTTAAATACTTGTACAAAGAGGCTGGCATCTAGGACCCACATGCCAGAACATACAGGCTGCATCGAGGACCCACAAGCCAGAATATACCAGAGAGGCTGATATGGGGGCCTCAGTAGCAAGACCATACACGGCTGCCACATCGAGCAACGTTGCCAATGTCAAAACAACAGATGCGGCCGAACAAAGTCCATCAGATGCATGTTTCATTTATAGAGAGACCGACATGTGGGACCCAGTAGCGTGGCCTTATACAGGTGCTGCCTCGAGCAACATTGCCAAGTTCAAAACTGGGAGGCGCGAGCGAGAAAAAAGGTCCATCATGCACATGTTTCTTCTAATGAGAGGCTCACATGGGGGGCCCAGTAGCCTGAAAAAACGGCTGATGCATCGAGCAACACTATCAAGTTCGTAACACGAATGCGCGACCGAGGGAAAAAATTCTATCATATACACATTTCTTCTAATGAGAGGATGACATGTGGGGTCTAGGAGTTTGATTAATCGGTAGATCATCGAGCGCTAAGTTCGGAACAGGGTAGCGCGAGCGAAGAAAAAAATTCCATCATACACACGATTCTTATAATGTGAGGCTAACATGGAGGACCCAGCAGCGTGACTAAATGGCAGATAGATCGAGCAATGTTATCGAGTTGAAATCAGGGAGGCAATAGCCAAGGAACAAAATCCATCATGCACACGTCTCTTCTAATGAGAAGATGACATGTGGGACCCAGCAGCGTGATTAAACGGTAGATGCATCGAGAAACGCTATCAAGTTTGGAATAGGGTAGCGCAAGCGAAGGAAACAAATTCCATCATACACACGATTCTTCTAATGAGAGGCTGACATGTGGGACCCAACAGCCTGACTAAACAGCAAATGCATCGAGCAACGTTATTGAGTTCAAATCAGAGAGGCGCTACCAAAAAGTATGGTCCGCTAGAGACACTAACGTCCGGGACCCACACGCCTCAAAAGACTTTGGCGAGTCAACATCACGAGAGGAACCGAAAATCTTGTTTCTACCATGCGTCGGCCGAGCTTCCTTAATGTTTTAGCGGTTCCATCATAGTAGAGGGCAGCAAAACCAGAAAAACAAAGTTTTCCATCGGCCACGGTCGAGCCAAGAATTTCGTCGCGGAAGACGCGCCTTCTACGACAACTGTCGGGCCAAGTCGTTGTGGAAGGAAACATTTCTTATAGTGAATGTTACCATAGGGGATAAAAGAATAAGCTCTCTCCTACCACCGCTTAATGAGCTCCGGATCTTTTGTCCATTGGGATCCCTGACGCATAGTCTGGAGAACATCGAGTTTAATGCACTCATACCAAGAGAGCACAAAGCTCAAAGCCTCATCAGCACCAACCCGGGCAACAGATTCTTGCCATTCATAGAGCCTGTCTTCACTCTCCATCAAGCACTTTGCCAACTCAATTGGAGATTTGGACGTAGGAACACCTGGACAGAGGGTATTGAAGGTGTGAATTGCAACATTGAACATCTAGACCCCCAAAACCTTCAAATGTTTGAGGCGAGCCGACAGATCAACCAGATAATCTTCAATATCCCATTCTTTAGGCAGCAGGAAAGTGTCGGCTCTTCTTTGTAAGGCCTTGTTAACTATTGTAGTTGCAGTGGGAGTGGATTGAGGAAAGTTACCTAAAGAAAACCAGGCATAATGAGAAATACGAGCATATATCGGTATATGGTGTATGTCAGCAGAAATAGTAAAGCGAGAGGAACTTACTGGTCATCTCCTTATTGATTCGGTAAGCTCCGGCAACCAATCTTTGCTTTTTCCCTTGAGCTCATCCAATTCCGCCTGAACCGAGTTGATCATTACCTTAGCATCATCAAGCAACTCTTTATTCTTCTAGATCTTGCTAGACATATGGCTCTTCTCCTTGGAGAAATCCTGGCAAACCCATTTGAGTTCAGCTTTGTGCCCCTTCTTTAGCTCTTCAATTTGTGCCTGCACCCAAGTTATCTCGTCCTACTCCTTGAGATGATCTTGATGTTCCCATGCTTGTTCTAGAAAGTGGTTCATCAGTTTCGGCATGGTTATGCAGTCCTAGTGCTCGTCTGCAAGACGCATTTTCAATTTTTTAAATCTCTTTCTATTTTCTATTTGAATCCCTTTGTCAGTCTTGCCCTTGGTTTTTAAGTTCTACTCAGTTTTGCCCTTGGTTCTTAAGTCCTACTTAGTTTTCCCCCTCTCTCTTGATCACAATCTCTCACCCCTATGCTTATCTTGGCTGCTATGCTCTGATTGGTTGAGGCAGTTGTCACGCAGATCGTGCCCACCAACCGTTGATCCTCTGTGATCTAGCAGACATTATAACCCCTATATCTATCGGGGGGCACCCCTCTATCCATGTGATACGTCCATTTTGCATCACTGTTTTATGTCATAATTTACTGTTATTCATTGATATATTTCATATTAAGAGGTGATACTTATGTTATTTCATCTGTTTTTGCATGGTTGATGACTTTTGGAGCATGGACCGCTGCAGTCAGGATTCTGATGGAAAAGGTGATGATGGGAGGCAAAATTCGCGAAGATCAGAAAATCTGGAAAAATATATGGAAAATCCTATTTTTCCAGAAGACGAAGGAAGCCAGAAGGGGGGCTGGAGATGGGCCACAGGGGGCCCACACCACCCCCTGGCGCGGGCCAATCTAGGTCGCGCCACCAGGTGGTGTGGCCGCCTTGGTCCACCCCTGGCGTATATTATCCTCCCGAAACCCTAAGACTCGGGGAGCGACCATAGAAAGATTCCATCGCCTCTGCGGGGCGGAAAACACCGAGAGAGAAAGATCTCTCCGGCAGACAGATTTCTGCCGAGGAAATTCCTTCCCGGAGAGGGGAGATCGTCGCCATCAACACCACCATCAAGCTGGACTCGGAGAGGGGTGATGTCTTGTGAGTAGTTCATTTTGTTCTTGAGGACATGGGAGAAGTCATGTTGTTAGTAGTGGAGTTGTGTTGAGAAAGATTCAATAGTTTGATATTTAAGTTGTGGTGTACTTCTTCTAGTGGTGTCATGTGAACGTCGACTACATGATACTTCACCTATATGGGCCTAGGGGAATGCATTGTGTATTTGGCTACTAATCGTAGGGGTTGCCGGAGTGACAGAAACCTGAACCCCCGTTAGGAAACCATTACACAAGGGACGTAAGGGTCTTAGAGTTTAAAGATGTGGTTAGGTTTTTACCTTAATTACTTTCTTGTACTTACGGATGTTTGCAAGGGGTATAATCACAAGTATGTATTAGTCCTAGGAAGGTCGGTACATTAGCACAGGTTCACCCACACAACACTTAGCAAGCTAAAGAAGATTAATCAACTATATAAAGCGAAAGCACTTGACAGTCTTCCCATGTGTCCTCGAGAACGTTTGGTCATTTTAAGTAATACAACCGGCTTGTCCTTTGCTGCATAAAGGATTGGGCCACTTGCTGCATTTATTCCTACTGTCTTTTATTTACTCGTACTTTATTTACTTGCTTTATCAAAAACCCCTAAAAATCCGTTTGCTAAGTATTTTCAGAGAATTCATGATCCATACCACTAGCCAGCACCTTCTGCTCCTCGTTGGGTTCGACACTCTTACTTATCGAAAATACTGCGATACACCCCCTATACTTGTGGGTCATCAAGACTATTTTCTGGCGCTGTTACCGAGGAGTGAAGCGCTATTCGAGAGTGGAACTAGTAAAGGAAACTTCTACTGTGAGTATTGTTTATTTCTGTTAGTTGCTTTATTTTTGTTATGGATAATTCGCTGAGTTTCTTATTTGGTAATGCTACTACCACTGCTAAGGTAGTAGATGAACTACTACCTGCTGGGAATGATGCTTTTAAAATACCTACAAGAATTATTGATCGTGTTATGGATAACTACTATGTTGGGGATGGAACAGTCCATCCAAGTGATCATTTACTCTTTATACACGAATTATGCGGGTTGTTCAAGTGTGCAGGTATTACTACAGATCAAGTTAAGAAGAAGTTATTCTCATTATCACTAAAAGAAAGAGCTGAGGAATGGTATAAGCTGCTGAAGAATGGTCAAGCTCTGGAATGGGAGGAAATAGTGCCTCTCTTTTATTCAAAGTTTTACCCTCCTAGTGAGATTCATAAAGATCGGAATCAAATATACAACTTTTGGCCTCTTGATGGAGAGAGTACAGCTCAAGCTTGGAGGAGATTGAAGTTAGTAATGCTCAAATGTCCCATTCATGAGCTCCCCAACAATATTATTATCAATAACTTTTATGCAAGGCTCCCTCTACATGATAAGGATTTACTGGATACTTCTTGCGCTGGATCATTCACTCGCATGGAAGAAGAAGCTAAATGGGATCTTCTAGACCGTATTCAAGACGATGCTGAAGTATGGGAGAATGACAAAGGAAGAAATCTAGGTATAAATTATGATTATGAATGCATTGAATCTTTTATGGGAACTGATGAATTTCAAAATATTAAAAACGCTTATGGTCTAGACTCTCAAGCTATTGCTTCTTATTTTAAGGCTTTTGCTTCCTACATTGAAGTGCCTAAAAATAAGTGGAATAAGTATCATGAACCTTATAAAGATGTTGCTAAGAGTGTTCCTGCAAGAAATACTGAAGCTTATACTGCTAATCTTGCTTTACCTGAACCTTACATTGAGAAAATGCCTTTTCCAGTTAAGATAAAGGAACATTCTATGATAGCTAGCATGGTTAATGAAAGTACAAATTAAGTTGTTGAACCTAATAAACAAATGGATGATGAGCCTATAATAGCAAATGTGAAAGACTTTAGCACTAAATATGTAGAAGAGGGACACACTATCCTTTGTAAGGAGACCTCTAATATTGTTTCACAAAGTAGTGTTATAAGAACTAGTATTACTGTGTTTTCTGTTAGAATAAGTGATTATTGCTACGATAGTTCTTGTGATAGCTATATTGTTAAGTTTATGCATGATACTGAAAGTTACTATGAGAGAGGTAAAAATGTTCTTATGCATCTCAATAATATCAAGTTTCCTCGTTTTATGCTTAAAGTCTATGTTGCGCTTCTTTTGCCTTCCTATGCTAGTAGCCTCTCAACAAATTGTTTGCTTACAAAATTCCCTTGCATAGGAAGTGGGTTAGACTTAAATGTGTGTATTTTTGCTTCTTAATGCTCTCTTTCACTTCAATTTATATTCCTAAGTGAGCATCATCAAAATTATCATGCTCATCTTAATGGCTATAAAGAAAGAGCTCTTTGGGAGACAACCCAATTTATTTTTGCTTTCAGTTTGTTTTTGTTTCTTTGAGTCTTGGAAGTTATTACTTTGGTAATAACCTCTCCTTATCCGTTTTGTTTGGTTTTTGTGTCAAGATCAACCTCTAATGAGAGAGAAGTAATATTTGGGGAAGTTGCTGTCCCGAAACAGATTTTTGTGCTTCACCGTAAAAATTCGTGAGAGGTCTCTGTCTGTCGGATTGAGCTGTTATTTTTTGTGCTTCTGCCCCAGGTCGTTATTTAACTTTCGTTAGTTTTGCTCTTTTTTATTTGAGCAACAAAAGATTTTCGAAAAAATTGATCTTTACCTGCTGGTCTGTTTTGACAAATTTTGCCACTCTTTCATTTTCTTCTTTAATCGATTTTCTTTTTGAATTCTTTTTGGGTCTTCGGAAGGAGTTGCTACAGTAGATTATGTTTTGATGGTTTTCAGTTGAAGTTGGACTCAAAAGGTTTTATCACTTCACTTATACTAATGTTGCTTATGAGAACTGTGTGAAGTTTTGTGTGAAAGAAATTTCCAGGTAGTGGAGATAATGGTGTAATAAGGAAGAGAAAGGTTTCATGACTCAAGTAATAAGTGTATGAAGATGAAGATATTGATGTTATTTAAGTGGTGACTCCGGAAGAATCTACTAAATACCAAATTCAGAGACCTGCAAAGTTCGTTTTCAAATAGGTAACAATTCCGATAAGAAAAGTTCCACGAAAATACTATCCAACTATATTTTTGCAGTTTTTAGACAATATGGAAATCTATGAAGCGAAAGAGGGACGGAAACGGAGCCAGGGTGGCTCACACCACCCTGTGGCGCGGGCCCTCCCCTGGCCACGCCACCAGGTGGTGAGTCCACCCCGGACTCCGCCTCCGACCCGTTTTCTCCCAGTACATTCCTTTTGTTGCAAAAATTCATAATATATAACCCCCCGGATCTCCCGAGGTTCGTATATTGTGTTTTTGTCGTGTTTTTTTTCCGATATGTTTCTGTCAGGAACTATCTTTGAAAGTTTAGAAGTACAATGTTGTCTGCCAAGAATAAAGGAAAGGAGCCTATGGAGGAAGATCTCCAAGACCCCAAGCAGGTGCTGGTACCTTTAGTCTCTTGCCCTGCATCAACGGAAGCCCTACGAGTCACTAAGGAGTTATGCAATAAGTACTGAGACTTGAGGAGGAAGGTGGGCATGATTCAATGGGAGAATAATAGGCTTCACAAGATGCTGGAAGATTTCCTCACGTCAACTAAGAAAATATTACCACCACCACCGAAGGAGTAATTCGTCATCAGGTTTGGCATCCCCTTGGTTTGTTCCAAGCTTGGGGGACTGCCGCGGTATCACATCACTATCTTCTATCTTTTTACCTTATTAGTAGAGTCATATCATGAATAGAGAAGTTATTATGTAGGATGGTTTGCATTATGAAAGTGTCCCCTCTCTCGTTAGATATGTATCCCTTGGTGTGAGTTTCCGTTATGGAATATTAATGAGAAGTTTTATCATTTACTCTTTTCCATAGATTATATTAGTTTTCAATTCGTGGTTATATGATTGATCTTATTGTTAGTATTGGTATCACTTTGGGATCATTGAGTTAATTTAGTTGGTTTTGGCAAACCTGGCTTGGTCAGTAGCAACACTATTTTTGAGAGTTGAAAAGATAAGTAGTCTAAAGAAAAACATAATTTCATCATCTTTCTTTCTTGATTTGCTCATAAAAGACAAGTATTCTCTGGTTAAGATCTTTTGTGCTTTCAAGGAAGATTGCATGTTTGTTTTTATCACTTGTATGTTTGTTTGTTTCCTTCAACTCTTGTACTTGCTACCCATCCTTGCTAGCCAAAAACCTGTACTGAGAGGGAATACTTCTCGTGCATCCACTTCCTTAAGCCAAAAACCATGCCATTTGTGTCCACCATACCTACCTATTAGCACTATTGCTATTCCAAGTAAATTCTTGTTTTATCTACCTCCCAAATTAAACTTGTTATGTGAAAAGTAGTGATTAAAGCTCTCACAAACTTGATGGCACATTTTACTTTCTTGCGTTTAGTAAACTTGAACCATTGTGCCCACGTATGTTGCGTATATGCTTGCGCTTTGTGAGTTGAGAATTAGCAAAACCATGCTGTCATGGGGAACGCTTTCAACATTGCACTGGTACTTTGTACCTAGTTGATATCATGTTCGTTTGTCTACAGATGTCGTCGGTGTGAAATGAAAGGGGAGCTTGTAAGTCCATGGAGTTATGCATGTGTGTTAGAGAAACGCCTGGGCCGCTGGTCTAATCCATGCTGACATGGTGAAAACCTGCAGCGTAACCATAATGAGCTGTCTATGAAGCATTCTTCTTATAAAAAAAGAGTCCGATATTGAGAAAAAAGAGAAAAAGAAAAAAAAGAGATTATGAAAAGAGGAAGAGAGAAAAAAGCACCATATTCCCATGGTATATAAGAAGATTGCTGAGATGCCTGTTTTCTGCTTGCCTTATCATTTTGATATGGGGATTCTTCCGTATCATCGGGCAAGGGGTACCCTGTTGGCGGTTTTCCATGATACACATGTGCTTACGATGACAAGAACTTACCGGTGACTAAACTTGAGTAGCATGAGGAGCGGCCCTCGTATTCAAGGGACATGAGGTTTTCAATTTACAACTTATCAAGCATATCCTCATATTTGATCACTTTAACCTTAATCACCTAAAGATGCCTATGATAGGGGCAATGAGAGCTGAAGCTAGTAAGTATCATAATTTTTGGGAGCTCTTTATGAAACTTGCAATCCCTGCTTCCCTCTATGAAGGGCCTTTCTTTTACTTTTTAGTTGAGTCAGTAAACCTATTCCCTTATATCTCAGCAAGTATTTTGAGTTGTGTTTCATTCATTCATATGATGATTTATTCAATCATGTTTCTTATGTTCCTTGTTTTGCACTTTGCTCTTATCTTGATGTTTACTACTTTGAAAGTTATCATTTGAAAACCAGTTATTTGTGAACTCCAGCAAATTATCAACTATTCTTCGACCAAGAGCTAAGTTTGCCATTACCAATTATGATTTACTTTATGTATCTTTATTGTGTTTCCTTTACCTATTTCAAGTTAAGTTATATAATATTGAGTTGTCTTCTATTATGATCTACATATTGATGAATGTGGTGCTTCTTGTCCGTATTCTTTTATCGACTCTTCACTCCATAAACCTGAGGCCAAGTTTATTAAGCTCAGTTTCGCTTGGGGACAAGCGAAGTCTAATCTTGGGGGGAGTTGATACGTCCATTTTGCATCACTATTCTATGTCATAATTTATTGTTATTCATTGATATATTTCATATTAAGAGGTGATACTTATGTTATTTCATCTGTTTTTGCATGGTTGATGACTTTTGGAGCATGGACCGCTGCAGTCAGGATTCTGATGGAAAAGGTGCTGTTTGGAGGCAAAATTCGCGAAGATCAGAAAATCCGGGAAAATATACGGAAAATCCTATTTTTCTAGAAGACGGAGGAAGCCAGAAGAGGGAGTGGAGATGGGCCACATGGGGCCCACACCACCCCCTGGCGCGGGCCACCCTAGGCTGCGCCACCAGGTGGTGTGGCCGCTTTGGTCCACCTCTGGCTCTCCCCTCTGGCGTATATTATCCTCCTGAAACCCTAAGACTCGGGGAGAGACCACAGAAAGATTCCGCCGCCTCTGCTAGGCGTAAAACACTGAGAGAGAAAGATCTCTCCGGCAGACAGATTTCTGTCGGGGGAATTCCTTCCCGGAGAGGGGAGATCGTCGCCATCAACACCACCATCAAGCTGGACTTCATCGGGATCATCATCATCACCACCATCATCACCATCAGCACCCTCATCACCATCTCCATATTGCTGTAACAATTGAGTTGAATTTTGCATAGTTCATAGGGGAAACTTTCTCGATGTTGATTACTCTTTGTAGTTGATACTATTGAGTGAACCATTCAATTATTGTTTATGTTCAGATTGTTATACATCATTATTCCATCTCTGATCATGATCCATATGATGTCTTGGGAGTAGTTCATTTTGTTCTTGAGGACATGGGAGAAGTCATGTTGTTAGTAGTGGAGTTGTGTTGAGAAAGATTCAATAGTTTGATATTTAAGTTGTGGTGTACTTCTTCTAGTGGTGTCATATGAACGTCGACTACATGATACTTCACCTATATGGGCCTAGGGGAATGCATTGTGTATTTGGCTACTAATCGTAGGGGTTGCCGGAGTGACAGAAACCTGAACCCCCGTTAGGAAACCATTGCACAAGGGACGTAAGGGTCTTAGAGTTTAAAGCTGTGATAATATTTTTACCTTAATTACTTTCTTGTACTTACGGATGTTTGCAAGGGGTATAATCACAAATATGTATTATTCTTAGGAAGGTCGGTACATTAGCACAGGTTCACCCACACCACAGTTAGCAAGCTAAAGAAGATTAATCAACTATATGAAGCGAAAGCACTTGACAGTCTTCACATGTGTCCTCGAGAACGTTTGGTCATTTTAAGTAATACAACCGACTTGTCCTTTGCTGCATAAAGGATTGGGCCACTTGCTGCATTTATTCCTACTGTCTTTTATTTACTCGTACTTTATTTACTTGCTTTATCAAACCCCCCTAAAAATCCGTTTGCTAAGTATTTACAGAGAATTCATGATACATACCACTAGCCAACATCTTCTGCTCCTCGTTGGGTTCGACACTCTTACTTATCGAAAATACTGCAATACACCCCCTATACTTGTGGGTCATCACCATGCAAAATAACGAGCTTGCCACCGGTACTTTAACTCCATAAACAAATGATTTTGAATATAATTTGAAGGGAAAGTGTTCAAAGGTGTATAATTTTCGTATATGCAAGTTTGTGCATTACATTCCACTCTATGAAAATGATAACCTCTCAAGATTTTTTTAGCACAATATTATCACGTATTAAGTGTGATTTTAAAGAGTTCAAATGTGTATAATTTTCGTATATGCAAATTTATACATTATGTTCCACTCTACGAAAATGGGGAGAAAATGATAATCTCTCAAAATTTTGCTAGCACATTATTATCACGTATTAGGTCTGATTTCACAATGTTCAAAGGTTTATAATTTTTGTATATGCAAGTTTATGCATTATATTTCACTCCATGAAAATGATAAATGATCGGGATTTTATTAGCACAACATTATCATGTCCTAAGTGCGATTTCAAAGAGTTCAAAGGTGTATTATTTTCGTATATGCAAGTTTATGCATTACATTCCACTATATGAAAATGATAATCTCTCAAGATTTTCTTAGCACAACATTATCACGTATTAAGTGTGATTTTAAAGAGTTCAAATATGTATAATTTTATATATGCAAGTTTATGCATTACATTTCACTCTATGAAAATGGGGGAGAAAATGATAATCTCTCAAAATTTTGTTAGCACATTATTATCACGTATTAAGTGCGATTTCACAGTGTTCAAAGGTCTATAATTTTCGCATATGCAAGTTTGTGCATTACATTCCACTCTATGAAAATGATAATCTCTCAAGATTTTCTTAGCATAACATTATCATGTATTAAGTGGGATTTCAAAGAGTTCAAATGTGTGTAATTTTCGTATATGCAAGTTTTTGCATTACATTCCACTCTATGAAAATGGGGAAAAATGATATTCTCTTAAAAGTTTGTTAGCACATCATTATCATGTATTAAGTGCGATTTACAGTGTTCAAAGGTTTATAATTTTCGTATACGCAAGTTTATGCATTATATTCACTCCATGGAAATGATAAATGACCATGATTTTATTAGACAACATTATCATGTCCTAAGTGCGATTTCAAAGAGTTCAAATGTGTATAATTTTTGTAATGCAAGTTTATTATTTACATTTCACTATATGAAAATGAAGCTAGATAAAGGGCCGCCGTCACCGAAGAAGGGTCGCCATCACCGGAGAAGAAGAAAGGGGAGGCAATGGCACGGGCGCGGGGCTGGCTCGGGGACCCATCTTGCAATGCCTACCTGGGTAAGTTGTGGGTACGGCGCTCACGTGGATAAGATGTGGGTCTGATGTTGATCTGGATAAGTGGAGAGAGGTGTCTACTATGGGAGCCGACTGAACGTGGCCCCACTTGTCAGCATGTAATGACAAGGGTCCATTACGAGACCCGACAGAACAGGGCCCTACTTGTCAGCACGTAACGGCGAACGTGGCCCCACTTCTCAACATGTAATGACAAGACTGACGGACAACGAGTTTTCAGACCGTGTGAGAGTTTCACAGAAGGAGATGGGAAAACGGGAGGAAAAGTTAAGCGGCTGGGGAAAACTAAGTACAACTAACAAACCGAGGGCACGAAAATAGAAATCCCTATAATTAATTGTCGGGATCCCGGTTCCGCTTAATATTGCCTAGTTACATCGCATCTTTGCCATGCCATATATCATACATGCATCATGACCGATCGTTTGCCGTAGTATTAAATAGTTCATCCGGTGTTTCTTTTAGTGGTTTGCTTCTTCACGGATTAGGCCATTGAGTGGATGTGAGTATCGACAAGTTCATAGGATAATGTATCTTCGGCAGTGTTTCACAGGCGAGCATTCTCCCCCTTTCTACCTATTTTGCGTTTATATTCTTTACTTCCTCCTGTTGATCTATTGTTATCCGTGTTGCGATGCTTTAGTTTCCGTGCACCATGTATATTCCTTGCAGCCTCTATATTGCATTGGACACATCCTATTGCCTGTTGTTTGATAGACAGTTGACCTTGCGAGTCATAGATGCTTGCTCAGGTGTTGATGTGCATCGTAGATGTTCCACAGTTGTTGGAGGTTGCCACATGCTTAATGCTGGATATGATCATGGCTTTAGTTCCAACTAGATAATTAAAATGTTGGGAATAGATATAATAATGCAGAGGCACCGGTGGGCAATAGCTAACATTTGGTTTTTAACTGCTCACTTGTGTCTCGTTGGCTCCGAGTACTTGATACATGTTCCTTGACTATCGCACTATCCACAAGTGGGACCATGAATCCCCTTAGCCAGAGCTTGATTCATTTATTATTTCTTGGGGCCACAAACTAGTTTGGGCTTTATTACTATCCTATACTTATGTCATGCTTTACTACTTTATTTATGATTGCGCGTGGAGTGCCTGTACTGTTTAGGAATGCGAAATGTTTTTGCGGTATCGACTCACATTTTCGGGTTCCTAGTCGTTTACATCCATTGTCACAAACCCTGGATCCGTCTCGGAGCTGGCCAACTTTGATGCGGGTAGCTTATTGGGGTGACCCCCTGAAATACTTTATGAATCTTGTGATTCCTTTGTCATGACGCCTCATTGGGTTTTTATTTGGTTTTTCCGAGGTTGATCATATGTGTGTTGCTATTTGTGCATCCCTGCCGTGTAAATCTTTCTGAAAGTCGTGTCCGCGGTTATGGATGATGTGGAGCACAGTATCTCGATCATAGACGGCCATAACTAAAGTAGTGCTATAAATTTGACTTTGACATGTCTAGTAATCAGTTTCACTACAACGGAATGAGTAAATAAAAGTGCTAACAACTGCTGGATTTGGGATGTCTCATGCTAATTGTATCTAACTAGTAAATATTGCAACTACAACAGAATGGTTAACTAAAACTGCCCACTGCTTGTGATATTAGGATGACTCATGCTATCTATATCTAACTAGTAAGTGTTGCAACTTAATGGAATGAATAAAATTTCCAACTATGTGAGTTCCTCGGTTTGACTTCCTCATTTGGTCTCGAGGGGGAAACTAGGATGGGTATGATTGGTGTTAGTATCAGGTTGGTCCCACATAGGTCTTTCTTACCTCTCTCCAATAGCCGATAGATGTATCGACTCTCTATAGGTTATTTAGTGCATGATGCGCTGTCGCATCAGTCCACCATGCCAATGTAGGCGAGAGCCGCTGAATTCTGAACTCGCCGTGTACTGGCCTCAGTACTGACCACTCCCTTTTTCCTTTACCCTTTGTCGGCACCCCTTTTTGTTTAACAAGTATAAGTTCGACGTCGTTAGCAAGGTTACCCTTCCCTCTTGGCCTAGGCAGGGTTATGGATGCCATTGTATATATATGTGATGACTGGATTCCTGCACCAACAACAGGGTTATTGCAGTACTTGTAGCAGCAAATATTTAAGAGTATGTCCTGATGGGAGATCGACGAACAGAAACAACATGACCCCGCAGCCACGTTGTCAATGCGGCTACGTCTCACACCCAAACCGTGGGTTGGAAATAGCCTATTCTATAAGTTACTAGAACAACAATAATTGAGAGAGGTTTAAAATATGTAATAAAAAGAACTTTTAACAAGAACAAAATAAACTAAGACGGAGAGTAAATTGGAATATGAACTGAATTAAAGAGATTGTAGTTATAGGATTGAATGGAATGGGAGAGGGATTCTAGGCTTCGGCCTCACTAGTACTAGATGGGCAAATATATGTGTGATCTATAAGAGATTCCTCAGACAAATAAAGGGTCCCCATTTTATTACCGGGCTATCACTCTGTGTGCACTATGCATGATTCTTGCGCATCACCGCAAGGCAAAAGGCACTTCCGGACCAAAAGGATCACATAAACTTATCTTAGATCACAACAAATTCTAACTTAGCACACTAGATCATACCTCAACCTAGAATTGAATCAATCAATCACACATGGATGAACATCAAAACATGTATAAATATATAATGATGTCACAACCGTGTCCAATCTTACAATTACTAAACACAAGAGAGAGAGAGAGAGAGAGAGAGAGAGAGAGAGAGAGAGGAAGATGGAGATGATGATGGAGATGGAGATCGATGTGTGGTGGTGATGTCTTCCTTCTCGTCCTCTTCTTCTTGCTTGGATGCCTTGATGGTGATGGTGTTGAGGGAGATCTAGATCTCGGAGGAGTGGTTGAGGCAGAGTTCCGCCATCGTGGATATCGTATGGGTGGCGGTGGCGGTAGGGCTCCGCCCCTGAAGGGTTATGTTGTGGTTGCTCTCTCTTGGGTCCTCCCTCCTTTATATAGGCCTTGGGGTGCCCTAGGGTTCCCCCAATACCGTCATATGACTTGGGGAAGGTTCCGGAGCTTCTCTGGGGGAAAATCCCTTTGTTTGCAACCTTTTTACCAACTATATGTCCAAACTATACGGCGGGAACTTTTAGTTCCGGCCATAAAGTTGGTCGTTGAACTTGGAGATCCTTTAGTATTTTGGTCGCCATTTATTCATACAAACTCCGTTTTGGGTGTTCTTGGGCTCGTTGAGTTTGTCTCGTCGAGGGCTATAACTCCATGTTCTTGTATATTTATTTGATAAGTTGGAAAAATTCACTTTTCCAACCTCTCAAATGGCTAAGTCTGGTCCCTGCAGCTCCTCCATACCATGCTCTCTTTGTTACTTTTTATCCATAATCTTCACCAACACCTACACACATGTCATAGACAAGGAAAGTGATAAAATTCTACCTAAACTACTAAATGTGCAAAGCTATATGAAAGTAAACGAGAACTATAAGTCATGCATATAAGGCATAGCTATAGCTGGAAGAAACATGATATGAGATATAAATGGCACATTTTATATGGCTAAAAGAGTTGATATTTCACAGTCATCAACTTCCCCAAGCTAGACCTTGCTTGTCCTTGAGCAGGAAGGGTCAGTAATAAATTAATCGTTGTGAAATAGCTTATCATTGGAAATCAATGCCTTGCATCCTTATTTCTTCTACACGATCGAAGAGAGAAAACATGTATTCATACAAGGCAACACAAGCCTCAGTTATAAAGACCACTGAAGATTCATCAAAACTTATATGCTCCATGTCAACAGTGAATCTACTTGCAGACAAACTTGTGATCCTCTTATTGCACCTTTTGTATAACTTCATATCATTATTTTTTATGAGGCAAAACCTAGTCACAAATATATGTCAAGCATAAATAGAAAGATTCTACCCGATCATGTCATCTAGTTAAGGCTCTCAAGTGCAAACATGAGTTATTGAGTTTCAGAAAGTTTATCTCTTAGTAACGAGATTTATGCCAAAAGGAAATGCGAGAACATGTCAAAAGAAGCATAGCATTAGATTGTCTCTTTTGGTCATCCACATCAATGAATCATGGCTATCAAACACTCATTTTCTATTATTTGTCTTTCTAAAACTTCAGTTCATCAGTAATGAGATCATGCTAAAACTTACTGTGTTTAATCAGACTGTGCAGGCTAAGAATGGATACTCGTGACCATTACCAAGATGTCCCTTTTTACTATAATGATTTCTCATAACGGTCAGAGGAGTATTCCCTCTTTTGCTTTGAACGCAAGCCCATGAGAATACCAATGCATACCCAAATATAGCATTTCTGCTACATATGTTGGGCAACTCATAAACAAACTCCAAGAGTTTCCTCTTTTTGGATTGTTCAAAGGCTAGCGGAGTTGTTAGCATCCCATGTTGTGTGGTAGTGGTGCAGACACGCATAAAGCAATATCATACTTTAATCAACAGGTCAAGATTTGGCATGCATCTCAATTACCGCTAAATATTAGTTTCTTTAAACAAATCCTTTCAAAGAGTACTACCAAGTCGATCATCACACCTATGGTGTTGAGTATCTTTAAGGCTAAACTCTTAAGACAATTAAACAACACCTTATTTAGCATATAACTCAAAACTTCGAAATATCATTTCCAATTGACAACTCCTTCCGTAAGCAAACTATCAAGTCTATTGTTTTGACATTATGGGTGTTGGAAATATGACCTAGAGACAAATAGTAGTAAGGACTATTATCATATTTCATATAGTTTATGATTAAGTTTTATATCATGCTATAACTGTATTGAGTGGAAACATTAATGCACGTGTGATCTACAAACAACCAGGGGTTCCTAGTGAAACTCTAGTCACTGGTTCATTGGTCAACAGATGATCAAGTTTCCTGATCATGTGGCATTTATGCCAGTTGGAAATGGAGTCAACTCATTCGGAGAATGAGATGATGAACCAATACCCAACCTAAACAGCATGACCTGATCATGTCACGAAGTTCAAGTTACGATGATTAGAAATGGATCCTCGTAGACTATTCCTTAGACCATGAGGCTATATCAATCACCGTCTCCCGAGAGTGCTTATATAGCATCAAGCGCCACTTGGTAATACAATGGTTATAAAGGTGCGTTCAGGTACTCAAAGGAAACCGTAGATGCAATATATGTCAAGAGCGGGATTTGGCCGTCCATGTGACAGGAAGATACTCAAGGGCCCACTCGGAGAGGTTGTATCCAATAGCTGCGTAGCGTGTGATTTGATCACAGGGATATCACTTGTCTGAACGAGTCAAGTAGCATTGTTCGGTAACGAGATTGAACACGACATGATGATGTCATTGATCAGATCTCGGGCAATGCAAGTATCGAGAGACAAAAGGAATAAGACACGACTGTCCCGGTTCAAACGACGAAAGATCTTCGTGGAACGCACAGGGGTCACATGGCCATCCAGGTCCCTTTGTCGATCATTGGTGCGGGAGTGTCCCGACCATGTCTGGAGTGTTCCCGAACCATGGGGTATCACTCTTAAGGGCTTGATGATGCTTAGAGAGCGTTTATAGGATCAGTAGAATCGCCGAAGAATAGTAGAGAGAAAATCGGAAGGGTTTCGGTAAGTCCGGATGATGTCCGGAGTGGAGGTGCAAGTGTTCCACAACCATAGAGGTTGAATAATATGTGAATGAATGTTAAATATTGATTTAATCATTTATTCATAATTATTTAATAAAGAGAAAATCAATTTAAAAGGTCAAAAGGCTTAATGGGCCAATTCCCGGAGGGGAGAGGGCCCATTAGGGAAAGGAGAGAGGGAGAAGGGACAAGGGGTGGCCTGCTGGGCCTAGCGCCCCCCCCCCCCCCGTGCGCAGGGCCCACTAGGGATATCCGGCGGCTGCCCCTCCCCCTCCTCTCCTTTAGTCGCACCCCAGGACTTTGATGGAGGTAGTACCTCCCCTTCCTCTATATATAGTGGGGGTATTTGGCCAGATAAATACACAGAATAATCAATAAAGGTCTTCTCACTTTTGGGAGGACCTCCAATTGATATTCTCTCTCTTGTGACCGTGGTCCCAAGTTCGGACTGCACAAACGAGAGACATCTTCACTTCGGAGCGCCGTCGCGCTGCGGGATTCGGATCCGGGAGCTCTACTTCCGCAACTGCTGCTGGATCGGGGAAGCGGGAGTCATCGTCAGGCACCGGACGTGTGTAACTCCCCGCGGGGTGTCGCACTTGAGGCACTCAAGTCGTTGGAGCCAAAGGAGCGCAAGGACTTCATCACAACCTTGAGGTCAGCTTCGGCTCGTCTACATCAACCACGCTCTCTTGAGCATTGACAACGCTTTTGGTCTTCAAGGGTAAGTTCGCGAAAAGCCCCTCCCATTACTGTATTACTAATAGATAGGTCTTGGCAACATCAAGGGTTCAGGGGTGTAGGGTAAAAAATTATTGTTTTCATGCGCGGAACCCCTATAGTGGTATCAGAGCTAGATCTATGTGTAGTAATGCTAGTACGGTAGAACACACGAGATGTAGCGTGTGGGCGTTGATCTTTTACTTGTCACCCTCCCACGTGTCCTTGTGTATACCGCAACAATGCTTGATGAACCGGCCCCCAACCAACTTTACGCGTTCATTCGCGAGACTGGTCCACGCTTGACATACAGCTTGTACCGTATAAAATGGCTTAGGGGGGTGTCTGTCTATCTAGCATTAGTTGGTATACCATTTGCAACGGAGGACCCCGAAAGGGGTGTAGTAGAGACAACTACTTGATCAGCGTTGTGCTGAAATTTCGTAGGTAAGAACGGTTCTTGTGCGAAAGCCCATTCAGCCACGTAAAACATGCAAAGATAAAGTAGAGGCGTCTAACTTTGTTTTGCAGGGGGGTGTTGCTTTGTGATATGGTTGTGACTAAGGTAAAGTGATTACCTTATGTTACGTAGTAGTAGATAGTCACGGAGGTGACGGACTACCACACCGGAGTGACACCGGTACCCTGGTGTCTACGGCGCCGGAACCCTGGCGCCGGAATCCGGTGACGATGGATGGAGATCACGACGTGAAGGACCATATCAATAGCATTTACATTCAATGTTATTGTTTGTATATCTTATTGTGTGCAAGTATTAGATACTCGATGGTAGCCTAATAAGATGATCCCTGTTAAAATTACCAACGATTGTGTTCCCTCTTAGTGTGCACCACCAAGAAAGTTCTTCGGTATGAGGCGATCCATGGTACAGGCATGGGTGTCAGACATATCTACATTCACATACAGTGGGTGTAAGCCATGTTGCACAACGAATACACTAAGGTTGAGTTGGCGAGCCTAGCACGCCATAGAAGAGTGGCCTCGGAACACGGATGGTCGAAAGATCAAGCACGAGTCGCATGAATGATGTGGCCGACATTTAGCGTCCACCCTTGAACCCACATTGATGGCCGTGATGATCGGGGGAGATGTGGCTGATAGGGGTCGTGTTATCACTAGGAGCCCTTATGGGGATAGGTGTTTCTGAGTAGAGTTATTATTAACTCATTTAATTATAAACTTAGTCTAAATTCCTTTTTGCAATTGTAAATGTAGAGAAGTTCTCCCTGATTCCACCTTTCCTGTTGACGATTGATTGGTTAGAAGGAGAGAAGCTCAGATTAGATGGATCAAACTTCTCTATATGGGTTGCGCATCTCCACATTCTCCTTAGCGAGAATGACGTGGTCGACTACATACTCGACGGGATGGATTTGGATCAGCCCATTGACTTAGAGACCCTAGAGCAGCGGGAAGACCGCTATCTCCGTCAAGAGATGGCCTCCTTCATTTCAGTTACAATGTGTTTTGGGATGGTGGACGAGCTGTGGCCTTTCGTGGGTGATGTCAAACCTCGTACGGTAATGCTACAGCTTAGGACACATTTCGTGGAACAACCTGCATATGGGAGCATGAGCTGATGACTTCCTCTCCATTAAGATGGAGGAGAACTCATCACTTGACGACCACTTGGAGCGCATGCATGATGTGTACATGATGCCTGCATACTTCCTGGATAGCTGGATGACAGGCTCTTTTGCAAATGGCGTTGTGCTGCGGTTGGTGCCACCAAGCTACCAAGCACAAGTTAGGACTTGCATTTTGAGAGGCGACGCGGAATCAATGGAATTCCACCGGTTCGTAACACATCTCAGGAATGTGTTGGTTGAACCAGATGTCGCTGAGGTCATCAATGACAAAGGTATATATTTGATATACAATTTTATAAATGTTATAATCTTGCAAACACATTTGTAGTGTTAAGTATATTTGATACTTGTTCTGTTTTGCTGAAAATAGGTCCTTCTGCATGAGAGGTGCTTGCTGGAGAGGAGGTGACGTTGCGTGCTGATGGAGAGCATGATGATGATGGCCAACGACGCTCTCCCTCGACATTTATCACTTAGTTTATGTTTTTGGATAGTTATTGTAATCAAAAGATTGTGAACTTCTTTAGTGTGTCTCACACTTTGTGAGACGGTTATTCATATGAGTTTGTAACAAACAGTT
The DNA here is from genome assembly GCA_910589775.1 of Avena eriantha. NCBI lineage: Eukaryota > Viridiplantae > Streptophyta > Magnoliopsida > Poales > Poaceae > Avena > Avena eriantha. The sequence goes on along the minus strand of OU342746.1, from coordinate 226,094,061 downwards.
GTTCTACTTTTATGAGTGATTTCTATTTATGTTCATATCTTGTTTGATTATATGTGAATTATCCTTGTTGTTTGAAACTAGTTGATAATGCATGAACATTTGTAAACTATTGAAATGCCTTAAAATACCCAACTTAATGATGTGTTCATTAATGAATAAAACCATTGTTAAAAATTCAAAGTTATTGATAATATGTGAAAGACACTTGTTTTCTTATCACATATAAATCATGCCTAACTTCAGCAAAATAACTTGAACACCGTGTATTACTTGAATACAAAGTGTTTAATGAATTGTTAAAAGTAAATACATATTCGATGTATTGTGTTTTAACAAAAATGGTAATTATCATTATATGATTGTTTAAATGTGTAAATAAGTTTACGAAAGGAAACATAAGTATGAAACTATTTGATTTGATCAAAATGTTTCATCAACAAAGGGTATAAAGATAAAAGAGAATCTAATTACTATGATTTTATCAATAGTAATGAAATTCGACTTTATAAGGAATGGCGTAAAATTAATTGTGAAATGCAAAGCGTTTTGAAACGTCAAAATGCAAAGCATAACAATATGATATTAGATATCAAAATGGGTAAATATATGACACCAAATAAATCGTTGTAGTTTAGATGTAGAGACTAATAGTTAGAAATAGTTAGCACTCAATTAGAATATATAGTGAACCATCTGGATTCGTGAAAGCGGCTCCATATCTAGTATGGATCGTCGTGAAAGTTTTGGGGTTATTCGACATAACCAAAACAATAACGAATAAGTCCTTGTAGAATATTCATTGGAAACTTTGAACACGAAATCTGTAGCTGAAACCAAAAGAGAAGCAAAACTTGTATTGCTTGGATTTTGGTGCATTATTGAGAAAGCTCACTTTTGGTGATATTTCTTGATTATGGAGCAAATGGAAGATAGTGTAAAACACGATGAGGATTCAAAACCCTGCATCAGAGTGTTGAGAAGCGCAACGAACAATGTTCCTGAATGATTCTCTTTGCAAAAGGAAAGAATCAATGATAATGATCATTGTGTTTTCCCCACTGGTGTTTTCACTACATAAAGTAGGATTCAAAATGTAATCCATATCTTGTATGGAGACATTTGTGAATCATTTTTCATAATTCTTGGAATATGACATACCTACGAACTACTAAGGAAATAATGGTAAATTAAAGTTATGAGAAATCCCATAGCAAAATCCACTTGAGATTAGAAAGCAATTCGTTGCTGAATCTCACAAGTAAAAGGGGTTACTTGAATTTTCCCAAATGACTGCAAAGCCATAGTGGAAAAAGGGGGTGAATGACAAAGGCACAATTTGTTAAGTATTGGACGAATTCAAATGAATTTGATTCAAGTGTGCTGAATGTCTAGTGGATTTTAAAAAAAACTAGTAAAAAGTATTAGTATCTCATAGTAAAACTCCAAGTTTGATATTTGATCAAAAGTTTTTAAGTTGTTCAAAATAGTGAGTAGATATGCAATTTGCATAAAATTGAGTGGGAGCTATGAAAGTCTTCCTAAAACAATATGTGAATGACATATTTTTAAGTGGGAGCAATATAAGTCTCAAATTCAAATATGTAGAAACACAGTTTGAGTAAGAGTAGTGACTCATACCCAAATATGTTAGAAACACATTTTGAGTGGGAGCTTATAGGAGTGATTCTTAAGTGTGTATTCGACACATTAAGAATAAAAGTGCAAGTACCGATAAATAATGATTTATAAGGTGTAGAAGTTGATAATAGGTGTATTATGATATTATGTAGTATTCCTTAAGGGATTCTGGAAAGGGTTTCAGAATAGAAGTTAATTAAGGAACTGGTCCTTAATAACTCAAGTTAAGAATAGTATTAAGTTTAACATCAATGGTTGAAAGAGAGAAAAGGATGATCATCATCCACTATGCTGAGACATAGGTTCTATCTTAGAAAACCATGATGATAACTTAACATAATATATACTACAATAAGAAACGTTTGAAAGTGATTAAGTTCGAATCACAGAATGTTGAGCTAAGTTTGTCCATAGTGTCTAATAGAGAACTGTAGACATATTTTCCAAATCCATGAATGATGACATATCTTAAAGCATAAAGAGTTATGTTATAAGGGAATATGTTGGAAACTCCTATAAATACCGATTAAAGTCAAGTAGGAAGCGAGGTGAACGAAACATCGAAAGTTGCACAGAGTGCACTAGTGTTTAAATGAATACATTTATAATAATAGAACAGGGTACCATCTAAAGTGTTGTATAGTGTTATGGCGGGGCTAGTTCGCTTCTAACGTAAAATGATGTGTCCCAGGGCATAGTGCCCATGAGAAAGCCCTCGAAGTTGATCTAAAGTCACTGTAGGCTCCTGGAATCAGGCCTCGTTCTGCTACCATAGCGACGATGCATACACACATATGGTATCATGTGATGATAAAGTATTAATGTCAATCAAGGTGACATTAGTAAGTTGCAAAGGATTTGGGATTGTAAAGTACAGACCCAAGACTAAGCCTCTTCCATGAGCAAGCATGTTCAGGGTACCAGATATGGTGCCAACAATTAAGAACAAATGCAGCTAGTGTATTTGTACTCTAGTGCAAGTGGGAGATTGTTGGAAATATGCCCTAGAGACAAATAGTAGTAAGGACTATTATCATATTTCATATATTTTATGATTAATTTTTATATCATGCTATAACTGTATTGAGTGGAAACATAAATGCACGTGTGATATATAAACAACCAGGGGTTCCCAGTGAAACTCTAGTCACTAGTTCATTGGTCAACAGATGATCAAGTTTCCTGATCATGTGGCATTTATGCTAGTTGGAAATGGACTCAACTCATTTGGACAATGAGATGATGAACCAATACCCAACTTAAACATCATGACCCGATCATGTCACGAAGTTCAAGTTACGATGATTAGAAATGGATCCTCGTAGACTATTCCTTAGACCGCGAGGCTATATCAATCACTGTCTCCCGAGAGTGCTTAGATAGCATCAAGCGCCACTTGGTAATACAGTGGTTATAAAGGTGTGTTCAGGTTCTCGGAGGAAACCATAGAGGAAATATATGTCAAGAGCGGGATTTGTCCGTCCATGTGACGGGAATATACTCAAGGGCCCACTCGGAGAGGTTGTATCCAATAGCTGCGTAGCGTGTGATTTGATCACAGGGATATCACTTGTCGGAACGAGTCAAGTAGCATTGTTCGGTAACGATATTGAACATGACATGATGATGTCATTGATTAGATCTTGGCAATGCAAGTATCGAGAGACAAAGGGAATAAGACACGACTATCCCGGTTCAAACGACAAAAGATCTTCGTGGAACGCACAGGGGTCACATGGCCATCCAGGTCCCTCTGTCGATCATTGGTGCGGGAGTGTCCCGACCATGTCTGGAGTGTTCCCGAACCGTGGGGTATCATGCTTAAGGGCTTGATGATGCTTAGAGAGTGTTTATATGATCAGTAGAATCGCCTACTAGGGTCGGCCGACGGCTTCCCCTCCCCCTCCTCTCCTTTAGTCCCACCCCGGGACTTTGAGGGAGGTAGTACCTCCCCTTCCCCTATATATAGTGGGGGTATTTGGCGAGATAAATACACACAATAATCAATAAAGGTTTTCTCACTTTTGGAAGGACCTCCAATTGATATTCTCTCTCTCTCTCCCTCTCTCTCTCTCTCTCGTGACCGTGGTCCCAAGTTCATACTGCGAGAACGAGAGACATCTTCACCGTGGAGCGCCGTCGCGCTGCGGGATTCGGATCCAGGAGCTCTACTTCCACAACTGCTGCTGGATCGATGAAGCGGGACTCATCGTCAGGCACCAGACGTGTGTAACTCCCCGCGAGGTGTTGCACTTGAGGCACTCAAGTCGTTGGAGCCAAAGGAGCGCAAGGACTTCATCATGACCTTGAGGTCGGCTTCGGCTCGTCTACATCAACCACGCTCTCCTGAGCGTTGACAACGCTTTTCGGTCTTCAAGGGTAAGTTCACGAAAAGCCCCTCCTGTTACTGTATTACTAATAGATAGGTCCTAGCAACATCAGGGGTTCAGGGGCGTAGGGTAAAAATTTATTGTTTTCATGCGCGAAACCCCTACAATGGGGTCGAGCATAAACTATTTATTTAAGACAAAGCTATTTAGTGACAACCAACAAATTTCAAAAGATCTCGATCAAATATTCATTCTTTCCAAGTGTAGAGATTATGGCAATGTTTTCTAGAGTATCATAAATAGTGTCACAAGCTTGATAGACAATTTGGCAAGATGCATACAAGCTCTAAGTCAACTTATATGGCGCCTATCATGAGCAAGTGTATCCCCATATGAATACAGAACTAGACTCACTTAAACAAGCATTCAAAAACAGTGGGATACATGATTGCATTAAACTTTCATCGAATACAAACATTGCACAAGACTCTACATATGCATAAGTAACCTCCCCAAGCTTAGAACTTTGCAAGAACCAAACTTGAGTATATCACCAAAAGAAAAGAGAAAATACAGTTTCCAAAAGAGAGTGTGATAAGTTGTTACCTCCCCAAGCTTAGTTGAAAACAAGGGTGACACAGTTTACCATTGAGGTACTCTTTTGATGGACAAAGAACCTTTTCTTCAACATGTATTTCTTGATATGACCCAGTGTGCCTTCCTTGAGGACCTGTTTAAAAACTAAAAAAGAAAACGAAATTTTTGTGTTTCTGCAGACTCGGGTTTAGCTCACAAGTGATAAGAATACAAGTCCCACTAAGTCGGTTTATCAACCTAAGCACCACGCTTAAGTCAACAAACTAGTTCTAGAAGATGCCTCTCCTAGATTGCGATGAGGTACAAGCAAAACAGGATACGAGACACGAGTGTGCAGCCCCTATGCGCTTATTAAAAGAGGTTCGAGTTGGAAGGTTTTACCAGACACTGATTGTCAAAGCGTTGAATTAAAGCAACCAGGTGGCTCATGTGAGTGTTTGCACGGTCGACACTACCATACACATCGTCACACAAGGTTCAAGTCCCTACAAAAATAACACACAAAATAAAATGCATCGGTTTGGTATACGAACATAGTTCATTTACCTCACCGATAAAAGGAAAGTAAAAAGAAGACATGAATTTCTATAGAGAATTATAGTCTAGGAGGTTTCTGAGGTAGAAATTTATTGCTTACATATGCTCGACTTCTCTAGATCGTGGGAGAAGCTCCCAGGTGGTGTTTCGAGTTTTTTAGAAGAAGAAAGAATAAAATTTTGAGCAATGGTTACCTTCCAGATGGCATTTGAGAGGTTTTCACGACTATACAGGTGCAACTATATGGCCAGACAAAAAGGGTCCCGCCATATAGTTGGTCGTTAAACTTACTATACCTTGGAAAAGAATTTTGATGAAGGCATCGATATCTATATGGCCGGAATTTTTATTCTCGTCGTATAGTTGGTCATTAAACCTTCAGTATCCTGGAAAAGAATTTTGACAAAGGCATCGATAACTATACGGCTGGAATAAAAAATTCCCGCCGTATATTTGGTTGTTAAACCTTCTGTACCTAAGAAAGAAAATTTGTCGATGGCAAAGATATCTATACGGCCAAACTATATGGCTGGAATTTTTTATTCCCGCCATATAGTTGGTCGTTAAACCTTCAGTAGACATCAAAAATTTCTATTTCTTCGAGAAATTTTTCTTATCCTGAAACTTAGCGAAACTCCTTGTTTTGACAGTAAAACAACAACTTTAATTTTCGACCAACAACAACATGTATAAAACGGGATTTAAGTATAACCTAGTTATGCAACACATAGTAATAATAAATTCTACCTTTTGAAAACTACAACAAGATAACTCCAATAGCAAATCATGCAAAGAATAAAAATACCAATGCAACATGAATGCATCAAGACTCAAGACACAAAACTAAGAAAGACACCTGATGGCTTTCGGGTTGCCTCCCGATAAGCGCTTTCTTATAACCAAGTAGCTAGGCTTTTATACTCCGCATTTATTCAGCAATGGAGGCAGCTATAGGAGTAGTTTTTCTTACCTCCAACAAGTGCCTATAGGATTTATATCATAGTTTGCTCTAAGACGTACCCGCTTACGGTGCATCGGTATCTTGTAAGTGTTCTCGTTGCCACGTGAGGATGGATGCACTAAGCGCGGTAAATATGTATTTTTTCCTTCCTGTATAGAGGGTGTTAAAGATTTATTATCAAACTTTGAATCTTTACCTTGATTACTATTCTGAGGGTACATCTCATAATGTCCTTTTGGATCCAGTAGCTTGGTCTTTGCCATCAGACTTTCCTGCACCTCATTAGTAAAACAAAAGTCATAGCAAACAGATATGGGAGACACACAAGGTTCTATCTTTGGCTCATCATAATTGATTCCCCCGAAAAGAGTATTTAAACAAACACTATCAGAATCATCAAAAACTTCTTCAGGGCAATTATCAGGGATTCTAGAGTAATTTAAGTCATCATCATCACTAAAGTTAGTAGAAGAATAAATATTAGGAATAGGTGGGGGATCAGGTTTTAGAGCGGCTTTCAATTTATTCCATTCCTTGATTTCTTTTTCTTCTTTCTTCTTGATGCGTCTTTCATTTCTCCGATACTCTTCATAAAGTTGTTTCACTTCATCTACATATGTCAGATGTGTGGGATATTGAATACGAGGCTTCTTATTTCTATTTTTCCTGGTTTTAGGCTTCATGGATTTACCCTTCTTTCATGCTTTAATGATGCAACAAGTGGAAGAGATGGTAGTAACAGTAGAGGGCTGTTTTCTATCGTTAGTAGCAGTAGTTCTAATATAATTAAAATAATCAGCTATGAAAGGCATTGATTTAGAAAGAACATCTCTAACTAAGGTATCATCATAAGGAAATTTTCCTCTTCTATTTTCATCTTTAAGAAACTCATTGACCAAGTTCTCTAGATCAGTAGGGAGAGGTTTTTCTTCATGCACAATTTCACATTGCCATTGATGAAAATTATTATGTATATCTCTTAAGAGTTGCCAAGATTCTTTCAAAGTTTTTCCAAGGAATGCACCATCACACATCATATCTAGCTTATCCTTAGAAGAATGATTTAAGCCCCCATAAAAGTGATTCAACAATAACCAATCAGGTAAATTATGATGTGGACAATCATGCAACAATTTTGAGAACCTACTATAAGCTTGTATTAAATCCTCATTGTTGCTCTGCCTAAAATTCAGGATATGAAGCCTACGCTCATAAGTTTGCTTTTGTGAGAAATACTTATCGAGAAAAGCTTTGGAGATACCTTTCCATGAATTGAAGTGTCCCGCGGGATGCGATTTTAGCCAATCTTTAGCTTTTCCTTTCAGCGAGAACCGGAACAGATATAACTTCGGCTTATCATGTGTCCATCCATTTGCCTTCACCGTAGAACACAATGAAGTAAATTTGTCAATATGCTCATATGGATCATTGTCCGGATCTCCTACAAAAGCTATTTCCATGATCATATTTATCCACACAGGATTAACCTCATCTCCTGTGTTAGAGATGTTCTTTCTAAATCAATGAACATCTCCTGTGTTAGAGATGTTCTTTCTAAATCAATGCCTTTCACAGCTATGAAAGGCATTGATTTAGAAAGAACATCAATAGCGGGCAGAACAATAAGAGCATGTAAATGATCAACACTCGGATCACCATACTCCGCAAGACTTTTACTTTCCATAGTTCCTATGTTTTTAAATTTCCTATAACTAAAATAAATAACAAGACTACTAACAAAAGGTAAACTATTTTTTGTGTTCTTTTCAAATAATCAAAAGCAGTAAGATAAATAGCAAGAAACGGAAATAAACTATGTGCGAGTAGGAAGGTAGGACGCTTAGCTCCCCGGCAATGGCGCCAATTTGATGACTGGATTCCTGCACCAACAATAGGGTTATTGAAGTACTTATAGCAGCAAATATTTAAGAGTTTGTCCCGATGGGAGATCGACGAACGGAAACAACACGACCTGGCAGCCACGTTGTCAATGCGGCCATGTTTCGTACCCAAATCGTGGTTTGGAAATAGCCTATTCTATAAGTTACTAGAACAACGATAATTGAGAGAGGTTTAAAATATCTAATAACAAAGAACTTTTAACAAGAACAAAATAAACTAAGACAGAGAGTAAATAGGAATATGAACTGAATTAAAGAGATTGTAATTGTAGGATTGAATGGAATGGGAGAGGGCTTCTAAGTTTCGGTCTCACTAGTACTAGATGGGCAAATATGTGTGTGATCTATAAGAGATTCCTCAGACAAATAAATGTTCCTCATTTGATTACAGGGTTGTCACTCTGTGTGCACTATGCATGATTCTCGCGCGTCACCGCAAGGCAACAGGCACTTCCGGACCAAAGGATCACATAAACTCATCTTAGATCACAATAAATTCTAACTTAGCGCACTAGATCATACCTCAACCTATAATTGAATCAATCACTCACACATGGATGAACAACAAAACATATATAAACATATAATGATGTCACAACTGTGTTCAATCTTACAATTACTAAACACGAGAGAGAGAGGGACATGGAGATGATGATGGAGATCAATGCATGGTGGTGATGTCTTCCTTCTCCTCCTCTTATTCTTGCTTGGATGCCTTGATGGTGATGGTGTTGAGGGAGATCTAGATATCGGAGGAGTGGTTGAGGCATAGCTCTGCTGTCGTGGAGATCGGATGGGTGGCGACGACGACAGGGCTCCGCCCCTGAAGGGCTATGGTGTGGTTGCTCTCTCTTGGGTCCTTCCTCCTTTATATAGGCCTTGGGGGTGACCTAGGGTTCCCCCAATACCGTCATATGACTTACGGAAGGTTCTGTAGCTTCTTTGGGAGAAATCCTGTCGTTTGTGACCTTTTTAACAACTATACATCCAAACTCCGTTTTGGGTGTTCTTGGTCACGTTAAGTTCGTATTGTCGAGGGCTACAACCTCATGGTCTTGGATATTTATTTTGAGAAGTTGGAAAAATTCACTTTTCCAACCTCTCAAATTGCTAAGTCTGGTCCCTGCAGCTCCTCCATACTATGCTCTCTTTGTTCATTTTTATCCATAATCTTCACCAACACCTACACACATGTCATAGACAAGGAAAGTGATAAAATTCTACCTAAACTACTAAATGTGCAAAGCTCATATGAAAGTAAATGAGAACTATAAGTCATGCATATAAGGCATAGCTATAGCTGGAACAAACATGATATGAGAGATAAATGGCACATTTTATATGGCTAAAAGAGGTGATATTTCACAGTCATCAATATGTTATGTGGGTTCCATCATGAACTATTGTGTAATGGTATTACTTCATTTTCCACCCGCACGCAAGTGCCTAGTGGGAATCTTTGAATCGTTTCTATGCAGGTTTGGCGGGAAGCGCTAAAATCTGCATAGGGCTGATTTGAGGGTGTTACAACTGCTTCTATGATTGTTGTTGCCAAGGTTGGCGGTGTTGGGTTGGCTGTTGCTTCTCTGGTAGTTGTTACAGATGAGTTTGTTGTTGTTGGTGCGGCTGAGTTCGCTCTGGTACTTCCGGAGTCTCAAGATTCTATGTCTCGACACCCACATTATCGGCACCGGTGTTCTCCTCTCTTTCAGGGGCCGAGATATTATCCCTCGCTTGATGCATAACTTCATCTTTCGGAGTAGTATGCCCCTCTCCATTATCGGCCGCTCCTCTTGGCTTAATTATCTCGGTATTAGAGACCGGAGGAGTACTTAATCTTGTCGAACTCAAAACTAGTGTCGGCCAGAGGAGGAGATACTGGCACATTTATCTCAGAGGCAGTGCAAGTAGCTCTCTAATTAACATCCAGTGCTGCCCTGTAGTAGAATATATGGTCAAAACATTTCGAGCAAGAGAAAAGAAAGAAACAAGAAATACAGAAGTATAAGTGTATGTCGGCACAAGAATATTACCCGGGTGTTATCGGCCTCGCATGAGTCTTGGTGGCCGACACCTTGTGTTTTTTCCTCACTTTCGGACCGTAGTACTGGCCCGTCTCTTGGTTCTAGCTCGTCCTCCAACAACTAGAGGTTCTTCCTCTACCACCTAGTTGTCTAGGTCAGCTGGTGTTGAGTGTAGCGGATATGTGAATGTGATTTGCATAGGGTCAAGTACCTCCAAAATTTGACAATCATCATCATTGTTGGATTAGTCCCGTAATGTATCTCAAGTAGGGGCCTTACCCGGAGCCGGACCAGTGCCAGTGTGAGGAATGGGCATGAAGTCCTCCAAATCCGGATCCTCCTTATCCGAGTCCTCGCCGGCTTTACCCCATGTCTCTAAGGGATTTTCCTTGTCCTTTGCAGATTGTCAGGCGAACTTCTACATAATAAACAAGTGTAGACCAAAGTTAAATGGTGATGTTATGTCGGCAAAAAATTATGTCAGGCGTGAAATTGTGTTGTTACTTACCACAGGCGCATGATGATCTCGGTCGTAGGGCGCTTTGCCCCATTCCCACTCCTCAACCATTTTTGTGTTGGTGATGGCCTTAACTCGTTTTCGAACATCGGGCTTGGTCATCTCAACTGTCGAGGTTCGGTTAGGATCAAATCAGCCACTCATATGGCAAATTTTGTGTGTCCAATGTTGAAGTGGAGAAATTAGGCAAGTGATGAATGTTGCCAAGAGGTCATCAGCCGCCATACCATCATGCATGAGCTCGAGGATGACCAAGTGAATCTCGGTCACCTCGACATTGAGTTCCTTGGGGTCAAGTTTCTTGTGGATCTTTACTTCAAGGGCACCAATGGTGAATGTCGACAATCTAATCATATCAACTTTAGTCCAGTTCTTCACATAGAAGAAGGACCGCTACCATTTCTTGCAAGAATCTAGGCCTTGAATCTGAGGAAATGTGGAGCTTCACCGGGGTACAACTGTGGTGGCTCCGCACTGTGTCATGGGCTTCGCGCCAACAGGAATATCCCTGTCCGGGATAACCTGGGGATGGAATTGAAAATATTTGGCCCAAAGGTTTATTGAAGGCAAGAGGCTGAGATAACCCTCACATCAAGAGACAAAGGAAGACAAGGCGGTGATAGCGTTGGCAAGCAAATGGTGCAGTTGAAGACTGGGTGTATCAAGGAATTTCTTGGTGAAATCGCTAACAGGGAGGCAAAATTCTCGCTCGAAGTGAGAGACGAACACTATGTACTCACCGGGGTTAACTTATGACGCGGATTCGGTGATGTGTAGGTGGTACTCTACCTCCAGTGCGATCCTCCATGTTCGGAGGAGCCACTCAATTTCACCGGAGGTCACGTCGGAGCCCTCCCATGATGCTCGCTCTGGAACATCTTATAATTCTTCCTTGACATGCTCGACAACGAGAACCTCTTGAGACGCCATATCTGCGGCGGCGCTAGGCCTAGAGTGGAAGCATCCCGTAGCGGTGGAGGCGGTGGCGGTACGCGCGCGAGCCGAATCGAGGACGAAGAGAAGAGAAAGCCTGGCATCGGCGAGAAAATAGGAAGCTTACGAATTCCGCTTTTTTTACACATTTCCCCCTACAGTTAGGAGCAAATTACCCACCATTGTCGGACGGCCTGAGTCTCTATCCACGGACGGACGCTAGGCTTTTTCATCGATTAACTGGGCTACCTCCCTCCGACGAGGCTTACGTGGCTCGCTAGCGGCAGCAGGGTGAGACGAGAGAGCAGCGCGGGCTCCTGCGTGGATTGTATGGAGAGAGAGAGAGAGAGATGTCGAGAAGTGGTGGATAGGGTTGGCGACGGGGTGTGGCCAAAGGGCTAGGCTATGCTTGCCTCTCCTTTTTTTCTCAAAGCATTTTTCTTTTATTATTTTCCTACTTTAAAATAGCAAATAGTAAGAGTAGGCTTAATTAAGTCTAATAGGTGATCAATCCATCATACCCAACAATTAAATCCATACATGAAAATAAAATCGCGTGGCCTAACTCTCGGAAATCAAATAAGAGAATTGACAAGCAACGCTCATGAGCTTTCGAAGATCAGGTCGGGAAAATACAAAAGGTTCAAAAAATAAATTGAATTTGGAAAACTTTTTACTATTTCTTTTGAATAAGTTTTGTAAACTTACCCAAATATTATTATTTGATTTTAATTAAAACGTGATAAATGAGATTATACACAAAATAAACCCGTAGCAACGCACGAGCAATTTTGCTATCAATGATAATAACTTATTTGGAATCTATACTATTAAACACCACAGGGTACCGGTACGGACTTCGGAGGCGACGACGGCTCTTTGAAAAAATCCACCTAGGGTTCCGTTCCCCTTGTCGGCAATGCCGCCGGTCCGCTCCGCCTCCGGCGGCCTTAGGACCTTGGAGGTATCGCGGTCCACGGCCTCTCGCCGGCGGGAGGGTTTTCGTTTTTGTTTAACCATTTTTCAGTGTCTTCTTCGGGATGTTGAGGCGGTGACTGCGTCCTGAAGTCAGAATAAAGTCCTCCATGTCCTATCCTCGCTCCGGTGGTGCGTCTAGCGCCGGCGGAGGGCGCGTGGAGTCGTGTGTCTGACGGATCTCTTGGGATCTGATCGTTTTCTGTATTCGTCGGTGTGTTTGAGGTCCGTCTCTTCCGATCTACGATTGTCATCTCTGGCGATGGTTGCTGCTCTGGTGCACTGGTTCTACGGGGCTTTAGCACGACGACTCTCGTCTGTCTACTACAACAAGCTCTACTACGACAAGCTTTGCCCGGCTCCGGTGATGGAGGGGCGAGGACAGCGGCGCGCCTTCAGTTCGTGCTAGTGCCTGTAGTCATCGCTAGGTGGTCCAATGACCTATTTGTAATTTCTATTATTTTTATGGCTCTTTGTACTACTGTTGATGATTATTAATAGGTCGATGAAATTTAACAAAAAATATATATTAATATTAATTTATTTATTATTCCGAGTATATCCCAAAATCAGTTTTTTATCTTAAGAGCCGGCACAAGCGGGCGAATATGCGGCTCTTGCTTTCTAAAGCAGTTGAACACCACTGGGGATATGCTACTCTGATGCCATCTGTAGACCAATCTTCCACGCTCTGGCAAAGAAAAGCATATCCCTGCCGGAGCTTCGTATCTTTCGCGGCACGTTCGTGATCGATCATTACCGTCATCATCATCATCATCGTTCACGAGACAAGTCATTCTTGTTTCTTCAAAGTTCAAACTCCAAGCACGGCTATACGTGCGAATACGCACCGACGGTCTCGCCTGAATAAGCCCATGAATTCTGGCCAGGTACATGCGGCCATACGGTATCTGCGCGCGAATATGCAAAGGATCCTGGTCGTTTTCCCCGAGAGTCCGTCCGGACGGTTGGCCACGAGCTCCGTCAATTCAGCAAATCTAGCCCAGGCTGGCGGTTGCTGCTTCGGCAGACTGCAGTTGAGATCCGGGGTTCAGGACAGCCTCTTCTCCCCGTCGTGTCTGTCCCACACACCAGAAATCGAGGATTGAGCAGCGTCCGTCCAGCGATCGTTTTGTGCATCGGATATTCCTTGCTTGATTCTTTTTATACGGGCGTGACCAGACCAGACAGAACGACGGTTGGTGGTTTATCTTCTGTTTCGCTGGCAGTTTTAAGCCAAAAAAAATAAAATGCATGATAGACTGATAGCATTGTGCATTTCACAAGCGTTGCTTACAATGTAAGCGTATTTTGGTCCATACACATACGGAATTTAGTCGCAGCGAGTGATCTTTGATCGGTAAATCAGAGAGAGGATAAAGCTAATGCCGTAGGTGTATTCTCAGTCGCGGAAAAGGTTGTCATTGTCCTCCAAAACTACCGGAAACTACAACATTTTTGCTGTTTGGCTCCAGTGTGCATGTGGTACAAAATGATTATTCCTACTCCGCAGGGAGCGCCTAGATTTCAGGCGTGCGAGAACTTCTTATATCTCAATCGGTTAACATCATCATACTATTTGTGCTAATTGTCGCAACTTATAAAATTTATACTAATTCTAAGTTGCAACATAATTGCAACTCATTAGATTCTCAGTTATAACCTAGTTTGCAACTCATGTGTAACTCCCAAGTTATGCGAAACGCAAGGTAAATCTAATGCTGAGAGAGGTGACTAAGACATAAGAAGTTTTCAGGCGTCTGAGAACTAGCAAATTTGTTGCTAGTACTACCATATTCTACTTATTACATTCTTCTTATTCCCTCCGTCTTGAAAAGGATGTCACAGACTTATCTAAATTTGGATGTATCTAGACACTATTTAGCATATAGATACATCCAAGTTTAGAGAAATTTGCGACATCTTTTTTGGGACGGAGGGAGTACATTTTTATTTCACAAGCATGTTGCTTACAATGTAAACATATTTTGTTCCGCACATATACTTCTCAATCTTTATTTAGTCGCAGTGAGTCATCTTTGATCGAAAAATTAGAGAGAGAGAGAGAGAGAGGATAAAACTAATGGTATAGGTGTATTCTCAGTCCCAGAAACGGCTACCATTGTCCTCCAAAGTGCATGTGATACAAAATGATTAATTCCTATTTGTGTGATTTTATGAGCATGAGTAAAAGCATAGTATGCTTAGTAAGTGTGGTGGAGTCGAGAGGATGATAAGATAATATGTAGTCAGTATTGACTAACAAAATACTTATGTATGTAATGTAGCATTTGAAGTAGAGTACTCCATTATATACGATTTAATGCAATGGTAGATGTGATTTTAGGTTTTCGTAAGATAATTCTACATCCGTTCCACAATGTAAGCCATTTTAGCTTGCTAAAAAGGATTATATTGTGAGACAGAGGGAATATGTAATAACATGATTCTTCAACTATATAAACATGACGAATGTACGTAGAAAGTAAAATTTAATAAGGATAGTCCGACGTAATATAACGAACAGAAATAGGAGAAAAGTCACACATACTAGTCATCTGCGTCGACTAAAAGTTGACGAAGAATAGTATGTATTATGTTAAAGGACAACAAGACATATTATAGTTATCACGCTGGACCCGCACCATGGACCAGTCATAGCATGCACTTTTCTAACCGACAAAGGCCACACTTGTACTTTAACCAACTCAACTATAGTAGTAGTATCTTATTCTTACTTAAAATAGTGAGACAACCACGCCACTTTGTTAAAATAAGCAAGCGGGACCGCCCTACGAGAAACCGTGAGAAGTGCACTGCCATGTAACTGAAAATACCATCGGATTTCGCCCAAAAAAAAAAAGACATCGGGAGCGAGGACATCGTGTGGACTGTCCCGGAACATAAAAAACGGTGCGTAGTTTTCTCAACGTTTTATATCTCGAAAAAACCATTTCGAGGGCCATGTCCGAGTTTCTCGTGGTTTTTGTCGATCGGGAGAGAGAGAGGGAGACTGACCGAGGGGACAGAGAAGGACGGGCCCTTTAAGGCGGGGGGGCGACAGTGACGCGCAGAGGATCTGGTGGACATATCCGGTTGGATATTCCGTCCGGTCCCAACCAAGGAATTATGCTCCGAATCTTCCATCGCTGCAAGGTCATGCCGTGTGTGCCGTGTGCGTGCTCTTTTGGGGAATGCAACTGGTGTTTCTCTCGGGATCTTCTGTGGTGCACGAGCCCGTGTTGTAGCCATGTAGTACAGTACCTGTTGTTTCTCTATGTTTTTGTTTTGAGAACACGTAGCCTATACTGTACTAGCTTGTTGTTTGTTCCATGCTCATGCAACTTCGTCGCGTCGCCGCATCACATATGGGAAGCTAGAATTCCTGGCCGTAGATATACTGGATATACATGTATGCGTTGGCGCCAATTCACAAGAGACAATTTGGGCTACAAATAAATATAGCAGTCAGCATTGGCGCCAATTCTGCCATCATTTAACTCATGAGCTTGTCTCTTGGGCTAGTCACATCCACGTGGAGGCTATTCTGTCCGTGTGACACGTCTTCATATGAACAGGTAACCAGGGTTCCCATCATGTAATTGCTAGGAATATTCCGGTGGATATCTCTGCATCTTTGAGAAAAACTAGTTGGTGTTCATCTTAACATTGACGAGTGGCTCTTATCACTTCTTTTTTAATCACTTCAATGCTTCACTCTCCCATGGACTCCTATTTATTTCCCATCCACTTGGAAAAAATAATTGACACTTTCTGCGCAAGATAACAATTTGAACGAGCAATGCTCATTTGGTCAGATAATAACAAACATGTTCCTATTTGCTAAAGTGGCTATTCAAATAATGCACGGCTAAATGACTATTTTTATGGCTGCCCCTATCCGAGGTCTAGAAATTTGTATCACCTTTTTATGGACTTTTTTATTGATAATTTTCAAAACCATGTTGCGAGTGTTGGGACTAAGATTTGTCTAGGATCACAAAGAGCCACCATTTGAGATGACCTTATCCATGATAAGTTGGCATGTAGATTAATAAGTTGGGTTAAACAAAATAACCACGTACAAATAAGAAATCTCTCAAGTGGGACATGAGGTGACAAATGTGCATTATGAGCTAGATGCATGGTTGGAGCATCAAAGCAATACATATGACGCTATTAATGTTTATACGAGATTGTATAACTTCCTTTTTATGAGATATGATCCTTCAATTAGTTATCATGGTAAGTTCTTAAAATAAAAACCATACTCTAGGGCTTTTCAACTAATAAGATACAAACTAAATAATTTTGTAAATATTCCCATTTTATGTTGCAAAGTGGAGTTTACAAGAATTAAGAGACTTTGCAATGGAACTCCTTCAACTATCACGACTTCCACACTTCACTCCCTCAACTAGTTTCCATGTAATCATGTGTTTCTAGACAATTGTGCCTTTCTCACTCTATCATATGTGTTGTTTCCTGACGAAATACGATAACATGGATATTTGATGTGGAAACTGGGTGAGGAGAGGTGTAGATTCTGACATGGTCATCTTTCATAACATGTGAGCATTAGTACATGCATCCACGTATATGCAAGTTACTATCTCATGTTGAAAAAGATAGGTTATTGGGTTATTGACATGTGAGCCCACATGTTTCCCCCCTCCCCCCCCCCCCCCCACAAAAGCGTATACCTCAACGTCACCTAAGTTGATTGGTCACACTGCCCGCCACCACAATGAGTATTTCTAGGAGAAACCACCTGGCTGAAGATTCTAGAAAACACAAATATAGGATTGTGATGTCGTGGCTAGTACCATGGGCGGGCACATGTTACTGACAATGGGTATTCAACATTAGAGAAAACTACATAGAATCGACCGCTAATCCTTGTTGGCTCCAGTGTTTCTGCCTTTAACTGTCTATATAGAGTCACTGCGCTATTGCTAGGCCAGTACGGGGGCAGATCTACTACTGTTCTGCTGCTATTGCTCAAAAAATATAGCAAGATTAGTTGAGCTAGGTGGTTTGAAAAATTTCTTGATGAAAAAATGGGCATTCAGCTGAATACCCATGAATACACATGTGCCTGCCTATGGCTAGTACAACTATAGGAGCGAAATTGCAGGAGCTCTTCAAGCGTTCCACACAAATCGTATGCGAATTTTGAAAGGAAGACAACTTGTGGGCACAAAAAGATATTTTCGTGGAGCCTAGCCTCTCGCAGAGAATGATTATAAGGCTCTGGCTGGCATGTAGGAAAAATCAATCCCTCCGAAAATTTGGTATCCCGTTTCTTTGATCTAGATGACTTTTATAAAAAAAAAGGTCCCATAAATTGAAGTCCAACAATATTTCTGATAATCCCACGATCTAAAGAGACCCTTGCCGTTTTCCTTCGCACAATCTACTCATTCTCTCGTCTCAATAGGAGTGTGCGAGTTTCAGAAGATTCATGTAATTCACATGTATAACTACAATCTTGTTAAAATTAGATGTGTGTTAACAAGATACACTTGTGAACTGTGGTGCTCTTATGCCTGATGTGTGTACGTGGTCTCACTTTTTTTTAAACATAGATAGAAAAGGAAGGGGTCTCACTTGTGATCTGAAAAAAAAAACCCACGGAAACTCGAGCCAAGCGAGCAAAGAATAACCACTGGCGCACACCGCAAATAATATGCTCGAGTCGCGAATATTCCGCTCATGCCTTCCCCCTCTCCGCATATCCTCCTCTCCCTTCCCTTTCCCCTCTATTTCATCACCCCATCCGCCCGCAAGCACGCCCCGCACAATCCCTTAATCCACCATCCCCCCATCGCCATTGGAGATCGAGCGAGAGGGCGAGAATCCGATCCCGTGAGACTCGCGGGATGAAGTTCGGCAAGAGCCTGAGCAGCCAGATCGTGGAGACGCTGCCGGAGTGGCGCGACAAGTTCCTCTCCTACAAGGACCTCAAGAAGCGGCTCAAGCTCATCGGCGCCGACGGGGAGGAGCGGCAGGCCAAGCGCGCCCGCGTGTCGGAATCCGCCGCGGATGGCGAGGAGGCCGCGGCCGCGGCGGCGATGACGCCGGAGGAAGCGGAGTTCATGCGCCTCCTGGAGGCCGAGCTCGACAAGTTCAATTCCTTCTTCGTCGAGAAGGAGGAGGAGTACATCATCCGCCAGAAGGTCTGCTAGACAATTCGCTCGCCCAATTCGTCATTTTATTTCCTATATATATAGCAATTCGCCGAGTCCCGTGATCTGATTGGGATTGCCGGTGTTTGGAGCAGGAGCTGCAGGACAGGGTGGCCAGGGCGGCCGGGATGGAGTCCAGGGAGGAGTTGCTGCGTGTGCACAAGGAGATCGTCGACTTCCACGGCGAGATGGTGCTGCTTGAGAATTACAGCGCCCTCAACTACACCGGTGAGCATTTCCCCCACTATGGATGCATGGCGTCACATGCAGTTGTTATGCGGTTTCGGAATTATTGGTACTTTTAAGGATGTGTTGGTGCTTATCTCCTTTTGGAATTGCTTGTGCGGGTAGTGGGTGGGAAGAGAGAAGGAAAGTGGCTCTAAATTGGGTAATCAAGTAATTTAGGGTAATCAAGAGTGAGCTTCTGTGAACATGAGTCAAGGAAAGCGTGACTTGGCCGTGGCTTAGAGTAGCTATGCCTCCCTTGTCAGTGAGTGGAGCACTTTTGTCACTGTCAACGCGGATGGATCCTTGTTGCGCCGTTGAAATTGCACGTGCGCTGCCCTGACTATTAACGGATATATAAATGCTTGACGAAAAATCGCGTTGGCGTGATATATTGACAGTTTCAAATCTCGCGAGAAATTGGCGATTTGTCGCACATACGCAGATATTTTGTTCATTTTGAAGCACACTATTTTTTTCTCCCGCGATACGGAATGGCCCTGATAGGACTTACATCTGTTTGTGTGAGCATGATTTTATCTGCCTTGCTATAGAAATCAATTACTCCTTCCGTCTGGAATTAACTGACTCACATTTGTCTAGATTCACATGTATCTACACACTAAAATGTGTCTAGATACATGCGAAATTAGACATATATGAGCCAGTTAATTCTGGACGGAGGGAATAGATATCCTAGTAGAGTGTCTAGACAGTATAAGTTGTTCTTCTCAATAAACCGATATGCATCTCTCGCTGTGATATGGCTTTTGAATTAACATAACACATTGAACTTATTGCCATTCAAAATGAAGTGTTGCAATTTACACTAAAAATATTGTTTACTTTCTACACGTTTACATGATGTCATGATGTTGTTGTCTTATGCACTAGATTTATCCATTTCCTTGCCAGACTGTCTTGCAGTCATCATATGTAGTGCGTGTGCAAACTAGGCCTTCAGTGTTTTGCTTTACTATTGAGTAACCTTATCTCCTCTTTGTCAATATTTATGCATCGAGGATCTGATCAATCAGGTTGCTGATAAATCATATGACCTAAAAGAATTTTCCATGTTATTGCTCAAATTCTTTTACAATTCGAAGAAGTGCTATATGAGTGACCATAACTGCATCTACCATGTGTGATCTATTTTCTAGTGCTAATTTGGTAGTCTGCTTTTGTAAAATAAAGTAGTGAACTTGAGGTCAGCGAGTAGCTTGTTTGCTGCCATATGTGCTTCTCTGTAGTGGCTTTAGTGGACATGCTGTGAACAGACCACTCAACATAGTAGGAGCTTCTAGCTCCTGCAATTTGGCTTTACACCGATGCAAGTTGATGGCATCACAGAGCTACGAGCCATACTTTTATGATCTGTCCATGTTCAAGAAGTACACCACTAATTCTAACTCATGTTGCTGCTTGACCTTAAGGAAATAAAGTATTTTTTCTAGGATGGAGCATGGCATGGTTCAATTTTTTTGCTGTAGAGAATAATTTGCTCCTACAAGTTGACTAAACATGAAGCACTTCTATTCTAGCACCAAGCATCCGCCAGTGAACATTTGTTTGAGTCAATCCACCAATTTTCAATAAAGTGACCTAAAACTTCTGATTAAACTGGGGTAGTCAACTAAGTAAAGTGTCAAGTGGGATCCCGCCAAAGTCCCACTTCAGATTAAACTGGCGGGATCCCACTTGACACCCTACATCTAAGGAAGTCTGTTCACTTTCTCAAAGTTCAGTTCACTTGCTGATTGCGAGTGTGACACATAAAGCTTTGGCATTTTGAAGTTTTTTGTGGGATTATGACAACATGCATGCCAGATGCATTTTTCTTGTATAGTTTAATCGAATGTTTCACCATTTGTGCTTGAGACCATTTTTTATTGTGGTGCTAGTCTGGTTATATGCTTCTATGAGCATGAAACTATTTTTAGTGCTCTGTAACTGTTTGAAATTATTCAGTCACTGAATTTTCCAATGTAATGTTCTATTTTACAATTTCATGTGAACTGGCTACACAATGCTATCATATTAGCTTTCGTGAAATATACTTTTCCTGTCATGCTCCTCCGATGAATCATATTAGCTGGTGAGGGGTCATGATAAATTTAATATTGTTGAGCTGTTTCAGAAGTGCAGCTTGTTAATGAAACGAAGAAATACATTCTAAGCCAAATCGTGTTTCCTCCCTTTCTCATTTTCTGCAGATTTCACCTAATCTACTTCTAAAATTTGTCCGAGTATAAAAATTTATTGAGTCTAAGCTCTATGAGTATTCTAGATTTTATAAAAGCAGAACTCAGCAATCCTCTGAGGGAGACCTTCCCCAGTTTTGCCATCTGAAATATGTCAAAACCTTCTACTTTTCTGGCTATCTGTGCTCATGTATTACTATACTTGGTCTAACCTATTACAACAAAAAAACTTAATGCTTTCGGATTTTCATTATGTACGATGCTTATGTTCCCTTTTGCCATTGCAGGACTGGTCAAAATTCTCAAGAAGTATGACAAGAGAACTGGGGCCCTGATCCGTCTGCCCTTCATTCAAAATGTACTGCTCCAGCCTTTCTTCACCACTGACCTCCTGTACCAGCTTGTGAAGGAGTGCGAGGCCATGCTTGACCAGCTCCTACCATCAAACAAGCCGTCTGTATCAAATGAAGATATCAACACTGAGGACAAGCCTCTGAACCCCAGCTCTAACTTGGGTAGCAGCAGATGCATTCCAGAGCTTGATGAGATCGAGTTCATGGAGAGCATGTACATGAAGAGCACGGTTGCTGCGCTTAGGTCTCTGAAAGAGATCCGGAGCAAAAGCTCAACAGTCAGTGCGTTCTCGTTGCCACCTCTTCAGGGCAACAATGCACCAGAGGAGCAGGAGAGGTGGAAGAAGATATCTGTGATCGAACAGGCTGCCAAATGACAAGACCGCCACGTGGCATAGAACTTTAATCTTACTCGTTACGACTTTAATCTTGACGATTGCTGAAAGATAGAACTGGGATCTCGTTCCCTGTTTCATGTTCTGTAATTTGTAAAATTCGAGGATTCCTAACGGCTGTAAAATGGTGGAAATGTTCAATATACATTGGTAAATCATATAATGCCATCATAATCATCAGAGCGAACCAATAAGGTTTAGTTCACTAATGAGAATCAAATCTGTACTTTGTGTTCTTTTTGTCTGTTGCTTTGGTCTTGTTTAGTACGTAGCTGGTTTATGGATTACACATGTAGGGACGGGCAGAGGCGCTATAGTCTAAAGCCACTATTCCTTCATCAGGCAGGGCTCCGAGTTGCAAGATCCACCTGCAATCAGCGCCCAAAAGAGAATTGGTTGAAAATCTTACTTTCTTCATGAATCAAATTTAGTGCTCTTTGATTTGTAGGTTTAGACATGTGAACAGTAAAAACTCAAGATTGCAATGTCGTGTCAAGTGGACCTTGTCAATTAAAAAAATTCAAAGAAACATAATGCAGAGTTCTTAGAAGATATTCCAATAGAATTCAAACATAAAAATCAAACGACATAAAAAACCCATAAGTATTTTAATTCCTATAGTTTCCTACTATTAAGATCCCTTCGATCAAAGAGGCCAAGACCTAAAGGAGGGTTGAGTGCCTTCACAAATTTTGTTATTTCTTTGTTTCCAAATGTGCCAGCAACAGCAATGACAATCTCCACAAAACAGGGCCTAGAGAAACTTTTCTTACCAGCCACTACTTTTGGAAATATAAACAATTTACCATATAATTTAATCCATTAAAATAGTAGATAATGAAAAATAATATAGAGATAAAAGTAATCGTGCAATCTAACAGATAGATTGTAAATAGCACGTCTAAATAGATTGCTATAGATAATATAAGATATAATTCACATCACATGAAACATGTTCTAAATGAGAAGAAAGAGAATTGCATACTGTGAAGATGAGGAACTGCTCACGTTGGTGTTGGTGTTGGTGTTGGCGTCAACGGTGTTGATATCAGGAAAAAAGTCGCTCAGGTTGGGGAAGCCTTAGGGGGTGTTTGGTAGCCTGCATGCTTTTTGTGGCTCAGTTGGGCAGTGCTGCAGCTGGCACTGCCACGCAAAGCGCTGAGCCACTTTTCGCTTCTCGTTTGGTAGCCTACAGTTCTAGAGGGTGCATCGATTGAGTATTATACCCATGTTGTTTGGTTGCCAGCATTGGATTTGGGCGCCACATTAATTTGTACACCTAAACCGTCATTAGCAGTTAGTGTTCTTCATGTTCGTCTGCTAGCGCAGCAGCTATTCCGGCGACGGACAGCGGCGCAACACCTTCTTCAGCGGCTCTAGCGACGGACGGCGGCGTGGGAGGACACAGAGAGACAGCTCTTCCGCCTGCATGACCTGAGCTTCCATAGACTTTCATCTTCAACGTTAGATAAGCTACACCAGAACGAAAAACTTCTAACACGAGAGTTGTGGAGAACATCATGATCAAGCTACACCTCAAAGGACCACCTCGAGCGGTTGAATCTGTGCGACGAATCTGACAAAATTTTCCCAAAAAACTACAACTTTGACCACAAATTTGAGAAGATACAGAGCACAAAACTCGGTGCCAATGGTTGGAATGGAACCCCGTCACCGATGCTCATCTTTTTCATGTGGAACTTGTTAAATGTGTTGATTACAAGTGGATATGTGAGAGC
This sequence comes from Avena eriantha, assembly GCA_910589775.1. NCBI lineage: Eukaryota > Viridiplantae > Streptophyta > Magnoliopsida > Poales > Poaceae > Avena > Avena eriantha. The sequence goes on along the minus strand of OU342746.1, from coordinate 226,070,547 downwards.
ATGTTTGAGGGTGGAGGGAGAAGCCCTTCTTCCTCCTCACGTACGAGTTACAGAGAACAGGTACATCTTCAGAGGATCCCTAACTCTACATCAGAACGAAAAGCTTGTAATATGAGAGTTGTAGGAACAACAAGATCAAGCTACATCTCAAAGGACCTTTCGAAAAATTGATTTTGTGCGACAGATCTAAAGAAATTCCTCCCCAAAAGCTCCAACTTTTACTATAAATATGAGATGATACGGAGCACGAACCTCGGTGTTGATGGTCGGATGGAACCCTATCGTCGATGTACCTCTTTTTATGTATAGCTTAAGTTGATTTAGAGCATATTTGTGCTAATTCCAAGTGGTCGGGACGAATACAGTTTAAGTTTAGAGAGGAGAGAGAAAAAAACCATCAGAAGATTGCGTGCATCGGCAGGTGCTTTAATATCCGTGCCCGGGCTTCATAGAAACGGTCGATCTAAGCGGTGCTCTTGGACCTAGCTCTGGGCCACTTTCTTCCGTGCCGTGCCGTGGGCCGGCCCGTTGGCCAGGTACGGGTGAAACCAAAGCCGGGACACGAACCCAACAGGCAGTCACCGAAGCCGAACAGCTATCTAATCTTAATTTTGTTTTCGGCCCATAAACTTAGATAGCCCAAATGAATTAACGGGACAGAGCATCACCAGATCGGTCGCAGAAAACCCTCCTATCCACCTCAAAAATCCTACCTCACCTGCGGCCGCACCGCCGCCCGCTCCCCGTTGCCGCCGCCATGCCGCCGCGCAAGCGCCCCTTGGAACCATCCTCGGGCATGCCACCCGCACCGGAGGTCAAGCCCGTGATCCCTCCGCTGTCCAAGTCCCCTGACGCCCCCGTTCCCTCCGACGCCCCGGAGCCGGAGATTCCGCCCATATCTGCCGCCATCCTCAACAACCTCCCCCCGTCCGAGCGTGATGTCTACAAGCGCATCTACGCGGCGGGCAACAAGGGCATGTGGAGCAAGGACCTCCGGTACGCGATGACCCTGTCCGCCCCCCTCCTCGGCAAGATCACCCGCGCCCTGGTCCAGCGGGGTATCCTCAAGGAGGTTACGGATGTCCGCCACCGCTCGAAGAAGGTCTTCATGGACGCCCGCATCGAGCCCTCCTCAGAGATCACAGGCGGCACCTGGTTTCACAACGGCCAGCTCGATACCGACGCCGTCGCCGCCGTGCGTCGCAGGTGCCTCGACCAGGTCGACAGGCTCGGCGCCGCCACCCCCGACATGGTCCACAAGGGCGTCGAGAGGGCTGACCCCAAGGCGGGGTACATGATCGACCAGATCAGGGAGATCCTCAAGACGATGGCGCTCGACAGGGTTCTCGAGGAGTGCAAGAGCACTGGGGAGGGCGAGTTCAGCGCGGTCAGAGCCGGGAGGATCTGCTACCGGAGGGGTGGCGCGCCGCAGGGCGGCATGATGGAGGGGATCCCGTGCGGGGTTTGCCCCAGAATTGATGAGTGCTCGCCGGATGGGGTCATCTCGCCGACCACCTGCGTCTACTACAAGAAGTGGCTACAGATGGACTTCTAGGTGGTGAGCCCCCTTCTGCATCTCAATTCTGCTTGGATGGATTGCTGAATCAAGTTTCAGATTGCTGAATTGGTGTTGGTATACACTTGTGGGACTGTGGTAGTTCTGATCACACAGTGTTGTGGTGCGAGGTCTAGGACAGGGTAGGCATGTCAGGTGGTGGCGTGTGCATACTCCCTCCGTCCGGAAATAAGTGACTTGGATTGTCTAGATTCACATGTATCTAGACACATTTTAGTGTGTAGTTACATGTGAATCTTGACAAATCCGAGTCACTTATTTCTAGATGGAGGGAGTATTTATATTAAAAATCAATTACAGACCTACAATCTATTGTTTGCAGTCAGTTTAGAAGTCTGTTCAATATCAACATAACAAATTCCTAAGCGTATTTATCTTAAGTGGATCGAAAATTTGTGAAAATGTACAAAATGTGATGTGCCCAAGTGTTCAGTGTAGCTTCTCAAAACGATGCAGTACTGCTGTAGAAAACCCCAATAGCTTTAATAGACATTGTCCACCATGTACAAATCCTGTGTCTACGACCTCCCGACCACCTGGCTCTACTACAAGAAGTGGCTGCAGATGGACTTCTAGGCGGTGAGCCCTCTTCTGCATATCAATTGTGCTTGGACGGATTGCTGACTCAAGTTTCAGATTGCTGAATTGTTGTTGGTGTCTTGTGGGACTGTGGTAGTTCTGATCACACGGTATTGTGGTGCTACCTTTGTTCGGACGTCGTCGAGTCGAGTCGAGCTCGAAGAGTTGACTCGACATGTCGACATGTCGACGTTTAGGCGACAACTGGGCGTTGGGCGTAATAATAATAAATAATATATAATATGACATGAAAATGAAATTATGCGAGCAAATTAGGAGATTTAGGAAGATAAATAACAACTAGCATAAGCATAATAAGGTCCAGAAGCTTGAAACACAAATTTAATCTGTAAATTGGTCAACTATTGCTTGATTAGCAATATAATAAGAGGGGACAGAAGAACAGAACAGCATAGAAGGGGACAGAAGAACAGAGCAGCGGCGCATATAACACAGCAAGCAGACTAGCAGAGCTGCAGAGGGGCGGAGGTTGAGGGGGAAGAAGAGCGGCACATGAGAGGGAGGGAGGAGCAGGGGCGCACCGGAAGGAAGAACAGCAGGGGCGCACGCGAGAGGAAAATAGAGAGGGAGGCGGAGGAGAGAAGAAGAGGAAGGAGGCTTACCCGAGGACGGAGGTGGAGCGGACGAAGAAGCCTGGTGGCGGCGGCGGTGAAGCTTGGTGGTGTCGGCGGCGCAGCTCAGGTTTCTTCTCTGTCCCGCTCGATTCGCTTCTGTAGGGGTTGATTCCCTCTCTCTCCTGCTCAATTGGCCTTAGCCCTCACGGGTGCCCGCCAATTTGCCCATTCCCTCCCGATCCCCCCCCCCCCCCCCCCCCCCCCCCCCCCCCAATTTTCCCGTCGATTCACCTGGGCGAGCGCCCCAGACCATCCAGTCGACGCCCAGGCGAGCGGGGAGACGCTTTTTTTCCTGGGCGCCCGCCTAACTCAGAATTTCTGGGCGTCGCTCCCAGTCGTCTGCTCCAGCGCGACTGGACGCCTGGGCGGCGTTTAGGCGACAACATGAAAACAAAGGGTGCTACACAGGGTAGACATGCCAGATGGTGGCGTGTGCATACCTAATTTAAGTATTTATATTAGAAATCAATTAAAGAGCTACAATCTATTGTTTGCAGTCAGCTACAATCTATCACAATTTAGAAGTTTGTATAAAATTTAATGTGCCCAAGTGTCAGTGTAGCTTTTCAAAATAGCTGCAGTACTGCAGCTGAAAACCCCAATAGCCGTAATAGTCATTGTCCACCATGGGCAAATCCTATGGCATCTGCATTCCCCAACTAAGTTGGGGATTATAAACTTCGACTAAAATTTGGTCACCTCGCCACTGTGATATAAATTACTCCCTCCGTCCCAAAATAAGTGACGTGAGTTTGTCAAGATTCGCATGTATCTAGTCTTAAAACATGTCTAGATACATGCGAATCTAGACAAACTCAAGCCACTTATTTTGGGATGGAGGGAGTATATCTTTTGTTAATGTGCTGTTTTTATAGCCAAGATATTATATATAAGGTCCCAGTTGCCGACATAATGTACCAGGTATTGTCTATTCTCGTGCATTCCGTGAATCCTTTTCTGACCCAGATTTACCACACCGCACATACCACACACATTGGTTCTGGATGAAATTGTGGGTAGTAATTTTGCTATAACTGCTAAATGGCTATTTTCTGTTGATTAGTGTTAAATCTGTGTAATTGGTTTAGACTTTAAAGCAATTGAAGCATTAAGGCATTTTTCTTTTTGAGGAACTTACAGCAGGAGAAGCTCCTATTGCTCTATAATTAATAAAAGGAATATTTATAACATGTACATACCTTAACAAAAGATAAATTACAAGTGCAAGCTAGAAATAAAATTAGCTGAAAACTCGCGATGCTCAGATTGCACTCAAAACTCTGGAGTCTGAAGATCATATATGAATTGACGGAGCCATGACGAAATCTCAGGGGGAATCCCATCAAAACATTTGTGGTTTTGTTGCTTCCATATATTCCAGGCCTCTAGAATCACAATCTCCATAAACAATGGCCTGAGCCTATCCTGTTTAGCACTAGAGATCATATCTTCCAGAGGAAGTGTCAGGTTCCAATGAATACCAACTAGTGTCCAGCAAGGTGCAGCAAAATTGCACATGAAGAAAAGATGGTCCCGTGTTTCATCAGCTGGCGATTGACAGAATATGCAACTGAAATTAGTACCAATATTATAGTGCCGTTGACGTAGCATGTCTCTATTGGAGACAGTCGACCAGGAGCAGCCAGGCGAAAACTCGGTGCTTCACTGTACACTTGGAGTTCCAAACCCAAAGTATATACCCAGGAGGATGGATGTCTCGAAGATAAAACTATAAAATTTATTTGGCCTATATGCACATCAGCACCCCACTGAAAAGACCAACATCCAGAGCATCATTAGAAAGGTTTCACTGATGTACCAGCTCCTGAACCTGAAGGAGCTCATCATATGCTTCCATAGAAAGAGGCAACCGGAAATAATAACGCAGGATCAGGAGCATCAGCAAACTGCTGAACCAGGATGGCTTCCTCCAGGCCAAAAGAAAACAGCCGAGCATGAGATACTTGGAGAATATTATCAGCCCAGAGGTCCTTCAAGAGAAGCACAAGTGAACCAGATTCAAGATTGCACTTAGTAATACCACGATAAACATTCATCAGGCTAGCAACATACTTGGAGGATATTTTCCATTGAATGAATAAAATTAAAGTCACCCAGAAAAAGCCATAAGCTATGAATAGGGATCTGAAGCTGCTCAAATCATTGTAAAAGCCAGATGATCTGGACCAGTGCATGGACCATAGACATTAGTCAGATTCCAGAAACAATTTGACTGAACTGAAGAGAAAGCAATTGTTACAGCGAAACATTCTTTAAATAAGTTGGCCAGAGAAAACTGAACTGCACCAAATAACAACCAACCCTCCCGAGGCACCGAGAGAAGGAACTTATTCAAATTGATGAAAACAGCGAGGACTGAATTTGCGAATAAAAGAGTGGTAAAATGCACTTTTATTCTCCTGTAAACAGATAATTGAAAATCTGCTCTCTTCAATTTTTTTTAAGAACGACAGAATGATTCTCTGAATTTAATCCCCTTATAGTCCAGCAAAGGATAGACCAAAATATTGGAAGACATGGACTAGTGAGACAGACACACAGGCTGAGAGTAAGCACTTAAGTGCTACCGGTCTCCTCTTGCAGATCAGCTTGGAGCAATGCATCAGTGACTTCCTCTGGGGGGTTTACCGCATAGTTTGATCCCAATGGATTGAATAACAGCAACAGGGGTGGCTGGTGGGACAGGGGGCATCATCGACTTTGACAGTAAAGGCCTCACTGCTGGAGGCTATCACAGAGACTGACGGAGCAACCACAGCCTTGATTGGATCAACACGGGGAATACGGCGAGCACGGTCATAAGACCTTTTCTTGTTACTGTCACTGATTATGTTATTCTTGAAGCCCTTGAAACGGTTTGAGCGATCACTCAGACTCAGGTCAGCAACATTTACAGGGGCAGTACGGTGACGCTTGCATGCAACAGACTGTCCAACCTGCGAGGTAATTTCTTCCTCCTGCTCCTGCACCACATTATCTATCAGACAAACAGGTGTTTCAACATAAGCAAAAATGTGAGCAGGCTGGGTATTAACAACTGCAGCAGTGGGCATTTTATGTAGTCTATCTATTGGTTTACTATTGTAATTTATTGGATTTGACTTATACGTCTTGTTGCTTTTTCAATAAGGCATAGGTGCCATACGTACTTCCTGTATAAGATTGTTTAATTAGTGGTCGATTGTGTTCTTTTCACATAACTTGTTGTCTATTAATGGAAGTAGGCCCTTTCCGAAGATTGTTTTATTGGTCTCATGTTCCTTTCATATGACCAGCTTCTTATCATCTATGTGATTCTTACCCTTGGTGGAATTGAAAATATAAGTTCAGTGTCCTATTCTATTGATTTGATGGGCTAAATTTGGTGCATGCTTGTGATACTATTAGTTAGCTTGACACAAGATCCAAGTTTGAGATACCTTAATTATCAATCTCTTGTTTGATTGCAACCACGGGGCCTTGAGACTTGCTTTGTGGATTGGCTTTCATACTTCGAACGCTTTACAGGAAAATTTAAGGACTTGAAGTTAGAGTGCACAAGGTACCACTATTTTCAGCACACAAAGTACAACACCTACTGCTTGTTCACAAACCAAAACGAAATCATGCAATTCTTCCTCTCTTTTTCGTTGTTCCAAACCTGAAGGCTGGTGATGCTTTGTCCTTATGACCTGATGAGTTGTGAAAGCAAATAGGGAAGATCTTAGGAGACCACTCCCAGTCTTCATGAAATTGGATTTTTTCTAGGGGTAAATGGGATATTTTAATCCAGTTCCAACTTCAACCCCAACACAAATATGAAAACATATGCTGCCACAAAAATGGATATTTTGTTGGCTGAAACTTGAGAACCAGCACTGGATCTTCTTTTGTGACTTTGTTGATGTACGAGCTGAGAACCAAGCGCTGGTGAATGCTTGACCTCATGGTGGTGAGCTCCCCCACATTGGTTCGAGTCGCAGGTACGACTGAATCAAACGGGGTGTTATTTAACGCATATAAATATGCCGCTAGAGAGGTCTCATCTTCTACCTAACAACGGACAACCAAGGGAGGGATCCGTCCCCTTAGGGTCAACCTTTTATGAATGGGAGCAAGTATTTCTTGATCATAAAGAGAGCATGCTCACGTGTAACATGAACTGAATTAGCATGCTTTAGGGTTTGGTAGCTCAGTATGAAGCTTGAGAGCTAGAAATCTCTAGTAGTACACTTAGCCTCGCGTATTAGTATCTATTCCCTGCATCAGAATTTAGGGTTTGGTATTTCAGACAGCAGTAGCTCAGTATGAAGCGTGAGAGCTAGAAATCTCTAGTAGTACACTTAGCCTCACCTATTCCCTGCATCACAATTTACAACAGGTCTATGGATGACATAAATTATGTACTTTGTTTATCTTCATCTATTGTCATACTTTTGAAAACAGTGAAAATGACTGTTCCCTGAGAAAAGAAAAGTTGACCCTATTTAAACAAAAAAATGAAAGGTCGGGGCCGTGGGGTTAGACGGCTGGTGAGGTCTATACTTTAATATTGGTTGACCTCAATCCACATTAAGTGTCATCGTGCTATAGACATTTGGAACTGTGAAATCAAAGCTTAGTTGTGTAACACTTGGTCCTGTAGAGATTTCTTATATTTCCCTTCCTCAATTATTGTTGTAAGAAAGTACTAATAATTTTATAAAGCCTCCTCCATCCTTTGTCAACTGGAGGGAGGCTGGGGGTATGCTGGAGATAATGTATCAAAGATTAAAAACTCTTTGTATAACTCATCGTATCCAATATTTTTCTCCAATTTCTTTTGCTCCATGTGAACTAGAACTGAAAAAACAAATCCAATGTTCAGGACTTCAGGCAGCAGTCGTTTTGGATATATGCCAGGATAAGTTCAACAGATTATATAAAGTGTGCACAAGGTAATATTAAGCATTTCCTGTCAAATCCTAGGAGTGGTTGTTTGTCTGTTCTTTTCAGCTTGTGACCATCAGATATTCGCAATAAACTGCATTTGCAGGCCCATGTGCATTTGCGGTTTGGATATTGTTCGTCAGGATCAAACTAACATGGACTTGAGAGTGAGATATGCCCCCCCTCCCTTGAGGCCAAGGTCCAGGAACCCCATCTTCAGTCTGTGTCCCTGGCAGTATTTTTTGTCTCCAAAGATACGAGGGTTGACCTGAATCAACTCTCATGATTCGCTCTATCATTAGCCTTTGTTGCTTTACGTGTACGTTAGCCGTGCTATTGTTATCATCATGTGCATGGTCTTGTACCCAAAGGTGTATTTGCTTCATCTGAATCTGATTATATATAAAAAAAACTGTCCGTTCCTTTTCAGCTATCTATGGTCTCTCGCACTGTTTTACTGTTCTATTGTGTTCCACGAGAACTACTTACAGTTGGCAAAATTGTCCGCTGGTGCTTCTGTAGGAACATCGGCATTGATAGCAGGCAATATACAGATTACACAGGCATCACCTGTTCCTGGGCCAATTGACCACAGTTTTGGTACCAGTACAATTCTTCGTCCGCCTTTTAAAACCCTCCATCAAGTTGATCCCGTTTTGTCAGTGCTAGCCCTGTCTTTTTTTCCTGAAGAATGTGCGGAGAAAAACCTTGCGCTTGGAGTCTAACCCAAAGGGGAAAGGCAGAACTCCGGGACCAGGGGCAGGGGTCCTGGACCTGGGTTGCCTGGATGGATGGCACCTTCCTTGGTCAAAAAGTCTCATCGTGTATCTTCCTGGAACCTGTTGCGAGTTGATTAATTAATTAGCTACTAATCCAAGTTGCAACGTGCTAACACCATCGCGACCTGGCCCTTGGCCCCTTCGTGAGTCCCTGTCGACTCCTCGTACGCATGGCGTGGCGCTTTCTTGCACGCTAGCTGTGGCTTCTAGTACGCCGGGATATCTGAATCAGGGGTCACGCCCTCACGCCTTGCCGCATCGTCAAACCGGGAGAAACTGACTGTAAATTTTTGCTACTACGTATACTGCTATTTTCAGGAGATGGTGGGGTAGAAACGAAACGCTATGGCGGCGGCGGCTGTGAGAAAGACGTGCGCTTTCTACCTGCTGCTGCTGATAACCTTTTTTGGGATTTGGAGACCCGAGCGTCCTGTCTGCACCAGGCGGTACGTTGCATGCATACAGACCGAAGCAGCTCCGAAGGTACTGCCGAAAAGCGCCCTTACCAAAAGATTTAGATTAATACTCCTACTTATCGGCTGTTTATATGTGCCACGTTTTAACCTGACACACGTGGCTGTTTTCGAAGGTTCGTGACCCGTGCTTAATCATATGTTTTACCCTTTCATGTTCAAATAGAAAATGCTTGTCCACAAGGCCGTTCCTTGTCGTTCTTGTCGAAGGTCGAGGGCACGAGGTCGTACGTCCGGCCGATAGCTAGCGCATATCTGCAGGTCGAGCTCCGTCCTGCAGGCCTAGTACAAATTAGTAAGCGTCAAGCAAAGAACAAGAAGAACGTTGCTCAGGGCCCGCGCGCGCGCCCTCATGCGATCATCGTCTCGCCTCGCGCCCTGGAAAGTTCTTCCGGTCGGGTCAAGCCGTCATCGCGATTCACGACACGCAGTCTCCCCTCGCGCGCTTGACCTGTACTGTACCAACGTCGTACCCCGCCGCTGCACCACTCCGTCAGACTGACACCCTGGCCCCACCGGTAGAGCGTGAAGAGTTCACGCCACGACACCGCCCGCGCCCGCGCGCGCGCGACGGATCGCCGGCCCGGCCGGCCGTCTGCTGCTGCTGCTGCTGAAAAGAAAATGGGAGAGAAAATAAAACTAAAAGTGCGTGCATGTTTCAACTTGTATTTCGCCACGGCCGGGAAAGATCGCCACAGCTATATGGATCCCCCCCTTCCTTAGTCGTGTCCATGGTTGCTTGCGCGCGCGAGCTGACTTTGGCGGCCCTGGGGAGCCAATGGCGCGAGGTGAAGTGCTCCACGTCGCCGTCCGCCCGCCCCCGCTCGCTCATTGCCGACGTGGACAACAAATGTATACTACTAGTATCATCCACGGCCGTCAATCGTCATGACGCATGCTGTGCTGTGCTTTTTTATTGGTATTTTCGGACGGTTCGTTGGCCCGGGCCTCTCTAGCTTGCCCGGGGGAAGATACGCATTTGTCAAAAGGGTTGTTGCGTCATACGGGGGCAGGATCTGCTGTGGCTACCAAACCCAAACATCATCATTGCACGATTAGTACTAAGAGATTAGGTGATGTACGACAGTCCAAATGCATGGGTTTCTTCCAGGGAAATGTCGAGGAACCAAACTAGCTGGCATGTTCACGTTAGAGGAGGCAGACGTGGAGTAAAATTTGAAGAACAAAATTAATAAAGGACAATAACGTTGAAATGATTGGGCTGAGCGCATTAGTAACACCAACAGTTACCGACTTAGTGTTGGCTCTACCTTTCACTTCATCTTCGAACCAGGCTTTCGCCTGTTTTTATAAATAAAACAACCATCCACAACGAGTTATAAGGTCACACGGAGAAAAGTAAAAATGTATGCTGGGGCCACAGCACAAAATGACCCAAACAGGAAAAACTCAGTAGATCCACCTGGCGAGACAACACCTAAAAAGCACCAAGCTGGGGAGTGCCCGATGCTCAGTTGTACTGGGAGGGGAGCCGCCGTGCCGCCTCCAGGAGAAGTCGAAGTAGCTCATCCAACCGCGCCTTATCCCGCTGCCTACATAGTGGGTACCAAAGCTGCAAGCATACTAAGAGTTTGAACACCGAGTCATAAGCACATCGAGGTAGAATCTTCTCAATCACCATCTTATTATGAATTGTCCAAAGTGACCAAGACATCGCGGAAAACACTAGCCAGAATAGGCGGCGGCCCTTTCCTGCACGGTTTGCCTGCGCTTCTAGGTATTCACCGAGATCGTGGGCCTGCCATTCCGGGCCCAATGCTTCTCTAGTGAAATTCCAGAGGAACCGGGCTGCGGGGCACGCGAACAGTATGTGTGTTCCCGATTCCAGGACCCCACATAGTGGACGCAACCCGTCGCCTGACCCGTGTATTTTTGCCACTTCTACCCGTGTGGGTAAACGATCCCGTAGTAATTAGCAAACAAAGATCTTCGTCTTTAAAGGTAGGGGCGCCTTCCAGAGCAGTTTGGTCCAAGGAAGACTAGGGCCCCTAAAAAGGGCGCGGTAGGTTGAGCTGACGGAGAAGGACCCTAAGGGTGTCAGTTGCCATGCTACAGTATCGGGGATGTCCGATAGGGCATCAGGCAGTGTCGTCCTAAGCTCGGTCCATGCTTCGGTTTCCGCCGCGCCGAAGGTTCGACGGAACGAGATGTTCCATGTTCCCTCATGTACCGTAGCTACACCCTGAGCGATGGCTCCGAGTAGATGGCAAACAAGTTAGGGTACTCCTCCCGTAGGGGGTGTTCCCTAAGCCATGCGTCCATCCAGAATAAGGTACCTTCTCCATTCCCTATAGAGAAGGCCACCCCTAGCCGGATCTCGTGCTTGATCTCTTGGATGGAATGCCAGAACTGGGAGCCGTCCCGACGGTCACAATCCAGGAGGGGACATCTGCGGAGGTACTTGGCCTTTATTAGCTTTAGCCAAAGACCCCCGTCCTCTCGCAGAATGCGCCAGACTCATTTGAGCATTAGGGCCTTGTTGAATTGGTGGGATGCTAAGATACCTATGCCCCAAGCTCCTTGGGGCGCAAATATCTGTCCATCTCATCATGTGATATTTTTGGTGTTCCTTGAGGTCCTGCCAAAAGAAGCGTGAAAGTTCCTTATCAAAGAAGCTATACACGCCTTCTTGGAGGAGGCTCTACCTTTCACTTCAAGCTTCATAAGAGGATTGGTACATGTAGCTCTCCTCCATCGCTCGTAACGCAGGGACGACCCGGTAGGCCAGGCACGTAAGACATGCGGTGAATCCCGCAAGCTCAATATAATTGATGATTTGTGCAATATCGTCTTTAACTCCTGTTTATTGCGTGTCACTGCTAGTTAAAATGTTTGCTAACAGTGGAAGGTTGAGAGATCCGAGCAGTAATGTAGGGGTAAATTATGGTCGTCTTCCATCACGACACCTGCAAGAGGTCGCATCTCGACAAAAATGCAACACATAAACTCCATTCCAAAAATTTGCTCCCCCTCCCCTCTATGTCATCTCCATTCCTCTTGTCAACATGCATAGATAGTCGGTAGAGCATTGCCTCTAAACTGCGTCTCTTCAGATCCTGTAGTGGAGAGAGACGATAAAGGTTTTTCAAGAGTGCAATGACCGCTTGCACGACTCTACTGACTACTTCACCAATGTTGTTGCGCACTACTCCATGACTGCTCCAACATTGCCACAAATCCACCATTGCTACCTGCGAATCCGCTACGAGGGCAACTTTTTTTTTGGCGGGGGCTACTTAATTCATCTGCTTTTATCCAAGCATATGTATTATCTTGAGTATTTCAGTACTAGCCATTGTGAGGACGCTATTTTTATTTGTCTAACAGGTTGCATATATATATCTATTTCACATATAATTTGGCTACAATGTTGGACATGGTTAACGGGTTTTATTTATTTTATCGATTAAATATAATGAGAAATTACTGATATATTCAACACGTGTTGTGCTACCAAACATCATACTATTAGGTTGTAAATAGTAAAATGGAGGCAGGTATTACACATCAAATGGGTTTCTTCTAGCTGTGAAAAAAAGGGATGGTGGCGTGTCGACAAATGCCGCACAAGTAGGGCTGCGAAGACACGACCACACCGGATGAAACATGAGCACGTGCCACGCCTCAACGCTCTCGTCTCATTCGAGTTTAGCCTTAAAAAAAGCCCAAGAGGGCACGACGGTGTCCATGGCTATATAATCCATTATGCCCCCACAGCCGAGATGATAGATCGGTTTAACCTCTTGCTGTCGCCCTCAAGTCAAGTCGCACCTATCCATTCCTTCTCCTTCACCGCGCGCGGTAGCTGTATCTATCTGTCGTGGTCGCCGTCGCCGGCCCGTACGTCCTTCCTTCCATGGCCGCCACGAGCTACGACGGGGACGTCGTCCGGCATAGGGCCCTCGGCGTGCACGGCGCGTCGCGCAAGATCGGCAAGCCGGTGTCGTCGCAGGCGCAGCAGCAGAACCGGAAGCCGGTCATCATCTACATGGTGTCCCCCAAGGTGATCCACGTGGAGGCCCACGAGTTCATGTCGCTCGTGCAGCGGCTCACCGGCCCGGAGGGCGCCGGGGACGACAAGCAGGACAAGGCGTCGACGTCCCCGAGGGGCACGGCGACGGAAAGAGCCGGCGGGAGGGCGGCGCAGCCTGTGCGCGTCAAGGCGCGCGCCCTTAACCGGCCGGGTCCCGCGGTGTCCGTCTCGGTGACGGCCACGAAGCTGCAGCAGCAGGCCGTGCCGCCGTCGTGGGCGGGGCCGTCGCCGTCGCCCACGACAGGGTTCCTGTTCACCGACCTCAGCCCGCTCCGCGGCGGCGCGCTCAAGGGCGAGGGTCCCATGATCTCCCCCTGGATGCACCAGGTCAGCGACCATTTCATGAGCCCCGCCGGCGCGCAGGCGCTCGGCTCGCCGTCCGGCTTCCTCGACATCTTCGGGCCGCTGTCTTCTCAGAACCAGTGATCGGATCAACCCTCAGCCGGCAGTGAGTACACATACTGTCAGAAGCCTTATGATCTCAATATGCATTAGGGTTTCTGGATGATGAACTCGCATGCTCATGCTCCCCTCACACGATGATCAAATTAGCCCGGCCCGGTGCCATCTAGGGTGGTTCGCGAAGCTGTAAATTAATAGTGTAGGTTCTTGCGGTATTGATTTGATGTGTTTGGTGTTAATCTTGGTTTTGGTTGCAGTTCTTGCTGTACATTAATTGTAATAATAACATACTGGTGATGCACCCTCATGAGATATATGAAATTGATTTATTTGTTTGTTCGCTTAGCTTGTGTGCAAGGTGTAATTGTCAGGGAAGAGGGTTGCAGCAGCTGGTTAATTTATGTGTTTGACTTGACAGAATATATATCCTGCTAGCTCATTGCATACATGCAAACCACTTCTACTAGAAGAAATTAAGCAGAACTCTGGTTGATCCACTTACGATATCTAGCTAGTTATTTACAGCTTGATCACGGTGGCCAGATTTGAGAGAGTTGGCATACGCGGTATCAGTTTTCCTGCTGTGATCGATGATTGTTTGAGAAATGTGCAAGGCTCTAAAAAAAATTCTTTGAATGGAAGGATTTGCATAGATTGTAATGATAATGCAGTTCTCTTTCCTTTACCAATTACCACATCTACTGACAGAGCGAGGAATTCAGACTGATATGTGGAACTTTGTGGGGAGTATAATCTTGATATTTTTGAACCATATAAATTACTCCAGGTGTGATCAAAAAATGTGGTCAAGCCCTTCACCAAATAATGCATTACATGTCAGCTATATGTCGGTTTTTCTAGGGTTTCCCTTACGCTCTGGCGAAAGGCGATCCTAGTTTCTCGTGACTGCGTTTGGTGATCCCGATCTTGCTGTCGTGATCATCTTCGAGTCTTCCACCTATCCAATCTCTTCTCCCCGACCTCCGCTTCCTCTCAGGCTCAGATCTTCGCGTTCTCGGGGCGATCTCGGGGCAGGCTCTGTCTTGCTACCCACCCTTGGTCCGTGTGGTGATCGGCTCGGGTTGTTTGGCGGGGGAGATGTCGGGCAAGGGTAAGATGACGACGGTGGATAAAGCGGTGCCGGTGGGGGAGCCATCGGCGGTTTTTCTCCATGGAAAAGGGGCGGTGTCTGAGGGGTCATCGTCGAGTTTTTCGGCGACGGTGGATGAGTCTGTAACCGATCTTATGCGGAAGCTAAATCTGACTCAGAAGGAGGCCACACCCTTGATCTTAGAGGAGGAGGATGAGGATCCTCCATGCCCAGAGTGGGCATTGGTGGGTAAGGTTTTGACCCCGAACTTCATGCATGTCAACACCATTAGGACGATTGTGAGATCTGCGTGGGGGAACCCTAAAGGTTTGGTTATTCGTCCTTTGGGTCCCAATCTTTTCCTGGCTGAGTTCGGATCGGAGGTGGACAGATCTCGTGTGGCCAAAGGCGGCCCATGGTGGGTTGGCAGCAGCAAGCATGCTATATTGCTGAAGGAGTTTCATGTGAAGATCAGACCCGAAATGTCGTCTTTAATGAGCTACCAATATGGGTTCATATGATGAATCTGGGCTATGAACTGATGAATGAGACGAGGGGCAAACCCTTGGCAGCTCTGTTGGGCGAGGTGGATAGGCTGGAGGTGGATGAAAAGGGAAGAGACTGGGGTTCGTTTCTCTGAGCTCGTGTCACTATTGATGCATCGCAGCCTGTGATGAGGTGTGTCTCTACCTTCTCCAAGAAAAAGAACATGTCAATGCACTATGATGTGACGTATGAGAGGCTACCTGTGTATTGTTTCTCGTGCGGGCTGGTAGGACACTCGTCAGTGATGTGTCCAACGCCTGCAACAAGGGATGCTGATGGGAAACTGCCATACAACAGCGAGAGGCTGTGTGTTCCTGACCATAAGAAGAAGGATGCTGGGGGATTCTCTGATCAATCTTAGTCCAGCAAGGGGTCATGGAATGGTAATGAGCAAGGCTCAGGTTCTGCTGCTGTCTCGAGCAGCAAAAAGGGTGGGCCCAAGGGCCAGGGTGAAGTCACGTCACCAGTTAAGAAGGCCCCTCTAGCTCGTCGTTCCCAAGGGACGCGGAAAAACTCCACGGTGGCTGCGAATACCATTGCTGACACCGGGACCGGGGGACAGAAAAGAAAACGGCTGGGCAAAAGCGCAACCAGACCCGTCAGATGTATGTTTCAAAACCGATTGAGGCTGTTCCTTCGGATGGAGGCGCCCAGAACCATGGTACTCTGGTAGTGCGACAAGAGGATGCGGCAGCTGCTTCCTTGGATAATGGTCAACCAAATGACGTGGAGAATGCTGATTCTAACAAGAAACAGAGGACAACTTTTTTAGGATCGGCGGATCAGGCGGAGGCTGGTTCCCAACCCCGCCACTTGCAATGAGTATTATTTGCTAGAACTATCAGGGTTTAGGGTCTGACTCGACAGTGGGTGAACTGCGTTGGCTTATCTCAACGTTCAGACCCGCCTTCCTCTTTCTGTCTGAGACGAAGATGAAGGATTTGCATGCCCGTAAATTCATGTGGTCACTTGGATATACGGGTAGTTTTGCAGTCAGTTGTGAAGGCCTCAGTGGAGGTCTTGCTCTCTTTTGGTTGCAGCCGTTCTCTGTTGACATCAAGGGTTTTAATACTCACTGTATTGATGTAGTGGCCTCGTTCGATGTCTTGGCTCCATGGTGCATCTCTTTTGTTTATGGGGAGCCTCGTAGGGACAAGCGTCATGAGTTCTGGAGTCTTCTTAGACGATTGCGTAACCAGCGGAATGGTCCTTGGCTAGTATGTGGTGATTTCAATGAAGTTTTGACCCAGGAGGAACATGCTGGTCGGGTGCCAAGGAATGCCTCACAGATGGAGCTATTTAAGTCATGTTTAGATGATTTTGGCCTATCTGATTTGGGTTTCTCAGGCCCCTCTTTCACTTGGTCAAACAAGCAGGACGGCGATGCTCTAGTGAGGGTGAGGTTGGATCGGGTTGTGGCCAATGACGACCTCATTACCCGTTTTGATGATATTAATGTGGAGAACATCATCACCACCATGTTTGACCACTTTGCTATCTTGATACCAGCCCGGCTCTGGCCCATGGCAGGGTTGTGTGACCGCCAAGGGCCTAGGCCGGGGGCGCAAGAAATGTTATGCAGGCAGTAGGCCCAGGCGCTTTTAAAAAAAATCTAGGCGGGCAGGCGTACGTCCTGGCCTCCTAGGCTGGGCCTCGATCGGGAGAGGGAGATCGATCCGTCGCCGTCTGGAATTAGATCTATCGATCGTGAAGTGAAAGGTCGCAGGGCTCAGCAAGGGTCTCGTTCGTTTGTCGCCTCTGCCTCTCCCTCTCGCGAGTCACGAACACAGGCACAAGGTCGAGGGTGATCCAAGCCCTAGGGCAATCGTTTGTCTCTCGGCTCTCTCCCACGCCTGGTTGCCCGTCCGTCTCGCTCGCCCAGTCGCCCGTCTGCCCGTCTGCCCCTCCCCCTTGCTCGTCTCGCACAGGGTCGAGCCATCCCGTCGAGGGCGATCGTCTGTAAGTTTACGCCTGCCTATCTTAATCCTTCTAATTAATTCTTCATCTAATCCTTCTAAGTTCTAATTAATTCCTCAATTAGTCATAGTCAATTAGGGTTATAATTTTTAAGATTATAATATGTGATAGGTGTTGATGTTACGATGGGGAAGCAATTTCGGGTGCTGCGAAAAAGAGGAAAAGAAAGAGAGAGAATCAGCTTATTGATTCACAAAGGGTGCTTTAAAGAAGTTCTTTCCAACAAAAAGTAGTGTTAATGTCAACAATAATAATCAAAGGCAAGAATCTGATGTTGGAGAAGATGATGAGAATAATTCAAATGCAGATCTTGAGGCTAATGAACAATCCTCGGAAAACGGCAAATAACTAACTAGCGTCAATTTTTCCAAGTGTAAGTGAGTAACTAATTTGATCATGTGATGCAATAACATATTAGGCGCATTCAAAACAATGAAATTTATCATCATTATCTTGGCCACAATATTCAAAGTGAGTTGATCTCGCTCCTTGCCGATGTTGTGAGAAAGGTTATGTTAAAGATCATTAAGGATGCCAAGTATTTCTTAGTTATCTTGGATTGTACCATGGATGTGAGTCATGAAGAACAAATGATCCTAATTGTGCGTTGTGTCAATATATCAACTGAGATCCCGAGAGTAGAGGAGTTTTTCCTAGGGTTCATAAAGGTTGATGACACATCAGGATTGGATCTTTTTAATGTATTGTTGGATCCATTGGATGCTTATGACAATGGTTCCTACACGAAGGGAAAAAAGCAAGCTGTTCAAAATCGTTTGCTTATAGTAAAACTGAAAGCGTTATACATGTCATGTGCATGTCATAGTTTGAATCTCACTCTTTTTTTAATATGGAGAAATCATGCGAACAAGCTATTTCATTCTTCGGTATTATCCAGCGCATATATGTATTGTTTGCATATTCTACCAAGAGGTGGAAGATTTTGCTTGATAATGTTCCAAATATGACTCTCAAACCATTGTCAGATACTCGTTGGGAGAGTCGAATAAAGAGTTTGCAACCTATAAGGTTCCAAACTGCCCAAGTAAGATCATCTTTGAACAAACTAGAGGAGGCTTCTACTGATGATCCAGCTACGGTTAGTGATGTTCAATCTTTGTACAAAGCACTTGGGAAATTTGAGACTTTAGTTGGTATGGTTATTTGTCATGAGGTTTTATTTTCTATAAATATGGTGAGCAAGAAGTTACAGGAAAAAATTGTGTGCATTGATGCTACTGTCAAACACATTGAAGGGGTCATTGAATTTTTTCAGAAGTTCAGAGTTGAATGATTCAATACTAGCATTGAAAGTGCCAAAAACCTTGCATCTTCTATGGACATAGAGCCAAAATTTCGTACAAAACGTCAAAGTAAAAGGAAAAAGCATTTTGATAAAATCAATGATGAAGAAGATGAATTGCAGTTGCTAGCTATTGAATATTTCAGAGTTTCTTACTTTCTTGTCATTGTTGACACTGCAATTACTTCATTGAATAGTCGATTTGAGCAACTGAAGGAATTTGAAAAGGTGTTTGGTCTCTTATTCAACTCAAAGAATCTGAAGTCCATGGATGATAGTAATCTACGAAAATCTTGCACTACTTTTGCAAAAACTTTTACTCATAAGAATTTGTGTGATGTCGATCTTGATGATTTTTTTTCTCTAAGTTAAAGGTGTTGCAAGTAACTTTGCCAAATAATTTAATATCAGCGGATGAGATTTTTCAATTCATTACAGCCATCGATTGCTATCCAAATGTCTCAGTTGTCTATCGAATCCTTTTGACTTCACCTGTGACTATGGCCTCAGCTGAAAGAAGTTTCTCTAAAATAAAACTACTGAAGAACTGTTTGAGGTCAACTATGTTACAAGACAGATTGAATGGCCTGGCTACGTGTTGTATTGAGAAGGATATATTGGACAACATTAATCTTGACAGTGTCCTTGATGATTTTGCATCTAGAAATGCACGAAGAAGCTTTCTCCGAAGCACTCTCATTAGAGTTGGAGGCTGTTTTTAGGTATTCGCTAGCATGAAATACTTGTTATGTTTTTCTACCATTTTTATTTTTTATATCTAAATATTACAATGCTTTAGTATTTGATAATTATTTATAGACATCTCGACTATAAACATGTGGTTATATGCTTTTAAATGTTTTACAAGTGAAAGTGGCATATATATCGTCTATATATCTAGTTATATGTTAATACGTCCATATATATTGTCATTAGGGATCCTTTTGTCGTCTTCGCCCAAGGGCCCTAAAAATATAGAGCCAACCCTGCTTGATACGCCTACAGAACAGGAGCACATAGGCCAGACGTCAACCGGTGCAGTCAGGTTTCCGGTTTGAGGCCGCGTGGTTAAGTGCTCCTGATTACAGGACACTGTTGAAAGAACATGGGAGCAGACAAGCGGTGGAAACCGCTCCCTTCTCTCCATGTGGGACAATATGCAATGTGTTGCCTCCACTTTGAAATCTTGGAGTTATGAGTGTTTTGGTTCAGTTCACCGGGAGATCAAAACCTTGGAACAAAAACTCAAATTTCTTTGTCTCCAACCACGCAATGAGTCCAACGATCGATCTGCTAACTCTGCGGAGAAGCGGCTGTGTGAGTTATTTGAGCGGGAGGAAATTATGGCGTGACAACGATCTCGAGTCGATTGGTTAAAGGAGGGGGCCGTAACACGGCCTTTTCCATGCTCGTGCGTCAGCGCGTCGTCGCACCAACAACATCCGTTCCCTTCTACGGGAGGACGACACTCGCTGTGAGGATCTGGTCGAGATTAAAGGTATGGCTGAAGGATTTTACAATAACCCATTTTCTTCAAAACCTTTTAATGTTGTTGCTGTCCTCGATGCTATCCAGCCTAAGGTGACTGCTGAGATGAATGATAGTCTGACTAAACCTTACCTGGATTCAGAGATTATGGGTGCCCTCTTTCAGATGGGGCCTACCAAGGCCCCGGGGCCTGACGGTTTTACAGCCCTATTCTATCAAACTCATTGGGAGGTTCTGAAAGATGATCTATGTGCGGCGGTCAGGGGCTTTCTCTTGGGCGAAGGAATTCCTGAGGGGTTCTGCGATTCAGTCATTGTTCTAATCCCCAAGATTAATAGCCCAGAACACTTGAAGAATTTCAGACCCATCAGTTTATGCAACGTTCTATACAAGGTCGCATCCAAGGTTTTGGCCAACCGTCTAAAGTTGTTATTACCGGAGGTGATATCATAACACCAGAGCGCCTTTGTTCCCGATCGATTAATAACTGATAATGCATTGATTGCATATGAATGCCTTCATACTATCCGCAAACAACATGCCAAGCGCCCATATTTTGCGCTGAAGATTGACATGATGAAGGCTTACGATCGCGTTGAGTGGGGATATCTTCGCGAGTGTCTTGGGAAGCTAGGCTTTGCTCCGGATTGGGTCAACACTGTGATGAGGTGTGTGACCAATGTTCGCTACACAGTTCGGATTAATGGAGAGCTTACTTCCCCTGTTGTTCCATCTAGAGGGATTAGACAAGGAGACCTCACCAGTCCCTATCTCTTTCTGCTCTGCATGGAGGGTCTATCTAGTCTGTTGTTTCATAAGGAGAATGTGGGGGTTCTACAAGGAGCTCGTAATGGCCTATCTAGTCTGCTGTTTCATAAGGAGAATGTGGGGGTTCTACAAGGAGCTCGTAATGGCCGCTCTAGTCCACCTATTTCCCACCTCCTGTTCGCAGACGACAGTATATTCTTCGCAAGGAGTGATGTCAGAAGTGTAGAGGCTTTGAAGGAAACCTTGTCTTTGTATTGTGAGGGGTCTGGCCAGAAGATTAATATGGACAAATCGTCAATTTTCTTTGGACTCCATTGCAATGATCAAGTCAAGCTTGATGTGATGAATCGGTTGGGTGTAGCCAATGAGGCCCTGTAGGAGACCTATCTTGCGATGCCTACGGGTATTGGGAGATCACCATCTGTGTCTTTTCAGTCCATGGTGGACAGAGTCTAGAAGCAGCTAAATGGTGGGGCTGGTAGGCCGATGTCTAGAGCAGGCAAAGAGACGATGATCACCTTTATCCAAGCCATACCAACGTATATCATGAGCTGCTTCCATATTCCTATTGCCATCCTTGAGATCTTACGCAAAGCTATAGCTGATCACTGGTGGGGTATTGAGGATGGGAAGAAAAAATGCATCGGTGGAGTTGGGACTCGTTATCGACGCCCAAGGCTCTGGGCGGTATGGCTTTCCGTGATCTCACTTTGTAACCAAGCCATGCTTGGACGTCAATGCTAGAGGCTCCTGACCGATCCTACATCTTTGTGTGCCAGAGTTTTGAAGGGGCGTTATTATCCTGACTGTGACCTAGGGGACGCACCGCAGCCGAGAGCCTCCTCGTACACTTGGCGGAGCATCCTGTTTGGTCTACAATTGGTGAAACAAGGCTCGCGCTGGAGCGTGGGAAATGGTCGAAAGATCAAATTGTTAACTGACAGATGGATTCCTGATGTTATTCCTGGCTCGTTCCGTACTCTGGCGCCGGTCCCTGATGGCGCAATCGTGGACTTTTTACTAGAGGATGGTCACGGTTCATAGAATGCAAATGTTGTGCGGTCCATTTTTGAGGAGGAGGTGGCAGACATGATCTTACAAGTATCTGTCAGTCGACGAGGTGGGGATGATTTTCTTTCCTGGCCTCACACAAAGTTTGTTGACTACTCAGTGGCTTCGGCATATAATATTGCAAGAACTAAGAAGTTCTTCCTTCAGCGGAGTCGATGTGGTGGTGGAGCTAATTCTGTCGTGGAGGTAGATGGAATTTTCTAGAAGAAGTTATGGGCAGTCAAGGCGCTAGGAAAAATGAAAACTAATCTGTGGCGGTTTGCTCATGACCGTCTCCCCACTGGAGTTCAACTTGTGCGGCGTCATATACCAGCTTCGACATCATGTGTCTACTGCTCCCGTGATGAGACTACGGAGCATGTGTTCCTACTTTGTCAGTTTGCAAGAGAGGTGTGGAAGAAGATTAAAGATGTGTGTCGTCTTCATCTTAGACGCAAGACCTTCACCTGTACAAAGACATGGGTCCATGATTTCATGTCTCATGCAACTGACCTTGAGGCCATGTTCTTGACTGTGACGATCTGGCATTTGTGGACTGCAAGGAACGGTATAAAGAACGGTGAACCCTTGAAGAGCCCACACTATGTCGCGCAACAAATTCTGGCTTATGCTGAAATGATCGAGCTGCATATCTTCAAACCTGTCTCTTCTACTAGGCGTGATTCCATTCCCCAGCCCCTCTTTGGAGTCCGCCGCCTGAAGGTACGGTTTATGTTAATGTTGATGCAACTTTGTTCTCTCCTTCCCGGCGGATGGGGATAGGTGTCGTGGTCAGGAACCACACAGGTGACTGCTTGCTGGCTTGCAGCAAGCTACTCGAGTTGGTCACGGCACCGGAACTTGCAGAAGCGTTGGCCTTGCGTCGCGCTGTCTCCCTGGTCGGTAGTGAAGGTTTTGGCAGGGTCATGGTGGTTTTGGACTGCCTCTCTTTGATTCAACGGGTGAACTCCTCGACGTTGGATCGGAGTAATGTGGGGGTTGTGGTGCAGGATATTAAACTTTTGGCTCACAACTTCGATGCGATTTTCTTCTCGCATGTTCGTCGTCATTGTAATGAGTCGGCTCATATTTTAGCTCGCTCTGCAGAGTGCTTTTGTTCTTCTATTTTTTAGAGATTTTACTCTGGATTGCATCCGGCAGACTTTGTGTAATGATTTGAAGTAATCAATAAAGGGCCGTATTCTCTCAAAAAAAAAATGCATTACATGTATGAACTGCTAGGCTGAAAACACGAGTAAGAAATGTGTTTCTTTCATGAAAGGAGCAATTGTTCAGTCTCCGTACAATTAAAATGGTTAGTGTTAGGCTGTTAGCATGTGTATTTACATCCCTAAAAAAACATGTGTATTTACAAAATATTAGTTTGTGATATATTAGTGAGTGATGAAAAGAATTCACACAAGGGCATTTGGTCTAGTGGTATGATTCTCGCTTAGGGTGCGAGAGGTCCCGAGTTCAATTCTCGGAATGCCCCATTCTTATTTGCACCTCTTTTTCCCGTAAAACCAGCAGCTAATTCTTCACAGGGCTGAAACCACCCCACCGGTGGATCCGAAATTACCGACGTACATCATGTTTCTTTTTTGGATCCGAAGCTATATATCTATATATCCATCCGTTTTCGTCTGTCTCGTAAACGAACTCACCTCAGTGAGGCTACTGACTTGGATCCGAAGCTATCTATACACATGAACGATGTACGCCGTATCCAAGACTATCTATGTTCATGTGTGTGCGCAGCTGTATCAACGCTAGCTCTTGGTACGATTCAGACCAACTCCCGCTTCATTGATCTGATAGACTGAAACAACCATCAGTTTTCAGGCAAAGTGCAGAAAACGCCATCGCAGAAAACAACTCGAAGCCCTGGCGACATACAAATCGTCTAACTAACTGTGGAGTCCGACAGAAACAAAACTTCTCATGTCTACAGCAGCTAGCTAGGACTTTTTTATTTTATTGTATAGCTAGGTCTTTTTCTCCCCGTCAAACTAGCAGCTAATTCTTCACAGAGGACTATTAAAACTTAATTAAAGTACATAATAAATATAGTAAAATCAACTAAAGTCCCCCCCCCCCCCCCCACCCCAAACGAATTTCATCAAAGTTATTTTTTGTATGTATATATATATATTTTATCTAGCAAAAATTGTAAGTTAGAAAACATAAAAAATCCCGGATTCTCCATTTAATTCGAAAAAGGATCCGAAATTACCGATGTACATATCCGTTTTTTGGATTCGAAGCTACCATGGGTCCATCCGTTCTCGTCTGTTTTGTAAACGAACTCATCTGTAACACTGATATCTTTACAACAAGCAAATAACGAAGATCCAAAAAGAAATCGTAGCAAGGGGGACACAGATTTAGGCAAGCCCACAACATCCTATGTGCCATTCTTTTCAAGCGATTGCATCTCTTTTTGTATAGCAGAAACCCACTTCTCACGGTCAACGGATGCAACGGCTTCATTGTATGTAGCAGGTTCAGTATCATGCTCCACCTGTTCAGCACAACTCAAGGCATAATGAGCAAGATTACATTCTTCAATTAAACGACGAGGTGGAACTATGTTAGGCCTTGGTCTATCAGCAACAATAGACTCATGTTGTTGCTGCAAAACAGTAGGTGAGTGCTGAACAACATTATCATGAATATTTTCCTCATGAGTATCATCAAAGTCAGCATTATTATCAACAATTTTCTGCAGGTGCTCCACCTGCACATTAACTTCCTCCTCTCCAAGAGCAACATGAGAGGGATCTGACGGCAAGCTGTCATGATACATAACAGATTCATTGAAAACAACGTTCCTACTCAACAAAATCTTTTTAGTTTCAGGATTCCATAGTTTATATGCTTTAACTCCTGAACTATAACCAATGAATATGCACTTAACAACTCTAGGCTCTAACTTTCCGTTATCAACATGAGAATATGCAGCGCAACCAAAAACTCTCAACTATGAATAATTAGCAGGCGAACCTGACCATACCTCAATGGGAGTTTTCTTGTTAAGTGGAATAGAAGGTGACCTATTGATGAGGTAGCACGTTGTGTTGGCTGCTTCAGCCTAGAAACGTCTATGCATACCTGTATTGGACAACATACAGCGAGCCCTCGAGATGATGGTTCTGTTCATGCGCCCAGCCACGCCATTCTGCTGAGGAGTGTAAGAGATGGTGTGGTGCCTGATCATATCATCGTTACTGCAAAACTCCTGAAACTCATTAGAACAGAATCTCATACCATTGTTAGTACATAGTACCTTTACCTTCTTTTCAGTTTGCTTTTCAACCATAACTTTCAGAAAATATGGCCACACTTTTCTTGAGTAGTCATCAATAATAGTAAGCATGTAATTAGCACCACCAATAGAAGTCTTATGGGAAGGTGCCCATACATCAGCATGCACATAATCTAATATGTCTTTGGTGATATGAATGGAAGCATTGAATTTAACTCTTTTATGCTTACCAAAAACACAGTGCTCACAGAACTCAAACTTACCCAAGTTGCAACCATCAATCAGATCTTTCTTGACCATTTATGCCTTGCCATGTTCCCTCATATGCCCAAGACGCATATGCCATAGATTTGTTTTAGCACAATCATCAGAATCATTAGAAGTAACAGCAGCAGCAATACCAAGCAAAGTACTACTTCTAAGAACATATAACTTAGCAGAATTCATATCACCTATCATGTGAATAAGAGAACCTTTTGATACCTTTAACAATCTATGCTCACCGGTGTACTTGTATCCATCAACATCCATGGTACTCAGGGAGATCAAATTTATGTCCATGCTTGGTATGTGCTTCACCTCATTCAACGTATGTGTCACCATCATGTGTCCTGATCTTAACAGATCCAACACCGACAATATGACATGGGTTTTCGTTCCCCACACGCACAAAATCACCAGTCTGTACAGACTCATATGGACTAAACCAATCTTTGTTACAACAAATATGAAACGAACATGCAGTATCAAGTATCCATTCATCACCACGAGAAGCACAAGCAGCAAAAACGGCTAAACATTCACCATCAGAACTATCACCAGAAACAACAGCCGCCTTACTAGTACCTTGATCCTTATCTTTTGGTTGGTAAGTTCCGTTCCTTCTCTCCTTATTCTGCAGCTTCCAACAATCAACAATAACATGATTAGATTTCTTACAATACCTGCAGAACTTGTCCTTTCCCTTGGACTTCGAATGACCTCTACCGTCCTTGCTCTTATCTCGGCTGCCATAGTTGTTAAATCTCTACTCGGTCCTGCCACGAACCTGCAGAGCTTCAGCCTTGGATGACAACCCATCTTCCTGCACCATAGTTTTTATATTTTCCCTCTGTTTGAGAGCCTCTTGTACTTCATCAAGGGTTAGTTCATCACGGCTCAACAATATATCACGGAATTGTGTATAAGAACTAGGCAACGAGCATAAGAGTAATAGAGCTAGATCCTCATCATCATATTTTACTTTCATAGATTGCAAATCAGAAATGATCTCTCTGAAAATAGATAAGTGATTCATTACCGATCCATCTTCTTGCAGTCTATGCGAGAACAACTTCATCTTCACATGCATCTTACTGGTTAGATCCTTTGACTTGCAGTTCGATTCCAGTTTCAGCCAAGGAGCAGCAGTAGATTTCTCTACCAACACTTCCTGCAAAATATTATTGGACAAATGAAATTGAATCAAAGACAAAGTATTACGGTCCTTCTACTTCTATTCGTCGGACTAGATCTTCGCATCCTTCTTCCCAAATCCTTCCAGCGCTTCATATAGATTTGAAGTTTGGGCAAGAATCGCCCGCATCTTCACCTGCCACAAGCAGAATCTTGTGGTGTACTCCAGCTGTGGTAGATCGAACTTCAATGACAACATGTCGCAAACCCTAGATTAGAACCTAGGGCTCTGATACCACTTGATATCTTTACGACAAGCAAATAATAAAGAATGAAAAAGAAATCGTAGCAAGGGGGACACAAATTTTACATTGGAAACCCTCTCCAACAAAAAGAGGGAAAAACTATGGGTGCCAGCTAGCGAAACTTCAATATAACAGGGAGTGTTTACACAGCACCGGGGATTTTCTCAGATGCAACTCATTCCAACCGGTGGCTTACAAGAGGTATATATAACGGTGGAAACTTAGGACTTCGACGATCCATACCAAGCCTCCGACAATGTAGCAAGCCTTCGGCAATGGGGAGTGTTTACACATCCGCTTCGGCCGAAGCCTCTGGCGATGGGCCTCGCTTCGCTCCATCGAAAGTTAGCCTCCTTAATATAATGTGGATCATACTTCAATAAACATTATGCTTCAGTGATAATCCTTTTTAGGGGAACCACCATTACTAAAATTCAACAGAAACGGGGATACAAAGTCCCTCGAGCAGTGTAATTAGCCACAAAGAGGGGCGCTCGCCCTAGGGCCCCCAGGAAGTAGGGGCCTGAGTAAGACTACACTTCTACTAATAAGGCCTAGTAGTTTAGAGTAATTTTAGGAAAAACATATGGTCCAAGCTATAGCCTATCATGCCTCTACTCCGACTACTTTTAGCCTAAAAAATAAACTCCAAAATTACTGAATAATTTCTCTCGATGCCATGATTTCTCTCTATCCTTCCTAAACACCTGCATATTTAGGAAGGCCAGAGATAAATCATGGCATCAAAATAAATCGTGGCTTGATAGACTTATGTGATTGTGCCATTAGTCTCCACTAATAAAAACTCACAATCTTGGAAGAGCACATGAGTTATTTCCTTTAGATTCTGCAATTTTGTCTTTTTGTTTCTTGTTATCACTAGTTAGGCTTAATGGAAAACAAAAACAAATTAGAGAGCTTTATAGTATTTATCTTGAGTTAGGACATGAAGTGTTTGAAGAGAAAATTAAAAAACCTATGGAACTTTATTTGCATGCTAATAGCAATGTTGTTAGTATTAATTCTTTGGACACCATTATTATTAATGCTATGGAAAAGTCTAAGCTTGGGGAAGCTAACTTTTATGAAAATGATCTTTTTAGTTCCCCATCTTTGGAAGATAGCTATTTTATTGCTTATGATGATACCAAACCTCCAATATATGATGATTACAATGATGAATATTATATTTTCAGTCCACCTACTATTGAGGAGGCAATTAATTATGACTACAAGATGCCTCCTATATTTGATGATTATGGTGATGAGAATAATAATGATAGTTATTTTGTTGAATTTTCTCCCACTACAATTAATAAGAATAACTATGCTTATGTGGAGAGTAATAATTATTTTATGCATGTGGCTCATGATAAGAATGTTTCATGTGATTGTTATATTGTTAATTTTATTCATGATACTACTGAAAGTTATTATGAGAGAGGTAAACATGGTTTTATGCATCTCAATAATATTAGGTTTCCCCTCTTTATGTTGAAAGTCTTGAAGTTGCACTTGTTTTGCTTTACTATGCTTGTTGCTTTGTGCTTTCATGACTTGTTTCTTTACAAGATTCCTATGCATAGGAAGTGGGTTAGACTTAAATGTGTTTTGAATTTGCTTCTTGATGCTCTCTTTTACTTGAATTCATATTTCTTATGTGAGCATCTTCTCAAACTATCATGCCTAACTTAAAGGCGTTAAAGAAAAGTACTTATTGTGAGATAACCCAAAAGTTTTAGTTGAGTCTTGGAAGTTATTACCTCTGTAATAACCGCTCCTTATCCTTTTTATTTGCTTTTTTGCCAAGAATAACCTCTAATGAGAGAGAAGTAATGATTGGGAAAGTTATTGTCTCGAAACAGATTTCTGTGTTTCACCGTAAAAATCCGTGTACAATCTGTGTACGTCCTTTTGAGGCGTGGATTTTTGTGCTTCTGCCCCAGATTGTTATGTAACTTTCGTTAGTTCAACACTTTTCGATTTGAGCAACAGAAAGTCTTCGAAAAAATTTGTCTTTACCTGCTGGTCTGTTTTGATAGATTTCTGCCATTTTCTACATTTGCTTCTTGTTGGTTCCTTTTTGAGTTCTTTTGGGGAACTGAGCTTTTTGAGGGAAGTGCTACAGTAGATAGTGTTTTAATGGAAGTTTATTGGTGTTATAACTGAACCTAAAGACCTATTCTCTTGAGTGCAGTAATGTTGCTAATAAAGATTGTGTGAAGTTTTGTATGAAGGAAAAAATTTAGGTGTATGGAAGGAATGAGTAATGAGATGAAGGATGGACTAAATATCAAACTTGGGGATGCTACGCATGTCACCCCAAGAAATATCCAATAAGTACAAGCGTCAAAGCTTGGGGATGCCCAAGGCATCCCCATCTTTATCAATAAAAATCCCAGGTTTCTTCCAAACGCTTCATTTTTATTGTTTCATGCATAGTTGTGTTGTTCTTGGAGCGTCTTCTTTTTCATTTTCATTTTGGTTTTTAATTTGCTTTGTTAGCTTAGTTTGTTGAATAAGTTGGTTGGACCCTCTCTTTCATACATTGGTTTCCAAATAGTTTGGTTTGGTTTGTAAAAGAGTAGGAAAGCTCATGCTTAAGTGGTAAAGAGAGTTTGTTTTTGACTGTGGCCTATGCTTTGTCATGCCATGCTTGATATTGTTTTGGCGTTATGCTTAGTATTCTTTGTTGTAGCATGACTTGTTATAAACAATTGAGATTGCTCAATGTGCCTTGGATGAATCATGCGTTGTTTTAGCATATTAAAGCATAGTATTGTGGTATTCTCCTTTGATGCTTTATTTGGGTTGACTTGGCACATGCTCACACCATGTTAAGACTATCCCAAGTCACCATAGCCTTGATGATGCTTTAGTTTTCAATTTGTAGTATCACTTTATGCTTTGATCAATGATGTTTTGTCGCTCTGCATGATTATGGCCATTATTGCTCTCTTAGTTTGTCGCTCCTAGTATTTTGCTAGCCTCCGTAACCAAGTATGAGTTCCACTCATGCATCCAACTCCTTAAACCAAGTTATTCCAAAGAGTCCGCCATACCAACCTACTAGCTTATGCTATTCCAAGTATATTCATGTTTTTGTTTACCTTCTATGAGAAAACTAGTGATTAAAGCTCTCACGAACTTGATGGCACACTTTACTTTTCTTGCATTTAATAAACTTGAACAATTGGGTCCTTCTTTGTTGCATATATGCTTGCGCTTTATAAGTTGAAATTAGCAGAACCATGTATCATGAGGAACGCTTTCAACATTGCACTTGTACTTTGTACCCCATTGATATCATGCTCTTTTGCTTATGGATCCCGGTGGTGTGAAATAAAAGTGGAACTTGTAAGATCATGGAGTCGGGTGCTCCCCGTGCCGTCGTGTGCACTCGTCGGTGATTCTGCTTCCTCTTCTAAACTTTAGCGAGGACGACGGGTAAGTGCTTCTGTTTTCCCCATCTTATTCTTCCTCTGCCTCTCTTGTTGTCCTCTGTGTGATTACGGTGAGGAACACCCTAATTAGAGTTCATCTATGATGTTAGGGTTCTATCCCTCTATGTTGATTATTGAGGTTAATGAATGATTTAGAAGTACTTATGGTGATGATAATGTGCTAAGTTGTTGGCTATTGATTCTAGTAGTGTGGTTTTCACTACTATTCAACGTTCTTGGTACTGACAATGGCACTGTCGGTAATGGTTCACTGAATTCTGATACACTGGCATGTGTTGATATGTTCAGACTAGAGTTGATTTGATACTGCTATGATTCTCTGATTATGATAGATTATATAAATGTAAATATGATTCCTAGTTATTTATTCTAGGAAAATGATTGAATAACTATATGCAAGTTGCAAAATTTCTATGTCTGATTTGCTTGGTTTAGAACATATACTTGTGACACCTTCCTTGGAATGGTACACAAGGGTTCATTCTAGTACTGGGCTAAATTCCATCTGTGTCCTAGTGTGGCTTGGGCTAAAATGGTTGAAACTCTTGTTGGATACATTAACCTAGGATGCATATGAATTTGCTTTGGTCTATGATGTTGGTCTAAGGCATAACTAGGTAAGAACTAAAGTTTTTACCTGCTGATCCTCACAAATGTGCCTAGATATTAAATGTAAAAAATGATTCTTATAGATCTTTAAGAAAAATACTGGACAACTGATACATTGCAAATGTATCTATAATTTTTGATGCTCGATGCTTGGATTTATCCACTTTCTTGTGTTTTGTCCACACTTTGGAGTACTTTTCATATGATTTCTTGGACTAACCTATTAACAAGAGCCACAGTGCCAGCTGCGTGTTTTCTGCTGTTTTTGGTTCCAGGAAAGTCAGAAAATGAATATTCTCGGAATTGGACGGGACAAAAGCCAAAGTGCCTATTTTTCTAGAAGACTCACGGAGCTAGAATACGAGATGGAGGAGGGCCAAGGGCTGGCCACACCACCCCCAGGCGCGGGCTAGGCCTGGCCACGCCAGGGCATGGTGTGGTGGCCCCAGGCACCCCCTCGGTCTCCCTCTTCGCCTATAAGAAGCCTTCTGACCTAAAAACTTCCGGGGGTTCAACGTTTTTCCACGAAAAGTTCTGCTGCGCCGCTGCCACCGAAGGGGAGATTCGGGGGACAGAAAGTCTTTGTTCCGGCACCCTACCGGGACGGGGAAGTGCCCCCGGAGCCATCTCCATCGATCTTCACCATCATCTCCATCGATCTTCACCATCATCTCCATCGATCTTCACCATCATCTCCATCGACCATCCATGTTTCCTCCATCTATGAGTGAGTAATCCTCCAATGTAGGCTATGGGGATGGTAGGGATTGGATGAGATCGTTCATGTAATGGCATCAGATTGTTAGGGCATGGTGCCTAGTATCTTTTATTAGTGCTTTATGACTTTGTTGCAACTTGTTGTGCTTAATGCTTGTCACTAGGGCCCGAGTGCCATGATTTCAGATCTGAACTTATTATTGATTCATTATGATAGTATTGTTTCTAGTCTTATCTACAAGTTGTATACACACGTTGTTGTCCGAAACCTATGGCCCCGAAGTGACAGAAATCGGGATAACCGGAAGGGAAAGGCTTTGATGTGAGGATCACATGTGTTCATGGAGTGTTAATGCTTTGCTCTGGTGCTCTATTAAAAGGAGCACCTTAATTGCCAGTAGTTCCCTAGAGGCCCCGCTGCAAACGGGCTGGCATGACAAAAAATGTTGTGCAAGTTCTCATTGCGAGCACGTATGACTATATATGGAACACATGCCTAGGATTGTCTAGTACTTGGGTGCTTTATCTTATTCATCTGCAATTGCCTTATGTTCTGATTGCTATGTGAATTGTCTTGTCCATGCAACGCCCGTCCATCCATACCTATGCCTACCGCACTCGAATCCCACTGTTTACTGCTATTGTTACTGTTGTCTTTACTTTACTACTGTTGCTACTTTGCTATTCCTACTACAAAACTATTGCTACTGATAAACTGCTGTGAGGAAGATTGTTTCCAGGTGCAGCTGAATTGACAACTCAGTTGTTAAGGCTTATAAATATTCACTAGCTCCCCTTGTGTCGAATCATTAAATTGGGTTTCACTTCCCTCGAAAATACTGCGATACACCCCCTATACTTGTGGGTCATCAAGACTATTTTCTGGCGCCATTGCCGGGGAGCATAGCTTTATTTAGCAAGTCCACTTGGAATCACTATTTTTCAAGCTAAGTTTATATTTCTCCTTGTTTGCTTGTTTCTTTATCAAAAATACAAAAAATAGTTCCTACTCTAGTTGTTATTTTTGTTGGTCTGTTATTGTCTTGCCTTATCATTCTTGTTGTCAATGGTTGGTTTCTTTGAAACTGAAGCTTATTGGCAAGGTGGGTTCACGGAAGATCAAAAATATTATTATAAGGAACACCGCTTGTCACAAAAAGGGAAACACTTATGGGAACAAATTGATAGATTGTATACCATTGCTAGAAACGTGTGCTCTACTTATAATGTTACTTATTGTTGTGATGAATCTCGTTGCAGAAAGAGGTATAAACACCTCCCTTTTCAATGTGAGTATAATGATAATGATACCATATCTTCCTATGCTAAAGGAATTTATGACTTTTATGATGTGGAACAAATTGAAGAATTTATTGCTTGGAAGGGTGCTTTTGAACTTGCTAGTTTGCTTGAAAATATTGATGATTCATCTTATAAGTATGAGGTTTATGGTATACTTAAATTTTGCTTTGATAATTACAAGGATGAAAATGGCAATATTCTGGAATATTTTAATAGATGCTCTCCACAAATGGAAGAGACTAATGCCTTGCAGGATCCTATGGAAGAAGAAATTGATGAACCTGAAATCTCATTAGATGAAAAAGAGGAGGAGAGTGATGAACAAAAGGAGGAAGAATGGATTAGCTACCCATGCCTACCTTCTAATGAGAGTAACTCTTTATCCCTTACATTATTTGATTGTCCTCCATGCTTACTAAAGGAGGATGATTGTTATGTTCCTAAG
Organism: Avena eriantha; assembly: GCA_910589775.1. Taxonomy (NCBI): domain Eukaryota; kingdom Viridiplantae; phylum Streptophyta; class Magnoliopsida; order Poales; family Poaceae; genus Avena; species Avena eriantha. The sequence continues at coordinate 226,037,393 of OU342746.1, read as the reverse complement.
GATTCTCTTGAAAATGTTTATGATAAAGCTCTAGTGCTTGTAGGTCATGAAAAGCATGCTTTATGTGATAGTTATATTGTTGAGTTTATTCATGAGGCTACTGAAAATTATTATGAGAGAGTAAAATATGGTTGTGGAAGTTTTCATGGTATTGAAACACCTCTCTATGTGCTGAAAGTTTTGAAATTACTCTTGTTTTATCTTCCTATGCTTGTCACTTTGTTCTTTGTGAATTTATTTGCATACACGATTCCTATGCATAGGAAGTGGGTTAGACTTAAATGTGTTTCGAATTTGCTTCTTGATGCTCTATTTTACTTCAACTCATATTTATTATGAGAGCATCCTCTCAAACTTTTATGCCTGAATATGATATTATGCCTATTATTCTTGGGAGACCTTTTCTTAAATACTGCAGGAACTGTTATTAATTGTAATCAAGGGAAGGTGACCTTCAATGTTAATGACAAGGAACATATTGTCTATTTCCCCAAGAAGATTGATAGGACTTATGGTTTTGAATTCAGTTGAACATGTTGAGAGCATTCAAGTTGGAGAAATATATTGTCCCATATTAAGAAAAAAATTGAAACTATTATGATTGGGACCATTGCTATCAAGGTTGAGGTAACATAATTATTAGTGGAATACAAAGTTTTGTCTCATATGCAATTGTTTTGGTAGAAATACTTGATCAACCTGGTTACCAAAAGGATTTCATTGAACAAAACAATGTTTTCACAATGATTATCTCCGCTTACTTCTATTCTATCCATTTAAGTTTTTGCTTATGCCTAACTTAAAGGCGTTAAAGAAAAGTACTTATTGGGAGATAACCCAAAAGTTTAAGATGAGTCCTGGAAGTTATTACTTCAGTAATAACCGCTCCTTATCCTTTTTATTTGCTTTTTGTGCCAAGAGTAACCTCTAATGAGAGAGAAGTAATGATTGGGAAAGTTGCTGTCCCGAAACAGATTTATGTGCTTCACCATAAAAATTCTTGAGAGAGCTTTGTATGTCAGATTGAGCTGTAATTTTTGTGCTTCTGCCCCAGGTTGTTATCTAACTTTCGTTAGTTCAACACTTTTTTATTTGAGCAACAGAGTGTCTTCGAAAAAATTCGTCTTTACCTGCTGGTCTGTTTTGACAGATTTCTGCCATTTTCTGCATTTGCTTCTTGTTAGTTCCTTCTTGAGTTCTTTTGGGGAATTGAGCTTTTTTAGGGAAGTGCTACAGTATCTAGTGTTCTAATGGAATTTTATTTGGTGTTAGAACTGAACCTTAAGACTTATTTATCTTAAGTGCACTAATGTTGCTAATAAAGATTGTGTGAAGTTTTGTATGAAGGAAAAATTTCAGGTGTATGGAAGGAATGAGTAATGAGATGAAGAATGGACTAAAGCTCAAGCTTGGGGATGCCACACGTGTCACCCCAAGAAATATCCAAGAAGTACAAGCGTCAAAGCTTGGGGATGCCCAAGGCATCCCCTTCTTCATCAATAAAAATCCCAGGTTTCTTCCAGACGCTTCATTTTTATTGTTTCATGCACAGTTGTGTTTTTCTTGGAACGTCTTCTTTTTCATTTTCGTTTTGGTTTTTAGTTTGCTTGGTTTGCTTAGTTTGCTGAATAAATTGGTTGGACCCCCTCTTTCAACATTGGCTTTCAAATAGTTTGGTTTGGCTTGGAAAAGAGTAGGAAAGTTCATGCTTAAGTGGTAAAGACAACTTGTTTTTGACTGTGGCCTATGCTTTGTCATGCCATGCTTGATATTGTTTTGGCTTTATGCTTAGTATTCTTTGTTGTAGCATGACTTGTTATAAACAATTGAGATTGCTTAATGTGCCTTGGATGAATCATGCGTTGTTTTAGAATATTAAAGCATAGTATAGTGGTATTCTCCTTTGATGCTTTATTTGGGTTGACTTGGCACATGCTCACACCATGTTATGACTATCCCAAGTCACCATAAGCCTTTATGATCCTTTAGTTTTCAACTTGTAGTATCACTTTATGCTTTGATCAATGATGTTTTGTCGCTCTGCATGATTATGGCCATTATTGCTCTCTTGTTTGTCGCTCCCTTACTATTGCTAGCCTTCACTTCCACTGAGTGTGTTTTACTCAAGTTTCCAACTCCCTAAACCAAATATTGCCAAAGTGTCCACCATACCTACCTATTAGCATCATTTGCTACTTCCGTGCATATTCAATATGCCTTGTTTTCTTCCGAATAAAATGTTTGCTTGTTATGAGAAAGTTAGTTAGTAAAGCTCTCACGAACTTGATGGCACATTTTATTTTCTTGCACTTAATAAACCTGAACCATTGCATCCTTCTTTGTTGTACATATGCTTGCGCTTTATGAGTTGAAGTTAGCAGAACCATGTATCATCGGGACCGCTTTCAACACTTCATTGGTACTTTGTACCTAGTTGATATCATGTTCTTTTGCTTATGGATCCCGGCAGTGTGAAATAAAAGTGGAACTTGTAAGATCATGGAGTTTGTATGTATGTTAGAGAAACGCCTGGGCCGCTAGCCTAAGCCATGCCTAATCATGGTGGAAACTTGCAGCATAACCATAATGAGCATTCTATGAGCATCCTCAATAAAAATCTATGCACATAGTAAATAAAAAGATCGCCGAGATGCTCATTGTCTGCTTGCCTTGTTATTTTGATTATGGGATAGCTCCCGTGTCATGTGCAAGGGGTACCCCGTTGGCGGTTGTCTATGATACGTATATACTTACAATGACAAGAGCTTACTCGTGACTGAAGTTGAGTAGCATGAGGATCGGTCTTCGTAAGTAAGGGGCACGAGACTTCGATTTATAACTTGTCAAGCATCTCCTCTTAGTTGTGTCACTTTCACCTTAACCACGTTAAAGATGCTTATGATAGGGGCAATGAGAGCTCAAGGCTAATGAGTACCATACTTTCAGCATTTGGAAGCCTTTCAAACTTTTCAAAACCTTTTTCATTTCCTTGTTGAGTCTCCACACATTCTATGAGCACTTTCTTGAGAGCATAGTGGCCATTCTTAGTTCTATGTGCATCGTCGCAAGACTTGTTGATTGATGCATACCTTGATATTGCTTGTTTTAAACTATTTGTATCTAGTCACTCTTGTAAACTTTGAAGGTGTCCTATGCATTTATGTTTCCTACTCTTTGACGGACAAGCTGAATGCCACTTTGCTATGTTTTCTTTATGTAAAACAAACAAACGTATTGCAAAGCATTGTTATTCATGAATCTTTTGTTTGTGCCTTTTCATGTTGCATCATAGTTTCTTTGTCTTATTGCTAGAACTTTGTCTTTCATGTTATTATTGAAGTACTATGATCCCAGCTTTGAGTGTTTTACAAATACTTTGATCAAGTCTTTGATGGTGCATGTCACCTCAAAAATTATTCTTTCTTTTTATCACTTACCTACTCGAGGATGAGCAGGAGTTAAGCTTGGGGATGTTGATACATTACAAATGTATCTATAATTTTTGATGCTCCATGCTTGGTTTTATCCACTTTCTTGTGTTTTGTCCACACTGTGGAGTACTTGTCATATGATTTCTTGGACTAACCTATTAACAAGAGCCACAGTGCCAGCTGCCTGTTTTCTGCTGTTTTTGGTTCCAAGAAAGTCAGAAAATGAATATTCTCGGAATTGGACGGGACAAAAGCCAAAGTGCCTATTTTTCCAGAAGACTCACGGAGCCAGAATACGAGACGGAGGAGGGCCAAGGGCTAGCCACATAACCCCCAGGCGCGGGCTGGGCCTGGCCGCGCCAGGGCATGGTGTGGTGGCCCCAGGCACCCCCTCGGTCTCCCTCTTCGCCTATAAGAAGCCTTCTGACCTAAAAACTTCGGGGGGTTCTACGTTTTTCCACGAAAAGTTCCGCTGCGCCGCCACCACCGAAGGGGAGATTCGGGGGACAGAAAGTCTCTATTCCGGCACCCTGCCGGGACAGGGAAGTGCCCCTAGAGCCATCTCCATCGATCTTCACCATCATCTCCATCGACCATCTATGTTTCCTCCATCTAGGAGTGAGTAATCCCCCGTTGTAGGCTATGGGGATGGTAGGGATTGGATGAGATCGTTAATGTAATGACATCAGATTGCTAGGGCATGGTGCCTAGTATCTTTTATTAGTGCTTTATGACTTTGTTGCAACTTGTTGTGCTTAATGCTTGTCACTAGGGCCCGAGTGCCATGATTTCAGATCTGAACTTATTATTGATTCATTATGATAGTATTGTTTCTGGTCTTATCTGCAAGTTGTATACACACGTTGTTGTCCGGAACCTATGGCCCCGAAGTGATAGAAATCGGGATAACCGGAAGGTAAAGGCTTTGATGTGAGGATCACATGTGTTCATGGAGTGTTAATGCTTTGCTCCGGTGCTCTATTAAAAGGAGCACCTTAATTGCCAGTAGTTCCCTAGAGGCCCCGCTGTAAACGGGCTAGCAGGACAAAAGATGTTGTGCAAGTTCTCATTGCGAGCACGTATGACTATATATGGAACACATGCCTAGGATTATCTAGTACCTGGGTGTTTTATCTTATTCATCTGCAATTGCCCTATGTTTTGATTGCTATGTGAATTGTTTTGTCCATGCAACACCCGTCCATCCATCCCTATGCCTACCGCACTCGAATCCCACTGTTTACTGCTATTGTTACTGATGTCTTTACTTTACTACTGTTGCTACTTTGCTATTCCTACTACAAAACTATTGCTACTGATAAACTGTTGTGAGCAAGATTGTTTCCAGGTGCAGCTGAATTTACAACTCAGTTGTTAAGGCTTATAAATATTCTTTGGCTCCCCTTGTGTTGAATCAATAAATTGGGTTTCACTTCCCTTGAAAATACTACGATACACCCCCTATACTTGTGGGTCATCAACAACTCATGCTATTTAATATGGATCCTTAAGATGAAATAGTTCCTGAGGTGCTACTATTATAAGATGTGCCTAGAAACATTCACTTACTGATGTATATGTGGATGTAAAAACATGTCTTTTTATCCAAGATCAGTGATGCACAGACAGAGATCTTGGTATTGCTTGCAAAGATTGAGCATTGGCTTTTATTTAAATTACTTCTATGATTAATACACCCCACTAGGGTGTTTTTCTAAGAAGATACCATATGAAAAAACACATGATTAGATAAGATTTAACATGTGATGGTTTTGTATAGACTCAGCACACAACTTGTTTGTTGGTGATGTTGTGGTGTTGCTTGATGTTGTTGGCTTGATCTTGGTGACTTGATCACTCCCTGGAGCCTGTTTTGCACACCCCGGGTTCTGGTTCTGCTCCTCCTTGCTCCTGTGACCTTGTACTTGTCCTTGCTATCCTCCTGGACCACCCCCTCCTTATGTCACCATTCTATGGTGATTTTATGGTTGATTTCATAAGCTATCTGGTGGATTTGTTAGGAATTTGGCAAGTTTAATGAGTTCTTGGTTGTGTCCTTGAGATAAACAATGGATGTGACTGTGGCGGTGAAGTGGTGAGCAAAGCTTGCTTTGCTGTGCCGAATGTGGCTTTATCTCTCTCTCTCTCTCTCTCTGTCTCTCTTTCTCACTACTGGTCGACAACACGCTGCATCCAGTTAGTTGAGTAAGCTGCTTCACTGTGCTCCCCCTCTGGATTGGATCAAGTGAATTTATTTTCACTTCTATCATTTTGCTAGTTACTGATCTGGTGAAACTTGCCCCTCTCTACTTGGCTTATAATGTGGCACTGAAGCTATTTACTTGAAAAGAATAGATACTGTATATTGGTGAAACTTGTAACACCCTCAAATCGGCCCTATGCAAGTTTTAGCCCTTTCCGCCAAGCCCGCATAGAAACGATTGAAGGACGCCCACCAGGCACTTTCATGCGGGTGGAAAATGAAGTAATACCATTACACAACAGTCCTCGATGGGACCCACAGAGCAGATATATATACAACACGACTCCACGAGTCAAGAATACAGATATACAATACAAAGATCCAAATCACCTTGAAAACGATAGGGCGTCCGACTACGGACAAGATGCAAATGGGGCTAAGAGCCCTGAAGAATAACCAATGGCGTCCATAACCCTGCCCAGGCCAAGCCGGAAGGGTAACCCTGCTAACGACGTCGATCTCAAACCTGCTAAAACAAAAGGGGTGCCGACAAAGGGCAAAGGAAAAAGAGGAGCGTCAGTACTAAGGCCAGTACACGGCGAGGCTAGAATTCGGCAGCTCTCGCCTACATAGGTATGGGGGACTGAAGCGGCAGCGCAGCATGCACTAAACAACCTATAGAGACTCGGTACACTGTCGGCTATTAGAGAGGGATAAGAAAGAACTATTCGGATCCAACCTGGAGCTAACACCAAACAACCCATCCTGGTATTTCCCCCTCGAGACCAAACGAGGAAGTCGAACCGAGGAACTCACACAGTTGGCAATTTTACTCATTCCGTTATAGTTGAAGCTCTTACTAGTCAGATATAGATAGAATGAGTCATCCTGAAGCATAAGTAGTGGGCAGTTTTAATCACCATTCCATTGTAGTTGGAACATTTACTAGTCAGATATAATTGTCCCGAGGAATCCCAAAACCCAGCAGTTGTTGGCACTTTTATCACATTCCATTGGAGTTGCAATACTTACTAGGCAGGTACAGCATGACACATATCACCACAGATCCACCAGATGTTGGCATTTTTAATTTACATTCCGTTATAGTTGAATCTGATTACTAGTCATATGTTAAGTCAAGTTTATACCATTACTTTAGTTATCCTTGTCTATGATCGAGATACTGTGCTCCAAGTTGTCCATAACCGCGGACACGGCTTTCAGAAAGTTTTACCCTGCAGGGGTGCACAAATAGCAACACACACTCGATCAACCTCGGAAAAACCAACTCAAAACCCAACGAGGCATTCACGACAAAGCGATCACAGGATTCATAAAATATTTCAGGGGGCCACCCCACTAAGCTACCCGCAACGAAGTTGGCCGGCTCCGGAATGGACCCAGGGTTTGCGTCAATGGGTGTAAACGACTGGGAACCCAAAAGTGTCATTGGGCTTGTCGATACCGCGAAAACACTCCGCGATCCTAAACAGTACAGGTGCTCCACGCACAATCTTAAATAAAGCAGTAAACATGGCATAAGTACAGGATAGTAAATAAAACCCCAAACTAGTTTGTGGCCCCAAGAAATAGAAATGAATCAAGCTCTGGCTCAGGGGGGTCCACGGCCTCCCAGATGTGGATAGTGCGAAAAATCAAGGAACAGGTATCAAGTACTCGGGGTCCTACGGGACACAAGTGAGCGTGGAAGAACCAAATAACATCTATTTCCCACTGATGCCTCTACATTAGTTATATCTAGCATTTTAATAGTTGTATTTAAAGTCATGATCATCTCCACCACAAACATCTTCCAGCATTCCAACAACTGTGGTACTTGACAACACGAGATCACACCTGAGCAAGCAACTACGACTCGCAAGGCCAACTATCTACCAAACACAGGTAATAGGAGGTGTCCAAGGCAATATAGAGGCTGCACGGGATATAACTGGTGCACGGGAACTAAAGCATTGCGACACGGATAACAATAGATCAACAGGAGGAAATAAAGACTATAAATGCAAAATAGGTAGAAGGGGAAGGGATGCTCGCCTGGAAAACACTGCCGGAGATTCATATCCGAAGAACTTGTCTATACTCGCATCCACTCATCAGCCTAATCCACGAAGAAGCAAACACTAGAAGAAACACCGAATGCAATATTTAATACCACGGCAGAAGATCCGGCATGATCATGATATGATGCAAATTCGGTGCAATTAGGCAGTATTAAGCGGAACCGGGGTCCCGACAATTAATTAGATGGTTCGAGTTGTTTAACTACCCCGCAATTTAAATGTTGTATTAACAGGGCGAAACATGGCATCGGTTCGCTACACCAATTTAAGTGGAGTCCGGAATAAGACAAAGATATCTCGCATATTGACTCCATATTTAGTTATGAGGTGAATCGACATAATGCCCCCAACCCACATGATATGCATGCGAGATGAACAATTAATATGCAACAAGTTTTATATATAGCATTTATAAAATAGGGGCACGGGAAAAGGTTAACACATCTGGGTTCGGACGATCTTGGGGTTCGATGTGGTTCGGGGTCCGGTCTCAGGGATCCAGGGTTCGACGGGGATCGATCTCGGCGGGAACGTTCTCGGACAACGGAGTAGATCTTGGCGTTCCGGTACAAAGGACTTGGTTTGGCGTCGAAGGATCATCGGGTTCGCCCTGGTCGGTGTCGCTCTTGTCGTCCCGAAGATCTTGTCGGGTCCTCGTATCGGGTCGGTCTTGGCGTTCGGGGTGAAGAACTTGGCGTCCTCGAGGAAGAACTTGGCGTATCCGTGTCGACAACCTTGGCGTCCGGGTTCTCGGGCATCGGATCCGGGAAGAAGTACTTGTCGCATCTGTGGATCGGTCCTCGGGGTCGAAGAACTTGGCGCGCCAGGGTTCGGTCTTCGGACTCGGGGAGAAGAGCTCGGTGTTCGTGTCGAAGGTCTTGTCGATGGGGTCTTGTAGCGCATGTTCTCTTGTTTGGTCTTGAGCAGCCCAACACCACAACATAGTGCCACCAACATGACAACATCAAAACGGAACAGAGACGCGCATAGCTGTGACAAGACACATGCCGGTAGCGGGACAGACCAAACGGGAGGCGCCGGTGACGGATCTCACAGGCTTGCGCAACAGGACGAGCCAGGCTGTACGAGAGGACCTCAACGGAGGGTAGCACACCAAGAGGGAGGTGCAGGCCGGTGTCCACGCCAGAGCAGACGGCCACGCGCAACCAGGGACGCGGCCGCACGCGCGGCATGGAGGAGGACGATGCATAGCCGCGGGGCAGCCAGAGCCGGGAGGAGGGTGAGACGCCGGTGACGGCCGCCGCATGGCCGGAGCAGAAGAGGCCCGGGCCCTGGCCGGGCCGCGGAACAGCGACGGAGACCGAACAGTTCGGTGAGGTGGCGGGGAGCAGGACCTGAGGCAGGGAGGATCTTGGTAGGCGAGCATGGCGGCAACGACTGGGGAAGGCGGGGCTGCGACGAGGAAGGCAGCGGGGACGGCGGCTCGAGCGGACATCGAGCGAGGTGCGCGGGGCGACGAGGTCGCGCGGCTCGCAGGGGAGTGCGGGGCGGTCGACGACGGCGGACGAGGAGGTAGGCACGGGGAGGCGCTGTCGGTTGGATGCGGGGCGAGCTCAGCGCGAGGGCGAGCTACCGCGGGGAGGAGGCGCGGCTCATGCAGGGTTGGGGATGGGGCGCATCCGGCGACAGCAGGTGGGGAAGAGGGGCTCCAGCGGGAGAGGAGGACGAGCGGGGCGCGGGAGAGCGCGGCCAGTGGCGGCGCTCGAGAAGGACGGAGGTCGGCGTTGGGGACGGCGAGCGGAGAGAAGAGGTGGAGGAGGAGGAAGGAGAGGGAGAGCGGTGGGGAGCGACGCGTCTGCGGATGGTACCGCGGGGTGGGACCCGGGTCAGACAGGGGCGTGGCCAGGCCGCGTGGGTGCGTGGGGTGGGGGCGTCGGCCGGTGTGGGGCCGGCTTTTCCTGGCACTGTCGGGGTGGACGGGCGGTAAAAAGGAGGAGGGCTGGGAGCAGGTGGCGACCAGGTGGGTGGGGAGGCGTGCCGGGTGGTGGGCCACGGGAGTGCGCACACGGGGTTGGCTCTGCTGGCTGCGTCGCACACGTGTGGGTGTCTGCTGCGCGGGGTGAGGTGGCGGGTAGTGGTTGGCTGGAGTGAGGTGGAGGTGTGAGGTGGAGGGAGGGGATTGGTCAGGGTGAGGTGGAGGGAGGCTGGGTAGGGTAGGATTGGGTAGAATTAGGATTAGATATTTTAGACTAGGATTTGGAGGTGGTCGGCCGGGCTTTCGGGCCTGGCGGGCTGACTCCTAAAAACAACTTAAATATTTATTTATTTAAAACGAGGCTTTTGAAATCTCATTGTAGACGAAACAAAATAATCCGGAGACCCGGGTTTTAATTTGAATAAAGACGGGAATATTTAGAAAACAAAACTAGGCGTTTCGAAAATAGTTTAGACAAAAACCATGCATGATGATGACGATGCTCAAATGCAAGGTGGCTTGATGACATGAGCATACGGTCATGACGATGCAATGCACAAAAACAACGCGATTTTCTGATAGTGGTTTTAGCGGGATGCCACAATTCGACACCACTAACAATGGATCTCGCCCTCGAGATCCGCCTCATGATACCGGGAAGAAGGTCGGCGATCTGAATCTACTCGCTTCGTGTCGATCCTTGCGACACCACTAACAAGAGGTCGTTGTGATCGTCGGGAGAACACTCCGGGAACAAAGGGCGAAGGCAGAGGTATCAACAAATAAAACCACCTCTAACTTCAATAAAAAGAGAGAAACGACGCATTCTCATCCACTGCAATGTACGAGAGCAAATAGATTGAGTAGTCGGCATGGGGCCAATCCATCACGCACCCAAACTATTACTCCGCACATTCGGTGGAAGAGCGTACAACCATTCTCGGAATCAGACTGAAGATCTCGACAATCGAGGCTCGGGAATAAAAGAGGTGATGCAGGCTCTGCATCGAATCTGGCGTGGATGATGTCGCCGCGTCGGAAAACACCGGAAAGCACAAACAAGGAACAAAGAATGGTACCTCAGATAAAGGATCACTCAGATAGCATGAAAACCGGATGTAGTAGCACCGTTACCAAAGGAGGAGGTGAAACCCCTGAAGATACGACGGAAAACCCAACCACGAGAAACCCTGGACTCGAAGAAAAGATAAGAGAGCTGATTCAAAACACGCAGAGGTAAGGGAGAACAACAGAGGGGTAAGAAGTAAAATCAGACCTAATCAGATCTATCCAACCGATTTTGCAAAATAGTTTGGACACTCTACTTCGGCCGTTAGCTAGGTTATCCTACAGGCTGGACTTATGGGGTATCGCAACTGCTGAGCTCTGATACCACTCTGTAACACCCTCAAATCGGCCCTATGCAAGTTTTAGCCCTTTCCGCCAAACCCGCATAGAAACGATTGAAGGACGCCCACCAGGCACTTTCGTGCGGGTGGGAAACGAAGTAATACCATTACACAACAGTCCTCGATGGGACCCACAGAGCAGATATATATACAACACGACTCCATGAGTCAATAATACAGATATACAATACAAAGATCCAAATCACCTTGAAAACGATAGGGCGTCCGACTACGGACAAGATGCAAATGGGGCTAAGAGCCCTGAAGAATAACCAATGGCGTCCATAACCCTGCCCAGGCCAAGCCGGAAGGGTAACCCTGCTAACGACGTCGATCTCAAACCTGCTAAAACAAAAGGGGTGCCGACAAAAAGCAAAGGAAAAAGAGGAGCGTCAGTACTGAGGCCAGTACACGGCGAGGCTAGAATTCGGCGGCTCTCGCCTACATAGGTATGGGGGACCGAAGCGGCAGCGCAGCATGCACTAAACAACCTATAGAGACTCGGTACACTGTCAGCTATTAGAGAGGGATAAGAAAGACCTATTTGGATCCAACCTGGAGCTAACACCAAACAACCCATCCTGGTATTTCCCCCTCGAGACCAAACGAGGAAGTCGAACCGAGGAACTCACACAGTTAGCAATTTTACTCATTCCGTTATAGTTGAAGCTCTTACTAGTCAGATATAGATAGAATGAGTCATCCTGAAGCATAAGTAGTGGGCAGTTTTAATCACCATTCCATTGTAGTTGGAACATTTACTAGTCAGATATAATTGTCCCGAGGAATCCCAAAACCCAGCAGTTGTTGGCACTTTTATCACATTCCATTGGAGTTGCAATACTTACTAGGCAGGTACAGCATGACACAGATCACCACAGATCCACCAGATGTTGGCATTTTTAATTTACATTCCGTTATAGTTGAATCTGATTACTAGTCATATGTTAAGTCAAGTTTATACCATTACTTTAGTTATCCTTGTCTATGATCGAGATACTGTTCTCCAAGTCGTCCATAACCGCGGACACGGCTTTCAGAAAGTTTTACCCTGCAGGGGTGCACAAATAGCAACACACACGCGATCAACCTCGGAAAAACCAACTCAAAACCCAACGAGGTATTCACGACAAAGCGATCACAGGATTCATAAAATATTTCAGGGGGCCACCCCACTAAGCTACCCGCAACGAAGTTGGCCGGCTCCGGAACGGAACCAGGGTGTGCGTCAATGGCTGTAAACGACTGGGAACCCAAAAGTTTCACTGGGCTTGTCGATACCGCGAAAACACTCCGCGATCCTAAACAGTACAGGTGCTCCACGCACAATCTTAAATAAAGCAGTAAACATGGCACAAGTACAGGATAGTAAATAAAAACCCAAACTAGTTTGTGGCCCCAAGAAATAGAAATGAATCAAGCTCTGGCTCAGGGGGGTCCACGGCCTCCCGGATGTGGATAGCCGAAAAATCAAGGAACAGGTATCAAGTACTCGGGGTCCTACGGGACACAAGTGAGCGTGGAAGAACCAAATAACATCTATTGCCCACTGATGCCTCTGCATTAGTTATATCTAGCATTTTAATAGTTGTATTTAAAGTTATGATCATCTCCACCACAAACATCTTCCAGCATTCCAACAACTGTGGTACTTGACAACACGAGATCGCACCTGAGCAAGCAACTACGACTCGCAAGGCCAGCTATCTACCAAACACAGGTAATAGGAGGTGTCCAAGGCAATATAGAGGCTGCACGGGATATAACTGGTGCACGGGAACTAAAGCATTGCGACACGGATAACAATAGATCAACAGGAGGAAATAAAGACTATAAATGCAAAATAGGTAGAAGGGGAAGGGATGCTCGCCTGGGAAACACTGCCGGAGATTCATATCCGAAGAACTTGTCGATACTCGCATCCACTCATCGGCCTAATCCGCGAAGAAGCAAACACTAGAAGAAACACCGGATGCAATATTTAATACCACGGCAGAAGATCCAGCATGATCATGATATGATGCAAATTCGGTGCAATTAGGCAGTATTAAGCGGAACCGGGGCCTCGACAATTAATTAGATGGTTCGAGTTGTTTAACTACCCCGCAATTTAAATGTTGTATTAACAGGGCGAAACATGGCATCGGTTCGCTACACCAATTTAAGTGGAGTCCGGAATAAGACAAAGATATCCTGCATATTGACTCCATATTTAGTTATGAGGTGAATCGGCATAATGCCCCCAACCCACATGATATGCATGCGAGATGAACAATTAATATGCAACGAGTTTTATATATAGCATTTATAAAATAGGGGCTCGGGAAAAGGTTCACACATCTGGGTTCGGACGATCTTGGGGTTCGATGTGGTTCGGGGTTCGGTCTCAGGGATCCAGGGTTCGACGGGGATCGATCTCGGCGGGAATGTTCTCAGACAACAGAGTAGATCTTGGCGTTCCGGTACGAAGGACTTGGTTTGGCGTCGGAGGATCATTGGGTTCGCCCTGGTCGGTGTCGCTCTTGTCGTCACGAAGATCTTGTCGGGTCCTCGTATCGGGTCGGTCTTGGCGTTCGGGGTGAAGAACTTGGCGTCCTCGAGGAAGAACTTGGTGTATCCGTGTCGATGACCTTGGCGTCCGGGTTCTCGGGCATCGGATCCGGGAAGAAGTACTTGTCGCATCTATGGATCGGTCCTCGGGGTCAAAGAACTTGGCGCGCCAGGGTTCGGTCTTCGGACTCGGGGAGAAGAGCCCGGTGTTCGCGTCGAAGGTCTTGTCGATGGGGTCTTGTAGTGATGGTTTCATATCAGGGAAAACAAAAAAAATTCTATCGCAAGAACGAACAAAACCCAGATCTAATCTAGATAAAAGCCAAGATCTAATCTATTAGACATGTGCAACGAGATAGATCTGTACTAACCCTTGTAGATCCGAAAGCGTTACGAGATTAGATCTCGTGGTTGATGTAGTCGATCACTTGCCGATCTCAAGATCGAGTGGACGATCCTTCCGGCGCCGCGTTCCGGCAGCGCTTCCGCAGTCGGTCACACGTGCGGAGTCGAAGTAGACCTTCCTCTCCTCGTTCCAGCGAGTAGCGGAGGTAGTAGATCTTCTCCACGGAATCACAGTAGCACGACGGCATGGTGGTGGTGGTGGAGTAGAGAATTCTGCAGGGCTTCGCCTAAGCCTGAGCAGAAGAAAAGGAGGAGGAGAGAGGCGGCTAGGGCAAGAGTGGAGGGGACAAGGGGGTGGCGCCTCCACCCCTCTATTTAAAGGAGGGAGGCGCCATGGGAGGGGGAGTCCTACTAGGACTCCCCTCCCTTCCTTGGCCGGCGGATTGGGAGGGGGGAGGAGTCCTCCTCCCTCAGTACTCCTTGTCTTGCCCCACAAGGATTCCTTGATCCTTTCTTGGTTTTCAAGCAAACTCCAAGAAATCTTCCAGAACCTTCCGGAACATTCCGAAACCTTCTAGAATCCCCATACAAATACTCCGGAACATTTCCTAACTTAGAAAATGATCCCCAATATATGATTCTTATTCTCCGGACAATTCTGGATCTCCTCGTGATGTCCCGGATCCAATCCGAGACGCCGAACAACATTCGGTCTCCAACGCACATTCCATATCTACTTAAAACAACTTCAAACCTTAAGTGTGTCACCCTACGGTTCGTGAATATGCAGACATGATGGAGACACCTCTCCGATCAATAACCATCAGCGGGATCTGGAGATCCATAACGGCTCCCACATACTCAACGATGACTTTGTGATCGATAGAACCATTAACATACGAAACCAATTCCCTTTGTCACGCGATACTCTACTTATCCGAGGTTTGATCGTCGGTATCTCCATACCTAGTTCTACCTCGTTACTGATAAGTACTCTTTACTCGTTCCATGTTATGTCATCCCTTGTGACCCAGTCACATGCTTGCAAGCTAATTAGATGACATTCCACCGAGAGGGCCCAGAGCATATCTATCCGTCATATGGATGGACAAATCCCAATCTTGGTCCATGCGCTTCAACACATACTTTCAGAATACCCAATGACACCTTTATGACCACCCAGTTACGAAGCGGTGTTTGATGTCATCAAAGTACCCATCCGGTGATGGTGATTAACATAACCTCATGGTCGAAGGATTAGGTTACTATGTATTTTAAAGCTTATAGCAAACGAACTTAATGACTTGATCTTATGCTATGCTTACTACGGGTGTGTGTCCGTCACATCATTCTCCTAATGATATGATCTTGTTACTAATGACATCCAATGTCCATGATCAGGAAACCATGATCATCCATTAATCAACAAGCTAGTTTAACAAGAGGCTTACTAGGGACTCTTTTATGTTTACAAAACACACAAGTATTAATGTTTCCGGTTAATACAATTATAGCATGGGATGTAAACATTTATCATAAACATAAAGATATAATAATAACCACTTTATTATTGCCTCTTGGACATATCTCCAACAGTCTCCCACTTGCACTAGAGTCAATAATCTAGTTTAAAAAACTTGTGCATTCGACACCTATGGCTTTCTGGTGTTGTATAGACACTATTGCTAGTGGTAAACATAATCTTCGGATCTGACACTTCCAGGTCCGTGTGTATTTGCATGTCCTTGCGTCTTTACGCATTACTCATTCTCCAATGAGATAGCATTGTATAAATTTGGTCCTTTGGTGAGACCTTTAGTTCCTTGGGATTAAATCATGTTGATACAATTGTCGTACAATGTATCTTCATAGTATTATCCCGCTATGAACCACGCCTAGTTTGATAACAAACTACTTAACACAAATGCCCTCCTTTGCTGCTACTATAGCAGTTATATACTTAGCCTTTTGTTGTAGTATCTGTCACAATGTTTTAATTTTGGTACTCAACCAAATCCGTTATGGAACATCCTTTCCATTATCTTGTGCCACCCATAGTCTAAATTGAGATAAATTTAATTTGTATCTTGTGACAAAACTAGTATCAATGTAACACTTTACAATGAACTACCTTTAACTCCTTTATACATGATATATTCTTAGTTCTTCCAAAGCTCATAAGAATATCTTTACTATTGTCCAATGATCATCTTATGAATCATTCTGGTATATGCTCATAACATTTAGAGCATAGGACATATCTGGATGTGTACATCTCAAAGAATGATTGATCAAAATATTCTTGTGATTTCACCAAGTGTCAAAACACTTGAATCTCGTGTCAACACACTTGAATCTTGATTTAGTCCTTTCCGTGCGTCAAGAACCTTTCTTGTTGTTTCCATATTGAACTCATTCAACATCTTATCTATGTACATTTGGCAAAACCATATTAGCGCCTCAATCTATCCATATAGACATTGATGCCTAATTCTTGAGTTATGCCTAAGTCTTTCATCGAAATGAAATTCTTAACCTGTGTCAATAAAAGATACATTATTTCTAATCAACAATATGTCTTTCACATAATGTATTAGAAATATGTCTTAGCGCTCCCACTTAATTTCTTGCAAAATGCAAACATCTTCATCGTCTCTGATGAAATTAAACCTTTTAACGGTTTCATCACGGTGAAGATTCCAACTCCGCGATGCTCACTTCAACCATTGAAGTTTTGCATACTCTTTTAGCATCCTTTGAATTAACAAAACCCTTTGGATCGTGTCATGTACACGTCCTAGGTAACCATTCTATTAGAAGAACTTGTTTTGTTTGTTCAACTACCATATACCAAAATATATGTAGTGGTTGCTACATTAATCCGTCCAGACTAAATATCGTATGAAAGATCAAATCTTATCATAGTCAATTCCTTGAACATTGTCGTAAACTCTTTCCGACATGTCGACTATTTCATAGATTTGAAACATCCATGTTTATTTCTTTATAGATCCAAACAAGACCGATAGGCTTCACGCCTTTCCGGAGGGTCTTCTAAGTTCAGAAACTTGATTTCTCGTGTATGGATACTATCACGGATTCCATGACTTCTAGTCATTTTATGGAGTCAGGGCCCATCATCGCTTCTTTGCATGTAGTCGGTTCATCATTGCCAAAACAATAACGACTTGCTTATCAAATCTTACTATTTGATTCTTACCGACCCACACAGTTCTATAGGAACTCTAATCTCCGAGATCACACCTTTTGTAATCACGAGAGCCATGAGCATTGTGGCTGCCACCGTGACACTTTCCGGCGCTGCGCTACTTAGCACATATAGCTAAGGTTCAACAACCTTATCAAATTTCTATTGTCCTCCCACTTAACTTTTCACGAAAAATTCCTTCTCAAGAAACTTGACGTTCCAAGCGACAAACTCCTTTGTCCTCGGCGTTATGGAGAAATTCCCAACAAATTCTTTGGAATAACCTACAAAGACGTGCTTATCCGACTTTGGTTGTAAACATTTTACTTATGCATAGCATACCAAAATTTAAGAAAAAACAATTCGGGTTTTATCCCAAACCATAACTCATATGGTGTCATTTCAACGGATCACGATGGAGCTCTTTTCAGTGTAAAACCGGTAGTCACTAAAGCTTTAATCTTTAAAATATAATGGCAGTTTTATAAATGACACTTTTGATCTTACCATGTAAAACAAGGTTTCATTACATATCTCGAACACTCCATACTCCTATGGTGTTTTGGGAAATGCAAATCCATGGAACGATTCCTCAAATCTTAGGTGTTTTGCTAAACTTGTAACTCAAACATCTTTCTTTATGATCCAATCATAAACTCTTTTATTTTCTTGTTACAATGATTTTCCACTTCATCTTGAAAGTCTTTGAACATTTTTCAAATGTTTCATACTTCTTCCTTATTGAGTAAGTATATACATATACTCACTCAAATCTTCGGAGAAAGCATATGAAGTTGAAATCCATCGCCCACGACTACACATAATGGACTATATACATCAATATGTACAAATTCCAATCAGTTAGTCGTCCGTTCCTCTTTTGGCCTACGAACGGAGTTTTAATTATCTCCAGGAAAGTATCACAAGCGTCATTTGATCCAAATCAAAGACTCCAAAAATCCATCAACATGGAGTTTCTTCATATATCCTTTCAATATAATTTAAACAACGATGTCACTTTGCAAGTGATCTTTCAATCATTTGTCTTGTGACATTTTAGCATTAGTTTTATGGTCGTTATTTCTCCTACCAGACTTGTATATTATCCATCTATTATGGAATACGGTAATTATTTGAACAACCTTTTGTCGTCATAATACCTGATCAAAATAACAATTATTGAAACAAATCTTGAAGGCAAGCTTTGATGTTAACGAGCAACACAACAACCCTTTGTTTGTTTTCGATGAACATCATCACATTTTCTCTTTCTAGTTACTTAGGGCATTGCAGTTCATGAATTGTGTTGTCCTGTATGACACTTCATACCAACCAATCCGGTATCCAATACCGGTATCCAATACCTAAGAACCACATTGTTTAACAAGCAAGGAATACATCCATAACATGTATCTTCTATATACCTAAGTTGGACATCTCCAATCTTTTCTTTTCTGCCAAATATTTTATAGATTCTCTTTCAGCAATTCCTTTTTCTTTTAAAAGAATCTATCAACATCAATAGTGGTGTCATCAACATGACACATGGTACAAAGCGTATATAGTCAACTACTAATACCTTTGGACTTGCACTTTGAGGTGGATCACCATCATCAAATGTTTGGTGTTCTTTCAAAAATCCATTCTTTAGTAATATTTTAGTGTAGTAAACATTTTACTTACATCTTCTATTCATCCTTATCATGATCAAACTACTATAGCCTATAAGGAAGAATCGCGAATATAATATCAGTTCCCAAAACCTTTTTGGTAGATTCGGATGCCTAGCATCTCCATCCTTCACAAATTCTCATACAATATGAGAACATGTATTTTGCTAAATTATACTCTATCATAATGCAAACAAAAACGTTGTTTTAGATATCATAATATCTTTCACACATGATGATTTCTGAAACAATTTTCAGCTCCAATATAATCTTGACATTAAAACAACCTTTTGAATATCAATAATCATGGAGACAAACATGATACTTTAGATACTAACATTGGAATTCTTACTCTTGATTTAATACTACTTATTAATCTTCATGGAGTAAATAGAGTTTGCTGAAAGTTTGCAATAGGACTTATAAACTTTAAATTGACATTCAAAACAATACGATATCAGTTCGTAAAGTAAATATCCAGAATTTCTATAGTTCCACTATCTCAACTATAACTAAGCGTAAGGTGGTGAACGGATGCCAATGACTACAAAAAACTATGCAAATTCACTTTGATTGTGTTTATGATAAATTGAGTTCGACTAATCCAAATTACAAATGAACTCCCACTCAAAACAACATCCCTTGAGTTGTTTTAGTGATTACACGAACCAAATCCACTACACCAAGTCCGATCATCATGTGAGATGATGTAGCTTTAAAGGCGAACAATCAACATGTTCATCATATCATCCATATGACTCATGCTTTACCTTTCGGTATTCCGTGTTCCGAGACCATGTATGTACATGCTAGGCTCGTCAAGGTTAACCTTAGTTTCCGCATGTGCAAATCTGGCTTGCACCCGTTGTATGCACACGTAGAGTCTATCACACCCGATCATCAGGAGATGCTTCGAAACGACGAGTCTTAGCAACGGTGCCAACTAAGGACGAACACTTTATTACTTGATATTTAGTGAGAGGGATCATCTTATAATGCTACCGTCGCGATCTAAGCAATACAAGATGCATAAAGGATTAACATCACATGCAATTCACAATTACTGTGATATGATATGGCCCTTTCATCTTGTGCCTTTGATCTCCATCTCCAAAGCACGGACATGATCTCCATCATCACCAACATGGCGTCAAGGTCAGTGGCGCCGCTTCATGGTTGTCCATCATCACTAGCAACTATTACAACTACTTGGAACAAAGCTATTACAAGATGAATAGACATGCAGGTCTTAACAGAATTGAAGACAACCATTAGGCTCCTGGCGGTTGCCATATTACAACAAGGATCATTGCATACATCAAACATGATCACAATCACATGATGACCATATCACATCACAAAACCCCTGCAAAAACAAGTTAGACGCCTCTAATTTTCTTTGCATGTTTTACGTGGCTTGAGGCTTTCGAATAAGAACGGATCTTACCTACGAAACTGAACCACAACGTTGATACAAGTGCTATCAAGTTGCAAAGTGTAAATTGGATCTATACTATGGTGAGAGAGACAGACACCCGCAAAGCCACTTGTGCAAAGCAAGTTACACTTCAAGCGTGGAGCAAGTCTCATGTGCGATGACATGTAAGGTTAGCCCGAGCCGCTTCATCCCACCATACCGCAAGATGCAAAGTACACAAAGCAAAAGACGGCACGAGCACCAACGCCCACAAAACCATTGTGTTCTACTCGTGCAACAGATCTACGCATAGACACGGCTCTGATACCACTGATGGGTTCGTAGCAGGGAAAACAAAAAATTTCTACCGCAAGAACGAACAAAACCCAGATCTAATCTAGATAAAAGCCGGGTGGGGAGGCGTGCCGGGTGGTGGGCCAGGGGAGTGCGCGCGCGGGGTTGGCTCTGCTGGCTGCGTCGCACGCACGTGTGTGTCTGCTGCGCGGGGTGAGGTGGCGGGTAGTGGTTGGCTAGAGTGAGGTGGAGGTGTGAGGTGGAGGGAGGGGATTGGTCAGGGTGAGGTGGAGGGAGGCTGGGTAGGGTAGGATTGGGTAGAATTAGGATTAAATATTTTAGACTAGGATTTGGAGGTGGCCGGCCTGGCTTTCGGGCCTTGCGGGCTGCCTCCTAAAAACAACTTAAATATTATTTATTTAAAACGGGGCTTTTGAAATCCGATTGTAGACGAAACAAAATAATCCGGAGACCCGGGTTTTAATTTGAATAAAGACGGAAATATTTAGAAAACAAAACTAGGCGTTTCGAAAATAGTTTAGACAAAAACCATGCATGATGATGACGATGCTCAAATGCAAGGTGGCATGATGACATGAGCATACGGTCATGACGATGCAATGCACAAAAACAACGCGATTTCTGGTAGTGGTTTTAGCGGGATGCCACAAAACTTGCCTCTTTTAATTACTCAATGATGTAATATGAACAGTGCACTTCACTGTTCACCACCTAGAGTAAAAATAATCAACCAACTTTTTATTTCTATTTGAGTTGTTTATCTTATTTTGCAGGAACAAGATCTGGATTGTCAAGACTTAGTATAGGAGTAGATAAGTAGTATAGATTCTGGTTGTAACCTTCTTTTATTCTTTTTGTAAAGAATCTTGTAATAATATTCCTCTGATTTAATAAAGTTTCATTTTATTGGAATTCACTTGTTGTAGAGTGTTCCATTATTAATGTTATCATTCTTACTTTGTATTATTAAGGAATAAAGAAAAGAAATAAGAATTCATTTCTTATTTAAATTTCCTTGTCTTAAATTCTTATTGTTGTTTAATATATCTTCAATATAATCAAACAATGATAATAAATCATATAGGAAAACAACTTTATATTTCTAACCTCTAATTTTCAAATATTTTCCAAATGATTTAAATTTCAAATTTGAATTCAAAATATTCCCCCCAAAACACAATAATGCCTAAAGGTCATGTCAAAATTTATAGCAATCACTACAGAGAGCTATTCCTACCTCTAGATAGGGAAAAAACTTTGATCTCTTTAGGTTTTTTGTTTGGCAAAAAATTTACCCGGATTTTACAGATGAATGCATGCATATGCGAAGATTCCTATTTCTACCCTTCGTTGGTTCCTAAATGCTGGGGCGTTACATACTTTTAGCCTAAAAAATAAACTCCAAAATTACTAAATAATTTCTCTGGATGCCATGATTTGTCTCTATCCTTCCTGAACATTTGCATATTTAGGAAGGCCAGAGATAAATCATGGCATGAAAATAAATCGTGGCTTGATAGACTTATGTGATTGTGCCATTAGTCTCCACTAATAAAAACTCACAATCTTGGAAGAGCACATGAGTGCAGGCCTAATGTGCTTTTCCAAGGTTGTAAGTATTCATTACCGTAGACTAATAGCATAATTACATAATACCATACCGCAAGTAGCTCTCCTCCGATTCCAAATAGTTGTACTTGTACCATCATACGTTCGAGAGGCCGTATATTCCATATGATTATTGATTTAGTATCAACTATGTCTATATTCTTCTAGTCATTTCTGCACATGCATATGAATCAGTTATTCCCTATTGTGTGAATAATTCTAGAGATACATATTTATATAGACGTGCACATAATGAGTAATTGGTAGAAATAAGTATTATGGTATATAGTTTGTTCAATAAATGAAATAATTAGTTCTTAATGTCTTCACCGAGATTGAAAAGACCATGGATATATCAAATATACGAATTATTCAATTTGCTATTGCATTACAGTAATATTTCTCTGGTGAATGCTAATACATTTTTAAATATTTTATTGTGTGAAAAAGTGGTGGAGGTTCACAAACATTGTTGAGGATTATGCTTAAACTTCAGATAGTTTTTAAAATTTTAGTGTAAATATTAGGAAAAATCTCTATGAACTAATGTTTGAATTGAGTTCCACTTGCAGAATTTGTCCATTGACATGGCTTAGGCCATGTGTTGGTTTCAAGGTTGGAATATGAAGAAATGAAGAAAATAGAAGAAATGTTCAAGGGCTTTGGGCCTATTGGAATCTTGTTGAAGAAATAAGAAGAATGAAGGTTGATCAAGACAAGTGCAAAGAGTTGATTCAATATAGATCAACACACAAGAAGAAATGAAGATGTTCAAGCTCAAGATGCGCCATCCCAAGAAGATCACATGCTTGAAGCTTGCCATCCTTGGTGATCATGGATTGATAAAGACAAGTTCAAAGAAGAGGTTTCCCATGGTGTATGGGGGAGCAATTCGCAAGTCTTCATCAAGCAAGCGCAAGCAAGAGCAATCAAGAAAGGTGTTCCATCTTGAGGAGGACAAGATCATCTACATCAAGATCAAGTGGAATGCTCGAGGCAAAGGTATGATCTTGATAGATTTTCTATTTTTCTGGTCTCATGTTATTAGTTGGTAGACCAGGTTTAGGATAGATAGTCGTACTATCAAGAGGGGCTCTCGAGTAAGTAGCTCGATCCTTCGAAGAGAGCTCAAACCTTTGCATACATACAATGATCTTTCTTGGTTGCTGCTTGTATCTTTCCCATGTGAGGATCTAGAGTTTGTGATTATCTTTATAACAAGCTCTAGTTCATCAAAAACGGAATTCCCTTGAATATCTTATTGCATTTTTTATCTTGCAGGTTTTTCGGCTCCACACCTTGGGAGATGTCTCACATATATATAAGTGATTTTTTTCTCAGTTGGTGGTATCCAAAATTTGTACCCTTTTGTTGGATTCTACACATCGTTATCTTTCCAACAAAATTAGTTTCATCTCTTTAGGAGTTCAGATGCAAAAGTTATGACAGTTTTGGTTCTAGAGTTTCCCTAACCGGAACTACCGATGCCTCACCAGAAGTAAAGCTAGGAAAATTTTGGCATCGGTAGTACCAAGCTAGTTCCGATGAGCATGGGAATGCTCTCTGTATCTATTCTATATTTGTTGCCTATTTAGCGGTACTTGGGCCGATAGTAGACCGGTTGCATGTCGGAAGAGCCGTTGGAGGAGCACGGCCAGAAGTACCAGCCAGGCACCAGAATTACCGCTCGGGCATATTTTGCTGCCGGTAGTACCAATGGAAATTCTGGATCACTTCTGCTCAGCATGTGACACCCAGCAATGATCTCTCTATTTCATCACATTTTATTATCGGTACTTGGGCCGATAGTAGACCGGTAGTACCGGCCACAAGTTCTGGCTCGGGTCAGGCGGAACTTCTGGTTAGTACAACCAGGTATCTTAAACTGCTTTCGAGCCATTGGAGCCAGGCTGACCAGAACTTCCGATGGCTTACCGATACTACCAGCTAGGCAAGTAAATGGCCCAAACGGTCAATTTTGGAGAGCCCTTTAAATGGGCGGGCTCTTTCCCTTCGTGGGGATATCTCTTTTGGTTGGTTTTTGCTCTCTCTCTCTCTCCTCTATTGCTGACCATGAAGATCTTGTCCTCTCCCTTCCCCCTCATATGTTTCCTGCCTCTTTTTGAGGGTTTTGAGAGAGGAGATCTAGATCTACAACCAAACAAAATCCCTTCTTTGTGAAGGAAACCTTGGGATCTAGATCTTAGAGAGTCTTGTGTTCTTCCTTTCTTATTCACCCAATAACTTTTGTAGCTTTGGTGGAATTTGGGAGTGGAGGACTTGCCCTTGCATTTGGTGCATAGGTTTGAGTCATCTACACAGATTTGGTGAGTTCATGCTTATGGGATTGTTACTCTTGGGTTCTTGGAACCCTAGACGGTTATGTGGTAGTTGTGTGATTCCCTTAGGGCCTCCAATTGAGTTGTGGAGATTCCTTAAGATAGAGGCCTTTGTGGTGATTATTGGGAGCCTCCAATTGAGTTTTGGAGATATCCCCAAGCTTGTACGGGTTTGGTGACCGCCCTCAAGTGTACCATAGTATATCGTGAGTAGGCCTTTGTGGTGAAATCAAGGGAGAATAGGGTGAGCTTGTTGTGGCGTCAGTGAGTTGCATGCCTTCGCATCTTGGGGTGAGGACTTATGTGGCATTGGTTGAGCATCAAGCCACCACACCTCAAGCTGAGACATTTTTGGCGTTCGAAGAGCATTGCGCCATCGCACCTATTCAATAGAGACATAGCTTCATTGGAAGTGAACTTCGGGATAAAAATCTTCGTCTGCACGTCCATCGATTATTCCTATACCCGGGCCCTTTACTTATGCACTTCACATTGTGATAGCATTTGTGCTTGAAGTATTCTATCTTGCTATCACCTTGATGCTTTACTTGCTTACCGTAGGTTGTTGGTGCACTTAGTTGAACCTAGTGGTTTTAGGTTTTGTGCTTTGATAAATTAAACGTTAGTTTTATTTTCTGAAAGCCTATTCACCCCCTAGGCGATATCCGTTGTCCTTTCAATTGCACTAGTGTTTGGAGTGTTCACCATAAAGGAGTATGATGTATGTAGGTAAGGGGTGGCCGAGTGACATATAGCATATGTGTTGAGTGACAGCAATTCATCCAAACATCTTTTATCTCGGGTAAAAATGGAGAAGTATGACGTGGTGGAGTGATAATAACCAAACGTTGGCCTTACGAGGGTGACACAACAACACATATGGTTACTTCTTTCAACTATGTGTTTTAGGACATGTAGCCGTCATAAAAGTTACCATTAAAATATGACAATCATGTGTAATTCTATTATCTATAACATGATCTTAACCATAGATGGAGAGAGGGGATTTGTTGAACCCATGTACCCATCTCCATTGCTCCTATAAGAGATAACCTTTGTCTTGTACTCTTGCATTGAAGTAGATTGGGAAACTTTTACATTATCTTTTGTTGCACTTATATTTCTTGTATTAAATCAACCTACTTGTTCCTATAACTTGTTTAGTGCATAAACAACTAAAACTTGTGACACTTTAGTTGGAGAGAATAAATAGCTTTCCTTGTTTCTCATGCTAATCAATACCCTACTTCCACATTGAGAGGTACTACATTGATCCCCTGCTCTTGAGGGTTATAAAGTACTTTTCCGACGCCTTTGCTAGGGAGCGTAGCGCTAAGGATATTATTCTTGTATGCACTAGACATTATATTTACTTTCAGTTTGCATCTAGTTTTATTTTCAATTTGTTTTACATCTTGCAATCACCTAAACTTGGGCAAGTTTACTTATTTAAATTGTTTGGTTGTGAGTTTTCTTTAGTTTACTTTCAATTTTGCATCTTAGTTTAGTTTACTTTCAGTTTTGTACTTACTTTCCTTATACCAAAAACACAGTGCAAGTATCCGCGGTAAGAACGAGGATGCAAGCGTTATCCAGAATGATTGGGCATAAAGTGTATGTACAAGCGGTGGAAACTACTTTTACCATGGATGAGCTTTCAGCTAAGGAACATTGTTTATTAAAAGAAGCTAATTATATCTTTTCTCAAGAAATATCACATGTTGAAGAATTTATTGATTGTTTAAATAATATTGCTAATCAACTATGTGAGTTACATAATGTGTCTTGATGCACAAAACAAAATGATAAGCATATCTACTATCAATGCAAATGTAGAAGTAACTTTATAATTGCATCATATCATGAGAATCATTGTGGTGACTTTAATGTGAGACTAGTTGATCAATTTATTACTTCCATGGGAGCTAGTGGGGCGGATTTCCTTATTAATAAAAAGTATGAACTTGCTTGTAGCTCGTGATCTTAAATAAATAAGTTATTTTCTCCTTACACATTGCAAATATAACTTTAGTGATAATGCTTATGTCATTGATCGTTCTAAAATATTTTTGCTGCCATAGGAAGTACTAATGTTTGCAGGAAGAAGAAGACCAAATTCTAAGCTTGGGGATGCCCATGCACCCCCAAGAATAGGAGAGTGATAAGAAATAAGAATAATATGGTAAAAACATAAGCTTGGGGGTGTCCATGCATCCCCAAGAAAAGGAGATAGAAAATAAAGGGCAAATGGAGCAAGAAAAAGAAGAATGGGAATCTCTCAAAGATGATAGTAAATCTCAAACTCAAAACTCAATGATATTTTATGGAACTTTCTATTATGATGAATATGATGATGATACTTATATTATCAACTTTGAAGTTCCAAATAATGAATTTAATAATAATGAGTGTGTTTTGGGTATGCCATATGATAAATATTTAGATGATAGTCCTATCTTGCTTGATAATCCTCCAGGTTTAGAAATTGTTACTAGATTATGGGAGGATAAAAATGCTGTACTTGTTGTTCATGATGATACTCTTATTAGTAAGAGTCCTAATATATTCTTTAATTCTCCTATTTACACCATAGATGAGAAATATACCTTGTGTAAGAAATATATGCATGGTTTGAAATTATCCTATGGAAGCCCTACTTGTAACCATGACATTGATGATGATATTGATCCTTGGAACTAATATGATAGAGGAAAGCATGCTTATGATTATCATGATAAACTTAATGATCCTATTTATGTTCCTATTAATTCCAAGTTGCATTCTCCAAATAGGTATATTGTTAAGTTTGCTTCTCATGCTTGCAACGACTATGGAAGAGGAGGTGATAAGTACCCTATTTATGCTAATAATAATTATATGTTGCAAGCACCTACTGATAATATGCATTGGTATACTTGTGTTTTTTGTAATTCATTCATATATAAAATGCTAATGCATAGAAAGAAAGTTATGATTCATTGTTGCTTGATTCATGCTTTATGGTGAGTTCTATTATGCTTTAAAGTGTTAAGTATCTTGTTTGGATTGATCACACCACAGGATCCTGATATTTTGTTATCATGTTTTCTTTATAATAATGAGAAGGGAAGAATCAATAAACATTACTTACACAACATGTACCCCTCCTAAAGACAAAGTTATGAAAGACTAGCTATATGGCTATAAATAAAGCGTTTTTTGGGAGGCAACCCGATTGTTTTTATTTTAGATTTTATTGTTGTGTTCTTTATTTAGTAGGAAATTTTTGTTTTAGTTTACTTTCTGTAGTTTTTAATAAATACCAAGTTTAACCCATTTGGTTGATAGAACTATTGGGATAGCAGATTCCTGCATGCTTCTGTTTAGTAGAAAAAATGTCATATGGAGATCTATAACTCCGATTGAGTTTATATTTATACTGTTGTTATAACTTTTCATCCTCTATATGTCCAAAAATCGGCAAAAAATCCTGTCATGTATAAGTAGGGTAAATAATTATGTATTGCGGATATTGTTTTTTTGGACAGACTCTGTCTTTTGGTTTTTAAGTCATTGTTTTGAGTTTCATGTTGATTCCTTATGAATATTTTGATCTTATATTAATGTTGGCAACTTAATATACTATGTGTACCTGTTAAACCAAAAAAAAGTTGGGATTTCTATGGCAGCTTGCAATATATCTTTGTGCCCACTAATGTCACTTCTCAGAAAATAGATGGGAAGAAAAGTTTATGTTGAAGTTTTTCCACAAAGAATGGAGGAATAACATACAATGAGAAATCAAATAATAGTGAAAACCACAAGAATGTGGATGCCTAAGTCACCCCATTGGACCTATTACACTCACAGTTTGCAAACCTCTAAACTTTGTTTTTCAAGCAACATATTACTTTCTGCTTAATCTTGGAGCGTTTGTATCTAGTTTTTTATGAAGACCACCATATGAAGTTGTGTTATATATGTATGAAAGAGCTACTAGAATAGAAAGAAAGTTTGATTTGGATGCTGGAATATTAAGGGAAGGGGAAGTAAATGTTGAGATACAGGTTATGCATGTTGTTGTTTGTTTCATAAGCTTTAACGAATGATAATCTGCAAGTGCCTTGTGTAGTACTACCTTTTATTTATATACATGTATGATTAGCTTTGAGTTACTTTGTATAACATAAAATGAGTAGTATTATGGACACTTTTGCATTCCTGAAGATGGCCGACTTTCTCCACTTGCCAACCCAAATATGCAAACAAGCAAAAGCTTGTGCATCCATAACCCCTATAAACAAAGTTATTCTAGGAGTGTCCACAATATCTACCTATATAGCAAATTCTATTCCAAGATTATTTCTCATGAGGTATTTAGATTCTGAATGTTCAATGCTTTTTTCTATGCTTGCACGGTTTGATGGTTAAGGATATAGTAATCTTCCATTGCTAAATAAGTTTCCCCCTCATGCTAAACATGATGAGCATGCATAATGTGATTTATCTTAATTTGCAAGAGAGTAAGCATTTAACAATGACTAAAGGGATTCCCGGTCCAAAATAATGAACAAATATGGTAAACTCCTCCTCCAGACACATTCATGCCTAAAAATGGGAGGGGTCTAAATATGGGAGCCTCTCTTAAAACTCTAAACAAAGTTAGTAATGGAAGATCATGGTGTTGTTGATTGTTAGACAATGTTTAATAAGCATGCCCTTAAGTGTTGAGGTTTGGAATATAAATAAGTAAATGTTTAATCCCTGCTAACTTTATGTTACTCAAGTATCTATGAGTGAAGAAAGAAAGAAGTGAAATGATAAGCCTAAAATACTAATATAGGATTTACTTTGCACTTTATATGCTTAATGGTCCATAGTACTTTCATTTGTTATTATGCAAGTTAATATATTGTTAAGCATAGATGAAAGTAGATAAGAGGTATCACTTTATAGCTCATTTGCGTGTTGCTATTCCTTACAGAATGAACCATTTAACTTTCTGTGGCAATGATCATGACTTACCATATTCAACATAGCAACAAACTTCAAAGCCCATGTTTAGCTTTATCACCTTCATGCTCGAGGATGGGCATATGTTAAGCTTGGGGGTGCTAATGCATGGAAAATACATACATGAACTTTGTAGTTTATTGTCACATATTCCAACATATTTATAGCATATTAGTAGTTATTACCCATGTTATTAATTATTTCGGGGACTTTCCAAATAATCCCTCTACTTTAGTTATAACTATGTCTGACAGAAAATACCTTCTCTTAGTATTTTTTAAAATACATGAGCTATGGGACTCCAAAAAGGGAAAGTTCAGAGAGCACGCTTCGGAATTTTCGACGAGCATCTAGCATGCCAAAGAAGGTCACCAGGGGATTAATGGTATGGGAAATAGGCCCATTGGTGCGGGTTACTATGCAGGCGGTGCCACCCTACATCACTTCTCACGATCGCCACCACTACTCCACACTCTTTTACCCTTCCCAACTGTAGCATCTACATTGATTTACGTCATTTTTATGGATATGGGATCCAGTGTGTCGGTGATATTCCTCTGACAGTGGTCGAAACCACTTGTCTTGAAACCAGGGTCATATTCATGTCTACAATGAAATTTTCAATGAAATGATGAATAGACAACATGCTCTAATAAATCTGTTCATGAACCGCTTTCCTTCTAGCATACCAAATAACACAAAGAGTCAAAAAACTTGTCTGGTCTTCTTGTTTTAAGGTCTCGATCATGGTCGCGAACCACACTCGAGCATCTCCCTCATTTGAGCATGTCATGTGTTTTGTAATCTCATCATCAACCAATGCCCAAACATAATGTGTCATAGTACAGTTGATGAGAGAATGCCTCTAATTATCCTGAGCTCCACAAAATTGACACCAATCAATATCGATCATGTGTCTACCGAAATCTAGATAGGAAAATGATAGGGAGAAAGATTTGTTTTATTGATCTCGGTCGCCATGTTCTGGATGATCTTGGTGGTCATCTATCATGGCCACCGCAGACGAGCGCGGGGAGCGGGGCCGGCGTGGAGAGGGCGTGGTCGATGTTGCACAAATTATCATTGGTTGATTTGAGGCGAGTACAAAAAGATGCGATACGGAGGCTACCTTGCTTCATTGTGTAGATCTCATCCATGAGATTGATGGTGCGTGTCAATGTGTTCTTGTAGAAGATAAACTCGAGGAAGATCCACACGGTGCACGCAGTCATGGTCAGATAAGAGACCATGTCGCTTAGCTAAGGCTGAAGACGGAGTAGAGCCAAATCTTGACTTGAAGATCGATCACAGACCACTCACCATCGCGCAGCGCTTGGCAGCCTCCAGTGAGATTGGATTCGTGAGCCCGAGGATCATAAGCTGCAACCTGCAATGGCCAGAGGTGACGGTCCACGACCGAAGGCACCACAAAGGCATGCGACAACCATGGGAGATGGAGACCCGGGAGATGGAGCCCATGCTACCGCTCCTTCGGCCATCCCGCAACAACAGGTAGGCTTGTGAACATTTGAATGTGTTATTAATTTTAATTATATTGTACAATATATTTTTGTATTAAAACTATTATGAAAACAATATTTGTTCCATGTGATGTTTATATTTGTCCGAGATTTTTTTAGCAGCCTTGTAGTGTGCCCAGGTTTCGATAAATTCCTGGGTCCGCCACTGGCTGCAACTGCACAAGCTCATGCCAAGAAGAGTATGGGTCTCAGTGCAGATCAAGCATCTTATCGATGGAGTTGCGGAAGGGGAAAATACTCAGAGTGTAGGTGGTGCAGGTCTGGTTAGAATGCCAGCATAGGACGCCGGAGAGAGGGAGGGAGAGGTGGCAGAGGTGAGGGTTGCGCTAGAGGCCGGACTATTGGCAGGATAAGTGCCCATTGGAACTAGATGTCTTATACCATGAAAGCTAGAGAACAACGAGAGATAGAAAGAGCTCTTTTTTGCGAAATTTCACCGATCTATTAATAATCATCAATAGTAGTACAAAAATACCCAATAGTAATAAAAATTACAAATAGGTCATTGGACCACCTAGAGACGACTACAAACGCTAGCACGAGACGAAGGCGCGCCGTCATCCTCGCCCCTCCATTACCGGAGCCGGGCAAAACTTGTTGTAGTAGAGCTTGTTATAGTAGACAGACGGAAAGTCTTCGTGCTAACTAAAATAGCATGTAGGCCCCCATGTGTGGTTTTGGTAATTAATGATAATCTTTATGGACTAATGTTTATATTAATTTTTACTTATAGGAATTGTCCATTGGCATCGCTTGGAACATGTGTTGGCTTCAAGTGATCATGAATCGATGAAGACAAGGTCCAAGTAAAGGTTTCCCTATGGTGTATGGGGGAGAAAATTGCAAGTCTTCATCTAGCAAGCGCAACAATTAATAAATGTGTACATATTGAGAAGGTCAAGATCATATACATCATGCTCAAGTGGAATGCTCAAGGCAAAGGTATAATCTTGATAGGGTTTTCCTTTTGTCGGTCTCATATTGTTAGTTGGGAGACCGGGTTTAGGATAGGTCACCGTACTATCAAGAGGGACTCTCGAGTGAGTAGCTCGATCATATCTTTTAGAGAGAGCTCAAACCATTGCATCTTAGCATCATCTTTCTTGGTTGTTTGTTGGATCTTATCCATATTTGATTCTAGAGCTTATGTTCATTACAAGCTCTAGATCATCAAAATCGGATCTCTCTTTTATATCTTATTGCGATTTTGTTCTTGGAGGTTTTCCAAGTCCTCACCAAGTGAGGTATCTCACATTATAATAGTTGATACATTCTCACTTGGTGATATCTAATATTTTCAACAAAATTTGTTTCGGGTCAATTCGGAGTTTCCTAACTCAAGTTATTGTCATATGAATATTGCCTCTTATTTGTTTTTAGGAAAAAGAAAAAGGGGTCTTTGTTCTAGGCCGGGCGGTACTACCGGTTCCGGTACCAGCCGCCCCTGAGCGTCGCGTTGCTTCTGCCTCGCGCGGCTATGGTTCTGGCCAAGGCCGGTAGTACCGACACAAGTGGTACTACCGCTGGCCGACCCACCCAGCGCCTGCCCAGCTCCCTACGTCGCCTCCCTCTCTCTAGTTCGGGATCTCTCACCTGCTCGCGCTCCTCCCGATCTCGCCCGCTCGGCCGCAGCGCTCGCTCGCGCTCGCCTGCCCCTCGATCCCCTTCCTTCTCTCGCTGGCAGCCGCTCGCGCGTTGACTTGCTTGGTCGTTGCGCCTATTGTCCTGCTCGCTTTGCCCAGTTCCTGGCGTTGCTTGGTAGTTGGGCTGGGTGGTAGTACCGGCCCAATCCGGTACTACCAGCCCAGGCCGAGGAAAAAGTCCCCAACGGGCAGATTCCCCTTTACCCCCTTTTAAGCCTTCTCTCTCATTTTTTACTAGTTCTTCTTCTATTTTCTTCAAGCTTTGCCCTATTTGATTCTAATCTCTTGAGTTTGTTTCTTTCTCCCCCTCCAATGATTCTTGCCAATATTTGAGGGGAAGATAGAGGATATCTAGATCTACATTTTGACCAAACCAAATTACCTCTTTGTGAATGAATCTTTGGGATCTAGATCTTGGGGGATTTGTGTTCTCCTTGTGTTCTTCCTCTCTTGTTCCTCCAATAGTTTTAGTAGCCTTGTTGGAACTTAAGAGTGAAGGATTGGGGCATCTTTGTGGTGTTCTTGCCATTTGCATTAGGTGCATCGGTTTGTGTTCTCCCTGAAGGATTTGCTTGGTGAAATCAAAAAGCTTGTCCCTCTTGGGTTCTTGGAACCCTAGACGATTGTGTGGCCTTTGTGGCGTGTTTTTTGGGCCTTCAATTAAGTTGTGAAGCTCTCCCCAAGATTGAGGCCTTGGTGGCGATTACTGGGAGTCTCCAATTAAGTTGTGGATATAGCCCCAATTTTGTACGGGTTTGGTGACCGCCCTCAAGTGTCCTATAGTGGAACGGGTGCTTGCCGCGTGGTGGGTGCTCGGGAGAATAGGATGAGGCCTCTTGTGGCGTTGGTGGTCTTAGTACCGTCCACCCCTCCAACAAGACATACTCCCTTGTTGGGAAGAACTCAGTAAAATATCATCGTTCCCGCGTGCCTCGATTATCTCTATACCCGAGCTCTTTACTTATGCATTTTACATTGTGATAGCCATCGTGCTTGAAGTAATCTATCTTGCTATCGCACTGTTGCTTGTCTTACTTAGCATAAGGCGTTGGTGCACATAGTTAAACCTTAGTATATCTAGGCTTTGTGCTTGACAAAAGAAAATGTTAGTTTTATTCCGCTATTGTTAAGCCCATCTCATAAATGTTTTAAACCGCCTATTCACCCTCTCCTCTAGGCGACATATGTGATCTTTCACTAAGGCCACAAAGGACCAGCACACTAGAGTAGCAACCATCATCAATGATGACAACCGTAAATCGGAAGAGATTGACTTGAAAACAATCCAATGAAGATGAAAACGGACAGAATCCCAGGAGATCTGACAAACGACTTCACGCGTCCTCCGTCGGTGCTAGATGCACCACCGGAGCGAGAATAGAGCGGGGAGAACCTTATTCTGACTTCATGACATAGTCATCGCCACAACATCCCGAAGAAGACACTAAAACAGGCTAATCAAAAAACGAAAAACCTCCCGCCAGCGAGAGACCGTGGTCCACCACACCTAGGGCCGCAGGAGGCGGAGCGGACCGTCGATGTCGCCGACGAGGGATGCGGAACCCTAGATGGGTTTCTCTCCTCGTCCCCTGGCGGCCGTAGGTACCGGTTCAAATAAGTAAAAAGAGCACTTGTATTGATCATATCGTACCATATATCGAGAGTTACATACTCCATCAAAATAAGTGATGTGACTTTGTCTTTTTTTTTTGCGGGGTGACATGACTTTGTCTAAATTGTATATGTATCTATGCATGTTTTAGTATAGAGATACATGCAAATCTAGAAAAAATCAAATCACTTATTTTGGGAGGAATTATATGCAGAGAGAGCAATACGTGTTGGCTAGGCGCATGACTATGTGTACTCCTTCCGTCTCAAAATAGATGTCGCGGATTTGTTAAAATTTAGATGAATCTTACATCCAATTTTTAATAAATTTCCGACATCTATTTCGAGACGGAGGGAGTAGTATTTTCGGAGAAAAAAGACTAGGTGTAGTATAACATCTATGATGTCTCACATCGTTTGTTGGAAGTGACACCCTAATCTGCAGAGGAACACCATGACTTTGGATGGAACTTGAGTATGCTAAAGTGAGCTCCATTGTTAATCAATTTGAGAACCTCTCGATCCCGTGGCTACTCCTATTGATCAAGAGCGCACAACCTTGGGCTAGACCCAACGCGACGGGCTACGGAGACTAGGCATACAACCCATTAGCAAACTCTCCTTTTCTCTGAACGAAACAAACAAAATAACCAAAATAAGATTTGGATTACTGAATTGGTCGGGGTGCGCCAGGCCTAGTCTGTAGTGGAACGACTAGGCGACGCTCGAGAGCCCCGATAGCAAGCTACCGTGATGGGCTCTCCCCAAAAAAATAATTTAATATCGTGTGGACACGAGGGCTCACATATCAGATATTAAATTGATAAGAACAGATACTACATTTGATCTTAGCCAAAAGGCCGAGAAAGATATAATTCGATCTGTTGCCTAGGGTCTTGTTATATAGCGTCTTTTTTTTGGCAAAATATCTCCTTTATTTCACGCAGCAAGGCAACTCAGTGCCTGATGCCTACCAAAAAGTAGGCTAGAGCTACAACCAAGGCAGTGTACAGTCTGCAACTAATGTTCTTAAGCCTAATATTACATAGCATGTTTGTAGAGGCACAGTGGGAGGGGAAAAGTAAGTTCGATCTACACCTGAACGTCGTGCGGGGATCAGAACGATCCTGATAGGCGCGCTTTCCCAGCACGTGCGCCGTCTTGTTGTCAGCGCGAGGTACCTTCTGTACCAGGTCTCCATTTGCATTCCTGTGATTCTGCACATCGGCAAGAAATGGTCTGAGCACCCAGTGGCCCGACCTCGAGAGCGGATCATCTGTAGCTACAACATCAACTAGAGTCTTGCAATCTGAGAGGAAGCAAACCCTCCGCCATTCCATCAGCTGTACCACCCGAACTGCCAAGAGTAGTCCCTGAGCTTCAGCCTGCAAGGCAGAAGAAGCATCTGTGGAAATTGCACTTACAAAGAGTTTAATGTTTCTCACAGGATCGTGTAGGTAGGCACCCAAGCTTGCAATAGAAGCATCTACGTCCCTATTGTATGTTGCGTCACAGTAGACAACGGCTCCAGGAGGCTGCGAGAAAGGTGCCTGAATCTTAGTTGTTGCCAAATTGTAGTTGGGCATTGTAATTTCATCAGCATCCCCTGTAGAAAGAACTTGTTTTGCAGCAAAGATTACTTGTGAAATAGACCATTCCTTTTGATTTAAAAGAAGATCATTATGGGCTTTCCAAAGCATCGAGAGAGTTGCAAAAATGCAATGAACCAAAGCAGCAGGATGCAAACTAGCAAGTAGGCATTCAATAATATTTGAAGGGTAACAAGATTGATCATAGAAATTTGTCCTAAAACCCAAAGGAGAAGAGAACCAGACTGCTCTAGAAAACTGGCAATAGAAAAACAGGTGAGCATCTGAGACTCAGGTAAACCGCATCTAGAGCATTCCTTTTTTATGTGCGTTGAAAAGCGAGAGGCTCTCTTACCTGTTGCCAAAGCCCTTCGAATCAATCTCCAGGCGAAAGTTTTAATTCTTGGTGGAAGGTGATTATTTTCCCATGCTTGCAAAAGGATGCTTTTCTCAGCATCAGTAAAGCAACGCCTCACGTTTGATGTCACCGAAATATGATCCTGTAAAAAAACTTTATATGCACTCTTGGCGGTGCACTCACCATTAGTTGTATGCCTCCAACAAAGCTCGTTCTGAAACTCAGCATTGATGATCGGGACCTGAAATATTTTTGTTTTCATATGATTATCAAAGTGTAAAGACAGTTTATTGCTATCCCATCGTTTAGTATTTTGTTGCCAAAGATCACTGACTATGCTTGGACAGTCTATGCCTGTATCCATGATAAGATGATCATAAATTTTCTTCCAGTCTTGACACCATGGAGATGACCAAATGCTAGAATTGCCTTTTGCAATTTGTAGGTGACATGAGTTTTCCATCTGCGTCAAAATATTAAGAATCGAAGACCAAAAACCAGATTTAGGAATAGAGGGTTTAGCTCTCCAAATGTTACTGTCAGGGAAGTACTTTGATTTTAAAACACGCGTTAAAAGAGAGTCGGGCTCTTTAAGAATCCTCCAAATAGACATAGCCACCAAAGCTTTATTCATAGTAAATAGATTCCTAATTCCTAGCCCACCCTCCTTGATAGGCTGGCATATGCCATGCCAAGCTCTTAAGCAAAGTGGTTTGGAAGCATTATCATGCTGAATGCTAGTCCACCAAAACTTTCGAACAGTAGTTGTCAGCTTGGAAAGGATCTTTTCGCTAAGCAAAATGCTGGACATGTAGTATACAGGAATAGAGGTAAAGATCGACTTGATTAAGGCAAGCCGAGCAGCATGAGAAAGTTTGTTTGCCTTATAACAAGTAAGCTTTGTCTTAAACCTGTCCACCAAAAAAACATAAACGGACACCCTATTTTTCCTAGGAAGAATAAGAGGGTGGCCAAGGTAAACAGTGGATGCATTCATATTATCAACATGAAAAAGACTTTTAATTGCGGCAGTAGCCAAATGATTTGTTTTTTACTAAACAAGATAGCAGATTTAGCCCAATTCGGAGTTTGCCTCGAGAGTTTGTAGAAATGTTTAAGTACCTGGGCAATGTTTCTTGCATCGTCGTTAATTTCTGAGCCGCAAACAATTAGATTGTCCGCAAACATCAGCGAGTGTATTGAGGAACCTGTGGGTCCCAGCTTTATCCCTTCAATATTTGTCGCCTCCATTGCTTGTTGCATCGAAAGCGACAACTCATTAACTGCGAGGACAAATAAGAATGACGACAACGGACAACCCTGTCTGATGCCTCGACTGCTGCGAAAGCGACCAAACGGTTGTCCATTAATCTGAACCGAAAAGGTAGCCAAACATATGCAGGTACGGACAAGATTAATGAAATAACTATTGAGCCCTTTACGTGCGAGAGCCCTCGTGATAAAGTCCCATTCAATTCGAAATTCTACGACCTTGTACAAAAGTTTGTTGAGTTTCATGAATGAAGTCAGGCAAAGAAACCTTGAGCCTATTTGCAAGAGATTTAGTAATGATTTTATAAATGATATTGCAAAGACTAATTGGCCTAAAATCTTGCGGGACCATCGGATTAGTTTTTTTTTGGAATCCAAGCAATAACGGTTTCATTAAGTTTAGGATGGAGAGAATCATGAACAATTTTTGTGACATCATCTCCTATCCACCTCCAAGCGTCTTCGTATCGCGCATTGGCTGTCGCTGGCCGCGGTGGGACTAAACGAGCGAAGGCAGAAGCCTGCCGCGTCGTGTTCGGGAGACTGGGGCTATGGTCTGAGATGAAGCCCAGGATAATTTGGTGGGCAGATTTCCCTCTGTCTGGACGAGGATAGAACGAGAAAGGCTTTTTGATTGTGCATGCAAAATCAGCAGCCATCATTACGTCCCGTCACGGAAAAAAAATGTCGACAGGTCCGTCTTCTATATTTTTTTTGGTGGGTAAAGAGTTCCGTTTCTATTGCGGTCGCCTTTGATTTCACAATCACGGCAAGTTCGTACACGGTACACAAATGGGAATGAAAAATTAAGGCGTTGTCGACGCACAGTGACACCACCCAGCACGGAAGAAGAGCAGTGTTCGTCTGTGGCTTCATGCGACTTGCTTTCCTGCCAAAAGTGGACAAACACACTTGACCTGAATAAAAATATAAGTGTCAGAGTCATACTTCTGTTCAAACCAACATGCCAATCATAAAAAAATGTTGTCAATCCCTTCACCAAATAATGCATTATGAACCGCTGGGCTGAAAAACACTTTCTCTCATGAAAGGAGCAATTGTAGGATTTCGGTAAAATTTGAAAACTGAACAAATTACTTCAAACATGGGCATTTGGTCTAGTGGTATGATTCTCGCTTAGGGTGCGAGAGGTCCCGAGTTCAATTCTCGGAATGCCCCATTTATGTTTTTTACGTTTTAGATTTTGGTTCCTGCGGGTGTATCAACGCTAGCTCTCGGTACGATTCCGCTTCACTGATCTCAAAGAATGAAACAGAGAGACCACTAGGTGTCCCACGACGATCCTAGTTTTCCATCGTCATGCTTCCCTTCTCACACATGGCCCTATTTTTAGCTAAAATTCCGCTTTGGGCAAATGATGTAGCCAAAAAAATTCGGTCTAGAAATAGAACAAACAAACTAGAACTCGCCGGAGATATAGTGGGTGGCTTTGTAGCGAAAAAATTCCTAATGTAGCAAAACCGACTTCGCCGGAAATATTGTCGAAGACTTTTACCGGAAAACCTCGTCAGAGACCTCGTAGCAAAAAACTTTGCGCTATTGTAGCAATACCACAAATCGGTGTTACCAAAAAAAAGCAGCAAATATAGCAAACCCAACCTTCATACTACTGTAGCAAACCCACAGAACGGTTGTAGCAAAAAAAATACTGCCATTGTAGCAAACTGACTTCGCCGAAAACCTTGCCAAAGCAGAAGCATAATAGTATTAGAGACCTAAAAATGTAGCAAAAAACATGCGTATGTAGCAACGCCGAGCAACTTCTGTAGCAGCCACGACCACCGTCTGTAGTAAAACTGGCCTAACACTTGTATTATCCCCGCCCCTTGGTAGGTAGCATCGCTGGTCACCACAGAGTAACAACACCGAGTAACATTGGTCACAGTGCTGATGTTCTTTGGTAGCACTTCGTCTCCAAACCATGGCTGGAGCTCCGGTGCAGGGGCGGACAAGGGCGTGGCGTGTCGGCCTACATCCTTGTGATGGCGGTCAACGCAAGTGGCATCTGTGCAGAGCAGAGGAGGTGAAACTCAACAAGCGAGGGAGGCACGATGGAGGTCGACGCAGGCATGGCGACTGCAGAAAAGGAGGTTGGGGCGGTGGCCTGAGGTTGAAGCTGCGTCAACGACCTCCTATCTACCTTGGAGAAGCAACGGCGGGTGGCCCCCATCCTGGTGGCACGAGGCAGCCATAGTGGAGGAAGGCCATGGCAGTCCGGATGGAGGGGCATCACTGGGAGGCGAGGCATCGCGACGAGGGGGCACAAGTGTTGAGCCACGTAGAGATAAACAAAACTTTTTCCATACGCGATGATCTTAAGATGTAGCTTAAGGTGCGAAAGGTCATGAGTTCAATTCTCGGAATGCCCCATTTATGTTGTTTTATCCTTTTAGATATGTGGAGTCTTACAGGAACAAAACAGGATAGCTAAGCTTTTTCTCCCTGTCAAACCAGTAGCTAATTCTTTGCGGAGGCCTATTCAAAGTGAATTAAACTACTGAGTACAAATGATAAACAGAGTAAAATCAACTAAAGTGACAAAAAATCAAAATATTTTTTTGCATATTTTATTTATTTTATTGTTTTGTGTCTAGCAAAATTGTAAGGTAGAAAACATACTAAAAGATCCCAAATTCTTCAATTAATTTGGAAAAGGATCCAAAATTACCGATGTACATATCCTTGGAACCGAAGCTGCCAATGGATCCATCCATTCTCATCGAGCTCAGTTGTTGGTGCCACAACAGGATACAAAATGAGGTGTTATGTCATAGGCTCAGAGAATTTTCAGTCGCGTCTCCAAACGACGCCCGGTAGAAACGTCAGATCGGTTGCTTGAGGGATGTCACCTGCGGTGATCTAGCATACCACTACATATTATAGTACGCAAGTCGTTGACATAATATCTACGGAAGCCCCTTTTCGCAAATATCACAACCCTTATAGTGGTATAACAGAAACATTGGGGGTCCACAATACATACAAGCTTAATATTACAATACCAAAAGATACAATAAGTTCTCCGGACTTACAACAAGCTAATACCTTACAGAGTTGTTCCGACATCAAAATAAAATGATCTAAACTAATTAACAAGACAGGAGCTCAACAGTTTATTCAATATGGTTCTAGGCTGCTCGAATCAACCTTAGTACTAATCCTATCATACTAACTACTCTCATTCATTATCATACCTCCATAACAGATCTCGTAATCTACTCCCTCAACTCCACCTGAGAGATCTGGTTCTTCGTAGAAAGCATCATCTTGGCACTCGGTAGCATACATTAGATTTTCTTTTTGGTCTTCAGAGTAGGATATCGAAGGAAAGGATGAGTGTTACTCACCAAGTTCATTATATGCAAGGTGGGAAGTTCGATGCACTAGCTTCCACCTTAGATTATAAGTTTTAGGCTTCATGCGATTTTCATAAACATTTCTTGAAAGGTTGCTTTTATTACGAAAACTATGTCGTCAGCCTTCACAGGTTTACTAGAACTTTATGGAGTTCATTTTCTGCCGCGTTCGTAGCTCCTTCCTAGAACAGGGAGTAACATGTCACACTTTTTTACATTTTGTAGAGGTGTGTTGCTTTACCCATAAGAGATCATATCCTTGTTGCATAACCGGGCGTACTTTCCCGTCCACAATTCTGTGATGTGTGGCCCAATGATGATCCAAGTCAATCATTGCTCCTCTCCACAACCACGCATGCCCACCCAACTCTGCAAGGAGAACTACCTTTGCTATACCCGATGTAGATAGATACAACTCTAATAGCCCCCTTGAAGACTCTGTAAGCAGATCATGTCCCTGGTAGCTCCCATTAAAGTGGAAAATCTACCTCTAACGGCCCTTCACAGATGATCTAGACACCAAGTATCGCGTGACACTGAGGGGTCACACCCATATGCTAGATCCTCGTAAGGAATCTACAGCGTCACCATAGGATCGTGTGTTGGCACGCAAAAGGAAGAAGATATAACTGACTTCACCATCCTATTCCAAATTTTATGATTAACGTGTAATATACTAAGCTAGAATTACCGAAGACATTGGTTATTAACTCCTATCTAACATACTTTAATGCACATGAAACTCTAGGTTCCATTCCTAGTTATAATAGATTATCACCGCTTAGGATGATAACCAATACTTCATATTATTAGGAACATAATATTTTTAGACACATTTTCGAACATAGGTGATATCATAGAAAGTTACAAATACTTTGTGAACACATAAAAGGATATGAGCAAGCGATGAACTTGCCTTGTGACAGCAAAGGTAATGTAGTCTGATGCTTTGACTTGACCTTGCGCTCCTATTTTTATAAAACACCATCATTGCTCAATAAGGACAAAATACATAATTTGAGTTTAATACCCTTCTTTGCATGTTTTACCCACATTAATTAGTTTAAATGAAACTTTTAAGATCTTAAAATCATGAGTAAAAAATAATGCTAGATTATTTTAGTTTAAACTGCTATCCACGTTGTCCCGATTCTTTTCGGCTATGGCATAGAGATCGAAAAGGACATGCGATGTCGTGGCAATAGAGCCTTGCGGATCCCATGAGGTGGGACCCACTGCAGACTACGGCGAAAGATTCCCTATCGTGTACATGTGTACCACGTGCCGACGTAGCCCGCGTCGCTGGAAGGTAGACCGCACGTGCTCTATGGGCCTACTGTCAGTGTACTCGGGTTGTTCTACGCTCGATTAGCTACGTTCTCGGGTCACATCCCTCCACACCCGCCGGGTGGCGGGGTCTGCGGAGAGACATTGTGGCACTGTGAGGCCATGCCGACAGCAGTTTCTCGCGCTCATGGGCCTGCCAGAGCTGGCGTGGCATCATGATCCCATGGTGCCAGCGTTTTTCCGCGGATGCGTGGGCTTTCTAGAGTCATCGTGGTGCGGTAGACTATAACCGGCCGCGTTTGCTCGCGCCTCTGGTGCCTCTCCTAGCCCATGTGATGCCGTAAACTAATACAGTGTGGTAGCGTATGTTGTACACATGTGCAGATTCTCGTGGCGGCAAGATTATGCAGTAGGTACCGTTCGTAATTGAGCTGTCAATGTTGTACGTATCATTTATACACGAGGTGACAGCGTAGACCGTAGATGTCCGTAGGTTCTCGCAGTGAAACCATACTGTGGGCCGTTAATACCCGAGCTGGCAGCTTACACTCTGCCTCGTCGTGGTTTATCATAACGAGATAATGATTTTTTGTGCCATGACCTGCGCTTTTTTTTCTTATGGGTTTTCGCGTTAGTGCTTAGGGTATAATAATACTATCGCTATTATCTGACCGTACAGTGCTTTAGATTCTCTATCTCATCTCCTATCTCCGGCTCCTCTTTCTTCCGCGCTGCCGACCAAGAGAGGAGTCTTGTCAGTCATCATCTTCCTCCCTAGCGGGCGGCACACAATAGGTCTTCATCACTCTTGCCAACTTCGTGGTAAGTCCCGCTTTAGTTTTTTCGCTCTTTCCGGTCTCTTCTATGCATTCTTTGCTGACTGTCCATTTGCGTTTTGCTATAGGTTCTGCTCTTTTAGTTTGTCCACGCGTCCGTTATGTTTGCTTTCACGCAACAGGTATTTCTGGTTGTTCAGCTCCATAATTTGTTTTCTTATTTTCTTCTACATATTCTATTTTTTATCTTCAACATTGATGGTTTAATTTCATATTTTTCATTTCATTCATAGCTCTTCCAGGTCCGTACTAAATTGCTTCTCATA
This sequence comes from Avena eriantha, assembly GCA_910589775.1. Lineage (NCBI taxonomy): Eukaryota > Viridiplantae > Streptophyta > Magnoliopsida > Poales > Poaceae > Avena > Avena eriantha. The sequence goes on along the minus strand of OU342746.1, from coordinate 225,994,109 downwards.
CACGCCACCGGAAGGCAGGTATCTTCTTTCCAATGTTTTTTCAGTTCTTTTCTTCTTTTTTTAAGTTTTTTCTATTCTTCGAATATCCTTTTTACTGATGGACAGATGTTTTGCTTCTTTATAGGTGCACACCTTGTGTTGACTTATTTTTTTCGTCTATGGTAAGCGTGGCGGATGGACATGGAGTGGCAACTGTCGTCTTTGCACATTTAAGTCTAACTCACTTCCTATGCATAGGAATCTTGTAAAGAAACAAGTCATGAAAGCACAAAGCAACAAGCATAGGAAAACAAAACAAGTGCAACTTCAAGACTTTCAACATAAAGAGGGGAAACTTAACATTATTGAGATGCGTAAAACCATATTTCCATAATAACATTCAGTAGCAACATGAATAAAATTAACAATCTAACTATCACATAAAACATTCTTATCATGAGCCACATGCAGAAAAGAATTAATACTCTCGTCATAAACAGAGTCATTCTTATTAATCATAGTGGGGGCAAATTCAACAAAATAGCTATCATTATTATTCTCATCACCATAATCATCAAATATAGGAGGCATATTGTAATCATAATTAATTTTCTCCTCGATAGTAGGTAGACTGAAAATATCATATTCGTCACATATATTGGAGGCATAGTATAATCAAAGTAAATTTTCTTCTCCGTGCTTGGGGGACTAAAAATATCATGCTCATCAAAACCAGCTTCCCCAAGCTTAGACTTTTCCATAGCATTAGCAATAATGGTGTTCAAACAATTCATACTAATAACATTGATATTAGCATGCAAATAAAGTTCTATAGGTTTTTAAATTTTCTCTTCAAACACTTCATGTCCTAACTCAAGATAAATACTATAAAGCTCTCTAATTTTTATATTGTTTTCCATTAAGCCTAACTAGTGAAAATAAAAACAAGAAACAAAAAGATATAATTGCAGAATCTAAAGGAAATAACTTCGAGCACTCACACACTAACTACAGTACTAGAAGATAGCTTAGTAGCCAGAGGATATGAGTACCTTTTACCTTACCTCCCCAGCAACGGCGCTAGAAAATAGCTTGTCTACGCACTTCTATTCTTGTAGACAGTTGTTGGGCCTCCAAGTGCAGAGGTTTGTAGAACAGCAGTATAAGTGGATTACCCAAGGTTTATCGAACTCAGGGAGAAAGTGGTCAAAGGTATCCCTCTCAAGCAACCCTGCAATCAAGATACAAGAAGTCTCTTGTGTCCCCAACACACCCAATACACTTGTCAGGTGTATAGATGCACTAGTTTGGCAAAGAGATAGTAAAATACAAGTGGTATAGATATAAGACAACGGTGCCAGAAAATAGCTTGATGGCGTGGAAGAGACTAAAGCAAACTAAAATAAAGATGGAAGCAAGCAAACATGTAACATATCTAGTTGCAAACGGTGTTTCAATGCTTAGAAACAAGGCCTATGGATCATACTTTCACTAGTGAACACTCTCATATAAATATCTTCTCTTTATGATACTTCTCTGAACTACTCTCCAGTTGGACACTCTAATACATGGTAGGGCTACAACAACACTCCTCAAAGTTCGTTTTCCCCATCTAGATAACCCCACACTATCACCTTGAGCACTAGATGGTTCCAACAAACACCACAATTTCATAGAGACATCCAACTCCAAATATAAATCATAACAAGTATGTGTAATCTTTAGCCTAAGTTCCACACGGTGTGCACGCTGTCACTTTCACAAACATGGGGAGAGCAGAGATCTATTAAAGCACTTGAGTAGCAAGGTAGATCTACTTGATTACAAAGCTCATGATCACAATATGATCATGCATAGAGAGATGAACACATAGCTATCGGTAGAACCCTTAGCCTCGAGGAAGATCTACTCCCTCATCATCATGGGAATCAGCAACGGCGATGGAGATGGCGGTGGAGTTGATGGAGATGGCTCTAGGGGCACTTCCCCGTGCCGGCAGGGTGCCGGAACAGAGACTTTCTATCCCCCGAATCTCCCCTTCGGTGGCGGCGGCACTGTGGATCTTTTCGTGGCTGGAGGCTGGATTATTTAGGGTTTTCTCATCGGAGGCTTCTTATAGGAAAAAGGGCAAGGTCGGTGGAGGCCGGAGGGGCCCACACCACCCCCTGGCGCGGTCTGGCATGGCCCGCGCCACCGGGTGGTGTGGCCAGTGATGACCCACAAGTATAGGAGTGTATCGCAGTATTTTCGAGGGAAGTGAAACCCAAATTATTGATTCGACACAAGGGAGGCAAAGAATATTTATAAGCCTTAACAACTGAGTTGTCAATTCATCTGCACCTGGAAACAATCTTGCTCACAGTAGTTTATCAGTAGCGATAGTTTTGTAGTAGCAATAGCAAAGTAATAGCAGTAGTAAAGTAAAGACAGTAGTAATAATTGTAGTAAACAGTAGGATTCAAGCGCGGTAGGCATAGGGATGGATGGACGAGCGTTGCACAAGACAATTCATATTGCAATCAAGACATAGGGCATTTGCAGATAAATAAGATAAAGCATCCAAGTACTAAATAATCATAGGCATGTGTTCCATATATAGTCATACGTGCTCGCAATGAGAACTTGCACAACATCTTTTGTCCTGCCATCCCGTTTGCAGCAGGGCCTCAAGGGACCTACTGGCAATTAAGGTGCTCCTTTTAATAGAGCACCAGAGCAAAGCATTAACACTCCGTGAACACATGTGATCCTCACATCAAAGCCATTCCCTCCGGGTATCCCGATTGCTGTCACTTCGGGGCCATTGGTTCCGGACAACAATGTGTATATACAACTTGCAGGTAAGACCATAAACAATACTTTCATAATGAATCAATAACATGTTCAGCTCTGAAATCATGGCACTCGGGCCCTAGTGACAAACATTAAGCATAACAAGTTGCAACAAAGTCAAAAAGCACTAATAATAGATACTAGGCACCATGCCCTAACAGTCTAATCCATTACATGAACGATCTCATCCAATCCCTACCATCCCTATAGCCTACAGCGGGGGATTACTCACTCATAGATGGGGAAAACATGGATGGTCGATGGAGAAGTGATGGTGATGATGATGGCGATGATCTCCTCCAATTCCCTGTCCCAACAGGGTGCCAGAACGGAGTTTCTGGTGCTGATTCGCGGAATCTGGTGGTGGCGGCGTAGCGGAACTCTTTCTGAAAAACGTCAAACCTCCCTCGGTTTTTAGGTCAAGGGGCATCTTATAGGCGAAGAGGGAGGCCGAGGGGGCAGCCGAGGCAGCCACACCACCCCCAGGCACAGCCTGGCCTGGCCCACGTGGCTAGGTGGTGTGGGCACCTCGTGGCCCTACTCCGTCTCGTCTTCTGGCTCCGTGAGTCTTCTGGTGAAATAGAATTTTTGGCATATTTTCCGGGATTTTTCCTGATAGTTGATTTTCTGCACAAAACTAGACACCAAGGTAATTCTACCGAAAACAGCATCAGTCCGTGTTAGTTGTATCCAAATCACACAAGTTTAGAGAAAAAACAATAGCAAAAGTGTTCAGGAAAGTAGATATATTTTGGACGTATCAACTCCCCCCAAGCTTAGCTTATTGCTTGTCCTCAAGCAATTCAGTTGAAAACTGAGTGTGATAAAAGAAACTTTCACGAACACATTTTCTTCATATGATGTATATATTCTCATCATGTGATCAACTACTTAGACAATTCATAATAAAGAGTATACAACCAATGGTTACTTAATAGTCATTGCAAGTTATGAAGAGATTCCAGCTCAAAAATAATAAGTAGCATGAAACATAAACATAAGCAACATTGCAATGCTCATAAAAAGGTATGATAGAGTGGTATCTCGCTTGCCTTTGATTGTAAGGCAAATATAAATGCCAAGGAACATCTGAAGTTCAAGTGAAGACTAGAAGTAAAGATATCAAAGATACAAGCATCAAGGTCATAACACAATTAATCAAGTTTTGATACAAGCGCATTACACTAAGAATGACAACCATGCTCACAAGAAAGTGCTCATAGAATATGTGGTGACTCACAAGGAAGTGAAAAGGTTTTGAAAAAATTGAAAGGCTTCCAAATGCTGAAAGTATGGTACTCATTAGCTTTGAGCTCTCATTGCCCCTATCATAAGCATCTTTAAATGGTTAAGGTTAAAGTGACACAACTAAGAGGATATGCTTGACAAGTTATAAGTTGAAATCTCATGCCCCTTACTTACGAGTACCGAACCTCATGCTACTCAACTTCAGTCACAAGTAAGCTCTTGTCATTGTAAGTATATTGTATCATAGAGAACCGCCAACGGGGTACCCCTTGCACATGATACAGGAGCTATCCCATAATGAAAATGACAAGGCAAGCAGACAATGAGCATCTCAGCAATCTTTTTGTTTACTATTTGCATAGATTTTTTTTGAGGATGCTTCAAAGAATGCTCATTATAGTTATGCTGCAAGTTTCCACCATGATTAGGCATGGCTTAGGCTAGCGGCCCAGGCGTTTCTCTAACACACATACAAACTCCATGATCTTACAAGTTCCCCTTTTATTTCACACCGCCGGGATCCATAGGCAAAAGAATCATCATATCAACGAGGTACAAAGTACCAGTGCAATGTTGAAAGCGTTCCCCATGATACATGGTTCTGCTAACTTCAACTTATAAAGCGCAAGCATATATGCAACAAAGGTGGACACAATGGTTCAAGTTTATTAAGTGCAAGAAAATAAAGTGTGCCATCAAGTTCGTGAGAGCTTTAATCACTAATTTTCACATAACAAGCAAATATTTTATTCGAAAGAAAACTAGGCATATTGAATATGCACGGAATAGCAAATGATGCTAATAGGTAGGTATGGTGGACGCTTTTGGCAATATTGGTTTTGGGGAGTTAGGAACACGAGTAAAGCTTCTATTCAGTGCAAGTGAAGGCTAGCAATAGTAAGGGAGCGACAATCGAGAGAGAGAGATAACTGTCATAATCATGCTTGCAACAAAACAAGAATAATCACAGCATGAAAGTGCTTCAAGACCCCTGAGGAAAAATAATTCATCGAGGCTTAACTGATTGTTTCAGTCATATGAATGCATGAGCATGTGCCAAGTCAATTCAAATGAAACATTTAGAGGAGGATACCACAGTGTCAAACCAAGTTATGAATAGAACAATCCAAGCAAACATTCATACGACATGCTACAAACTATTAGCAAGCTGGAGCTAATCATAAGAAAGCAAGAACTACTAAGCATTCATAAGTAACATACACCCTACATGAACAGACTAAGCATGCCCACAATGATGAGTATATGTACAAAAATGAAAACAAATCGAGTTCGTTACCAGCCTCTTACCACACCTCAAGTTGTCATTAATCCTCATTATTGCCCTTCACTTGTGTGGCTTGAATAATAACATGAAACCAAATCCCACTGAGGACGGCCGAACCCTGCAACAAACTTCACAAAACCAAAGAAGAACAACAAATATTTTTGTTTTTGAGTTTTAAAGGCAAGAGCAAAAAGGAAGAACAAGCAAAGCAAAATATTTTTGGGTTTTTCGAATAATCAAAACAAAACCAAACGGAAGAAACAAACCAAAGAAAAAGCAAAGAGACGCAAATAAAAGGAAGCAAATAAAATATTTTTGGTCTTTTTTTGTTTTTAGAAAGGAAAAGCAAAGAAAGAACGAAAACTAAAAATAGAACAAAAACATGGATATACAAAGTACCGACTAAACATGATATGGAGATGAGTGTGATGTCGGTATACCTCCCCCCAAGCTTAGGCTTTTGGCCTAAGTAGGTATCAATACCAATGCGGGTAAGGGTTCCAAGCGGGCGGGTCATCGTAAGAATGATCGTGGTTAGGCCCTTGGGAAGAAGAAGAAGCTCCCAAATCATAGCTAGGCTACTGATATGAAGACTCCCCCTCATTTGAGGGCTAGAACGAATCATCTGTAACCTCCCTTACAGAGTTCTGCTCCTGATGGGAGAGCTCTCCCAAGTATGTATCGAGTTCTTCCTCGGTGAGTGACCATCCTACCCTGGTATCAAGGTTAAACAAAACAGGTGCAGGCAAAAGAACAACACACTCGAACTTACTCCTTCTCCAACCAGCCTTGAGAAAGGTTATTTCATAAGACAAATCACTCAAATTAGCCCAAGAAGAAACAAATTTATGTTGTATCATGGAATTAAGGTCAAGCCTCTCTATGGGAAACTGTAGGTCTAAATGATGAGGCACTAAACCATGCAAAGCTAATAAACGAGAGGCAATAAGGCCTCCACAAATTCCACCTTTCTCGCGGTTAGCAGCAAGACAGAAAGCTATCAAGGCACCCAAATTATAAGTCTTATCTCGTTTTAAAGCAGCTGAGATGAATGCTAGATCATAAGAGGATAACTTATTAGCAGTTTTCCTAGCGACAACATACTTGGCAATAAAGTAAGCAAAGTAGCGAATAGACGGGAGATGAATGTTACGAATTTTCCCACTCTCCTTTGAGAAGCTGCTCCCTTGGCAAATCTCCGCATACAAGTCCATGAGTGGTGTAGGTCGCTCCCTAATCTTTTCACACGATCCCCACTGGGGTACTCTAATAGATGCACAAAAATCATCAAACGCAAGATCGACAACTATATTTTAGATTTTGTAGTGAACCATGGGGTTAGGCAAAGAGCAACTAAATTGAAAGCCCTGCACCACAGACATGGTTAGTTTCACAAATTGGTGAGGTTCATCCCCCCACAAAGTGCTCCAATCATGCATTAGTGATTAAGGTATGGAAATCCTGGGAGATCCCCACAACGTTCATGAATTCGGGGCATGGATAGATGGAAGGAAAAACTTCCTCCTCACGATGGACCTTCATAACCGCATGCATCCTTAATTCATGCTGGTTGAGTTGGTGTTCATCCATCTTTTTGTTTTTTAAAATTTTAGACAACCATTATACAAGTGATTGCAAAGTGAATACATAATGAAGGGAACTACTCAAAGGGACTTGCAATAGGCCTAAACATGCATCAAAACAATAACTTTAAGCATTGAACAAGCTTAGAAGCTCTCATAACCTATCACCTACAGCAGCAAAATACTCAAGATATAATCCACTAAACACAAATCTACTTGGACAAGCGGAGGAGTCACATACCGGAGAACAAATGCTCCAAATTTCAGCAGCAAAGATGAGCTGAGCAAGGAGATCGAAAATCATGGACAAGAACAGCAAGAACGCGATTTCGAGCAATGAGCTCATGTTTTCTCATGAGAGAGAAGGAAGTGGCAAGTGAGAGAGTGAGTGGAGGGCCAGGGGTGGCCCACACCATGGCTAGGCGCGCCCCTAGGCAGGCCGCGGCACCAGGTGCTGTGCCTTCCTGGTGGGCCCCCTGGGTCACTCCAGGCACTTCTCTGCCCCTTTTTCACGTAAAAATTTAATATGAATTTCCTGGAATTTTTCGAGACACTTTATTTTTGAGAAATTTTCAGGTATAAGTGAATGATTTTCTGGCAGGAAAATGTTTCTGGAATGATGCAATGACAAAACACAGCTAAAACTTTAGAAGTTCTAAAATACTCTAACAAGCAAGCAACTAGCAACAGAAAAGTAAACTAAGCAAAAGCAAAAACTAAAATGGATAAAATAAAAGTAAGTGAAGATAACCATGGTGAAAACATTGATTTTGTTCATTAAAATCCCTTTGTTAACAAGGTTGATCAGGTCTTGTTACCAAAACAATTTTATATGAAACAAAACTTTGTATTCCACTAATGATTATGTTACCTCAACCTTGATAGCAATGGTCCCAATCAGAATAGTTTCATATTTTTCTCGTGGTATGGGACAATATATTTCTCCAACTTGGATGCCCTCAACATGTTCAATTGAATTTAAGCCATAAGTCCTATCAATCTTCTTGGGAAAATAGACAGTATGCTCCTTGTCGTTAACATTAAAAGTCACATTTCCTTGATTACAATTAATAACAGCTCATGCAGTATTAAGAAAAGGTCTCTCAAGAATAATAGACATATTATCATCTTCAGACATTTCAAGAATAACAAAGTCAGTTAATATCAATCAATTATGAGCCACTTGAATAGGTACATCCTCACATATACCAACATGAATAGTAGTAGATTTATCAGCCATTTGCAGAGATATATCAGTTGGTATCAGTTTTTCCAGTTGAAGTCTCTTATAGAAAGAAAAAGGCATAACACTAACCCATGCTCCCAAATCACACAAAGCAGTTCTAACATAACTATTTTTAATAGAGCATGGAATAGTTGGAATCCCTGGGTCTCCAAGTTTCTTTGAAACCTTACCATTAAAGGAATAATTAGCAAGCAAAATAGAAATTTCTTCATTAGGGATCTTCCTTTTATTAGAGACAATATCCTTACAATACTTTGAATAAGGAGGCAAATTAATAGCATCAGTCAACATGGACGGATCCAGCATGGTTCATGGGTGTTCAGCTGAACACCCAAATTTTTCTAAATAAAATCGTATATATACTTTGTGGTAACGTATAGGAAGGCAATATCTCATCCAGGATAAAACGCTCAAACCTCAGGTTAGTATTGGGCCTGGGGTTCACGTACGTGCAGCCCAACTAAGGCAATAAGCAGCCACCTTTCCGATTCCTGCCTACACCGACTCACAGACCAGCTCTGGACAGGAAAAAAAGGAAAAGAGGCGTACATCTTTTCCCCAAATCGAGCAGCCGTGACTCTGCGAGGCGGCGGCCTTCCATGCCGCTTCCGAGGTCTCCGGCACCGGGCCAAACAGAGGACGGCGGGGAGGCTGATGCGCCGGCAGGGGGAGTAGGCGGTGGAGAGCTCGATGGCGGCTGTCGTGCTGGACAAGAAGCGGTGACAATGATGGAGAGCACGACGGCGGCCGTCACGGTCGTCGACGCCGGAGACGGAGAAGGGAGCACAACACAACAACTTATGCTAATTCCCTCCTCAATCCCCAAGCCTAAGGTGAGCGAATCCCCCAATTTCTTAAATTTCCATTTGTGAAATCCCTAGTGGCCTAGTCCGTAGCTTTTTCTAGTGATAGTATGATGATTTCATAGTGGATAAATAACATATGGAATGTTATGTTGAAATATAGGTGGTAGAACATTCGAAAAATAAGAGGAAGTATGTGGATTTGAAAACTCTTTGGAGCAAGGCTAGAAAGAAACCGGATATTCAGGTTCAAGAGCAAGTACAAGCAAGAGAAGTTCCTTCCGTTCAGGTTCAGCAACAAGTTGAGAGTAGTCCCCCTTCCGTTCAGGTTCAGCAACAAGTTCAGAGCACAAGTGCAATCATAGAACCTGAGATTGGGAGTGGCATTGAAGATGCAGAATATGATGTTGAGTTGCTTCCACGAGATCCTGGGAAGAGGAGGCCAATTGTAGAGTATGATGTCAATGAGCAGAATAGAATTAGAAGAAGATACATTGCATTGGGCCCTTGCCAACCAAGAAGTCATTCTTTTCCACAAAGAAATATTGGAGGTATGCGTCGATTTGTGGCTACATGGTTCAATGATTATGATTGGCTTGAGTACAGTGTAGAACTAGATTCAGCTTTCTGCTTTGTATGTTATCTTTTCAAAGATAATCTTCATGCTGGTGGAGATTCTTTTGTGAATGGTGGATTTTTAAATTGGAATCACAAGGCTTGTTTTGGTAGACATGTTGGTGGCATCAATAGTGCCCACAGGCAAGCACAAGAGAGGTACAATTTCTTCATTGTACCAAAAACTGCAATCAAAGAGGTTTTTGCTTCAACCTCCAAACAAGACAAGCTTCGATACATAGCCCGCTTGACATATTCTCTTCAATGCTTGAGATTTCTTTTGCGTCAAGGGTTAGCTTTTCGTGGGAGTGATGAAAGTGAAAGTTCCCTAAATAAAGGAAATTTCCTTGAGATTTTACATTGGTGTGTAGAAAACTTTGAACCAGTGGACAAGGTGGTTTTGAAAAATGCACCAAAGAACAATCAAATGAAATCTCATGGAATACAAACAGATCTCATCAACTCTTGTGCCAAGGAAACTACTAAGCTTATGATGGAAGAACTAGGTGATGCTTGTTTCTCAATACTTGCCGATGAATCAAGTGATGTGTATCTACAAGAACAACTTGCTCTTTGTCTACGTTATGTGGATAGAAGAGGAAGGGTGGTTGAGAGATTTCTTGGTGTTGTACATGTTGAAGACACCACCTCTTCAACACTCAAAATAGCAATAGAGAGCTTGCTTATGGATCATGGTTTGACCTTCTCTAGGGTACGTGGGCAAGGCTATGATGGAGCTAGCAACATGAAGGGTCATGTCAATGGTCTAAAAAAACTGATTATGGATGAGTGCCCTTCAGCCTACTATGTGCATTGTTTTGCTCATCAACTTCAGTTATCTCTAGTTGCCGTTGCTAAGGAGAATTGTGATTGTGTCTTGTTCTTTCAACAACTTGCAAATCTATTGAATGTTCTCGGGATGTCTTGCATGAAGATACGGATGCTTCGATTGGCTTAAGCTGAACGTCTTATTAAAGCATTAGACTTGGAGGAAATTGAAACCGGTAAAGGCATGAATCAAGAGATGGGATTGAGTAGGCCCGATGATACTCGTTGGCGATCTCACTACAAAACAATTAGTCATGTTCTTCGTATGTATCCTTCAATCCGTCTAGTCCTCAACAAGATATCAAAGACCGCTCTCAAAGCAATGAAGCTATGCTTGCTCAAACCATGTTGTCATCATTTGAGTCATTTGACTTTGTTTTCATGGCACACTTGTTGCAAACCATCTTTGGTTACACGGATTTCTTAAGTAGTGCTTTGCAACAAAGAGATCAAGACATTGTCAATGCCGTTGAACTCATTAGTTTGACAAAGATTCAATTGGAGTTACTAAGAGATGATAATGGATGTAAACCTTTTCTTGAAGAGGTCACTTATTTTTGTGTCAAGCATAGAGTCAAAGTTCCTCAAATGGAAGGTCCTTATAAGCCGGTTGGAAGACCCTCAAGGTTCTACAAAAACCTCACGAATCTCCATCGCTTCCATGTTGAGATGTTTTTATGTCTGATTGCTCGACAACTTCAAGAGCTTGGGGATAGGTTTGATGAGGTAAACACCGAATTACTTCATTGCATGGGATCTTTTAGTCCAGCTAAATCTTTCTCCGCTTATCATATGCCCAACTTGGTTAAGCTTGCCCAACTTTATCCTATGGATTTCTCAGAGGAAGATTTGATTCAACTTCCATATCAACTTACTCTTTTCATTGCTGATGTGCGTAGAGATGAGAGGTTCAAAAACCTCAAAAATATCACTCAACTCTCTATTATGCTTGTTGAAACAAACAAGAATATGACCTATAACCTTGTTTACAAGCTTCTCAAGTTGGTGTTAACCCTACCTGTGGCAACTGCTAGTGTTGAGAGGGTATTTTCTTCAATGACTTTTGTGAAGAACAAGTTACGTAACAAGATGGGAGACCAACTCTTGAATGATTGTTTGGTCACATTTATTGAGCGAGAATTCTTCTTACAGGTGAAAGATGATGTCGTCATATCTCGCTTCCAAGCTATGACCGAACGTATGATCATATTGTAATTTTCTTTATTATTTTGCATTTTTTAACCTTTTGAGATAGTATTGCTATAATGGTTAATTTGTACTTTTATTGGCGTGAAGGAATGGACCAATTTCAATTTATTTCTCCTTTATATTTTTTGTTGGTTCAAGTTTGAACACCCAAAGTTAAATTCCTGGATTCGTCCCTGTCAGTCAAAGGAATTTGCAAGAATAAAGGTTTCATCCACTCACAAAACTTGTTGTAGTGTTCATCTTCCTTTGGCTTGTGCTTCTTATCAGGGAAAGGCATAGTTTTTTGGACCCAAGACTCTCTTTCATTACCATGTTTCTTAGCAACAAAATCTTATTTAGTGTATTTAGTATTCTTAGTGTGCCTTTTAGGTTCTTCTCCAACTTTTTCTTTATCAGGAGCATCATTTTCCTCATTACCACTTTCAGTTTCAGCATCAGAGACAGATATGCTATTGGGATCTATAGCAGGCTCAAGGGATTCTACAATAGTTTTACGTTTCTTTTTTCTTTTCTTAGGAGAAGTACCATGATTTTCAGCTTGTTGAGAATCCTACTCAATTCTTTTAGGATGCCCCTCGGGATATAGAGGATCCTGGGTAGCAGCACCACTTCTAGTTCTAATTTCATAAGCATGTTTTTCTTTAGCAGCATTAACTAGCAAGTCTTTTTGTACCTTAATAAGCTAATCAATTTGAGTTTGAACCATTTGAAAATGTTTAACAAGCATTTTAACATCATTAGAGGTTCTTTCCACAATATCTTTTCACTCAACAATAGCTCTAGAGTTTTCCATTAGATGATTTTGCACCCTTTTATTAAAATTGTCTTGCTTAACAATAAAAATATTAAATTCTTCTAAGCATTGATCAGGAGGTTTAGAGTAAGGAATATCACCTTCATCAAAGTGTTGGAGAGAGTGTACCTCAATAGTGGATGAGTGGGAGATTGGCTTACATAGTTCTTCTATAGGAGGTAAATTCTTGACATCTGCAACTTTAATTCCCTTCTCCTTAAGACATCTTAGCTTCCTTCATCACTTCATCATTTAGTTCAATAACTCCCCTCTTCTTTGATGTTGGTATAGGCACAGGAATAGTTGGTTCAGGTATAGTTGTCTCGGGTATAGCTGGTTCAGGAGGAGTCCAATCTTCATAGTTCTTGCTTATTTTAGCCATTAATTCCTCATCTTCCTTGGGAGTTCTATTCCTGAAAACACAATCAGCACAACTATCCAGGTATGTCCTAGATTCTTCAGTTAGTCCATTATAATATATATCAAGAAGCTCATTTTTAGGTAATGGACATCCGGCATGTGCATGAATCAAAGCACAGATTCAGGCAATATCTCTTTCTCTCCCTATTTAAAATCAAAAAGTTTCTGCAAAATAGCATGTCTAGCACTAGGAGGGAAATATTTCTGAAGGAAGGTACTAATCAAGCAATCAGGGCTATCAATAGATCTAGGAGGTAAATTATTAAACCAATTTTTAGCTTCTCCTTTCAATGAAAAAGGGAAAAATTTAGCAACAAAGTAGGTGCGCATCTTAATATCATCAGAAAACAGGCCACTCATGGTGGAAAGCTCAGTCATATGTGCTACAGCACTTTCATTCTTAGTCCCACAAAAAGGTTCTTTCTCAACAATAGTAATGTAAGATAAATCAAGAGAGAAATCATAATCCTTATCTTTAATGTTTATGGGAGATGCAGCAAACTTAGTATTAGGAGGCAATTTGAGTTTTATAGTACGCCTCTCAAGGAGACTCTTAATAACACTCCTATCATGGGTGTTTTGGCATTCTTTAATAAATTCATCGGTCATCTCTATATACCCGTCTTCAATATCATAACTCTCTCTAGACTCGGGTGAACTGACAGGTGTAGCAGTGTCTTCATTAGGAGTTTCGGTATTTCCAGCTATAGTTCTAGCAATCGTAGCATCTAGGAAAGGACCTAATGAACCACTCTTATCAAGCACAGTAGAAGTAGCATCATAAGTATCAGAAGTTTCAGATTCAGCACTAGTAGCAGTATGTGTAGCATGTCTGTGTGTGGTGGTGTAAGGAACTTACTCATAATAGACGATGAATCAAGAGTAACAGAGGTGTTCAGAATCGTACCTCTCCTTGTAGTGGATGGTAAAATAGGGACCTTACCATCACGAGACTTACCCATGATGGATGAATGGCAGCGAACAATAGTGATTCCAAGTGAACTTGATAAATAGAGTTATGCTCCCCGACAATGATGCCAGAAAATAGTCTTGATGACCCACAAGTATAGGGGGTGTATCGTAGTATTTTGAAGGGAAGTGAAATCCAATTTATTGATTCGACACAAGGGGAGCCAAAGAATATTTATAAGCCTTAACAACTGAGTTGTCAATTCAGCTGCATCTGGAAACAATCTTGCTCACAGCAGTTTATCAGTAGTGATAGTTTTATAGTAGCAATAGCAAAGTAATAGCAGTAGTAAAGTAAAGATAGTAGTAACAATTGCAGTAAACAATAGGATTCAAGCGCGGTAGGCATAGGGATGGATGGACGAGCGTTGCACAAGACAATTCATATAGCAATCAAGACATAGGGCATTTGCAGATAAATAAGATAAATCATCCAAGTACTAAATAATCATAGGCATGTGTTCCATATATAGTCATACGTGCTCGCAATGAGAACTTGCACAGCATATTTTGTCCTGCCAGCCCGTTTGCAGCGGGGCCTCAAGGGAACTACTGGCAATTAAGGTGCTCCTTTTAATAGAGCACCGGAGCAAAGCATTAACACTCCGTGAACACATGTGATCCTCACATCAAAGCCATTCCCTCCGGGTATCCCGATTGCTGTCACTTCGGGGCCATTGGTTCCGGACAACAATGTGTGTATACAACTTGCAGGTAAGACCATAAACAATAATATTATAATGAATTTAACATGTTCAGATCTGAAATCATGGCACTCAGGCCCTAGTGACAAGCATTAAGCATAACAAGTTGCATAAAAGTCAAAAGGCACTAATAATAGATACTAGGCACCATGCCCTAACAATCTGATGCCATTACATGAACGATCTCATCCAATCCCTACCATCCCCATAGCCTACAGCGGGGGATTACTCACTCATAGATGGGGAAACATGGATGGTCGATGGAGAAGCGATGGTGATGATGATGGCGATGATCTCCTCCAATTCCCCGTCCCGGCAGGGTGCCAGAACGGAGTTTCTGGTGCTGATTCATGGAATCTGGTGGTGGCAGCGTACCGGAACACTTTCTAGAAAAATGTCGAACCCCCCTCAGTTTTTAGGTCAAGGGGCATCTTATAGGCGAAGAGGGAGGCCGAGGGGGCAGCCGAGGGGGCCACACCACCCCCAAGGGGCGGCCTGGCCTGGCCCGCGCGGCCAGGTGGTGTGGGCCCCTTGTGGCCCTACTCCGTCTCGTCTTCTAGCTCCGTGAGTCTTCTGGTGAAATAGGATTTTTGGCATATTTTCCGGGATTTTTCTTGATAGTTGATTTTCTGCACGAAAACTAGACACCAAGGTAATTCTGCTGAAAACAGCATCAGTCCGTGTTAGTTGTATCCAAATCACACAAGTTTAGAGGAAAAATAATAGCAAAAGTGTTCGGGAAAGTAGATACGTTTTGGACGTATCAGCCAGCCCCTGGCCCCTCTTCGTCTCGTCTTCTGGCTCCGTGAGTCTTTCGGTGAAATATTGGCTTTGGCTTTTGTCCGGTCCAATTCCGAGAATATGCATTTTCTGGCTTTCCTCGAACCAAAAACAGCAGAAAACAGGCAACTGGCACTGTGGCATCTCGTTAATATGTTAGTTCCAGAAAGTGTATAAAAATACCTCAAAGTGTGAACAAAACATAAGAAAGTAGATATAAAACAAGCATGGAGCATCAAATATTATACATACGTTTGCAACATATCAGAAAGTCTACACACTAAAAGGAGTCTAGATACACTCCTTTCACAAAGCTAAAACATCTTATATTTTGAAACGAAGGGAGTAGTCAAAAATCCTAAAACTGCCAAATTTGGCTAAGTCTAAAACTGTCATCAAGATCCAACATTTAGGCCTCTATCAATTTTAATCCAGGGGCATTTTTGAACATGCACTTGTAACATCGTGTACACCTCGTATGCACTTGCAAACTCCTCCCTTGCCCTTGACTAAATCTCCCTAGGACCTACTTTTCCTTGATGGTTTTGTAGTCAAGAAAATAATTTTCCTTTGCCAATTTTATCAACATGCCTATTTGGGCAGAAGCTACTAGCTCCACCTCAATCTTTCTTGACCAATGCTCTACATGGTTGTGACCTACTCAACCTTATATATCAACCCATGCCTTACTTTTCCCCAAGTGGATCCTTGTGCTTCTTAATCCCACATGGTTTTGGAAGGAAGATAATAATCTGTTTTGGCACCCTTATTGTCAACAAAGTTTGGCATTCAATCTTGGAGCACTCCATCGTGTTCAAGATCAATTCCTTGCACTAATCCCATCTACACCACTTACTCTACCACTCCAAAAACTTGCTTGAGCCTTGGCAATCTTGCAACCCACTTCTCCAACTTGATCTTGCACCTTTGGAAATAATTTACCATAAGATCCCTTTCTCCTCTTATTTTTCTTGTATATTTAAAACAAGTATTGATATTCAAAACCCAAGATGATAAAATGACATCTACACTATGTGGCCATCCCCTACCTTAAAGATAAAAAAATGTAAATGCTTTTACATAAATATTTTGGCCTGAAAGAGTTTATTCCTTTTCTTTTGCAAAAACTTCAAACCCACTCTTATTGAAGAAATTTTTTTACTACAAAACACTAGGCACATCTGAGGCCTATAAAATGTTCCCTATCTTCCTATTTAAAAAATAAATATCTTTGAAGAGTTTTACTATTTCTTTTTTCCTATTTGATATGTGCATTTTACATCATCATATTTTCATCATATAGGACTAGTTTTATATTGCCTATTTTATATGGAACGAGGAGTTATGTCATAGGCTTAGAGCATCTTCAGTCGCGTCCCCAAACGTTGCCCGGTAGAAGCGCCAAATCGGTTGCTTGAGGAACTTCGCCACACCCCTGATGCGTTTGGGGCACACATAATCCCAACCATGTGCCGCAAACATCGTCCCAAACCTAAATTTTATTTATTTTTGAATTTCCTAGTATTTGAACATACAAACCATAAAATTGTTTCACAACCATTCAAATAAATCCCTATGTTTCAAATAAATTCAATCCAATAAATTGGAATAGTACAAATAAATCAAGCCTTGGACACGATTGGTTGTCCTTTGATCCTCCACAGATTCTCTATAAGATTGTTCTATAGTTCCTCATGAGCATCGGCGTCCCAGATTTCTCCATGGATGGCGAGAAATTAGAAAAATCCACTGGCACTTGGTGATCAACATGGTCAAGAGTACCTGATACGTCCATTTTGCATCACTATTCTATATAATAATTTACTTTTATTCATTGATATATTTCATATTAAGAGATGATACTTATGTAATTTCATCTGTTTTTGCATGGTTGATGACTTTTGGAGTATGGACCGCTGTAGTCAGGATTCTGATGGAAAGGGGGCTGTTTGGAGGCGAAATTCGCGAAGATCAGAAAATCTGGGAAAATACATGGAAAATCCTATTTTTCCAGAACACGAAGAAAGCCAGAAGGGGAAGTGGAGAGGGGCCATAGGGGGCCCACACCACCCCCTGGCGCGAGCATCCCCAGGCCATGCCACCAGGTGGTGTGGCCACCCTGGCCCACTCTAGCCTCTCCCCTCTGACGTATATTATCCCCCTGAAACCTTAAGACTCGGGGAGCGACCACAAAAAGATTCCTCCGCCTCTGTGGGGCGAGAAACACCGAGAGAGAAAGATCTCTCCAACAGACAGAATTCTGCCACGGGAATTCCTTCTTGGAGAGGGAAGATCATCGCCATCAACATCACCATCAAGCTGGACTTCATCGGGATCATCATCATCACCACCATCATCATCTCCATCATCACCATCATCACCACCACCATCTCGTTGTAAGAATTGGGTTGAATCTTGCATAGTTCTTAGGGGAAACTTTCCTGGTGTTGATTACTCTTTGTAGTTGATGCTATTGAGTGAACCATTGAATTATTGTTTATGTTCAGATTGTTATACATCATTATTTCATCTCTGATCATGATCCATATGATGTCTTGTGAGTAGTTCGTTTTGGTCTTAAGGACATCGGAGAAGTCATGTTGTTAGTAGTGGAGTTGTGTTGAGACAGATTCAATAGTTTGTTAATTAAGTTGTGGTGTACTTCTTCTAGTGGTGTCATGTGAACGTCGACTACATGACACTTCACCTATATGGGCCTAGGGGAATGCATTGTGTATTTGGCTACTAATCGTAGGGGTTGCTGGAGTGACAGAAACCTGAAACCCCGTTAGGAAACCATCGCACAAGGGACGTAAGGGTCTTAGAGTTTAAAGTTGTGGTTAGGTTTCTACCTTAATTACTTTCTTGTACTTACGGATGTTTGCAAGGGGTATAATCACAAGTATGTATTAGTCCTAGGAAGGTCGGTACATTAGCATAGGTTCACCCACACAACACTTAGCAAGCTAACGAAGATCAATCAACTATATGAAGCGAAAGCACTTGTCAGAATTCCCATGTGTCCTCGAGAACGTTTGGTCATCTTAAGTAATACAACCGGCTTGTCTTTTTCTACATAAAGGATTGGGTCACTCGCTGCATTTATTCTTATTGTCTTTTATTTACTCGTACTTTATTTACCTGCATTATCAAAAAAACCCTAAAAATCAGCTAAGTATTTGCAGAGAATTCATGATCCATACCACTAGCCAACACCTTCTGCTCCTCGTTGGGTTCGACACTCTTACTTATTGAAAATACTGCGATACACCGACTATACTTGTGGGTCATCAAGACTATTTTCTGGCACCGTTGCCGGGGAGTGAAGCGCTATTGGAGAGTGGAACTGGTAAAGGAAACTTCTACTATGAGTATTGTTTACTTCTGCTAGTTACTTTATTTCCATTATGGATAATTCAATGAGTTTCTTGTTTCGTAATGCTACTACCACTGCTAAGGTAGTAGATGAACCACCACCTGCTGAGAATGATGCTTTTAAAATACCTACAAGAATTATTGATTGTGTTATGGATAACTACTATGTTGGAGATGGAACAGTCCATCCCGGTGATCATTTGCTCTTTATACACGAATTATGCGGGTTGTTCAAGTGTGCAGGTATTACAACAGATCAAGTGAATAAGAAGTTATTCTCATTATCACTGAAAGGAAGAGCTGAAGAATGGTATAAGCTGCTAAAGAATGGTCAAGCTCTTAAATGGGAGGAAATAATACCTCTCTTTTATTTAAAGTTTTATCCTCCTAGTGAGATTCATAAAGATCGGAATCAAATATACAACTTTTGGCCTCTTGATGGAGAGAGTACAACTCAATCTTGGGGGAGATTGAAGTTACTAATGCTCAAATGTCCCATTCATGAGCTCCCCAACAATATTATTATCAATAACTTCTATGCAAGGCTTTCTCTTCATGATAAGTATGTATTGGATGCCACTTGTGCTGGATCATTCACTCGCATGGAAGAAGAAGCTAAATGGGATCTTCTAGACCGTATTCAAGACAATGCTAAAGCATGGGAGAATGACAAAGGAAGAAAGTCAGGTATAAATTATGATTATGAATGCATTGAATCTTTTATGGGAACTGATGACTTTAAAAATATTAAAAATGCTTATGGTCTAGACTCTCAAGTTATTACAAATTGTTTTAAGGCTTTTGCTTCTTATATTGAAATTTCTAAAAGGGGATGGAACAAGTACCATGCACCATATAAAGATATTGTTGACTATGTTCCTGTTGGGAGTACTGAATTTTGCACTATTGATCATATATTACCTGAACCTGATATCGAGAAAATACCCTTCCTGGATAAGGTAAAGGATCATCCTATGATAACTAGTGTAATCACTAAAAGTGCAAAGATAACTGTAAAACCTGACGAACAAATAAACATTGAACCTGTTGTAGCAATTGTGAAAGACCTTGTCACTAAAAGTGTAGAAGATGGACACATAGTCTTTTGTGAGGATGCTTCTAATATTGTCTCACATCCTAATAGAACTAAAAAGGCTAGTGTCTCTGTGCTTTCTGTTAGAATTGGTGATCATTGCTATTATGGTTTATGTGATATTGGTGCAAGTTCTAGTGTTATTCCTTATGAGCTTTACAGAGAAATTATGCATGAAATCAGTCCCTGCGAACTGGAAGAGATTGATGTGGTTATTCACCTTGCTAATAGAGAGACCATCTCTCCAATTGGTATTGTACGGGATGTAGAAGTTCTTTGTGGTAAGACCAAGTATCCTACTGATTTTCTAGTACTTGGTTCAGCTGCTAGTAAAACTTATCCTATCATTTTCGGTAGACCTTTCTTGATTACTTGTGGAGCTATTATAGATTGCAAAAGGGATAAAATCTTGACTAAGTTTTAGGGGAATCTTATGAGTTTAAATTTTCGAAATTTACTAAAGAACCTTGTGAAAATGAAACCCATAATGAGGATTTTGGAGTTGAACAACTTGCTTCTATTTCTCTTGCTCCTAACAATGCTTTGCAGCAATTTATGGAAGATCATGAAAGTGAAATCTTCATGGAAGAAAGGAATGAGATTGATGAGATTCTCCGTAGTCAACCTAAGATGCTTAAGCATAACTTGCATGTAGAATACTTGGGTACCACGTTGCCACCTAAAAAGGATCCGGTCTTTGATGTAAAACCTTCACCCGATGATCTTAAATATGCTTATATTGATGATAATAAGATATATCATGTTATTATTAGCTCTAAACTTTCAGGAAAAGAAGAAGAAAGGCTATTGGAGGTACTAAAGAAACACTGAGGGGCTATGGGCTATACTCTGGATGATTTAAAAGGGATTTCTCCTACTATATGTCAGCATGCTATCAATATAGAACCAGATGCAAAGCTAGTGGTAGAGCACCAACGATGTTTAAATCCTAAGGTGAAGGAAGTGGTAAGAAATGAGGTATTGAAACTCCTTGATGTTGGTACTATTTACCCTATTGCTGATAGTGAATGGGTTAGTCCTGTTCATTGTGTCCCTAAAAAGGGGAGACTTACTGTCATCCCCAATGATAATGATGAGCTTATTCCCCAAAGAATAGTAGTAGGCTATAGAATGTGCATTGATTTCAGGAAAGTCCACAAAGTTACTAAGAAAGATCATTACCCACTTCATTTTATCGATCAAATGTTAGAAAGGTTGTCTAAAAAGATCCATTTCTGTTTTCTTGATGGATACTCTGGGTTTTCTCAGATTGCTATTAAACAACAAGATCAAGAAAAAACTACTTTTACTTGCCCTTATGGAACATATGCTTATAGACGTATGCCTTTTGGTTTGTGTAATGCTCCTGCTACTTTTCAAAGATGCATGCCTGCCATCTTTCATGGTTTTTGTGAGGAAATTGTGGAAGTTTTCATGGATGACTGCTCTGTCTATGGAACTTCTTTTGATAATTGTCTGCACAACCTTGATAAAGTTTTGCAGACATGTGAAGAAACCAATCTCGTTCTTAATTGGAAGAAATGCCACTTCATGGTTAATGAAGGAATTGTCCTTGATCATAAGGTCTCTGAAAGAGGCATAGAAGTGGATAGAGCTAAAGTTGAGGCAATTGGGAAAATGCCCTGTCCAAGAGACATCAAAGGTATTCGTAGTATCCTTGGTCATGTTGGTTTCTATAGAAGATTTATTAAAGATTTCTCTAAGATATCAAAACCCCTCACTAATCTTCTTCAAAACGATGTACCCTTTGTTTTTGATGATGATTGCAAGGAAGATTTTGAAACTCTTAAGAAGGCTTTAACTATAGCTCCTATTGTTCAACCACCTGATTGGAGTTTACCCTTTGAAATAATGTGTGATGCTAGTGATTTTGCTGTAGGTGTTATCCTTGGGCAACGAATTGATAAAAAGTTCAATGTTATCCATTATGCTAGTAAGACTCTTGACGCTGCTCAAAGGAATTATGCTACTACTAAAAAAGAATTCCTAGTTGTCGTCTTTGCTTGTGATAAGTTTAGACCTTATATTGTAGACTCAAAAGTTACCATTCATACTGATCATGCTACTATTAAGTACCTTATGACGAAAAAAGATGCTAAGCCTAGGCTTATTAGATGGGTGTTGCTTTTACAAGAGTTTGATCTACATATTGTAGATAGGAAAGGTGCTGAAAATCATGTTGCTGATAATTTATCTCAGTTGGAAAATATCTCTTTTGACCATATGCCTATTAATGATAGTTTCCCGAATGAACAGTTGGCCGCAATAGGGGTAAGCTCGCGAGGGAGCCCTTGGTACACAGGTTATGCTAACTTTATTGTCTCCAAGTATTTGCCTCCGACTTTTACAGCTCAGCAAAGAAGAAAGTTCTTTTATGATTTGAGGCATTATTTTTGGGATGACCCACACTTATATAAAGAAAGAGTGGATGGTATTATACGAAGATGTGTTCCAGAATATGAGCAAAAGGAGATATTGCGGAAATTTCATGGTAGTGCCTATGGAGGGCATCATGCAGGAGATAGAACTGCACAGAAGGTACTACAATCAGGTTTTTACTGGCCTACCCTCTTTAAAGATGCAAGAAAATTTGTCTTATCCTGTGATAAGTGTCAGCGTGTTGGTAATATTTCTAGACGCAATGAAATGCCTATGAATTACTCTTTAGTTATTGAACCCTTTGACTGTTGGGGATTTGACTTTATGGGTCTTTTTCCTCCTTCGAAAGGTTATACTCATATTCTTGTTGTTGTTGATTATGTTACTAAGTGGATAGAAGCCATACCTACGAAGAGTGCTGATGGGGAGACCTCTCTAAAAATGCTTAAGGATGTTATCTTTCCTAGGTTCGGAGTGCCTAGGTATCTTATGACTGATGGGGGTTCTCATTTTATTAATGGTGGTTTCAGAAAGTCCCTTGCTAAATATGATGTTAACCATAGAATTGCTTCAGCTTATCATCCCCAAACTAGTGGACAAGTAGAGTTATCAAATAGAGAAATTAAATCCATCTTGCAAAAGACTGTTAATAGATATAGAAAAATTTGGGCTAAAAAGTTGAACGATGCTTTATGGGCTTATAGGACTGCCTATAAAAACCCTATGGGGATGTCTCCTTATAAAATGGTATATGGGAAAGCTTGTCACCTGCCCTTAGAATTAGAGCATAAAGCTTACTGGGCAGTTAAAGAACTCAATAGAGATTGTAAGCTTGCTGGTGAAAAAAGATTATTTGACTTAAGTTTGTTGGATGAATGGAGGAGTGAAGCATATGAGAATGCTAGACTCTTTAAGGAAAAATTTAAAAGATGGCATGATAAGCGAATACTTAAGAGAGAATTCCATGTTGGTGAGAAAGTTCTATTGTATAGGTCTCGTCTTAGATTTTTTGCAGGGAAGCTACTATCAAATGGGAAGGACCTTTTGTTATTTAAGAAGTGTACCATTCAGGAGCAATAAAAATTTCTTCTTTAAAAGATAACACTACACAAGTTGTGAATGGGTAGTGACTCAAGCACTATATTTCTGGGGATTCTTACAATGAAGATGTTGATGCTTTTCAAGTTATAACTTCGGAAAAATTTATCAAAGACCAAATTCATAGACCTACAGAGTCCGTTTTCAAATAGGTAACAGTTCTAGTAAGAAAAGTTCCGCGAAAGATCTGTCCAGTTATATATTTGCAGTTTTTATCCAACAAGGAAAGCTACGGAGCGAAAGAGGGACGGAAACGGAGCCTGGGTGGCTCACACCACCCTGTGGCGCGGGCCCACCCCTGGCTGCGCCACCAGGTGGTGTGGCCACCACAGACTCCGTCTCCGACCCTTTTTCTCCAAGTACCTTCCTTTTTGCTATAAAACTCCGTAATATATAATCCCCCGGATCCCCCGAGGTTCATATATCGTGTTCTCGTCATGTTTTCGTTTCAATCTGTTTCTGCCAGGAACCATTCTTGAAAGTTTAGAAGCACAATGGTGTCGGCCAAGGATAAGGGAAAGGAGCCTATGGAGGAGGATCTCCAAGACCCAGGGCAGGAGAAGGGGATCAAGAGTGAAAGTGAAGAGGAGACAAAGCAAAGCCAACATCCGCACACCAGCACTACTGTTGCAAGCATTGGAGTGGTGGCAAACCCTGCCAGGATTATGTCAACTGGAGGGAAGCCTCCTCATCACTGTTCGGCACCATGGTCACTTCCTCCACGCACCAAGAATCCTTTCCATACCCTTATCCATAAACATCAATACCAAAATATGCCCAAGGAGAAATTACCCTCCAATTGGGATTTTCCTCGTTCAGCCATGCAGGAAAAGAAGACTTCAAGGAGGTAGAGTGGGGAAAGAATGGCAAGAGTTGGGATCTGAAACCCGACACGATCATGAGACGCATCGAGCAAAACTCAGATTTGATTCGTACTCTCACCTTCGAGATTGAGGACTTGGGAAATTGATCAAAAAGCTTATCGAGAGAATACCACCACCACCGAAGGAGTAATTCATCATCAGGTTTTGGCATCCCCTTGGTTTGTTCCAAGCTTGGGGGAGTGCGGCGGTATCATATCACTATCTTCTATCTTTTTACCTTTTTAGTAGAGTCAAATCATGAATACAGAAGTTATCATGTAGGATGGTTTGCATTATGGAAGTGTCCCCTCTCTTGTTAGATATGTATCCCTTGGTGTGATTTGCCGTTATGGAATATTAATGAGAAGTTCTATCATTTACTCTTTTGCATATCTTTTATTAGTTTTCAATTCATGGTTATATAATTGATCTTGTCGTCAGTATTCGTATCACTTTGGGACCATGGAGTTAATTTAGTTGGTTTTGGCAAACCTGGCTTGGTCAGTTGCAACACTATTTTTGAGAGTTGAATGAAAAAAAGATAAAAAGTACTCTAAAGAAATATAATGTCATCATCTTTCTTTCTTGCTTTGCTCATAAGTTTAGTATTCTCTAGTTAAGATCTTTTGTGCTTCCAAGGAAGATTGCATGTTTGTTTTTATCACTTGTATGTTTGTTTGTTTCCTTCAACTCTTGTACTTGCTACCCAGCCTTGCTAGCCAAAAACCTGTACTGAGAGGGAATTCTTCTCGTGCATCCAATCCTTAAACCAAAACCTATGTCATTTGTGTCCACCATACCTACCTATTAGCATTATTGCTATCCCAAGTAAATTCATGCTTTTATCTACCTTCCAAATTAAACTTGTTATGTGAAAATTAGTGATTAAAGCTCTCACGAACTTGATGGCACACTTTACTTTCTTGCATTTAATAAACTTGAACCATTGGGTCCTTCTTTGTTGCGTATATGCTTGCGCTTTATAAATTGAAGTTAGCAGAACCATGTATCATGGGGAACGCTTTCAACACTGCATTGGTACTTTGTACCTAGTTGATATCATGTTCTTTTGCTTATGGATCCCGACGGTGTGAAATAAAAGGGGAACTTGTAAGATCATGGAGTTTGTATGTGTGTTAGAGAAACGCCTGGGCCGCTAGCCTAAGCCATGCCTAATCATGGTGGAAACTTGCAGCATGACCATAATGAGCATTCTATGAAGCATCCTCAATAAAAACCTATGCAAATAGCAAATAAAAAGATCACTGAGATGATCATTGTCTGCTTGCCTTGTCATTTTGATTATGGGATAGCTCCAGTGTCTTGTGCAAGGGGTACCTCGTTGGCGGTTCTCTATGATACACATGTATTTTCAATGACAAGAGCTTACTCGTGACTGAAGTTGAGTAGCATGAGGTTCGATCTTCATAAGTAAGGGGCATGGGACTTCAATTTATAACTTGTCAAGCATATCCTCTTAGTTGTGTCACTTTAACCTTAATCACCAAAAGATGCCTATGATAGGGGCAATGAGAGCTGAAAGCTAATGAGTATCATAATTTTTGGAAGCTCTTTATGAAACTTTAAATCCCTGCTTCCCTCTGCGAAGGGCCCTTCTTTTACTTTTTAGTTGAGTCAGTAAACCTATTCCCTTCTATCTCAGCAAGTATTTCTAGTTGTTGTGTTTCATTCATTCATATGATGATTTATTAAATCATTTTTCTTATGTTCCTTGTTTTGCACTTTGCTCTTATACTGGTGTTTACTACTTTGAAAGCTATCATTGAAAACCAGTTATTTGTGAACTCCTGCGAATTGTCAACTATTCTTCGACCAAGAGCTAAGTTTGCCATTACCAATTATGATTTACTTTATGTATCTTTATTGTGTTTCCTTTACCCATTGCAAGTTAAGTTATATAATAGTGAGTTGTCTTCTATTATGATCTATGTATTGATGAATGTGATGCTTCTTGTCCGTATTCTTTTATCGACTCTTCACTCCATAAACCTGAGGTCATGTTTATTGAGCTCAGTTTTGCTTGGGGACAAGCGAAGTCTAAGCTTGGGGGGAGTTGATACATCCATTTTGCATCACTGTTCTATATCATAATTTACTGTTATTCATTGATATATTTCATATTAAGAGATGATACTTATGTAATTTCATCTGTTTTTGCATGGTTGATGACTTTTGGAGTATGGACCGCTGCAGTCAGGATTCTGATGGAAAAGGGGCTGTTTGGAGGCGAAATTTGCGAAGATCAGAAAATCCGGGAAAATACATGGAAAATCCTGTTTTTCCAGAAGACGGAGGAAGCCAGAAGGGGAAGTGGAGATGGGCCACAGGGGGCCCACACCACCCCCTGGCGCGGGCAGCCCCAGGCCGCGCCACCAGGTGGTGTGGCCACCCTGGCCCACTCCAGCCTCTCCCCTCTGATGTATATTATCCCCCCAAAACCCTAAGACTCGGGGAGCGACCGCAAAAAGATTCCACCGCCTCTGGGGGCGGAAAACACCGAGAGAGAAAGATCTCTCTTGCAGATAGAATTCTACCGGGGGAATTCCTTCCCGGAGAGGGAAGATCGTCGCCATCAACACCACCATCAAGCTGGACTTCATTGGGATCATCATCATCATCATCATCATCATCTCCATCATCACCATCATCACCACCACCATCTCGCTGTAACAATTGGGTTGAATCTTGCATAGTACTTAGGGGAAACTTTCTCGGTGTTGATTACTCTTTGTAGTTGATGCTATTGAGTGAACCATTGAATTATTGTTTATGTTCAGATTGTTATACATCATTATTTCATCTCTGATCATGATCCATATGATGTCTTGTGAGTAGTTCGTTTTGGTCTTAAGGACATCGGAGAAGTCATGTTGTTAGTAGTGGAGTTGTGTTGAGAGAGATTCAATAGTTTGTTAATTAAGTTGTGGTGTACTTCTTCTAGTGGTGTCATGTGAACGTCGACTACATGACACTTCACCTATATGGGCCTAGGGGAATGCATTGTGTATTTGGCTACTAATCATAGGGGTTGCCGGAGTGACAGAAACCTGAACCCCCATTAGGAAACCATTGCACAAGGGACGTAAGGGTCTTAGAGTTTAAAGTTGTGGTTAGGTTTCTATCTTAATTACTTTCTTGTACTTACAGATGTTTGCAAGGGGTATAATCACAAGTATGTATTAGTCCTAGGAAGGTCGGTACATTAGCATAGGTTCACCCACACAACACTTAGCAAGCTAACGAAGATCAATCAACCATATGAAGCGAAATCACTTGACAAAATTTCCATGTGTCCTCGAGAATGTTTGGTCATCTTAAGTAATACAACCGGCTTGTCCTTTGCTGCATAAAGGATTGGGTCACTCGCTGCATTTATTCTTATTGTCTTTTATTTACTCGTACTTTATTTACCTGCATTATCAAAAACCCCTAAAAATCCGTTTGCTAAGTATTTCCAGAGAATTCCTGATCCATACCACTGTTGGAGATATGCCCAAGAGGCAATAATAAAGTGGTTATTATTATATCTTTATGTTTATGATAAATGTTTACATCCCATGCTATAATTGTATTATTAGGAAACACTAATACATGTGTGTTTTGTAAACATAAAAGGGTCCCTAGTAAGCCTCTTGTTGAACTAGCTTGTTGATTAATTGATGATCATGGTTTCCTGATCATGGACATTAGGATGTGATTAATAACAAGGTTATATCATTAGGAGAATGATGTGATGGACACACACCCATAGTAAGCGTAGCATAAGATCAAGTCATTAAGTTCGTATTGCTATAAGCTTTGAAATACATAGTGACCTAATCCTTCGACCATGAGGTTATGTTAATCACCATCACCGGATGGATACTTTGATGACATCAAACATCGCTTCGTAACTGGGTGGTCATAAAGGTGTCATTGGGTATTCTGAAAGTATGTGTTGAAGCGCATGAACCAAGATTGGGATTTGTCCATCCATATGACGGATAGATATGCTCTGGGCCCTCTCGGTGGAATGTCATCTAGTTAGCTTGCAAGCATGTGACTGGGTCACAAGGGATGACATATCATGGAACGAGTAAAGAGTACTTATCAGTAACGAGGTAGAACTAGGTATGGAGATGCTGACGATCAAACCTCGGATAAGTATAATATCGCGTGACAAAGGGAATTGGTTTCGTATGTAAATGGTTCAATCGATCACGAAGTCATCGTTGAGTATGTGGGAGCCATTATGGATCTCCAGATCCCGCTAATGGTTATTGATAGGAGATGTGTCTCTGTCATGTCTGCATATTCACGAACCGTAGGGTGACACACTTAAGGTTCGAAGTTGTTTTAAGTAGATATGGAATGTGCGTTGGAGACCGAATGTTGTTCGGAGTCTCGGATTGGATTCGGGACATCACGAGGAGATCCGAAATGGTCCGGAGAATAAGATTCATATATTGGGGATCATTTTCTGAGTTAGGAAATGTTCCGGAGTATTTGTATGAGGGTTCTAGAAGGTTTCGGAATGTTTCGGAAGGTTCTAGAGGATTTCTTGGAGTTTGCTTGAAAACCAAGAAAGGGTCAAAGGAAACCTAGTGGGGCAAGACACGGATTCGTGGGGGAGGAGGACTCCTCCCCCCCTTCCCACCGCCGGCCATAGGAGGGGAGTCCTACTAGGACTCCCCCTCCCCAGGCGCGCCTCCCTCCTTTAAATAGAAGGGAGGGGGCGCCCCCTCCTATCCCTCTCTCACAACTCCCAATCTCTGCCGCCTCTCTCCTCCACCTTTCTTCTGCACAGGCATAGGCGAAGCCCTGCAGAATTCTCTACTCCACCACCACCACCGCGCCGTCGTGCTGCTGGGATTCCGTGGAGAAGATCTACTACCTCCACTGCTCGCTGGAACGGGGAGAGGAAGGTCTGCTTCGACTCCGTACGTGTGACCGACTGCGGAAGCGCTGCCGAAACGCGGCGCTGGAAGGATCGTACACTTGACCGACTGCGGAAGCGCTGCCGGAACGCGACGCCGGAAGGATCGTCCACACGATCTTGAGATCGGCAAGTGATCGACTACATCAACCACGAGATCTAATCTCGTTAACGCTTTCGGATCTACGAGGGTTAGTTCCTATCTATCTCGCTGCTCATGTCTAATAGATTAGATCTTGGCTTTTATCTAGATTAGATCTGGGTTTTGTTTGTTCTTGCGGTAGAAATTTTTTGTTTTCCATGCTACGAACCCATCAGTGGTATCAGAGCCGTATCTATGCGTAGATCTGTTGTACGAGTAGAACACAATGTTTTTGTGGGCGTTGATGCTTTTGTTGACGGTGTCTTAGCGTGTACTTTGCATCTTGCGGCATGGTGGGATGAAGCGGCTCGGGCTAACATTACATGTCATCGCACATGAGACTTGCTCCACGCTTGACGTGCAACTTGCTTTGCACAAGTGGCTTTGCGGGTGTCTGTCTCTCCCACCATAGTTAAGATTCAATTTACAATGAGCATCTGAAAACACTTGTATCAACGTTGTGGTTCATGTTCGTAGGTAAGAGCCGTTCTTATTCGAAAGCCCCAAGCCACGTAAAACATGCAAAGAAAATTAGAGGCGTCTAACTCGTTTTTGCAGGGGTTTTGTGATGTGATATGGCCATTATGTGATTGTGATTATATTTGATGTATGCAATGATCCTTATTGTAATATGGCAACCGGCAGGAGCCTAATGGTTGTCTTTAAATTTTGTTTAAGACCTGCGTGTCTATTCATCATGTAATAGCTTTATTCCAAGTAGTTGTAATAGTTGTTGGTGGTGATGGACAACCATGAAGCGGCGCCACGGACCTTGACGCCACGCTGGTGATGATGGAGATCTTGTCCATGCTTTGGAGATGGAGATCAAAGGCACAAGAAGAAAGGCCATATCATATCACATATTATGAATTGCCTGTGATGTTAATCCTTTATGCATCTTGTATTGCTTAGATCGCGACGGTAGCATTATAAGATGATCCCTCTCACTAAATATCAAGTAATAAAGTGTTCGTCCTTAGTTGCACCGTTGCTAAGACTCGTCGTTTCGAAGCATCTCGTGATGATCGGGTGTGATAGACTCTACGTGTGCATACAACGGGTGCAAGCCAGATTTGCACATGTAGAAACTAAGGTTAACCTTGACGAGCCTAGCATGTACAGACATGGTCTCGGAACACGGAATACCGAAAGGTAAAGCATGAGTCATATGGATGATATGATGAACATGTTGATTGTTCGCCTTTAAAGCTACATCATCTCACGTGATGATCGGACTTGGTGTAGTGGATTTGGTTCATGTAATCACTAAAACAACTTGAGGGATGTTGTTTTGAGTGGGAGTTCATTTGTAATTTGGATTAGTCGAACTCAATTTATCATAAACACAATCAAAGTGAATTTGCATAGTTTGTTGTAGTCATTGGCATCCGTTCACCACCTTACGCTTAGTTATAGTTGAGATAGTGGAACTATAGAAATTCTGGATATTTACTTTACGAACTGGTATCGTATTGTTTTGAATGTCAATCTAAAGTTTATAAGTCCTATTGCAAACTTTCAGCAAACTCTATTTACTCCATGAAGTTTAATAAATAGTATTAAATCAAGAGTAACAATTCCAGTGTTAGTATCTAATGTATCATGTTTGCCTCCATGATTCTTGATACTCAAAAGATTGTTTTTAATATCAAGTTTATCTAAGAGCTGAAAGCAATGTTTCAGAAACCATCATATGTGAAAGGTATTGCGATACCTAAAACAATGTGTTGGTTACAACATGATAGAGTATACGTCCTCATATTTGATGAGAATTTGTGAAGGTTGGAGACGCTAGTCGTTCTAATCCTCCAAAAGGTTTTGAAAAAAAACATTATACTCGCAATTCACCTTTATAAGCTATAGCAGCTTGATCATGAAAGTTGTCATGATAAGGATGAATAGAAGATGTAAGTAAAATGTTTACTATACTAAAAGATTACTAAAGAATGGAATTTTGAAAGAACACCAAACATTTGATGATGGTGATCCACCTCAAAGTGCAAGTCCAAAGGTATTAGTAGTTGACTATATACGCTTTGTACCACGTGTCATGTTGATGACACCACTATTGATGTTGATAGATTCTTTTAAAAGAAAAGGAATTGCTGAAAGAGAATCTGTAAAATATTTGGCAGAAAAATAAAAGGTTGGAGATGTCCAACTTAGGCATATAGAAGATATACATGTTATGGTTGTATTCCTTGCTTGTTAAACAATGTGGTTCTCCGGTATTGGATACCTAATTGGTTGGTATGAAGTGTCATACAGGACAACACAATTCATGAACTGCAATGGCCTAAGTAACTAGCAAGAGAATATGTGATGATGTTTATCGAAAACAAACAAAGGGTTGTTGTGTTGCTCGTTAACATCAAAGCTTGCCTTCAAGATTTGTTTCAATAATTGTTATTTTGATCAGGTATTATGACGACAAAAGGTTGTTCAAATAATTGTCGTATTCCATAAAGGATGGATGAACTTTTACAAATCTTGTGGGAGAAATCACATCCATAAACACTATTGCTAAAATGTCGCAAGACAAATGATTAAAAGATCACTTATGAAGTGACATCGTTGTTTAAATTATATTTGAAAGAAAACTTGAAGAAACTCCATGTTGATGGAATTTTGGAGTTTTTGATTTTGATCAATTGATGCATGTGAGACTTTCATCGAGATAATTAAAACTCCGTTCATAGGCCAAAAGAGGAACGGACGACTAACTGATTGGAATTTGTACATATTTGATGTATATAGTCCATTATGTGTAGTCGTGAATCATTGTAACAAGAAAATAAAAGAGTTTATGATTGGATCATAAAGAAAGATGTTTGAGTTACAAGTTTAGCAAAACACCTAAGATTTGAGGAATCGTTCCATGGATTTGCATTTCCCAAAACACCATAGGAGTATGGAGTGTTCAAGATATGTAATGAAACCTTGTTTGACATGGTAAGATCAAAGGTGTCATTTATAAAACTGCCATTATATATTAAAGATTAAAGCTTTAGTGACTACCTCTTTTACACTGAAAAGAGCTCCATCGTGATCCGTTGAAATGACACCATATAAGTCATGGTTTGGGATAAAACCCGAATTGTCTTTTCTTAAATTTTGGTATGCTATGCATAAGTAAAATGTTTACAACCAAAGTCTGATAAGCACGTCTTTGTAGGTTATTCCAAAGAATTTGTTGGGAATTTCTCCATAACACCGAGGACAAAAGAGTCTGTTACTTGGAACGTCAAGTTTCTTGAGAAGGAATTTTTCGTGAAAAGTTAAGTGGGAGGACAATAGAACTTTGATAAGGTTGTTGAACCTTAGCTATATGTGCTAAGTAGCGTAGCGCCGGTGAGTGTCCCGGTGACGGCCACAATGCTCATGGCTCTCGTGATTACAAAAGGTGTGATCTCGGAGATTAGAGTTCCTATAGAACCGTGTGGGTCGGTAAGAATCAAATAGTAAGATTTGATAAGCAATTCATTATTGTTTTGACAATGATGAACCGACTACATGCAAAGAAGCGATGATGGGCCCTGACTCCATAAAATGACTAGAAGTCATGGAATCCGTGATAGTATCCATACACGAGAAATCAAGTTTCTGAACTTAGAAGACCCTCCGGAAAGGCGTGAAGCCTATCGGTCGTGTTTGGATCTATAAAGAAATAGACATCGATGTTTCAAAATCTATGAAATAGTCGACATGTCGGAAAGAGTTTACGACAATGTTCAAGGAATTGACTATGATAAGATTTGATCTTTCATAGCGATATTTAGTCTGGACGGATTAATGTAGCAACCACTACATATATTTTGGTATATGGTAGTTGAACAAACAAAACAAGTTCTTCTAATAGAACGGTAACCTAGGACATGTACATGACATGATCCAAAGGGTTTTGTTTATTCAAAGGATGCTAAAAGAGTATGCAAAACTTCAATGGTTGAAGTGAGCATCGCGGAGTTGGAATCTTCACCATGATGAAACTGTTAAAAGAGTTTAAATTCATCGGAGATGATGAAGATGCTTGCATTTGCAAGAAATTAAGTGGGAGCGCTGAGACATATTTCTAATACATTATGTAGAGGACGTATTGTTGATTGGAAATGATGTATCTTGTATTGACACAGGTTAAGAATTTCATTTCGATGAAAGACTTAGGCATAACTCAAGAATTAGGCATCAATGTCTATATGGATAGATTGAGGCGCTAATATGGTTTTGCCAAATGTATATAGATAAGATGTTGAATGAGTTCAATATGGAAACAACAAGAAAGGTTCTTGACGCACGGAAAGGACTGAATCAAGATTCAAGTGTTTTGACACTTGGTGAAATCGCAAGAATATTTTGATCAATCATTCTTTAAGATGTACACATCCAGATATGTCCTATGCTCTAAATGTTATGAGCATATACCAGAATGATTCATAAGATGATCATTGGACAATAGTAAAGATATTCTTATGAGCTTTGGAAGAACTAAGAATATACCATGTATAAGTGACAAATAGTTAAAGGTAGTTCATTGTAAAGTGTTACATTGATACTAGTTTGGTCACAAGATACAAATTAAATTTATCTCAATTTAGACTATGGGTGGCACAATATAATGGAAAGGATGTTCCATGATGGATTTGGATGAGTTCCAAAGTTGAGACATTTTGACGGATACTACAACAAAAGGCTAAGTATATAACTGCTGTAGTAGCAGCAAAGGAGGGCATTTGTGTTAAGTAGTTTATCAAACTAGGTGTGGTTCAAAGTGGGCTAAAACTATGAAGATATATTGTGTGACAATAATATCAACATATTTTGAGCCGAAGGAACTAAAGGTCTCACCAAGGGACCAAATTTATACAATGCCATCTCATTAGAGAATGAGTAATGCGTAGAGACACAAGAACATGCAAATACACACACACCTGGAAGTGTCAGATCCGAAGATTATGTTTACCACTAGCGATAGTGTCTATACAACACCAGAAAACCATAGGTGTTGAATGCACAAGTTTTTAACTAGATTATTGACTCTAGTGCAAGTGGGAGACTGTTGGAGATATGCCCAAGAGGCAATAATAAAGTGGTTATTATTATATCTTTATGTTTATGATAAATGTTTACATCCCATGCTATAATTGTATTATTAGGAAACACTAATACATGTGTGTTTTGTAAACATAAAAGGGTCCCTAGTAAGCCTCTTGTTGAACTAGCTTGTTGATTAATTGATGATCATGGTTTCCTGATCATGGACATTAGGATGTGATTAATAACAAGGTTATATCATTAGGAGAATGATGTGATGGACACACACCCATAGTAAGCGTAGCATAAGATCAAGTCATTAAGTTCGTATTGCTATAAGCTTTGAAATACATAGTGACCTAATCCTTCGACCATGAGGTTATGTTAATCACCATCACCGGATGGATACTTTGATGACATCAAACATCGCTTCGTAACTGGGTGGTCATAAAGGTGTCATTGGGTATTCTGAAAGTATGTGTTGAAGCGCATGAACCAAGATTGGGATTTGTCCATCCATATGACGGATAGATATGCTCTGGGCCCTCTCGGTGGAATGTCATCTAGTTAGCTTGCAAGCATGTGACTGGGTCACAAGGGATGACATATCATGGAACGAGTAAAGAGTACTTATCAGTAACGAGGTAGAACTAGGTATGGAGATGCTGACGATCAAACCTCGGATAAGTATAATATCGCGTGACAAAGGGAATTGGTTTCGTATGTAAATGGTTCAATCGATCACGAAGTCATCGTTGAGTATGTGGGAGCCATTATGGATCTCCAGATCCCGCTAATGGTTATTGATAGGAGATGTGTCTCTGTCATGTCTGCATATTCACGAACCGTAGGGTGACACACTTAAGGTTCGAAGTTGTTTTAAGTAGATATGGAATGTGCGTTGGAGACCGAATGTTGTTCGGAGTCTTGGATTGGATTCGGGACATCACGAGGAGATCCGGAATGGTCCGGAGAATAAGATCCATATATTGGGAATCATTTTCTGAGTTAGGAAATGTTCTGGAGTATTTGTATGAGGGTTCTAGAAGGTTTCGGAATGTTCCGGAAGGTTCTAGAGGATTTCTTGGAGTTTGCTTGAAAACCAAGAAAGGGTCAAAGGAAACCTAGTGGGGCAAGACACGGATTCGTGGGGGAGGAGGACTCCTTCCCCCCCCTTCCCACCGCCGGCCATAGGAGAGGATTCCTACTAGGACTCCCCCTCCCCAGGCGCGCCTCCCTCCTTTAAATAGAAGGGAGGGGCGCTCCCTCCTAGCCCTCTCTCACAACTCCCAATCTCTGCCGCCTCTCTCCTCCACCTTTCTTCTGCACAGGCATAGGCGAAGCCCTGCAGAATTCTCTACTCCACCACCACCACCGCGCCGTCGTGCTGCTGGGATTCCGTGGAGAAGATCTACTACCTCCGCTGCTCGCTGGAACGGGGAGAGGAAGGTCTTCTTCGACTCCGCACGTGTGACCGACTGCGGAAGCGCTGCCGAAACGCGGCGCTGGAAGGATCGTACACTTGACCGACTGCGGAAGCGCTGCCGGAACGCGACGCCGGAAGGATCGTCCACACGATCTTGAGATCGGCAAGTGATCGACTACATCAACCACGAGATCTAATCTCGTTAACGCTTTCGGATCTACGAGGGTTAGTTCCTATCTATCTCATTGCTTATGTCTAATAGATTAGATCTTGGCTTTTATCTAGATTAGATCTGGGTTTTGTTCGTTCTTGCGGTAGAAATTTTTTGTTTTCCATGCTACGAACCCATCCACCACTAGCCAGCACCTTCTGCTCCTCGTTGGGTTCGACACTCTTACTTATCGAAAATACTGTGATACACCCCCTATACTTGTGGGTCATCAGTACCCTAACACGTAGGGTCGACATCCATCGCTAGAGTCTTACGCATTCTCAATGATCATGTTATGCATGATCACACAAGTATTCATCACCTCCATAATTGATCTTGAGATCAAGTAAGGGAAGGGTACCTGACAATAACAAATCTATCTTGGAGAACATCAAATGCTCGATATCCTTCAAAGTGTTACTTCACCAGAATCACTAGATTGAGGATTGTCTTGACAAATATCACATATCTTGGATAGATGCCGCCAGCTAGGTAGTATCCTTTGATATATGGGTGGTTATTGATCTCATAGTTGAAGGCGAGAGCATGACCTTCCATCATCTTGACAAACACCAGATAGCGTTGCAACACATTAATGCTAGTGTGTGATCCCTCCATGCCTAAGAAAGCATGCCAAATCCACAAGCCTTGATCCGCCGGAACTTCAAGAACCACACTACAATATCCATGATGTCATTTGTACAAATCTTTTTTTAAGTAAAGCGGTATGTGAAACCCTCACATCGACTTTGATTTTTAAAATAATAAGAGCCCAATTTCGCATCCCTTTGTAAAAACCTTGAAGCAAACGGGTAATTCTTTCATGACCAGTGCATACTTCTAAGCATCTCAGAAAATCCTCTCGCTGCATTTTGTGCCATGATCCTACTAGTCTCTACTTTATTTGGCCCTCTCAAATAGTCTGAGCCAAAACTTTCCACAGCCCCCTCAGTAGAATCTGTACATGGAATCAATGGTTGTGAACTCGCACATGCGCATGTACTCATATTTTAAATCTCCATGTACTCCATATGCACGCAACATCATGGCAGCGATGTATTTCTGAATAGATGAGAAACTAGCCATGCTGACAACGTCATGCTTCAACACGAAGTAGTCACCATACTCTCTTACGCTGTGAAGAATGTCCATGAACAACTCCTTGATCATCATATAACGCGTGTGAAATTTCTTTGCGGTATATGCTGCATTCTCAATAAAGTAGTCGATGTAGAGCACGGTATGCCCATCCATCCTTTGCGTCGACTTGCATTCTGTTCTTTCCAAACTTAGAACCACCACAATTTGCATTTGTCGCGTCGACATCGGCAACATCATCCTCCACCATCAACTCATGGATCATCATCTCATCCTTGTTGTTCATGTCTACGAGTCAACATAGAAAACCGTCGATCAACCGAGCGGCAGCGGCGACATAGGCAAGAACTACGAAAACATGGCCTACCAAAGCAAATTTTGAACAATTTGCATTCACGGCGGGCGTGCGAAGTGGCTGCCGCGTTTGAGCCTTGGCGGCTTGCAGCAGTCGTCGATGATATGGCACGGGGTAAAGGGGGTGTTGGGATGGAGGCACAGACGACTACCGGCACCGACACGGGCGGCGGCGATTTGGTGGCGGTGGGAGGCAAATCGCGCCAGGGAAGAGCAACAAATGGACGCGGACGCTAGCATGTGTCATCCGGCTGCCTTTTCCCTACGTGGAGAGGGCCACACCTGGGCCCGGGGCACCGAGCATGTCCCCTATGGAGCAAGGATGAGCGTCGACACCGAGCATGTCCCCTATGGAGCGAGGATGAGCTCGGCGCGCTAGACACTTTATGATCATGCTGGACCAGAAAAAAAGTATATAAAAATGTGTTTTTGGCTTTCGTTTGAATATTGTTGGATGATGATATAATGTTTTTTTTTTTGCGTTGGTCTGGATATTGCCCATTAGGAAAAAAAGTACGTTGGTCTAGACGCCTTAGGCTAGACGAAACTAGATCGCATTGGTTGGGATGCGCCTGCCAAGTCTTTAGTGCCACGACTAGGCGACGCTCAAGAGCCCGGATAGCAAGCTACCATGTTGGGCTCTCCCCCAGAAAAAATTAATTTAATATCGTGTAGACACGAGGGCCCACATATCAAATATTAAACTGATAAGAACGAATACTACACTTGATCTTAGCCAAAAGGCCGAGAAAGGTATGATTTGCCCTGCTGTCCGGGGTCTCGTCATATAGCGTCTTCGTATCACGCGTTGGTTGTCGCTGGCCGGGGTGGGACTAAACGGGCGAAGCCAGAAGCGTGCCGCCTTGCGTTCGGCGTTCGGGAGACTGGGGCTGTGGCCTGAAACAAAGCCCAGTATGATAGGGTGGGCTGATACCCCCCGGTCTGGCCCAGAATAGAACGTGAAAAGCTGTTGTGGCCAGAAAAACTAAATTAGGAGTAACAGAGTTCCGTCACGGAAAAAAAAACTGTCGATAGAGTTCCGCTTCTAATTCGGTTGCCG
The DNA here is from genome assembly GCA_910589775.1 of Avena eriantha. Taxonomy (NCBI): domain Eukaryota; kingdom Viridiplantae; phylum Streptophyta; class Magnoliopsida; order Poales; family Poaceae; genus Avena; species Avena eriantha. The sequence continues at coordinate 225,955,728 of OU342746.1, read as the reverse complement.
TGATACGAAGAATTCGTACGCAATACACAGAGGAGATTTTTTTTTGCGAAATAGAGAATGAAAATTTTAGGCGTTGTCAACGTACAGTGACACCGCCCAGCACGGAAGAAGAGCAGCGTGCGTCCGTTGCTTCGTGCAACTTGCTTTCCTGCCTTTTCGCAAAAAAAAAATTCTTTCTTTCCTGCCAAAAGTGGAGAAACACACTTCCCCTAAATAAAAATACAAGTGTCAATCGCACTTGTGCTCACTGTAACACGCCAATCGCTCTGTAATGACCGCAAGTCACGAGCCCGTATTATTTTGAACCTCCGTTCTATAATATAAGCTTTTCTAATACGTAGCTTAAATTAAACTGCTAAAAGGCCTTACATTTTGGAATAGAGGTAGTAGTAGACGGCTGGATTGGAGATAAGCATAGGCAGCTCCTTTCCTTTCTAAGATGATGGATTGACGATGACACATTTATTAATGGAGTGGATTATGTCCCATCACAAGGACTACATATATAGTTGAAAAAAATAACCAAGGTATCGCCGGCACCGTGTGACTGTGTGGCACTGACACCGCCCTGCCCTGGCACGATGGAATGGAGAACCGACTGTGCTACCCGTTCAGCTTCTGTGTGCCCAAACGCCAACCTCACGGTAGAACAGAACCGTAGCGTGAAGCAAGGCGCCGGTGATATCCAGAGCTGTAACGTGTACGCTTCTCCCACAGCTCCTCCCATCCAGTGTCGGTGCGTCACACGCCGCGCTCCTCGGTCTAAAACTAAATGGTTTGTTTGTCACGGTGCGAAGCGACCCGAGCCGTGCCGTCTCATGACTCTCATCCCTTTTTCGCTTGTTTCCTTGCACAGCTTCACGGTCACGGAAAGGGGCTGTTTTGCTAGTATAAAAACGCTCTGGTCGCACAAGTTTGTTTTATTTAAGCGACGCTAACAGTTGGTGTGGGGAATCTCGAACTATCTGTTTCTTTAGAACGTAACGAGGAGGTGGTTCTATTTTGTAACGCTAATGGTCTCTTTCACCGTAATAATAATAATAGAATAAAAACTGATGATGTACTCTCGGAATAAAAGCAGATGGGACCTTCACATCAATGCTTTTTTTTAATTCCTTCACAGCAATGCTAATAGTATGTCAACCATGGTTATCTTTTCTTTATACCAACCCCGTTACGTTCTTAAAAAAAACTCCTAGAACAGCCCGAGCTGTCACTCCTGGTAGCTTCCTAGGATCTCTAGACTGGCTACACAGACCAACACTAGTTTTTTTTTGCACTTTGTCCTCACTAATACTCACTCGGTACCCATTTTCCGGTCGGTCACCCATCCTCAAATTGCTCTAGCCAGTCTCGCTTAATCCCGGAGTTCTTTTTTGGACGAGCTTCTGGGAAAAAAAAATTGCAACTTATTGATATGGTATCATATCAATCATATTAAGCCATGCCCGAGGGTCTCACAAGCGTCGTCAAATGCTAAGGCTTGGTTGTCTTGATCTTGTAATCTTCATTCGATAATCGTCTAATTCCGGGAGTCATGTTAGATGTCCTTGTGTAGCACGACTGATTAGGTGGGTGGATCTGTTTGTTTGTTTGTTTGTTTGGGTCTCCCCTCCCAGACGTCCTGGGATGGATGTGGGTACAAGATCATAGACCAAAGGAATACAAGAAAACACCATATACTCTGACACAAACATATTCCCATCTCCAAAAATTTGACCATAAAGCTTACAAGGTGTAGCTACACAATGCAATTACAATATCTTAATATCTACATGCCGCCTCTCAAGTGAAATCCTAGACAAATGTACATGGGCTCTTTTCATTCATCATATATATGATATGATTAGAAAACACATAGGATTAGGATGCACTATTTACTTGAATCCTATGGGAAGGGAATTTCTCATTAACTGTAATGAAGGAATTTACATGGAGATCTGACCTAATGCTATTGTCTTTTAAAATTTACGCTATACGATTCCCATGAGATTAGTTTCTATGGAGTATGATCCCATGAATCAAATAGCTTCCACGTGAAAAATTTCTATAGGATCTCAATCCTACAAAAACCGGTTAAAATATAATGATTCAAAGGAACCCAAGTGGAATAAGATACTAGCACTACACTACACAAAAACAAAGATATGCCTACTTGGTTTAGAGCAATTTTTATAGAAATTTTGGAGGATTCCACTCTAAAAGGACCGGTATGAGCGACTAGAGTGGGTGTGTGTGTGAATAGGTGCAAATCAATTCTTAGTTCTTCTTCAATTTAGGCTTGACACAGAGGTAAATTCTCTAAATACGAACTATGTAAATTTCCCTATATGGAAAGCATACAAGCTACAAGTAAGCAAAGGACGAAAACAACTGCAATGGATATTCGAAGATGTATTACCAAAGTTCTTTCATTTTGAAGGGAAGTACGTCTCTATTGGAGAGGTATGGCACCACAAAGGCCAACAACGCCACTAAGGCTCACCTTTATTCTCTTTGTGCGCACTCTATGCGGTAGCCTTAGAGGTGGAACTGAAGATTTTACAAACAAGGGTGGGGAAATCTCCACGACTCAATTGGAGGGTCCCAACGCCACCACAAAGTCTCACCATAATAAGGACAAGCTTCGGGGACGACCTCTTTCGTCTAGGGTTTCAAGAACCCAAGAGTAACAAGTTTCTCGATAAAAGCGGGAGGAAAGTCAAATTCCTCCCATAGAAGTGTAGATATAGGTCTTCACCCTCGATTTTGAAAAGGGCACCAAGATTGAGTGACTAGAGAGAGAGAGAGTTTGATCTCAATAGCAACGGAGGAGAGAGAGTGAAAGTCGCAATCTCTCCTTGGAGAAGAAGTTTGCCTTTTATAGGTACCCTAAACAACTAACTATTGCAGGAATTTTCCGGAGTCTCCAACCTAGAGAACCCCCTCTTTTCTCGGCTCGGCCATCGTCGGCCTTTCTCTCGTCTCTCCTCGACTTTTAGTTGACACAAGAGTAGGGATGTAAATGGCACCTAAATGGCATCCGCAAGTCCCTTTATTCAACTGGTTAGTTCTTTTTTTAAAGCAAACTTTATTGAACTAGAGTGCTAATAAATGGTATTACGCAGGATTAGGTAGTGGACCGTTTACATCCCTACGCAAGAGATATCGTAATAGTACCTCTTGGAGCTACAAATTGTCGTAGAAACATGCTCCCTTCGTTTCATATTAAGTATCCCTGATTTAGTACAGATTTAATACTGAAAGGAGCATGTACTTGAATATTTTTTCTTGTATACCAAAGAGGGTTTTTGCGATGCGAATCTCAAGAGGTCCTAGAAGTCGGCAAAAATTGTCACACAGGCCCTTGGTCCAAGCATAAAGAAATGGACGGGACCGTCGCCCCACTCGCCGTCACGTGACGACCCAATGGCCTCCGGGCCCCATCCGTCATGCCTCTCCCATCCCGTGGAAACCCTTGTCAGCCACAGGACCCCACGACTCCCCTCACACTGGTATCCGTACCCCATACTCATTGGCCCCGCATGTCATAAGCACACCCTCGACCTCTCTCGTCTCTTCTCGTCTCGCGTTTACCCATCGTCTTCCCCGAGAGCAGAAGAGAGAGCCTCACCCGCACGCCATTGCCGGCCGTTCCAATCCACCCCCAAACCCACCAGAGCTCGATTAAAAATCAGGCAATCCCAGTATTATATTCCCAGCCCGCCCCCCTCCCCCGCCCTCTCCGTTCGCTCACGCTCCCCTCTCCTCGCTCTCGTCGCGCCAACGCCGCACTCCAAAGCAACCTCCCCCTCCCCCACCCCAGCACGTCCCTTTCGCCACAGTCGACTCGACCTCCCTGGCACGAAACCCTAGCGCTATAAGAGAAGCCTCCCCAATCCGCTCCCATGGCGCCCGCAGCATCAGCATCAGCATCCCTGACCACCATCACCCCGCGCGCCCTCGCCTCCCCGCGCGGCTCCGTCGCCGTCGCCGTCGCCGGAAGGAACAACAGCAGCGGCCTGTCCGTGTCCGTCGGCGCGCGCCGTGTGCCGGGGATTTCTGTGGTTCACTCGCAGCGGAGGAGGATGGTGGCGGCGGCGGCGGCGACCGAGATGGCCCCCGCGGCGAGGGGGGAGGAAGGGGGCAAGCCCTTCGTGGAGGAGATGCGGGCCGTGGCGATGAAGCTGCACACCAAGGACCAGGCCAGGGAGGGGGAGAAGGAGCCCCAGGCGCCGCCGGTCAACAGGTGGGAGCCCACCGCCGAGGGCTACCTGCGCTTCCTCGTCGACAGCAAGCTCGTCTTCCAGACGCTCGAGGACATCGTCGACCGCGCCGCCGTCCCCTGGTGTGAGTGACCGCAAACCCTCGCTATTGGGCTTCCGTGTCTTACTTTTTGACCAGTTAGTTTTTTGCGGCTTATGTGCTACTGCTAATGTGTGGTTTGTAGCGGTTTCGTGCTACAATTTATTTGGTCAGAAGAATCCATTCGTAGTAACCTTTTGCTAAACTAAAATCGAATGTACAGACAAAGAAGAGCCAGGATTGAGAGACAGGCAATTGTTTTGCTATTTCTGGTTCTTCTGATGATTGCGAAATATATGTTATCCTAGTAATAATCATGGTGTAGTAATCCAACTTAAGGTATACAAAAAATTTAAGCACATGATTATTGCATATGCTTTCGAGACAATGCATACTTATTTTGTAAAACCAGATATTGGACTGAATTTTCAATAGAATGTTGTATGTTCTTTCTTGCTATTATAAACCTGTGAGACGAGACTAGTGGCAGATCGAGAGGTCCGAATGGAATTAGTTGAAGTCAAGATTGGAATCACAAATTTTAAGAAAACTTAAGTGTTTACATTTGGAAAGAGACATGCTGGATGTTGGCATAAAACCAGTTGTGGATCCAAATATATGCCCTGCAGGATATCATGTTGGATTCTCTAGGTGATTCGGCAACATTTTGTGTCTAATATGCTCCAGGGGAAACACTTCGCTTCAAATTTTCACACTAACGAGTTTGAATGATTTCGTCAACATTTTTTAGTGACAGATAAACAGTGCTCGTATATCAAGTTATCAACTAAAAGTATTTGGAACCAGTGCATTTTCATTCACATTTTCTTGTGATACGGATGGTGTATTTGTTTGCTTCACATATAACCTTAGTGGTGTAGAGATTTTTCCTCTACTTGGCAAACATGTTGGAAGCTATATGCGCCATCTTATTCGGTCATGCCATCTATAATGATGACTGAAGACATTCTTCCGTTGATGGCTTTCAATGCCTTTTGCAATGTTTGTCTTTGAAAATCAGTGCTCTAAAAGGTGCTACGCACTATATGGTGGCAGGGTGGCGCCTAGCACGTAGCCAGAGTTATATATCCGCCTCCTTTTATATCACCGTTTGCAGTGCGTACTTGTCTCCCCATTTGTGTTGACATTCTTAACTGCAACCCTTTGGTATCACGTTACTTATAGACGGGGAAAATTGTGTGTTTTACTGTATAATTTATTGTGCAACATGAAATCAGAAGTCTGTATATTGCCTCTTTGGCATAAGCACATAATTTCCAAATAGCCTAGGTAAGGCTTAGGGTTGTGACACAAGCCATTTATTCCATGCACTACAAAAATAGTTTTCCATACTATTGGCATCCTGCTGGAGCTATTTGCTGTCATGCAACACACAATTTGCTTTATTTAGAGATGTTAGAAAAGATTAAAATAAAGTTGTTGAAAATCATGGATGGCCAGTTATGCGATTGTGATAATAATTTCAGTTGTGTCTGCAAGGGACCTTCCCGTGTAGCAAATTTCAGTTTTACATTGATGTTGTTAACTTGTTATATAATGTTTCAACCTGCTATTGGTCATGACTCATGACTGGTTTGGTCGGTTGGGTGTGAGAAACTTTGTTTTTGTTAATTATTCTATTTTTTAACGAAAATAATAGCTTTGCTCAAGACTAGCAAATAAACAAACGGTTTATAGACTGGTAACCGTAGCTATTACAGTTGTAGTCTTAAATTTAAAACTGGCCATATCTAGATTGTCTATATTTATCTGGTTTGGTTCCCTGTTTTATTTGAACTTGTGTTTTTTTTTTGCGAGTCATGGTTGTTTACTCTGACCACCTTCAGCTATGCAACCAGTAAGTTTGGAACAAGCAATAGGCACCTCTAGCGCATAGTTCTGCTAACAGTAACGCCATGCGGTCACTCAGTTGGAACTGGAAAGTTCTAGCTCAATGGACTGTACCTTGTTTATTCTGCTTAGAACAATAAACATTGCAATTACTGAGGTCTCATAGTGGTTCCATGACAGGTTATCTAACTTGTTTCTGCTGTAAATTAAAGTTTCTCTAGGAAGAAGCTGGAATGTTTCTTTCATCAGTGTTGGCTAGATGCTGCTATTTGACATTCTAGTCATCTATGCCTTTCAGATTCGGAGTTCCGTAATACAGGATTGGAGAGATCAGAGGCACTGAAGAAAGATCTGGAATGGTTCAGCGAACAGGGTCACACAATTCCAGAACCATCTGCTCCTGGCACTACATATGCTTCCTATCTGGAAGAGTTGTCTGAGAAGGACCCCCAAGCATTTATCTGCCACTTCTATAATGTTTACTTTGCTCATACTGCTGGAGGTCGAATGATTGGCAAAAAGGTACCACTTCTCAGAATATAATCTTGTACTCCCTCCGGTTCATATTACTGTTTTCAACTTTGTCTAGATACAAATGCATCTAGTCTAAATACTTAACTAGATACATCCGAATCTAGATAAAGTTGAGAACAATAATATGGATCGGAGGGAGTACCAAAACATTCATTTCATGTTAAATAGTGTGTGTTTTCATGGCTTCCTGTATTGTTATACAGAATGTGTTGTTGACACTGGTTCTTAAATCTCAATCTTCTGGTTTTCCCGATTGAAATTCTAACAGAACGTAGTATGTTATTACTGTATGTGCTCCATCGAGGATCACCTTACACATCTGTTTTGTATCTCAAACTTACTGCTATGTAGATACTTTTACATTCATTCTATGACTGGCCATTTCATTTTGGAGCATGAATCCTTATATTTTACTCATCCAAATCAGGGTATCGTGGCAGCCTATAATCTGTCTTTGTTGTGTGATTGAGAGTTGTCCAATTCCTCCTCCAATCAAATCAATATCCTTTAACATGGTAATCATGTGGTCTGTTCATGTCAGGTTGCTGAGAAGATTCTGAACAAGAAGGAGCTGGAGTTCTACAAGTGGGAAGGTACCCTGTCCCAGCTGCTGCAGAGTGTCCGTGACAAACTTAACCAAGTTGCTTCTGTAAGTCCAAGAGCCTCGATTTCAAGCTCTTATATTTTTTATCTGCTCATTTGTTCCCAAGCTGAATGGGACTTAACCCGATTATGTTTCTGCTCAGAGCTGGTCCCGGGAAGAGAAGGACAACTGCCTGGAGGAGACCGAGAAGTCGTTCGCCTATTCAGGACAACTCCTGCGCCAGATATTCACCTGAACCAAGAACAATCTCCATTCTCTCTTACGATAAACATTGTAAATATTAAGTCATGTCTGCGCACTGGGGAGGAACTTGCTCCACCGGGCCTGAACTGCCCTGCAAGCGAACTGTCATAGTACAAATAATCCTTTATTGCATCTGTCCGGGCTTTGTGTTTTAAAGATCCATTTACTTTGCTTTGCTCTCCCATCTGATGGATCGCGAGCTTGTGTACAAGGTCTATGGGCCTTACTAATTTCCGAGGGCCGATCTCATCTCTGCCTGCTTTTCTTTCGCAGTTGCTCGCGTTGTGCATAAGCTAATGAAAAGGCAGGTTGGTAGGGGATATTTGATGTGGCTTAAACTTCTTGATAACTGTAGAGTGTAGTCTCCAGCTGAAGAATATGAGCTGCTGTCTCCTTTCATGAGGAGGTCAGCATGGTAGACATAGATGTAATTGGAGGTCATGCTGCAGCATTCTGTTAGGAGCATGGCTGTGATGGCAGCCGCTACATTAGCCTGGGCTTCGATCTCCTGAGCCAGGAATTGGCTGCACCTCCATAGTCGTGCCCTGATTCGAGCTCCTCCAAGGCCACTCACCCCTTCGACCTGCGGGCTGCGGCTTCCTTGGTAGCAGCGTCGGCGCCTTCATCTCTTGTGAGAGCCTTCCATCCCGAGAGCTACCCGTATCGGGTATCCCTGTCTTGAGAGCTGGTTGATGGATCATCAGAGTACCCTTCTGCTGACGCCTTTTGAGCAGGGATAGCTCAGTGTGCCTCCCCTGCACTGCTGAAGCAGAACGACTCGTGTTATGCAAGGTACTGAAGCCGACTGTGTTGTTGCAGGTTGTTCCGCGCCTACACATGATGGGCCGGTACTGGTGCTTTGCCCTGCTCCATATTTTTCTGCTCACCTCCAAGGTACAGTATGCAATTTGATCATGCTGATGCCTCCGGGATGGAACTGCGCTGGACGCAATCAACTCCAAGTGTGGGTATGCTCAGAATTCCTTGCTGAATTTTGCATTGGGGAATTGGCATGCTCCTCTATGCTATGGAAAGTGTCAAGTGGTTTAGAACCTTCACCGACGAGACATCGCCTTGCTGCATCACAGTGGCATATACACGAATTTCGCAGCAACATATACTAAATTAACCCCTTTTAAGTGGGGATTAGAAAGCTTCTAATATAAACGTTTCACTTTATTTTAACAATGAAAAATTTATTATTTTGTAATCTATAGCAAGATGAAGTGCTTAATCATGGAGTTTTGGTGTAGATGGGCGCCCGGTGATTTAAAAAAAATACTGATTTCAAGAAATTCTGAAAACAAATTAGGACGTAGCCAGTGATGTATACCACAAATGCGCATAATATCAATTGGGAGTAATGTGCATTTTATAAGCTACATAAAAATGAAAAAACTGTAGCCCAAAATAGAAAAGAAGTCACGTTTCAATTTTGCATGTTTGTAGTTGTAGGATATATTACTAACAATGTCTAGAATTATTTTCAATATTTTATGATACTTATAAATATGGTTTCTAATTTTTTTTAATAGAGACCCATGGGTGCTCGAGAGCCAAATAGACTTTCTATAGAAACGATCCACCCTCTCGTAGCCATCCAGAAGTAGTTTTAGAGACTGGTTTTACATATGTTTTATATTGTTATGTGTTGAAGAGATGTTCTATATTGCTATGTCAGTACATGCTAATTCGGAACTCAAGGCGATTGGAACTTGCTGTACAGATATTCTATAGTCTCTACTAACATGAAGTGGGGTAAGAAAAAGACTAGATTTTTGTAGGTCTCGGTTCTTTTGGCAAAGTGACGAGTGCAAGAAGAAATATCGTTTAATAAAATGAAATATTATTTGTAGACCAAAACATCTGGGTGGATTGCGTGTCAAAGTGCTAGGGTTGAACAATAAGTGTTTACTCAACAAATTGTTTCTTAAATTACTAACGAAAGATGGGGTGTGGCAAGAGTTGTTACATAATAAATATCTCAGAGATAAAACCTTGCCTCAGGTTCGAACCAAACCTACTAATTAACCCTTTTGGAAGGGTCTAATGCGTGTGAAAGAGGATATCTTTGTTAGGGGTTCTTTTAAAATTGGCAATGGTATGAGTACTAGCTAGGAGGATACCTGGATAGGAGAGACGCCTGTGGCCATCCAATACCCCTCTTTGTATCGTATAGTACAACAGAAAAATGTTTCTGTACATACTATTTTTTCCCAAGTACCTCTAAACATTGGTTTTAGGATCCAGGGAATAAATGGGCAGTGTGCTTCACTTGTGCCAAAAATAATGGTAGTTAACTTGACCGATGAGCTAGACAACTTTGTTCGGAAGCTTACGGCTCCAGGTGTTTTCTATGTGAAATCGTTGTATGAAGATCTAATGAATGGTCATCATAGATTCTCTAGAAGATAGTTATGAAAGTTAAAATTCCACTTAAGATAAAGATTTTCATGTGGTTCTTTAATAGAAAGATTTTTCTAACAAAGGATAATCATGCAAAAAGGAGTTGGAATGGTTGTAAAAATGTTGTTTATGTGATACAAAAGAGACCACTAGCATTTTTTAACTTGTCCTTTTGCAAAATTGTTTGGCGTATTGTCTTTTACACTTACAATATTCCAACACTTATGTTGGTCTATTTGGAATGTAGGAAAAACATTATTTTTAACAAGTTTGGAGTTCAATATTTTTACAGCTTAGTCTAAGCATCACATTGGATACATCTTTGGTATTTTTCTCGAGGGATCGCCAGGAACCAATGATTACTAGATTCAAATGTCCGCTGGCGGTCACTCAGATATTTATAGCCAGACTTGTTGGTGGCATACTAGTAGACGGGGAGATGTTTAGCTGCTATATGCTTGTTATCTTTGTCATCTTTAAATGGTTGATTTTTATATCAATCCTTTTTGATCCTTGAACTGAAATACTTTCATTTGTCTAGATTTACATGTATCTAGACATGTTTTAATATATAGATACATGCAAATCTAGACAAATCTTCTAATTCGAGACGGAGGAAGTACTTTGTATGGAGAAAATTCGTAATAAAATGTTGTGTGCATCGATTAATACAGAGGTTGGGGTGCTTTTCCCTCCATTTAAAAAAAATCTATACTAACAAGCTTCAACAACACAAGATCTGATAGTTCCATTGTAACGATGAGCCCAACTAACCAACTAGTATTGTGCTTTACATATAATCAGCTCAAGAAGAAACCTCTCATACATGTAATCCTTTGGACTTGTGACTTTATTTATCTTGTTTTCTCTCTCTCAGTCGCTCTCTCTCATACACACACCGGGAAGTTATCACCATGTCTGGAAAGAAGCAGTTGCAACGCTGGCTATAAGAGATCAAATAATATATTCTTATAGATTTAGAGGAGAGAAAAGATGAGATAAAAGATAAGCATGTGCTCCTAGACACTATGCAAGAGTATAAAGTGGGCATATATTATAAAATAATATATTTTATAGCTATTAGTTGTACATGTTAACTATTAAATTGACTATCGGTAATATGTTCATAGCTGTAGCTAACGGTGGGCTTAACTACTATCCTTGCTCTTAGAACGGAAATGTAGTGGCTATGAAAACGAAGAACTTAGCGCCTAGCTTAGCTAGGCTAGGCTAGACTACACGAGCTCGTTTCGACTATGGCCTACCTAAGCAAGGCTATTTGTTTAGTTTATTAGCTAAGTCTAGCATTGCCAACCACAATGAACACATCCTAGAGGTGATGTTCATTAGCAAGAAAGCAGTCAAACACTACATTTTCCCGTTTCTTGTCAAAAGAGGAGAGTGAATTGGCTCTGCCGGTGGGGCAAGGGTTTTTGTAGCTCATGCTGGCTAATTTGTTTGGCAAAGTTGGTTATCCGACTCCTACCAAACGCATAGGCTCGCCCAATGAGGCTATTGTGGGCCTTGCTAAGTGACCAAACGTTAGACTAGTCATAGTGGTAAGTAACTTAGACTAGTAATATGCATATGTTAGATGACTATGCAAGATCTCATTAGTTAGGTTGTAAAATTATTTGTCTTGGTATGTGCCATGTTTATGGTAACATAATGTGTTACCACCTTTTATTCATTTATTACCATGCCATGTCATCAATATGCTTAGTTTGTATTGCATGAACATGCATGTTTCCCGCTATGACTAGTTCAAGGAAGATCTTGGCCGACCAAGCTCTAGCAAATAGTAAGGTTGGTCATAGAGAAGAGTAACTTAGACTGTAACATATCTACTCCTTACGTTCTGAATAGTCTATGTTTCGACCCTAAATTTTGTTATGAAATAATCTACATTCTAATTTTTAGTCAACAAGAACGTAGAAAACAAAGTAATTATACTCTCTCTATTGAATGTCATTATTTTCAATGTTGTTTGGATTGGTTGTTCACAAATATAAGCAGTACTCCCTCCGATTCTAAATTAGCGACGAATATTTTGGATCGGAGGAAGTATTAATAAATGCAGTACTAGTTTATCTGATTTTTCCTAAGATGTAGATTAAAATGAAATAGAGGGAGCATCTTCATAGTGGAGGGTGTCATATGTATGATAACATGGAAACCTATAACAATTAGTTTCTAGTCTCATTTTGTATTATTAGAAAGTGATGTGACGGTAACATATTATGTTATAGGGTCAGCATGTTATTACTTATGTTAATCTCGCTATGGATAGTCTTATATTCACTTATTTGATGACAGCTCTAGCTGCTGCCCAAACGTCCGTGCAGGAAACCATGCATCTCGTCTCCACAATGCTTTTTTCCTCCTCGGAAAACAATGCTCGGAGAAGCTCCATTGGGAACGATAAGGTTTTGGTGTAGCCACAAGCACCAAAAACACAAGACAAATGGGAAGTGTCCAGGACTTCAGGTAGAGATGTTGCATGTATGGTGCCGACGTGAACGAACTGAGAGTCTGGAATGAGCCATATCTGGCTACCAGTTATGTCTGCGCGAGATAAGGAGTATCTCGACCAGGAGCAAGTGGCGCGTCACGCTCACAGTCACAGTTGCCAACTCTCCAAAAGTTCGTCCACTACGCGTCTACGCGCAATATCATGAACGCAGCGAGCCAGCGACACGTCAGGAAAAGATCCGATCGAGCAAGCGGACAATGAACAAGAGATGTCATCCATTCATATAGCTGTCTGTCCACGTGCGATTTAATTCGTTTGGTAGAAATCTTTGAGCAAATGGTGGCGGTGGCGGTGGCGGCCGGCTTTCCTTTGCAGTTTGGTCCTCTGGCCTCCTCTCCTTCTCATTTGTGTCATGGTGTGTGTGGGCGGAGACAGGCCCAGAGCAACAAGGGCCGTGGCCCTGGGCGTAGAGAATTTTCTAACCTACTATTCCCGAATTTTGTTTTTTTTTGGCCCGGGACTCAAAATTCGATCGGTCGTTCCTTTCAGCAGTTCCTCCACCACTCGCGTCGCTGCACGCCGCCAGTACCAGGGACAGGGACGCCGCCAGCCCGCCACGGGGCCACCGCCCACGCCACCGGAGGAGCACGCCCCGGCCGCCCTGCCCCTGCCACTGCCTGGCCGCCCCATCTCGTCTCGCATGGCCACCCGGCGGCCCGGCGCCCCTTCCGGCCGCCTCTGTCCGGCGGCGGCGATGCAATCCGCCCTCCTCAGCTACTATTCCATTGTAATTCCTGGCAGATTACTTGAACTTGGTTATTTTTGTTTAGAAATAGACGGGAATGTGGGAATATACTGAATAGAATAGACAGATAGATGATGAATACGAATAACTATGGCTTAACAAGTGTTTGCAATTGATTTCATGTTTCAGATTGAGAAGCTGAAGATATATTTTCCAGCGATCTCAAGAGAGTGTGAATCAATTCCCCAAACCAAACCAGTGATTTGGTACTATCTTTTGTATTCAGTACTGATATTTCTATTTTTAAGCCATCTCATATGTACATTCTTGGATTGTTAACGATGGATTTAAGAATATGTGGTATCGTACCAAAAAAAATTGTGCTACTACAAGATTTTATTCATCGGCCGCGTCCGGCTCCATCGGCAGCCTCGTCGGCCAGTTCGCCAAGGTCGCCGGATGCTACGTCGTCGGCTGCGCCGGCACCCAAGCCAAGGTACTCTGAAACGAGTAACATTCTGAGCTTCTGACCAATACAACTCATGAACCAACCAACACCAACAGGTAGACCTGATGAAGGACAAGCTGGGGGTCGACGACGCCTTCAACTACAAAGAGGAGCCCGACCTCAAGTCCGCGCTGAAGAAGTAGGTGCTGCATTTGCAACCTCGACCTTTTCCCACAACGTAACCCCGAAAACATGTGCCGTTCCCGCTAAATAAAACGCGTCCTCTGAAATCCAACAGGTATTTCCCTGACGGGATCGACATCTACTTCGAGAACGTCGGCGGCGAGATGCTGGAGGCCGTGCTGGCCAACATGAACGCCTACGGCAGGGTCGCCGTCTGCGCGCCATCGCCGAGTACACCGACCGCGCCGGACCTGCTGGAGTTGATCTACAAGCGCATCACCCTCAGAGGCTTCTTCGCCTTCGACCATCGGCGATTTGATCACCGAGGGCAAGGTACAGGTGGTCGAGGACATATCCGACGGCCTGGAGAGCGTCCCGTCGGCTTTCGTTGCACTGTTCCGTGGCGAAAATGTTGGCAAGAAACTTGTGAAATTGGCATAGTAATTAAAGTTTGTTCTATCGAGCTGGATTTGTTAGCACCACATTGATACTCAAATTTCCTAAATGGTACCCGTCGACCCCGAATCGTAGAAAACTACCGAATTGGTAACGAGTTGTGGCAAGAAAACACTCATTGTCGTTTGATCATGAATTGTCACGGTAACTGACAATGGAACTCACCTGACAGGTCGACGTGGCACCCAGTTGACGCATCTTCGACACGGCCGTTGACGGACGTTAGCATAAACTACCACAGCAATAGTCAAATTTTCTGAATGTACCGTTGGTGTTTCAATCGCAAAATCACTAGCGCACCGAAACCAAGTTTTCACAAAAAAAAATACCGATTGCACATTCATCACAAGTTGACGGCGAATCTGATAGGTGGGACCCACACATGGACGGGTCCCACGTGTTAGTCCTATTAAAAAATTCAAAAATATTAGAAAAAAAATCTCTTTTTTCTCAATCACGCTGATCACACCGCCGTCGGCCTGCCCCATCCACCACCGGCCCGCACCGCCGCCCCCCGTCCACCACCTCCGTCTTCCCGGTCTGTCCCGTCACCACCAGCACCGACCTGCACCGCCGCCGCACCGTCCACCATGGGCGCCGCCTCGGCAAGTACTGGCGCTGCCTCGACCTGACCCATCATCGCCCGTACAGCATCGTCGCCGCCTGCTACTGCCCCGACCAACACCGGCACCTCCCCGACCTTCCTCGTCGCTGCCCTGTTCACCACCGGTGTCGCGCCTCGAGCGGGAGGACGCGACAACCATGACCTGGCCGCAAGGAGGGGTGCGGAAGGCCATGGCGGCGCGTGTGGAGTAGGACATGGAGCTGAAGGTGGTGCGGTTGGAGCAAGACGGTGGCGCTCGGCGCAGGTGGAGGCGGTAGTAATTTTTCCTGATATATGTTTGGACTTTAATTTTATTAATAGGGCTGACATGTGGGTCCCTATTCACGTCGGCGCTTGAGCATTGTGGAAACGAAGCTCTTTCTTACCTTGGGGTGCAATGAGAGGATTCACAAATGTTGATTATTTAGGGTAGATACTATCCGCGTGGTAGTAGAACATCTTGAATGTGGGGTTGTTGGCTTCAAACTCCACCGGTGGAGTCCCACCATTGGCTAGTTTGGTGAAAAGTGAAGACCGTTGTAGAACATTGATGTCGTTGCAAGAACCGAACATCCCAAAAAAGGCACGCCATATCCAAGTCTCATAATTCACCACAACCTCTGAAATAATTGTGGAATCCTTCTTGTGACATCTAAACTTTCCATACCATGCCGCAGGACAGTTTTTCGCCTCCAATTCATGGAATCAATTGAGCCTAGCATACCTGTAAATCCATGGTTCTTGTTTGCCTCCAAGATCCTTGCGATGTCTTCAGCATTGGGAGATCAGAAATACTCCTCACCATACGTTTCCACCATTGCAACAGCAAAGTGCTTGACGCACTTGATACTTTGGCTCTCATTCATTGCCAAATGATCGTCCACAAGATCCGCGGGGATGTCATATAGCATCTGCCGCAACGCGGCGGTCACCTTTTTGTAGGTGCCATGGCCAAGATTCCCGGCGGCATTCCTCCTTTTCTCAAATAAACGGTATGTGGTCTTCATCCTCTCAACAATTTCTTTGAAAAACTTGATAGACATCCGAAACCGGCGGCGAAAGTGACACTTGGAGAATATAGCATTGGGGTTGAAGTAGTTGTGCATGAGCCTCACATCGGCTTCCACCCGTTCACGGTGAATCACCTCACGACCGAACACCGAACCGCTGTGTTTCGATCGCTTGTTTCTATGCATAATAAAAAACATGTCAATGGCTTCATCTTCACCCATGTCGTACTCCTCAACATCGGAAGACGAATAAGAGATTGTAACCATCTACGAAATGAAGAAATAGTTTCATAATCTAAACTACAAACAATCAGAACAGGTGAACATATAGACAACATACCTTCGGTGAGTGCGGCGCGGCTGGTTGAGGTGCAGATCGACTAGTTGCCTAGCGAATTGACGACGAAATTGCGGCGGATCCGTGGCGAAATCAGGTCGCCGACAGGGCCATGGAGTTCCGGGGACGTCTAGGTGGGGTCTGAGCATTGACTTGGCGGCGGAGCACAACCTCCCGACGGTGGATTCGCGGCTGGCAGCGGCGGCGACAGGAGTGGTAGGTGGCAGGGCGGGGATGGGAAATCAAGTTTCTGATCAGCCGTCTGTCCGCGCGCGGGGATGAGGAAATCGGGCAGTGGCCGCGCTGTCGCAAATATGCAGCACGAGCCAGCATATCGCAAATATGCACCACGAGCCAGCATGCCCCAAAAAAAGGGCACGGAGCGGTGATAGGGCAATTGTTGGAGGCCGTTTTTGCCCAATCTACCCTATTTGGTAGTTTTATAGGGCAAGCCCTACAATTAGGCTGCTGTTAGAGATGCTCTTGGAAAATCCTTTCTCGCAAACCGATAAGAAAATTCATGGATATAAACATGTTTTTTTTCTGTTAAGCCATACGTCACGTACGCATCGACCCGTCGGGCAAAGAGCCAAGCAAGCGGGCAACGAGCGAAAGGGACCATCCATCCATGACCCCGACGCGCGCTTGATTCGTAGCTGTCCTCGCGCGATTTAATTCGTTTCCTAGCAGTACATTTTAGAGAGTGCGTACAAATCTTTGAGCAAAGCATCTCCACCCGAACTCCTGCCACAGCATCTAACCCACGAGCTCCCTCCCATTTGATTTCTTGTCCTCATCCTTGGGTTCAACGAGCGGCATCCAAACGCATCATCCCCAGGCAGCTAATCCAATGAGTATATAACGACCACTTGTTCTTGACGGGCAATCCATCCAGTTGGGCCGGCAAACCCACGCATCAGCTCCTGTTCTCCTTCCTCCCGAGCTGTGCATTGCCGCCGATCGACCGGCCGATGGAGGTGGAGAACCGGTACGTCGCCATCAGGCACCACGTGGAGGGGTCCCCGTCGGAGGACGACTTCGAGGTGAAGACGGCGGCGGTGCGGTGGACGCCCGAGTCCGGCGAGGTCCTGGTGAAGAACCTGTACCTGTCCATCGACCCCTACCAGCTCAACCGCATGAAGCGCCAGAGCGCGTCCCACCACTCCGTCGACGTCATCCTGCCCGGCGAGGTAATCACTACTAGTAGTATAAGGCATAAAGCGGCCAGCCAGCCGGCCGCGGTCTCACGTTTTGCAATCCTGGTTTGTCTTCGTGCAGAGGATCGCGTCGACCGCAGTCGGCGAGGTGATCGCGTCGGCGTGCGCGGAGTACGAGGTGGGCGACGTGGTCGCCGGCGTGCTCGCGTGGGAGGAGTACACCCTTTTCCGGCCGTCCCCCGCGGTGCTCATGGGCAAGGTCGACGCCTCCTCCGGCTTCCCATTGTCCTACCACGTCGGCGTGCTCGGGACGAGCGGGATGACCGCCTACGGCGGGTTCTTCGAGGTGGGCAAGCCGCAGAAAGGGGACAAGGTGTTCGTGTCGGCGGCCTCCGGCTCCGTCGGCAGCCTCGTCGGCCAGTTCGCCAAGCTCGCCGGATGCTACGGTCGTCGGCTGCGCCGGCACCAAAGACAAGGTAACATACTGTCTCCGCCACAGAAATCTCAGGCCGCCCAACTGAGAACGTCGTCCTCGGTAACATTCTGAATTTCTGACCATGAAATTCATGACTCCATTGACAGGTAGACATGCTGAAAGACAAGCTGGGGTTCGACGACGCCTTCAACTACAAAGAGGAGCCTGACCTCAAATCCGCGCTCAAGAAGTCAGTTCTGTTCTGCCCCCCCCCCCCCCCCCCCCCCCCCCCCCAAAAAAACTTGACCAAAAAAACATGTGTCGTTCCTGCTAACTAAAATGCGTCTCTGAAATCTTTCAGGTACTTCCCTGACGGGATCGACATCTACTTCGAGAACGTCGGCGGCGAGATGCTGGAGGCCGCGCTGGCCAACATGAACACGTACGGCCGGGTGGCCGTCTGCGGCGTCATCGCCGAGTACACCGACGCGGGGAGGCGCGCCTCGCCGGACTTCCTGGAGATCATCTACAAGCGCATCACCCTCAGAGGATTCTTCGCCTACGACTTCATAGCGAAATTCCACGAGTACATCGGGATCATCGGCGACTGGGCCCGCGAGGGCAAGATCCAGGTGGTTGAGGACGTGTCCGATGGGCTGGAGAACGTGCCGTCGGCATTCGCCGCGCTGTTCCGCGGGCAAAATGTCGGCAAGAAACTCGTTAAGCTGGCATAGAGTAAATCCACTGGTGGGGTATCAACTCGACTCTGGAGGGTGAAATCTAAGTTTGTACCGTCGAGCTGAATGTGTGCACAAGAGACAGTGAATTCCATATTTGCTCCCACTGACCGCATTTCTAACACCAAAACGATTTATTTTGGTTCGTTTGAGCCTTGGGAGGACACGAATGGAACGGGACTCCGAAAACTCTTTTTTTTACAGTGAAATATATTTGCCGGCATTCCATCCGCCGTTGGTTTTTTATATGAGATTGGTGCCCTACTTTACCTTTTTACTGGTCAGCACGTGGGTGACGTCATGGTGTCACTAGTCGAAAACAAACTGAAACTTAAATGAAACATTTGTGCGGTGAACAGTACATAATGTTTCGTACGTTTCATAGGCTTCATTTTTTTCAATTTTTTTTAAAAGTTTGGTCTGGACATGGCTGATGTTATGCTGACATCAGCATGACGTGACACTTCGGTACATACCGTTCATAGAAAATCCGCGTTAGAACATCTCTAGCAGATACCGCATCCGGTTTCGTCTCACAAAGTAACCGTCAGTTTGCGGTGCGTGGCAGAAAACGTGGCCATTCTAAATTTCCTAAACGTACCGCATCCGATTTTTTTTGCGGTTCACCGCAAAATCTCGCTTCCGTGCCGCATATTTCATGTACCGAGGGTGCGGATGCGGTGAACCGCATCCTTCCTTTCTCTTGGCGCTAGGGTTATTTTCGCTCCTGCCGCCGCCATTTTCCAATCTCGTCTTCCTCGGGCCTCTAGCCTTTCCCCATCGCAGTGCCACCCACCGACGCCATAATGAACACTCCCCAGCCTTAGCCGACCAATTCCACGGTGGAATCCCTGATGGCAACCCCTCCCGTCGCGGATATCGTTGATGACAGCCTTACGCTTGCGCCGGTGGCAAAACCGGCAAGGAAGCGACTAGGAGCGCAGCCCCGCGCTGCCGGTGGTTCGATTGGCCCCATACGGCCCTCCGGTGGTCGGAAGAAAATCAGCGGATATAAGCTTCCCTCCGGCCCAAAGCCAAAGAGAACCATGAGCCAGAAGCCCCTCTCGGCATGCACACCGGTGACAACACTTCCCCCGCGACCGGCCACCCAATTCGCCCCTGTTCCTGGAAGGTATGTTTCCGTGTTGAGCTGATTGCAGTCAAAACTGCCCTAGATATGTGGCAAATGCCAAGTTGAAATTGATTGCCCTGGAAATCGCCATATTTTGGGTGTTCGTAGCGAGGATCTTCTCTCGGATCCATGTTCTTTCATTGACATGCTGAATGATGCGGGGGTTGAACGTCAACGGAGGTCTGCTCCTACCCGACGAGGCTGGTATTGCTGCTACCGGCAACGATGAAGGGGAGGAAGGAGTGAGAGAGAGACCAATGACTGGGAAAACGATGAACTAGAAGAGGTGGCGAGGAGGCGTTCGATGCTTCCCAAGAGAAGGTGAAATCTAAGAGATCTACCAACTACACCGTGGACGAAGACACAACATTGATCTGGGCTTGGGAGGGTGTGTCCATGGATGCGCTCACCGGGAGTGACCAATCTCGGAAAAAGTATTAGCAACAGATTGAGGACAATTTTTTCAAGCTTGTGCCGAAAGGAAGCACTCACACATTGAGATCTCTCCAAGGCCGGTAGGATACAATCAAACAATCTTGTAGTCATTGGAATGCTGCCTACGAGCAAGTGAAGACGCATCCCCAAGCAGCATCAACATTAACGAATATGACAAGGTTGCACAATTTAGGTACAAGGACATGGCCTCATCGAGCAACACACCATTCGCTCTCCATCACTGCTAGGAATTGCTCAAGGATCGAGATGCACCACCTCCGAGAAACGACGAGCAGCAATAAACTTGGAGGAAGAACATGAAGACGACGAACCGAAAGCCAAAAGAAAAAGGCCAGGTGGTACAAGGAAGGTGAAAGAAGAGTTCAAGAGAAAGGTTGAGCACAAAAATTTGAGGGACAAGATGGATGAAATGATGAAGCACAAGTCGCTAGTAGTGCAACAACAAAGGAAGGTGAAAGAAGAGTTGAAGAGAAAGGTTGAGCACGAAAATTTGAGGGACGAGATTGTAGCATCCCAATTGTCTAACAATTGTAATGCTACTTGGTCTAGTAAGATATTGGCTACTTCCTATATATAATTGTTGCATCATAAATATATCATGCTCATATCATCATGCCACCTTGCATTTGAGCATCATATAAAACCCTGTTTCTTTGGTTCTTCTCTCATATGCATTATTAATTGTATTTGCCTCTTGATATTGTATTTGGTTATTGATATATTGTTTAATGCCCAAGTTGAGTTGGGGGCATATCTTTTATTCCACTCCATCACCTTTCTTTCACCACCTTATAATTCCACCATCCTATTATCCATGAGCTTGTAATTCTTTTTCTTTTGATTTTATTCTAGCTCATGTGGATGGGGTGGATCTAATCCCAACTTCTTTTTGCTTTGCCTTTACTCCACTTCTTGTGAATGCATAAGAATAATGCCATATTATTATTATTGTTTTCACAAAATAAATCATGACCTTTATTATTTTTGCATGGGCCATGCAAGAGTACCACCACCTTTATCCCATTTGAGTCCTATTGGTTTTATTGGGTCTTTTCTTTGTCGATCATCTCCATCCCTCTCTCCACCATCCCCATATTCCCCTCAATCCCATTTTAATTTCTTCATGCATGATCAAATGAGGCTCATTCTACATATCTCACTTCTCTCTCTTTTTCTTGGTTTCTCCTTCACCTTAGCTTATGCTAGATCAACCCCCACTTTCCTCTTGGTATGATCTCTTAAACAATTTCAAAAACCTAAAACCCTAATCAAAACCTAACCTATTTTTCTCTCTCTCTAATTTTTCCTCTAACCCTAGTTCTACTTAAACCCTAACCCTACCACACTTCTCTCACCTCTCTCTCTCTACCATGATGAACCATCTGGCCACTCCCTCTCTCCTCGGCCCCACACCTCAGCTACCCCTACCCCATCGCTAACAAACCCTAACCCGAGCCCGTCCCTAAGCTAACCCTAGCTACACCCGAGCCCTCTCTCCTCTCTCTTTCTCTCTACCTGCCATGCTGGCCCCAGCTGCTACTCCTCACCGTCCCCACCTGGCCCACCTGCAGCCCGCTCCATGCCTACCTGCCCCAGCCCGAGCAAGCACGTGAGAAGGATGGAAAAAAGGTGGCACCCGAGCCACCTTTATCTACCCCGTGCCCACAGCTGCCTCTCCTCTCTCCCTCTCGCCTTGACCTCCTCCCACACGTCTCCTGGCTCTCCCAAATCCGCCCAGAGCCCCTGCCGATCCTCCCCTTCTTCTGCACCGACGCCCACCCTCTCTCGCCGTCCACCGCCAGATCCGACGCCGTTTCCTCGTTCCTGCGCTTAGGGTTGACGTGGAGGTGGACGAGAAGACCGAGGAGGTACCACTGCTCCACCTTGACCGGCCCAGCGAGGAGGAAAAGGCCACCAGGACTGCTAGATCCTCGCCGCTCCCCCGAAGCCCTAGGTCGCCGGAGCTCCTGCATCCTCGCCGATCAGCCGCTTCCCTGCCCAATCCAACCCCACCGACAACCCCGCGGTGAGCCCGTGATCCTCCCAGACATCTTCTATCTCGCCGCCGCTTCCTAGTCTTGCCGAACGTCGTGTCGAACGCCCTCTGTGCACGGCGGGTTCGTCGTCGCCTTCTTGCTGTGCATCGCGGGAACCCTATCTAGCCGTGCGATCCCGTTCCTCCAACTACCACAAGCCACCCCAGCGGTAGCCGCCGCCGCTCGCGCGCGCGAGGTCGCGAGATCGAATCCCCGCTGCGCCGCCCCGTGCGTGCCGTCAGTCCGTCAGAGAACAAGAAGAGAAACAGTGCGCACGGCCCCTTTTTGCACTTAACCCCCTGCGTCTTCTGTCGGCTCCACCCGCGCTCCTCGCTAGCCCCACCAGTCAGCCTCCCGCGTATCTTACAGAAACGCCCCTGCCGTTTAGAATAACCCACCCGCGCTCCAGCCGCTCCCCACCTGTCAGCCTTTGCGGGTTACCCGCCACTGGCACGTGGGCCGTAGCCGCTGGTCCCGCTTGTCAATCACATGGGCTAGCCAGAACACCGGTGAGAAAAGAATTTCCGCACGCTCGTGCCCCGCCAGCAGCTGGCCCACCTGTCGGTGACTGTGGCTAGGTTGGCCTAAGTGTAAAACGTTTTTCTGTTTTCTGTTTGAATAAATTTTTCAGAAATTGTTTAAATTCAAATTTCAAATCAGATTTAAATAACTTTTAAAAATACAAATCCAAATAATACATATGATATATGTTTTGGAATCAGAAAAATATGAGGAATTCAAATATGACATTCAAAATAGTGTTGGAGCACTTTAAAATTTCGAGATGATTAAAATTACAATAATTGCCCTTTTCCTTAATTAATTAATAATTTTAATTCTACAACTCCAAATTTGGCAAATAATATGTCTAAATCGATCAGCGCGACGAGCCCGTTCTATCTATGCAGCGCTTGTTCTGAATTGAAGCATGCATCATGTCATTCTTATAAATATGAACTGTTTATGGCAATAAAAATTGGACTAAATAAATAATAAAATGCTTTAATTCTTGCACCACACCTCACCCTTGCCATGCTACTTTAATGCCATGTAAATTGTGCATCATTCATCATGGCATGCTTGTTTGCTTGTCGCATTTTAATTCATATGCTTATGCACTTTATTTATGTTGGCCCTTGTTTGTTTGGTTCTTCTTCGAATAGACGCCCAGCAGGAGAATTACCAGGAATCACAGGAGTACTACCCAGATCCATCTCTCGCTTCAACTAAGCTGCCAGGCAAGCACTACCACATGCTTGCATACATACAGTACCTATTGCCTCTATCTTATTCTTGCATCATTGAGTCGCGATTGCATTAAATTGAATCCCAAGTACTGCATAGTCTTTACTTTTAAACCCCACCGAAGCTTGTTCCTCCATCCCATGAGCCATTACTACAGGAGTTGTTTGAGCCATGCGAGTCGTAGCAAAGCATGTGTAGGGTATTTGAGTGTCTGATGAATAACGAGGTACCTAAACAACTTAACCTGAGTGGTAATGGGATAACTAATGAAAGAGGCACCGGTGAGCAATATCTGCTATTTGGTTTTTCATGCTCACTTGTGTCCCGTAGGACCCCGAGTACTTGATTCCTGTTCCTTGACTATTCGCACTATCCACATCCGGGAGGCCTTATGGACCCTCCCTGAGCTAGAGCTTGATTCATTCTTATTTCTTGGGGCCGCAAAGTAGTTTGGGACTTTGTTACTATCCTGTACTTATGCCATGCTTTACTGTTTAATTTAAGATTGTGCATGGAGCACCACGGTTTTGGATGCGGAGTGTTTTCGCGGTATCAACAAGCCCAGTCACACTTTCGAGTTCCCAGTCGTTTACAGCCATTGACGCAAACCTTGGGTCCGTCTCGGAGCCGGCCAACTTCGTTGCGGGTAGCTTAATGGGGTGGCCTCCGGAAATATTTCTGAATCCTGTGATTGCTTTGTCGTGAATGCCTCGTTGGTTTTGATTTGGTTTTCTGAGGTTGATCGAGTGTGTGTTGCTATTCGTGCACCCCTGCAGGGTAAATCTTTCTGAAAGCCGTGTCCGCAGTTATGGATGACTTGGAGCACAGTTTCTCGATCATAGACAAGTATAACTAAAGTACCGCTTTTAATTTGGCTAAGTACTTGACTAGTAAATAGTGCAATACTCATGGAATGGTTAATAAAACTGCCAACGGATGATGGGGGATGTTCGTCCGCTTCCTCGTTGGTAAGCGAGGAGGAGGATGGATCTGCTAATTATACTGCTATAACTGTTGTTCTTAATTCACGGACATCCGTCTATCATTGGTTAGGCGGATGGTTAGCGAGTATCTATAGAATTGTTAGGTATTATCTTTCGCTGCAATTGCGTCACCCCAGGTTGTGTCCCCTTTAGCGGCATAAAGACTTGCTGAGTACCCCTAGGGTCTCACACGATAAATTGTTTGATTCAGATGAACAGGTGTACCCGCAAGATGGATACTGGGTGGAAGAGACAGATGATGTTGGCAACGATCATTCGGTGTAGAGATTCCGGGAACGGGGATCCGTGAGATCTGTGGGCGGGATGTGTTTATTTATGTGGCATCTTATGCCGATTTGCTTCTTATCCGTACTCGGATCTTGTTTTCCGCTTCTGCCTGATACTCTGATGTTTATTGTATGAGGAGGTATCCTAAATTATTATCTCTATCTAGGAGATTTGAATCTTGCCGTATGACGTTGGAATATTTGTATTTCTTTTAGATGGAATGGCTCTGAGGACTGTTGTATGTGGCTTGCATACATACTCATTTGTGTATGTAGTTGATCCCTTCGCCTGCCGATTACGCCGCTCGTTCTTGTCCCGATGTCTGAAAGTGGTTAGGACAGCCGAAAGGTCTACCGTGAGTGGCCCTGGGCCCCACCGTACTATTTTAACCACTTTCGTTCATCCA
This sequence comes from Avena eriantha, assembly GCA_910589775.1. Taxonomy (NCBI): domain Eukaryota; kingdom Viridiplantae; phylum Streptophyta; class Magnoliopsida; order Poales; family Poaceae; genus Avena; species Avena eriantha. The sequence goes on along the minus strand of OU342746.1, from coordinate 225,930,695 downwards.
GGCATGTAACTAAGAGCGTAATTCACCGAGGTAGTTACAATTGGTATCAGAGCCATCCCGCCCTTCAGGGTCTCAGCCAAAATGGTCGTTGTCAGTCTAGCAAATATTTTGGTAGTTATGTATACTAGGGAAAAACAAAACGTGAGAGTAGGACTGCTTCCATTTTTCTTCTTACCCACCCACCCACCCTTTTCTGGTAAGGAAGTGTAACGTTTTCAATCCTCTTCTAAAATTCAAAATAGGATTCACGTTTTCTGGGTTTCGTAGTACCATAGGTTGTGTGTGTGTGTGTGTGTGAATTCTTTGTCTATCTGTTGCATCCAAATGTTATCACTATCTGCCTTTTGGTTATCAACTGTTGGTACATTCCATACCGACAGGCCTTTGTAAACCGACGCGATCTATTCTGATTCGTTGTACACCGATGCGATCTATCTTACTCTTTGTTATCCGACGTTACCTTGTTGGGGTGTTATTTTTCGTAGTACCAATCTTTAGGTTCATCTTTAGAAGAAAGGTGTTGGGATATGTGTTTTACTGATTCATGTGCGGAGTAATGATTTGAGTGCGGGATGGAGTCGCGACCATACCACTACTGTTATCATTTGCTCTTGTATGTTGAACTAGTAGAGTTACTAATCTTGATTCGTTAAGTGGTTTTGCGCATATAGTGGTATTTTAATGCCAAATTTTGTTAGTTGTGTACCACACTCCTTGTTCAGTCGTGTGCGTTATGCTTAATATCTTCTAGTTGCCTTGAACGTTGTTGATATTTTAATATCATCTCAGTGAATTGCATCCTTTAATCTTGGTTAATTCCATTTTGGTACTATTTTGGATTATTATCATTCTCCATTATAGTACTGACTTGTGTTTTATATCAATTCCAGGATGGCACCACCACGCCGTTCTGAGGAGGACATACCACCTGAACTTGGGGCTGCTTTGGCAAGTATTGCAAATGCTTTGGGCACTATGCAGCAGAACCAACAGCGCTTCGAGGAAAGCGTGAGGAGGAATGAGTTTGTTCCGCTACCTCCACCTCCCAAGCGAGGAGACATCAAGAGTTTTCTCAAGTTCAACCCACGCCAATTTGAGGTGTCTGATCAGCCACTTGATGCGGATGATTGGCTGCGTGAAGTGTCAAGGTTGCTGATGACTGCGGATGTTCCCGAGCAAGAATGGGTCAAATGTGCCACTCACCTTCTGAAGGGAGATGCAGCTCTGTGGTGGGAAAATTACCTCAAGGCAGATCTCTCTGGTTTTCAGCCTACTTGGGAGCAATTCACTGCTGCTTTCAAAGAGCAATATCTGTCAGAAATTGTCATGGAAAGGATGAAGGAAGTGTTTCTCAACCTCAAGCAGGGCACTGATAATGTCAACACCTACATCAGGAACTTCATGAACCTTTCTCGTTATGGTGGCGATGAGATCTCTGATGATAAGGAAAAGCAAAAGAGGTTCCGGCAAGGCCTCAATGCTTCCATCAAATATGCTATCACTCATGCAAGGCCGGCATCTTTTCTGGAACTTCAACACACAACTCTGCAGGAAGAAGCAAGTAGGCAAGTGTTTGAGGAGTCAAAGAAACACAACCGTGATACAGCAAGCTCTTCTGCTATGACAACTCCTTCTAAGCGTCGTGTCTGGGTTCCTAACACCTCACCGTCGCTCCCTGCTCCACCAAGACCGTCAAGCTACGCATCAAGGCCACCAAACTCCTTCACTGCGGCTCCCAGGGGCTACAACCACAACTACCCTGGAGCGCCTGGCGGAGTCCCTGGCTACGTTGCTCCACGTCCACCTGGTGCTTGCTATACTTGTGGAAACACTGGGCATCAGCACTGGAATTGTCCAATGAACAACAAAGCTCTTCCACCACCACCTCCAAGACCTGCGGCAAGTTCTCCTATGATTCGTGCACCTCCACCTCGGGCTCTCAACATCAACACCAAGCCTGGGTCTACGGTTGCTCGTGCCAACTGTGTCAACGTCGCTCAAGCTGAGCATGCCTCTGGAGTTGTGATGGGTATGCTTCCTGTTAACTCAGTTCCTGCATGAGTTTTGTTTGATTCTAGTGCTTCGCATTCTTTTGTTTCTCACAAGTTTGCAAATGAGAATGAGTTAGCAATGGATCCTCTCCCCAAGCGTTTAATGGTTCTTTCTCCTGGAGCAACAATGGCATCTTCTAAAATCAGCCATAACAATCAAATTGAGATTGGTGGTTCTTCGTTTCCGGCTTCCTTAATTATTCTGGGAAATTCTGATATTGATGTTATCTTGGGAATGGATTGGTTGACAGCAAATGCAGCTGTGATTGATTGTGCTGAACGTTCGGTTTCTCTGAAAATTCCGGAAGGCCATATAGTCTATTCTCCAAGTCTGACTCCTGCAATTCAGCTTTATTCTTTGGCGGCTCTGAATGATGATGCTATGGAAGGTATTCAGAGTGTTCCGGTAGTCTGTGAGTTTCCAGATGTTTTTCCTAAAGAGTTGCCAGGTATGCCTCCGGATCGTGAGGTTGAGTTTGTCATTGAACTTGAACCTGGTACCGCTCCTATTTCCAAGCAGCCTTATAAAATGGGTCCTGCTGAGTTGGCTGAACTCAAACGTCAGTTGGATGAACAAGAGAAGTTGGGTTTCATTCAGCACAGTACTTCTTCTTGGGGTAGTCCAACCATCTTTGTGAAGAAGCGAGACAAGACTGATAGACTTTCTGTTGACTATCGGGCACTCAATGCTAAAACAATCAAGAATAAATATCCCCTTCCGCGGATTAGTGATCTCTTCGATCAGCTAGCTGGAGCTGTGGTATTCTCTAAGCTTGATTTGAGAAGTGGTTATCATCAAATCAAGATTCGCAAGGAAGATGTTCCCAAAACAGCTTTCACCACCCGCTATGGCCTGTATGAGTACACGGTCATGTCTTTCGGTCTCACCAATGCACCTGCCACCTTCTCGAGGCTTATGAACTCGGTTTTCATGGAGTATCTTGATAAGTTCGTTGTGGTCTATCTGGATGACATTCTAGTCTATTCTAAGTCAAAAGAAGAACATGAAGAACACCTTCGGTGTGTCCTAAACAAGCTTCGTGAGAACCGCCTGTATGCAAAGTTCTCCAAGTGTAAATTCTGGCTGCCTCAAGTCACATACCTTGGTCACGTCATCTCTGCCAAGGGCATTGCCGTCAACCCAGAAACTATTAAGACAATCATGGACTGGCTTCCACCCATAAATGTCAAAGAAGTCTGGAGTTTCCTTGGTTTGGCCAGTTACTGCCGTCGCTTCGTTCAAAATTTCTCGAAGATTGCGAAGCCTCTTACCGATCTCCTCAAGAAAGGCAATAAATACCTTTGGACTCCTGCATGTCAAGCAAGCTTTGAAACACTCAAAGAGAAGCTCACTTCCACACCAGTCTTAGTTCCTCCAGATACATCAAAGCCTTTCCAGATTTTCTGTGATGCTTCATTGCAAGGATTGGGTGCGGTCCTTATGCAAGAAAAGCAAGTTGTTGCTTATGCCTCTCGGCAGTTGAAGACGCAGGAGATCAACTATCCTACACATGACCTCGAACTCGCAGCAGTTGTCTTTGCTTTGAAAGTATGGAGGCATTACTTGCTTGGCAACCGTTGTGAGATCTTTTCTGATCACAAGAGTCTGAAGTATATCTTCACACAACCTGACCTCAACCTTCGTCAGAGAAGGTGGATTGAAACAATCAATGATTTCGATTTGACCATCAACTACACTCCGGGCAAAGCCAATGTCATGGCCGATGCTCTCAGCCGAAAAGCTTATGTCAACAACCTCATGGTGGAAGAACAACAGCCTCTCTTGTGCGAGGAATTCCGCAAGCTCAACCTTGAAATTGTGGATCAAGGGTATCTCCTGAACCTTCTAGCAACACCTCTCTTGGAAGAAAAGGTCCGTTTCATTCAGCTTGGTGACCCTTACACTAAAAAGATCATCTCCAACATTCAGCTTCCAAAGTATGAGTATTTCCACGTAGATGACCAAGGCACTCTTTTCTTTGAACACCGGATGTTTGTCCCGAACTACCCGGGTTTAAGAGAACAAGTTCTCAAGGAGGCGCATGATTCTGTTCTTTCTATCCACCCTGGCAGCACTAAGATGTACATGGACTTGAAAACACAATATTGGTGGCCTGGTTTGAAACGATATTGTGCCAAGTATGTCTCAGAGTGTGATGTTTGTCGCAGAGTTAAAGCTGTCCATCAGAAACCTTCCGGTCTTCTACAGCCATTGAAGCCTCCGGAATGGAAATGGGAGAAAGTAGAGATGGACTTCATCACTGGTTTTCCAAGGTCACAGAAGGGCAACAATGCAATCTTTGTTGTCATTGACAGGCTTTCTAAAGTAGCTCACTTCTTTCCAGTCAAGGAAACAATTTCTGCAATTCAGTTGGCTGAGCTCTATATCAACAGAATTGTCTCTCTGTATGGGGTTCCTCTTGAGATCAGTTCAGACCGTGGAAGCATCTTCACTTCCAAGTTCTGGGGAAGTTTCCAAAATGCTTTGGGAACAAAATTAAACTTCAGCACAGCTTACCACCCTCAGTCGCAAGGACAAGTTGAAAGGATCAATCAGATTCTGGAAGATATGCTCCGTGCTTGCGTTATCTCTTTCGGCATGAAGTGGGAAGAATGTCTTCCTTATGCTGAATTCTCTTACAACAACAGTTTCCAGAAAAGTCTAAAGATGGCACCATTTGAGGCTCTCTATGGTCGCAAATGCAGAACTCCGATTGGTTGGTCGGGCGCAGGTGAAAGAATATTGTTTGGCCCCGACATTGTAACTCAAGCGGAGGAGAAAGTTCACATCATTCTTGAAAACCTGAAGATTGCTCAAAGTCGCCAGAAGAGCAATTACGACAGAAAGCACACGGACATGGAGTATGTCCCTGGTGATCTCGTTTACCTTCGTGTCACTCCCATGAGAGGCACGCACCGCTTTGGTATCAAAGGAAAGCTGGCTCCTAGATACATCGGTCCTTTCAAAATTCGTGGAAGAAGAGGAGAAGTTGCTTATGCTCTTGAGCTCCCTGAACAACTCAAAGTCCATGATATTTTCCACATCTCTCAACTCAAAAAGTTCTTCAAGGATCCCGGCAGGACCGTGGACCATGAACTCATCAATCTCCAAGAAGATCTGTCTTATCAAGAGCACCCCAAAAAATTCTTGAAGTCGCAGAAAGAAGGACTCGCAACAAGTCCATCAAGTTCTGCAAGGTGCAGTGGTCGCACCATTCTTTTGATGAAGCCACTTGGGAACGTGAAGATGAGCTCCGTGCCAAGTATCCTACCCTCTTTGAGTCTTCTTCTTCCTAGAATCTCGAGGCGAGATTCCTGTTTAGTGGGGGAGAGTTGTAGCATCCCAATTGTCTAACAATTGTAATGCTACTTGGTCTAGTAAGATATTGGCTACTTCCTATATATAATTGTTGCATCATAAATATATCATGCTCATATCATCATGCCACCTTGCATTTGAGCATCATATAAAACCCTGTTTCTTTGGTTCTTCTCTCATATGCATTATTAATTGTATTTGCCTCTTGATATTGTATTTGGTTATTGATATATTGTTTAATGCCCAAGTTGAGTTGGGGGCATATCTTTTATTCCACTCCATCACCTTTCTTTCACCACCTTATAATTCCACCATCCTATTATCCATGAGCTTGTAATTCTTTTTCTTTTGATTTTATTCTAGCTCATGTGGATGGGGTGGATCTAATCCCAACTTCTTTTTGCTTGGCCTTTACTCCACTTCTTGTGAATGCATAAGAATAATGCCATATTATTATTATTGTTTTCACAAAATAAATCATGGCATTTACTATTTTTGCATGGGCCATGCAAGAGTACCACCACCTTTATCCCATTTGAGTCCTCTTGGTTTTATTGGGTCTTTTCTTTGTGGATCATCTCCATCCCTCTCTCCACCATCCCCATATTCCCCTCAATCCAATTTTAATTTCTTCATGCATGATCAACTGAGACTCATTCTACATATCTCATTTCTCTCTCTTTTTCTTGGTTTCTCCTTCACCTTAGCTTATGCTAGATCAAGCCCCACTTTCCTCTTCGTATGATCTCTTAAACAATTTCAAAAACCTAAAACCCTAATCAAAACCTAACCTATTTTTCTCTCTCTAATTTTTCCTCTAACCCTAGTTCTACTTAAACCCTAACCCTACCACACCTCTCTCACCTCTCTCTCTCTACCATGATGAACCATCTGGCCACTCCCTCTCTCCTCGGCCCCACACCTCAGCTACCCCTACCCCATCCCTAACAAACCCTAACCCGAGCCCCTCCCTAAGCTAACCCTAGCTACACCCGAGCCCTCTCTCCTCTCTCTTTCTCTCTACCTGCCATGCTGGCCCCAGCTGCTACTCCTCACCGTCCCCACCTGGCCCACCTGGAGCCCTCTCCATGCCTACCTGCCCCAGCCCGAGCAAGCACGTGAGAAGGATGGAAAAAAAGGTGGCACCCGAGCCACCTTTATCTACCCCGTGCCCACGGCTACCTCTCCTCTCTCCCTCTCGCCTTGACCTCCTCCCACACGTCTCCTGGCTCTCCCAGAGTCGCCCAGAGCCCCTGCCTATCCTCCCCTTCTTCTGCATCGACGCCCACCCTCTCTCGCCGGCCACCGCCAGATCCGATGCCGTTTCCTCGTTCCTGCGTTCAGGGTTGACGTGGAGGTGGACGAGAAGACCGAGGAGGTGCCACTGCTCCACCTTGACCGGCCCAGCGAGGAGGAAAAGGCCACCAGGATAGCCAGATCCTCGCCGCTCCCCCGAAGCCCTAGGTCGCCGGAGCTCCTGCATCCTCGCCGATCGGCCGCTTCCCTGCCCGATCCAACCCCACCGACAACCCCGCGGTGAGCTCGTGATCCTCCCAGACATCTTCTATCTCGCCGCCGCTTCCTAGTCTCGCCGGACGTCGTGTCGAACGCCCTCTGTGCACAGCGGGTTCGTCGTCGCCTTCTCGCTGTGCATCGCGGGAACCCTATCTAGCCGCGCGATCCCGTTCCTCCAACTACCACAAGCCACCCCAACGGTAGCCGCCGCCGCTCGCGCACGCGAGGTCGCGAGATCGAATCCCCGCTGCGCCGCGCCATGCGTGCCGTCAGTCCGTCAGAGAACAAGAAGAGAAACAGTGCCCACGGCCCCTTTTTGCACTTAACCTCCTGCGTCTTTTGCCGGCTCCACCCGCGCTCCTCGCTAGCCCCACCAGTCAGCCTCTCGCGTATCTTACAGAAACGCCCCTGCCATTTAGAATAACCCCCCCGCGCTCCAGCCGCTCCCCACCTGTCAGCCTCTGCGGGTTACCCGCCACTGGCACGTGGGCCGTAGCTGCTGGTCCCGCTTGTCAATCGCATGGGCTAGCCAGAACCCCGGTGAGAAAAGAATTTCCGCGCGCCCGTGCCCCGCCAGCAGCTGGCCCACCTGTCGGTGACTGTGGCTAGGTTGGCCTAAGTGTAAAACGTTTTTCTGTTTTCTGTTTGAATAAATTTTTCAGAAATTGTTTAAATTCAAATTTCAAATCAGATTTAAATAACTTTTAAAATACAAATCGAAATAATACAAATGATATATGTTTTGGAATCAGAAAAATATGAGGAATTCAAATATGACATTAAAAATACTGTTGGAGCACTTTAAAATTTCGAGATGATTAAAATTACAATAAAATGCGCTTTTCCTTAATTAATTAATAACTTTAATTCTACAACTCCAAATTTGGCAAATAATATGTCTAAATCGATCAGCGCGACGAGCCCATTCTATCTATGCAGCGCTTGTTCTGAATTGAAGCATGCATCATGTCATTCTTACAAATATAAACTGTTTATGGCAATAAAAATTGGACTAAATAAATAATAAAATGCTTTAATTCTTGCACCACACCTCACCCTTGCCATGCTACTTTAATGCCATGTAAGTTGTGCATCATTCATCATGGCATGCTTGTTTGCTTGTCGCATTTTAATTCATATGCTTGTGCACTTTATTTATGTTGGCCCTTGTTTGTTTGGTTCGTCTTCGAATAGACGCCCAGCAGGAGAATTACCAGGAATCACAGGAGTACTACCCAGATCCATCTCTCGCTTCAACTGAGTTGCCAGGCAAGCACTACCACATGCTTGCATACATACAGTACCTATTGCCTCTATCTTATTCTTGCATCATTGAGTCACGATTGCATTAAATTGAATCCCAAGTACTGCATAGCCTTTACTTTTAAACCCCACCGAAGCTTGTTCCTCCATCCCATGAGCCATTACTACAGGAGTTGTTTGAGCCATGCGAGTCGTAGCAAAGCATGTGTAGGGTATTTGAGTGTCTGATGAATAACGAGGTACCTAAACAACTTAACCTGAGTAGTAATGGGATAACTAATGAAAGAGGCACCGGTGAGCAATATCTGCTATTTGGTTTTTCATGCTCACTTGTGTCCCGTAGGACCCCGAGTACTTGATTCATGTTCCTTGACTATTCGCACTATCCACATCCGGGAGGCCTTATGGACCCCCCCTGAGCCAGAGCTTGATTCATTCTTATTTATTGGGGCCACAAAGTAGTTTGGGACTTTGTTACTATCCTGTACTTATGCCATGCTTTACTGTTTAATTTAAGATTGTGCGTGGAGCACCTGTACGGTTTTGGATACGGAGTGTTTTCGCGGTATCGACAAGCCCAGTCACACTTTCGGGTTCCCAGTCGTTTACTGCCATTGCCGCAAACCTTGGGTCCGTCTCGGAGCCGGCCAACTTCGTTGCGGGTAGCTTAATGGGGTGGCCCCCGGAAATATTTCTGAATCCTGTGACTGCTTTGTCGTGAATGCCTCGTTGGTTTTGATTTGGTTTTTCCGAGGTTGATCGAGTGTGTGTTGCTATTCGTGCACCCCTGCAGGGTAAATCTTTCTGAAAGCCGTGTCCGCGGTTATGGACGACTTGGAGCACAGTTTCTCGATCATAGACAAGTATAACTAAAGTACCGCTTTTAATTTGGCTAAGTACTTGACTAGTAAATAGTGCAATACTCATGGAATGGTTAATAAAACTGCCAACGGATGATGGGGGATGTTCGTCCGCTTCCTCGTTGGTAAGCGAGGAGGAGGATGGATCTGCTAATTATACTGCTATAACTGTTGTTCTTAATTCACGGACATCTGTCTATCATTGGTTAGGCGGATGGTTAGCGAGTATCTATAGAATTGTTAGGTATTATCTTTCGCTGCAATTGCGTCCCCCCAGGTTGTGTCCCCTTTAGCGGCATAAAGACTTGCTGAGTACCCCTAGGGTCTCACACGATAAATTGTTTGATTCAGATGAACAGGTGTACCCGCAAGATGGATACTGGGTGGAAGAGACAGATGATGTTGGCAACGATCATTCGGTGTAGAGATTCCGGGAACGGGGATCCGTGAGATCTGTGGGCGGGATGTGTTTATTTATGTGGCATCTTATGCCGATTTGCTTCGTATCCGTACTCGGATCTTGTTTTCCGCTTCCGCCTGATACTCTGATGTTTATTGTATGAGGAGCTATCCTAAATTATTATCTCTATCTAGGACATTTGAATCTTGCCGTATGGCGTTGCAATATTTCTATTTCTTTTAGATGAAATGGCTCTGAGGACTGTTGTATGTGGCTTGCATACATATTCATTTGTGTATGTAGTTGATCCCTTCGCCTGCCGATTACGCCGCTCGTTCTTGTCCCGATGTCTGAAAGTGGTTAGGATGGCTGAAAGGTCTACCGTGAGTGGCCCTAGGCCCCACCGTACTATTTTAACCACTTTCGTTCATCCAGGCATGTAACTAAGAGCGTAATTCACGGAGGTAGTTACAAAGATGGATGAAATGATGAAGCACAAGTCGCTAGTAGTGCAGCAACAAATGGAAACCAAGCTCAAGATGGTTGACTAGAGAGAAGAGACCAAGCTAAAAATATGGCTTGCAACTCGTGAAGATGAGAAGCACAAAGCTGAGTTTGAGGAGCGGAGGATTCGTCTCGGAGAGGAAAAGGCTAGGGCAGCCGTGATTGCCGATGAAACACGAGTGATCACCATGGATCCTGACAGGATGGATCCGACCACAAAAGAGTGGTGGAAAGATAGAAGGTTGGAGATCCTCGAGGCAAGGAAAGCTCGCAGAGCTGCTGGAAGTGCTGCCGCGAACGGTGGAGCTGATCATGAGGAAGCCTAGTATGTTTATTTTCCATTCGTCTGTGTTGTTGTATATGTTGGGTTCGCAGCATAGAAAACAAAAAATTTCCTACGATGGAAACTATTATACGCCAAGATCTATCTAGATACAAGCAATGGGTGGATATACATCCATAGAGAACATACCCTCGAAGACAACAAAGCTTTGTTAACAAAATGGAACTCGTGGATTATGTAGTCATACACTTGCCGATCTCAAGATCGTGATGAAGTCTAGCAGATCCAGCAGGTCCAGCTCCAGCACGTCCATCAGATCCAGCTCCAGCAAGTCCAGCACCTTAAAGCAGCGGTGCATCCATGATCGCACACACGTCCGGTACCCCGACAACCACCGTCCCTTGCTCTAGCAAAACAGTAGAAGCATCAACTCCTTTCCAGATAAATCCACAGGGAGCATGTATCTCACTAATCTGAGACCATGTGGGAAAAATACTAGAGAGGGAGAGAGATCCTTCACGAGGAAGTGTGAGTGAGAAGTGAGGAGAGGGGGGCCTTTTATAGGAGGAGGGGAGGTACCCCTCCCATGGCCGACACCCCATGGAGGTGACCCTTCACCTCCCCCATTCATGTGGTGGTAACCCCCTCCACATAAATTTGCCTCTTCACATTCTCCATTAAAGTCTCCACTTTAAATGCATTAAATTTCTCCAACTTTAATGCTCTCTCATTTAATAAAACTCTTTTATTAATTTTATTCAGAATTTTGTTAATTACTTTAATTAACAAATATTCACATAAAACCCCTGCAATATTTCAATATTACATGCATAACCAATTTCAGCAATTTCACCTGAAACAGTTTCGGTGTCTATTGAAATAACTCTAGCGCTTTCTTAAATCTTTATCTGAAACATATTTACTCCAAATGGTGTCGGTATCCCTTAAGTGTGTCACCCTACGGTTCGCGAATAATGCAGACATGATCGAGACCCCTCTCCGATCAATAATCAGCAGCGGGACCTAGAGATCCGTACTGACTCCCACATATTCAACGATGACTCTATTGATCGTGTGAACCTTTAACGTCAATAACTAAATCCCTTTGTTTCGCGATATATTACATGTCTGAGATTCGATCATCGGTATCTCCATACCTAGTTTGATCTTGTTGCCGACATACACTCTTTTCTCATTCTCGTGATATAACATTCTAGTGATCTCATCACTCGATTACAAGCTAACCAATGTGATATCACCGAGAGGGCCCAGAGTATATCTATCCGTCATTTGGATGGAAAAATCACACTCTTAATCCATGAGCCTCTACATAACACTTTCGTAGCACTGAACCCACCTTTTATAATCACCCTTTCACGGTGTGACGTTTGATGTTATCAAGATACTCTTCCAGTATTAGTGATTGACATGATCTCATGGTCTAAGGACTTGGATTACTTCGTATGATGTTATAGCAATATAAACACAATGACTTTGATCGTAATGCTATACTTCGGATGAATGTTGATCACATCATTCCACTAATGTTGTGACCTCGTTATTAACAACATTCAATGTCCATGATCAGAAAACCTTGATCATCTTGTTAATCAACGAGCTAGTTTATAAGAGATGCATAACTAGGAACTTTTCTTTTGTTTATTAAACACACATGTATTAACGTTTCCAAATTAATATAATTATAGCATGCAAAATAAACAGTTATCATAAACAAGGAATAAGATAATAACCACTTTATTATTGCCTCTCGGGCATATTCCCTTCAGTCTCCCACTTGTACTAGAGTCAATAATCTAGTTTGAAAAACTTTGCGTATTGAACACATATGGCTTTCTGGTGTTGCATATACGCGATTGCTAGTGGTTAACATAATCTCCGGATCTGACAGTTTTAGGTCTGTGTGTATTTGCATGTCTTTGCGTCTCTACGCATCACTCATTCTTAAATGAGATGGTATTATATAAATTTGGCCCTTTGGTGATACCTTTAGTTCGTTCGGGTTAAAATATGTTGATATTATTGGCATTCAATATATCTTCATAGTATTAGCCCACTTTGAACCATACCTAGTTTGATAACAAACTACTTAACACAAATGTCCTCCTTTGCTACTACTATAGTAGTCATATACTTAGCCTTTTGTTATAGTATCCGTCACAATGTCTCAACTTTGGAACTCATCCAAATGCATCATGGAACATCTTTTCCATTATATTGTGCCACCCATAGTCTAAATTGAGATAAATTTTAATTTGTATCTTGTGACAAAACTAGTATCAATGTAACACTTTACAATGAACTACCTTTAACTATTTGTCACTTATACATGATATATTCTTAGTTCTTCCAAAGCTCATAAGAATATCTTTACTATTGTCCAATGATCATCTTATGAATCATTTTGGTATGTGCTCATAACATTTAGAGCATAGGACATATCTGGATATAGACATATCACGGTATAATCGATCAAAATCTTCATGTGATTTTACTCACCAAGTGTTGAAATACTTGAATCTTGATACAATCCTTTCCATGCAGCAAGAACCTTTCTTGTTGATTACATATTGAACCCTTTCAATATCTCATATATGTATATCTGGCACAACCATATTAGCGCCTCAATCTATCCATATAGACATTGATGCCAAATATTCCGGTTTTGCCCAAGTCTTTCATCGAAATCATATTTTAATGAAAGTCTTAACTTGTGTCAATAAAAGATACATCATTTCCAATCAACAATATGTACTCTACATAACGTATTGGAAATTTGTCTCAGCGCTCCCACTTAATTTCTTGCAAATGCAAGCATCTTCATCGTCTCCGATGAATTTAAACTACTTTAACATTTTCATCATGGTGAAGATTCCAACTCCGCTATACTCACTTCAACTATTGAAGTTTGCATGCTCTTTTAGCATCCTTTGAATTAACAAAATCCTTCGGACCGTGTCTTGTACACGTCCTAGGTAACCATTCTATTAGAAGAACATTGTTTTGTATGTTCACCTACAATACAGCAAATTATATGTAGTGATTGCTACATTAATCCGTCAAGACTAAATATCGCTATGAAAGATCAAATCTTATCATAGTCAACTCCTTGAACATTGTTGTAAACTTCTTTCTGACATGTCAACTATTTTATAGATGTTAAACATCCATGTCTATTTCTTTATAGATCCAAACACGACCGATAGGCTTCACGCCTTTCCGGAGGGCCTTCCAAGTTCAGAAACTTGATTTCTCGTGTATGGATACTATTACGGATTCTATGTCTTCTAGTCATTTTATGGAGTCAGGGCCCATCATCGCTTATTTGCATGCAGTCGGTTCATCATTGTCAAAACAATAACGACCTGTTTATCAAATCTCACTATTTGATTCTTACCCGATGCATACGGTTCAAATAGAAACTCTAATCTCCAAGATCACACTCTTTGTAATCACGGGAGCCATGAGCATTGTGGCCGCCACTGGGACACTTTCCGGCGCTGCGCTACTTAGCACATATAGCTAAGGTTCAATAACCTTATCAAAGTTCTATTGTCCTGTCACTTAACTTTTCACGAAAAATTCCTTCTCAAGAAACTTGACGTTCCAAGCGACAAACTCTTTTGTCCTCGGTGTTATGGAGGAATTCCCAACAAATTCTTTGGAATAACCTATAAAGACGTGCTTATCCGACTTTGGTTGTAAACATTTTACTTATGCATAGCATACCAAAATTTAAGAAAAGACAATTCGGGTTTATTCCAAACCATAACTCATATGGTGTCATTTTAACGGATCGCGATGGCCCTCTTTTCAGTGTAAAAGCGGTAGTCTCTAAAGCTTTAATCCTTAAAACATAATGGCAGTTTTATAACTGACACCTTTGATCTTACCATGTCAAACAAGGTTTGATTTGATCTCTCAAACATACCATACTCCTGTGGTTTATCGAGAAGTCCAAATTCATGGAACAATTCCTGAAATCTTAGGTGTTTTGCTAAACATGTAACTCAAATATCTTCCTTTATGATCAAATCATAAACTCTTTTATTTTCTTGTTACAATGATTTTTCACTTCATCTTCAAAGTCTTTGAATAATTTTCAAATATTTCATACTTCTTCCTTATTAAGTAAATATATAGATATATTCACTCAAATTTCTGGAGAAAACATATGAAGCAAAAAGATCCATCTCATATGGCTACACATAATGGACTATGCACATCAGCATGCACAATTTCCAATAAGCTAGTCATCCGTTCCTCTTTGGCCTATGAACGGAGTTTCAATTATCTCGAGGAAAGTTTTACAAGTGTCAATTGATCAAAATCAAAAGACTCCAAAAAATCCATCAACATGGAGTTTCTTCAAGTTTACTTTCCAATATAATTCTGTTTGACACGAGAAAAATATCTGGAGAGTAGAAGAGTTCTACTTGAGGGGAGAAGAATGGTAGCGTGTTTTTCTCATGCGCCAGGTAAAGAAAAATAAGTGCGGGCGTGCCAGTGCACCATAGTACACAAGAAAAAGATAGAGAAGTCGTATTTCATTAATCTCTCTTGAAGAAACAAAGTACAATATCCCAAGTACATGCACTCTGTAGCCTTCTTGCGCGGCCAGCCTAACTATGACGATTGCGATCTCCTGGTTCCTAGGGCCTCGGAAGACATCCGGTTAATTACTCTCGCGGGTTACGCCGCAGGACACCTACGATTAAGCCGTGTGGTCGTCTTTGTCGTCTTCGCTTCGCGTTCTCCATGCTTGATGTGGTGGTGGTGTGTGTGTGGGGGGCGGCAGAGCCCGTGTCCTCATTGGTACACGCGCCATGAGTAGCGTGGTCTTTGCTTCGGCCACGCCCGTCCTCGCTGTTGTGCCTCGTCGGTCTTGACGGCGTTGTGATAGTTGGAGTTGAAATGGCATGGGTCCGCTCAGCTGGGACTTCTCGACGACCAACGGCCTCGTCGGGGTGCGCAAGGGGTATGCCTCGCGGGAGTAAGTGTCAATGGAGATCTACGTCGGTATGAAACTGGCGCACACATACAAGTTGGCGCAGCTAGTGTGGTCGGCGCCTCGTCTCGGCACGACGCCGAGTTCACGGCAGTCGGTGTAACCGAGGCGCCGTCTCACGAGCCCGTGCAGAAGTGGTGTCGAAGGAGCCACCTAGCCCCGTCACGGTGTGGCTAGCAAAGTGAGTGTCACTCCGCCTTAGCTCCGAAGTTGATGGTGAGAGTTGGTGCAGCGTCTCGTGCGTTGCCTTCTTGGGAGGATGTGGAGTCATTGTGTCGCGTCCCATTGTGTAACACAAGGATCGCGAGACGGTCGGCTCCGCTGGAGGCCAGATATGCGAAGTGATGCAGCCCCGGGAGTACACATGCGTCTTGAGGGCGTGAGCGGGACGCCCGTGCGCCATCGAAGGCACACTCGACGTCATGAGTGTCCGGGATGTCCGTCCGCTACAACACCTGGACGATAGACCGGTGAATTGACGCTCGCCCGAGTACGTTAGCGCTGATGCACGCATGTGCCTATACAAGCCTCAAAGTGGGCATGCACGCACGTATGCTCGCATGCTTAAAAAAAACACTTGAGCTAGCTAGTGACGATGTGAGCAGGAATCTCTATTTCTCGCCAAGCCCCTGCTCGATCAGCTTCCAGAGTGCAGCATACGGCCGTTACAGCGCCGTCTCGCCTAAGCCAGAGAAGATGTCGATGAGTCCGGCCGAGGTTCCGGCAGGCGTCCTCCCTCCCTTCAGCAGCACGGCCAGACGTGCGTAGTGTAGGCAAGCATGCATGCATCTGTAGGACTTGAAGATAGGTGAACTTCGGACCACGGTGGTGGCACGAGCAACGCCGGGAATCGAACATCGTTGTGGATGAACTCAAGCGACTCGAAGCGTCTTTGGCTACGCATCGTCTTCTTGCGGGGTGTAGAAGGCATTGAGTTGCATGCCGCCATCTGCTGAGAGGTCAGCGGGAGTGGAGATGGCGCCGCTGCGCGCCAGCTGCCTTGACGCCGTCATCTATGGGTCGTAGAGGTGGAGAAGACGCCATTTTGCATGCCGGCGACTTCGCAGAAGTGGAGATAGCGTGGTTGTGTGCCAGCTGTCGCGTGCCTTTGAGGCCGTCGACTCGGGCGAAGTGATGAAGATGGCACCAGTCTTGATGCCGCAACCCTCCTCCAGCACGGTTAGAGTTTGATGGAGATGACCCTGTCGAGATCAAGAAGGTGACCGCCGTTCGCCTTTGAGGCCATCGTCTTGGTCGCAGTTGAGATTGAGGATGCCGCCGGTTTGCACGCCGGAAGCCATACGTCCTCAAGGCTGTCATCTTGGGTGCGGTGGATATGGCGCCGGGCTGCACGCCGGCAGCTGCACGCCCTCGAGGCCAGCGTCTTGGTGGTGGTGGAGATGGATAAGGCATTGGGCTGCACGTCGGCAGCCGAGGCCGTCGTCTTGGGTGGCGGATATGGCGCCAGGCTGCACGCCGACAGCCGTGCGTTCGAGGCCGTTGTTTTGGGTGTTAGATTTGCGACAAGTAAATAACGAAGAACGAAAACAAAATCACAGCAAGGGGACACAGAACCCTCTCCAACAAAGAGAGGGGAAAAACCACGGGCGCCAGCCAGCGAAACTTCACTATAACGGAGAGTGTTTACACAACGCCGGGGATTTCACAGATGCAACTTATCCCAGCCGGCGGCTTACAAGAAGTATATATAGCGGTGGTAACCTAGGTCATCAACGATCCGTACCGGCCCAAGCCTCCGGCGACGGGCCTCGCTCCGTTCCGTCTAAAGTTGGTCTCTACTTTGTAGAATTTGGATCAACATATAACATTGGGTGCGGTGGATATGGCGCCGGGCTGCACGCCGATAGCGCCCCCCCCCCCCCCCCCGGCCGTCGTCTCGATGGCGGCGGAGAAGGAGATGGCGCCGGGCTACACGCCGGCAGCCGCGCCCCCGAGGCCGTCGTCTCGATGGCGGCGGAGAAGGAGATGGCGCCGGGCTACACGCCGGCAGCCGCGCCCCCGAGGCCGTCGTCTTGGTGGCGGCAGAGATGGAGATGGCGCCAGGCTGCACACCGACAGCCGCGCCTTCGAGGCCGTCGTCTTGGCTGCGGTGGATATGGCGTCGGACTGCACGCAGGCAGTCGCGCGCCCCCTCGGTCGTCGTCTCGGTGCTGGCGGAGAAGGAGATGGCGCCGGGCTGCAGGCCGGCAACCGCGCCCCTGAGGCCGTCGTCTTGGTGGCGGCAGAGATGAAGATGGAGTCGGGCTGCACGCCGACAGCCGCGCGCCCCCTCGTCCGTCGTCTCAGTGGTGGCGGAGAAGGAGATGGCGCCGGGCTGCAGGCCGGCAACCACGCTCCTGAGGCCGTCGTCTTGGTGGCGGCGGAGATGGAGATGGCGCCGGGCTGCACGCCGACAGCTGCGCCTTTGAGGCCGTCGTCTTGGGTGCGGTGGATATGGCGCCGGACTGCACGCCGGCAGCCGCGCGCCCCCGAGGCCGTCGTCTTGGCGCCGGGCTACACCGGCGTCGTTGAAGTGGAAAGGGCGCGAGGCTTTGCGCTGTCAACCCAGGCACCATGACGCCATCGTCTTTGGTCCCGTTCATGTTAGGTGGAGAGGAGGTCGGGCTGCACGCCGGCAGCCCCGACGCCACCGTCTTGGGCAGTGTGGAGAGGACGCCGGGCTACGCTCCGTCAACCCCGACGTCGTCGTCTTGGGGGTCGCGGAGAGAGCGCCGGGCTGCACGCCGGCTACTCTGACATCGCCATCTTGGGTGTCGCGGAGAGGGCGCCGGGCTGCACGCCGGCAACTCCGACGTCGCCATCTTGGGTGTCGCGGAGAGGGCGCCGGGCTGCACGCCGGCAGCCCCGACACCGTCGTATTTGTTGGCGCCGTGCATGGCGGTGGAGATGGCATCCAGCAGTTCGGTCGCCGGTGTCGCCCATGGTGGAGATGGTGCCCAGAAGCCCATCATGGTCGCCGATTTCGAGACGGCTGCAGTAGTGGAGAAGGCGTCGGGCTGCACTCCGGCACCCTCGCCACCGCCGTCTTCGTTGTGGTTCAGGGTGATGAAGAAGACCACGAGTTGCATGTCCGCGTCTCGGCTGCGTCCGGCCGAGTGTCGCCGGCCACTCCGGCACCGTCGGCACCAAGCGTCATGGCGCCAACAGTGTGTGTGCATGCGTGTTCAGAGAGAGGGGGATGAAAGAGTTAACCATAATTCTCACCATTACGCACCTCCGTGGCAGCTTCTCCTAGCTCCTGACGATGATTCACCGGCTTGGGTTTGTATATGGGTTTTTGGATGTGCTGTGTTGGGCTTGTATATGGATGTGGGATTGTAGCTGGGAGAGGCGTATATGTATGCTGCGTGGGTTTCAGGTGTGTGAGCTCCTTCGGCTGCGATATCTTCTTCCCCGGATGTGCGTACTACTTGATCTCCAGGTGCAAGAGCAATGCCTCCTGCTGGGTCTGATCCTCCGGGTGTGTGCCTCTCGTCCCGGTGTGTCCTCCTGGTTGATCCTTTTATAGGCTGTGAACGACGGATGGATGACGGTCCACGCTGAGTGTTCGGGATTTGTTACCCAGGGTTCTCGGTTATCTCATCGCGCGCGGACACGGTGAATTCCGGGAGACCCGGCCGTGATGTTTATCTCTTCGATGGATTGACATCAGCTAGCTTGACCGAAAATAAATATGACACACGTCCGGTATTGTTAACTGAGTAGCTGACACGATGCACGTATGCGCGGCCGGCCAGCCGGCCGTATGTATGCCTTACGCTGTATTCCTGCAAAATAAAACTACTAGTAATAATTAATTAAATCATGACCAGTAGCCTTTTTTTTTTCCTTGGGCATCAATACAACACGTTGGTGTCCCTGTACGTGTGACGCTGCATGCACCTTGATCGATAATAGCTTCATGTATCTATATTTGCATTTGATTTTGATCCATCGAATGACCAGCTCCGCGCATGAATCAACTAGCTCATGCACGTATGGGCAGACTGGTTAATTACCCAAGGCCAGTATGTAGGCTTATATCAGGATCAGGACAATCAAAGGTTTGTGCATGTATGAACACTTAATCTTCTTTTTCTTGTACCAGACAGTAAATTAGTACTCTGGATTAGTAGGAAATTGCATCGAACAAATTCAAACAGTGATGTCACTTTATAAATGATCTTCCGATCATTTGTCTTACGACATTTTATGAATGATATTTATAGATATGATTTCTCCAATTATACTTGTAAAAGTTCATCCATCATTTATAGAATACGGTAATTATTTGAACAATCATTGTTCTCGTAATACCGGAACAAAATAACAATTATTAAAACAAATCTTGAAGATAAGCTTTGATCTCAACGATAAACATAATAATATTTTATTTGTTTTCAATGAACATCATCACTTATTCTCTTGCTAGTTACTTAGACCATTGCACTTCATGAATTGTGTTGTCCTGTATGACATTTCATATCAACAAATTCGGTATCCAATACCGGTATCCAATACCTAAGAATCACATTGTTTAAAAAGTAAAGAATACATCCATAACATGTATATTTTCTATATACCTAAGCTGTACATCTCCAACTTTTTCTTTCCTGCCAAATATTTTATAGATTCTCTTTCAGCAATTCATTTTCCTTTTAAAAGAATCTATCAACATCAATAGTGGTGTCATTCACATGACACATAGTACAAAGCACGTATAGTCAAATACTAATACCTTTATACTTGCACTTTGAAGTGGATCACCATCATCAAATGTTTGGCATTCTTTCAAAAATCCATTCTTTTGCAATATTCTAGTGTAGTAAACATTTTACTTACATCTTCTATTCATCCGTATCATGACAACTTTCATGATCAAGCTACTATAGCCTATAAGGATGAGTCGTGAGTATAATATCAGTTCCCAAAACCTTTTTGGTAGATTAGGACGCCTAGCGTCTTCAACCTTTACAAATTTTTATACAATATGAGAACGTGTATTTTGTTAAATTATACTCTATCATATTGCAACCATAAACATTGTTTCAGATATCACAATATCTTACACACATGATGATTTCTGAAACAATTATTTCATCTCCTAAATAACCTCGATTTTAAAACAACTTTTGAATATCAAGAATCATGGAGGCAAACATGATACTTTAGATACTAACATTGGAATTCTTACTCTTGATTTAATACTACTTATTAAACTTTATGGAGTAAATAGAGTTTGCTGAAAGTTTGCAATAGGACTTCTAAATTTTAGATTGACATTCAAAACAATACGATAGCAGATCGTAAAGTAAAATCCAGAATTCTATAGTTCTATTATATCAATTAAAACTAAGCATAAGGTAGTAAACAGATACCAATGACTACAACAAATTATACAAATTCACTATGATTTATTTTATGACAAATTTGGTTCGACTAATCCAAATTAGAAAGGAACTCCCACTCAAAAACGACACCCCTCGTGCCTTTTTGGTGATTACAAGAACCAAATCCACTATACCAAGTCCGATCATCACGTGAGTCGGTGTAGCTTCAAAGGCGAGCATCAATATGGGCATCACACAACTATATGACTCATGCTTAACCTTTCGGTCCGTGTTCCGAGGCCATGTCTGTACATGCTAGGCTCGCCAAGTAAGAACCTTAGTACTCGTATGTGTAAAACTGTCTTACACCTGTTGTATGAAAGCGCAGAGTCGAGTACACCCGATCATCACGTGATGTCCCGAAACACGATCCATAGAACGGTGCATACTTAAGGAAGAACACATTTTATCTTGATATTTAAATGAGGGATCATCTTATAACTCTACTAAAACGCCAAACTAGCAATATAAGATGCAAACATCATATGTGTAAAGTGGAATGATATGGTCCATGCATTTGATCACTATCATGTGCATCATGGTATGATCTCTATCATTCCTTTGTGTGTAAGGCCAAGGTCTATGGAACTTACACGTTAGGTGTGTTGTAAGGGTATCAACTATACATCAACTTACAACATTTCCATATCATGACAATAGCCCAACAACAATCTAAACTAGACACCTCTAATTTATTAATTGCAAGTTTTTACGTGGCTTAGGGCTTTCGAAGATAGAACCGGTCTTACCTACGAACATGGAACCATAATGATGATAACTAAGTTATTAGCAACTCATTGTAAATTAGATATTGACTATAGAGGGAGAGACAGACACCCGCAACCACTTATGCAAAACTAGTTGCATGTCAGTCGTGGAACCGGTCTCATGTGCGATGACATGTAAAGTTGGTTCGGGCCGCTTCATCCTACTATGCCACCAATATCCAAAATACATGAAAGAAGCAATAACATGATCATCATCGTCCACATACTCCTATGTGTTCTACCCGTGCAAAGCACTACGCATAGATCAGGCTCTGATACCACTGTTGGGTTCGCAGCATAGAAAACCAAAAATTTCCTATGATGAAAACTATTATACGCCAAGATCTATCTATTAGATACAAACAACGGATGGATATACATCTATAGAGAACATACCCTCGAAGACAACAAAGCTTAACAAGATGGAACTTGTGGATGATGTAGTCATACACTTTCCGATCTCAAGATCGTGATGAAGTCCAGCAGGTCTAGCTCCATCACGTCCATCAGATCCAGCTCCAGCAAGTCCAGCACCACCAAGTCCAGTACCGCAAAGAAGCGGTGCATCCATGATCGCACACACATCTGGCACCCCGACAAACTCCGTCCCTTGCTCCAGCAAAGTAGTAGAAGCATCAACTCCTTTCCAGATAAAGCCACCGGGAACATGTATCTCGCTAATCCGAGACCATGTGGGGATACTAGAGGGGGAGAGATATCCTTCACGAGGAGGTGTGAGTGAGAAGTGAGGAGAGGGGGGACTTTTATAGGAGGAGGGGAGGGTACCCCTACCATGGCCGGTGACCCTTCACCTCCCCCATTCATGTGGTGGTAACCCCCTCCACATAAATTTGCCTCTTCACATTCTCCATTAAAGTCTCCACTTTAAATGCATTAAATTTCTCCAATTTTAATGCTCTCTCATTTAATATAACTCTTTTATTAAAAAAATTCAGAATTTTGTTAATTACTTTAATTAACAAACATTCACATATAACCCCCTACAACATTTCAATATTACATGTAGAACCAATTTCAGCAATTTCACCTGAAACAGTTTCGGTGTCTATTGAAATAATTCCAGTGCTTTCTTAAATATTTATCTGAAACATACTTGCTCCAAATGGTGTCGGTATCCCTTAAGTGTGTCACCCTACGGTTCACGAATAATGCAAACATGATCGAGACCCCTCTCTGATCAATAATCAGCAGCGGGACCTAGAGATCCGTACTGACTCCCACATATTCAACGCTGACTCTTGTGATCATGTGAATCTTTAACGTCAATAACTAAATCCCTTTGTCTCGCGATATATTACATGTTCGAGATTCGATCATCGGTATCTCCATACCTAGTTTGATCTCGTTGCCGACATGCACTCTTTTCTTGTTCCCGTGATATAACATTCTAGTGATCTCATCACTCGCTTGCAAGCTAACCAATATGATATCACTGAGAGGGCCCAGAATATATCTATCCGTCATCGGGATGGACAAATCCCACTCTTGATCCATGAGCCTCTACATAATACTTTCGTAGCACTTGACACACCTTTATAATCACCCTTTCACGGTGTGATGTTTGATGTTATCAAGATACTCTTCCCGTATTAGTGATTGACATGATCTCATGGTCTAAGGACTAGGATTACTTCGTATGATGTTATAGCAATATAAACACAATGACTTTGATCGTAATGCTATACTTCCGATGAATGTTCATCACATCATTCCACTAATGTTGTGACCTCGTTATTAACAACATCCAATGTCCATGATCAGGAAACCTTGATCATCTTGTTAATCAACGAGCTAGTTTATAAGAGAGGCATAACTAGGAACTTTCATTTTATTTACACACATGTATTAACGTTTCCAAATTAATACAATTATAGCATGCGAAATGAATATTTGTCATAAACAAGGAATAAGATAATAACCACTTTATTATTGCCTCTCGTGCATATTCCCTTCAGTATAATTGTGTGGTGTTATAAAACTTTGAAAAATCTAAATTGTTTTGAACTGTTAGTTTGTAGAATCTGATTTGCAGTATACGTTTTTTGGCAGTACACGCGACGGGACGGAACAGATGCCACATAGCTGAACCGTAAAATAAAATATTCTATTTTGCTGTACAACTGTGCGGCATCTGATCCACCCACCTTTTTCGCACCGCAAAGTCTAGTTGCAGTTTACTGCATACGCGTTTTGGGTATGAAGGGATGTGGTATCTGCTAGAGACGCTCTTAAACGGGACTCCCCATTTTCCCATGTCCCTTCCGCTGTCAACCATCTTGGACATTGGCCCTAATTTATCCATTTAGGCAGTTTGCATTATACAATAAATAACATTTTTTACAATCAAATAAATTTAAACATTGTTGTATAGATTTGCAATTACAAATAATTTCCAAGGTTTAAATAAAATAAGTTCAAATACGAGGACTACTGGTTTCATACGCGAGTCCATATATGGTCAATCATATCATTCTAAAGTGCATTGTGAGTTGCACAATCAAGGATTTTATCATGCATTTGGAACATTGTCGGTCCAACCTGGGGCTCAACCAACTTGCTCTGGTATTGTCACCCTTGGTCAAATATACGCAGTCATGTCGTGCATAATCACACAAGAAGTCATCACTTTGGTCACCCCCTTGGTGATCCATATTATTTCAGGGTGCTGAACAATCTCCCAACGAGATTGGAGCACTCCAAATGCCCGCTCCATGTCCTTCCTACAGACTTCTTGTTCTTGAACAAACCTACATTGTTTCTCTTCCGGAGGTCTATGATTTTTCTTCATAAATATGGACCACTCATTATAGATATCATTGGCAAGATAGTACCCATTATTGTATGGGTCACCATTTATCTCAAAGTTGACCACTAGAGTATTGTCTTCTACAAGTCTAGAGAACACCGAAGAGCATGGAAGCACGTTATCATTACGAGAGCTTGTCATGCCAAAGAAAGAGCCTCAAATCCAAAAATCTTATAATGCAGCTGCCTAAAGTAAGATTGTGCACCCTCTAGTATGTCATTTATATTACCCTGCCAAGCAAATGGACATTTTTTACACTCCAAATACATCCAATCTATGCTTCAAACATCCCATGAAACGCTCTTGATGCATTGACCAACAACAACCGAGTTGTGTCGGCAATGGTTGGTTCTCTCCAATATACTTCGCCAAACACCTGCACAACTGCGCAGCAAATCCTGTACATTGACTCGAGCCATGTGTACTCTCTCATGCACATGTACTCATCAAAGAGATCGCCGACAAATCCATAAGAAAATATTCAAACAGTTGCGGTGCATTTTTTATAAGAACTGATGCCAGGCTTATTGGTGGCATCTTTCTTCAGAGTGAACTAATCACTATAAGCCCCCACCTTACATAAAAGTCATGAACACATTACTTCTCATTCAGAACCGGTGACGAAACTGAGCTAGAGTGAACAGTGTGCTGGTGCAGTGGAAGTAGTCATTGTAGATTTGGACATGGCTAACGTCCCTTCACCGATCCCTTGTACCGTGGAAGCTCGTTCTCGTTGTGCTCATTGATGAGCATGGTCGCGGCCACGAGGAAATAATTATCATCATCGGAGGAGTGGTCCAATGTGTTGATGGAATGCTTGTAGAGGTGGATCCGCATTGTTTTATCTACCCACATGGTTTGTAGGTAGGCGTGTGTACCATTTGGAGCGAGTCGGGGGATCAATCCCCGGTTGAACAGAAGTGTTTCCCATAGCCCCCTGCCAAACAACCTATAGGGGCGTTGGGCACGAAATCCTGCTCAGTCGTCTCCCATGTAGCCTTTTTTCACCCGGCGTGACCCAATATGGCGTCCATCACCCCTAGGCCACACCCGACCCAGAGGATCGCGAACGTGGGTGCTAGATGGAGCTATAAAAGGGGTGGTTCAGCGCTATCATTGAGACAAAATAAGTATCCCCCTTTCACCACTTGTCCCTCCACCTTGCATGTGTTCTGCCCTTATCCCCAATGATCTCCAGGGCCACCGCCCCCACCCCGTTACATGCTGATAGAAAGGTTGTTCCTCCGCATCAACCTGCTAACCTGCTTCGCCGCCGTTTAGCGTCCGTTTATAGTTTTGAGACCACCTCATGGTCGCCTTACACGCGAGGAGTTCGGAGATTGTCCTAGTCCATGGATTCATATGATGAGATGATGGTCGTCTTTCTGACATAGGA
Source organism: Avena eriantha (assembly GCA_910589775.1). Lineage (NCBI taxonomy): Eukaryota > Viridiplantae > Streptophyta > Magnoliopsida > Poales > Poaceae > Avena > Avena eriantha. The sequence continues at coordinate 225,905,094 of OU342746.1, read as the reverse complement.
GGAAGCCGCTACTACCACCGGTGATGAAGAACATTTTAGGATTGTCTCTTGGCTCATAGGTTTTCAAGCCCGGGATGCATAACCGCAACATGGAGGATCAAAGTCGGAGCAGGGGCCGATTACTTCACTAACGATCCAATGCATGGCAAAGTGATATTTCAGCGTGATTCGGGATGAACATGGACTTACCCATGAAGCCGGTGGTTGGCGTAAGAGATTTTTACGACTACTTCATGTGCACGAAAGATTGCACCTAAGTGCTAGGTTTTTCCTTACTTCATAAGTGCACTACTTATTTGAGAATGCTTGCATATGGAGCTCCTGCTAATACACAGGACGACTACCTACGCATGGCCTAGTCCCCATCCATTTAGTGCATGCTCACGTTCTACAGGGTAGTGGTGTTAGTGTTTGGACTCACTTCTTTGAGAACACCCAATGAAGAAGATACAACTTGAATCATGGCATAGAAACACAATGAAAGGATTTCCTAGGATGCTTGGAAGTATCGATTGCATGTACTGGTCAAGAAAGAACCGCACATTTGCTTGTCAAGGAATGTAAAAGGGTCATAAAGGATCATGCAGTATGGTACTTGAGGTAGTGGAAAATCAAGATTTGTGGATTTAGCAAGCTTTCTTTGGTATTCCAGGATCTCATAATGACATCAACATGCTCCAGTGCTCGAATGTGTTTGTCAAATTTGTTGAAGGAGAATGCACCAAGGGATACTACCTAGCGGGTGGAATCTACCCAAGATGGCTTACATTTATGAAGACCATCTCAAACCCTATTGAGGAAAATACCTTCGTTTGCTCAGTACCAGGAGGCTTGTAGGAAGGATGATGAGCAGCCATTTAGTGTGCTCCAATATTGATTTCCTATTGTCCAGTATATCGCCCTTACCTAGTCGAAAAATCAGATGTGAGAGGTCATGAAAGCCCGTGTGGTCATGCAAAACATGATCATTGAGAGTGAGTACACTACCCTAGTTCTTGATAGTGAACAATATCACAGGAAGAATCCTCTTGCGGCAGTTGATCACCATGTGTCGACCGAGTTTGATGTTTTCCTTGTCACACGTCAGAAAATCTAGAACGCGAGCACTCATCGCCAACTGCAAGACAATATGGTAGAGAATTTGTGAAGGCTCAAAGAAAACGGCTAGTTTGATTATGTGTTTGTTATTATGGTTCGAAACTTATAGAATGATCTTATTGAGCTTACCTCTTGAACTTGTTGAATTTTTATTAATTTATATGATCAAAATATGTTAAGAAAATGTTGTTATTTGTGAACCAAAATATTTATGGACGTTCTGGGAGGGTATCGCCCAGCCATATGCCTCGGCACATCACCAGTATCCCCATACACAGGAGGCGGCTAGAGATCATCTCTAACCGAACTCCTATCCACGGACGAAGGAGAAAATTTACTCCTCTATCGGCTGCAACCGGCTCTAACCAAAGCTACAAATGCGGTTAGAGGATTATATTTAGGAATGTGACTCCTAAAATCTCAACCCCCCTCCTCTCTCATATTTTCTCGGCTGCGCACGTGACTCCTAAAACTTTCCTCTCCCGCCTCGTTGCCGACCCTCCTGCCCAAAACCACCGCCAGCCAGCACTGGGATTCTCCCCTTCCTCGTCCGGAATGTCATCGGAACTTGGTTTTGCAACCCCGCCGGAGTTTACCGCTAATGCGATGCCGCCGAAATCGACCCCCACGATGCCTCCGATGTCGCGGAAGCGGTAGGGCACCAACGACGTGGTACGGTCTACGGTAGCGGCTGCCAAGACCACCTCAAAGGCTACGACGACGGCAAGGAAGGTGGACCGGCCGCCCCTAGCGCTGGTGCTGAGTGGGCCGCGGGCATGAAAGCTGACGGAGGCCATGCTATTCCATTTGCAGGCGGCATAGGAGAAGAAGATAAAGGTCATTGCCACATCCTCGCCCAATCCGGTGACCACAACGACGAAGGGCAAACCCAAGGGGACCTCAGGGGCCACACCGTCGTCCTCCTTGACGGCCACCATCACACCTCTAGATGGCGCCCCCGAGGTGATCGACAAAATTCCCGGGCCGACTCCAAGTGCCACCTAGGTGTCCGTCTCCGGGTTCATGTACCAACTCGATCATTCTCACCACCAAGGCCTCGGTGACCTCAACTTCAACGGTGATGAAGAGGTGGTGGCCGACGAAGAGGAGGCCTGAACAAATATGACTACTTGGCCGAGGAAGAGGAGGCCACCAAGGTGGAGGCGCTGACCAAGGGCAAGAAAAGGGCAAGGGAAAGGGCAAGAATAAGGAGAAGGCCATGGGCAAGAGGTCCACTAACTATAGCGAGAAAGAAGATGTGGCATTGTGCCATGCTTGGATGAATGTGTCGCTTGAAGCATTGGTTGGTGTCGACCAATCGAAGGAGAGGTTTTGGGGAAGAATTGAGGATTACTACCACAAGGTGGTCACCGTGCCAACATACCGAACCCAAGGCTAACTTGGTCATCGGTGGGGCACAATACTTGAGTGTTACAACCGATGGGTCGGGACCATTGACTATGTGACCAATGCACAACCGAGCGGGGTGCCAATCACAGAGTGGGGTCGTCTCCAACAAGATGTGTAAAAGCACCGCAACAAGAGAGGTGGCAACAGAGCCTTTGCTTTGCACCATTGCTACAAGGAGCTCCAAGGCAATGAGAAATGGATTCGGAAAAACTATGAGACCACGCCAAAGAGGGCTAGGCTTGGCCAAAAGGAGGAGGCCTATGATGAAGAGGAAGACCTCAACAAGAGGCCGGAGGGTGTCAAGATAGCAAAAGAGAAGAAGAAGAGGAGGGGAGGTGTTGATGCCTACAAGGAAGAGTTCAATGCCATCACTAAGACAAAGAAAGCATTGGCGGGCGAAAGCAAAGAGGACAAGGAGGCTAAGGGAAGGAGCTCACGGTGTTGGAGGAGGATAAGTGGCGGTTCAAGTTGGCGGTGGAGGAGCGAAGGATTGCACTTGAAGAAGAAAGGATGACAAAGGAGGAGAAGATAGAAGAGGAACGGCTAGCACTTGAGAGGGAGAAGTTGGCCAAGGAGAGGGAGGATGCCAACCGCAACATCATGTTCATGAACCCCAAGCACATTGAATGACAAGGCTAGGGCATATTGAGAGATTGCTCGTGCGAGGATCTTTGCCCGAGAGAGTGGTGGTGGTGGTGATGGTGGTGATGGTGATCATGGTGGCCGAGGTGGTATTTGAGGTGGCCAAGATGGTGGAAGAGGTGGTCGAGATGGTGGTGGCCGAACTTTTGGATCTAACTTGATCAATTTGATGTATTTTGGATAATATTTATGCATGTTTGTATTATGGATATTTGGATTGTGGTGTGGAGATTTGAAAATGATGTTGAAAAATTTTTAGTCCTCAAGTTTTTGGGGATCGAATTCGGTGGCCAAAGTTTAGAGAAGAAAAAATATAGGAATCCAATTTAGTGATCCTTTTTCTTCTCTAAGTTATTGGGGTTGGGTTAGAGATGCTCTTAGACTAGCCCCAATGAGAGTATCATAGGTAGTATCATGCACGCCATGTTGGCAAAATTTTGACGTGACATGCTAATTAATGATAAAAGAGATTGTGTTGGTGACATGGGTATACCCTATAGGTACTCGAGTTTGGTATATACGGTCCAGATACGACAGAATCCCACGGCGTTGCCAAGGCCCAGTGGAGAATTCGAGTGGCCCACGGACTCTCGATTGCTTGCGAGACAAGAAGAAACTTAAGATAGAAAGTTCAAAGAGAAAACCCTAATCTGCAACCGACTCGACCTGCTACCCGAGACCCAGCCTATCTACATAAAGGCTAGGAGGGGGCGGCGAGGAGGACACACGCAACCCTAGTTTCCACAACTCTCGCCAGATTGCATCTGCGCGTCCTGTAATCTTTAATTCTTTCGTTAATTCCAAGAGCAAACAAGCATGAGTAGGGACCTCTACGAGGCCTGAACCTGGGTAAACCTTGCGTCCATGTGTGCTTGTTTGCTAGCCGACTGATGCCTCCAGCGCTCCCTCTTTGTCCAAAACTCAAGTCCATAACAATGGGCATTGATGAGTTAAACCCTCGTTAGTTGGTATCATAGGTAGATATGGTCTCATAGCACGTAGAACTAAAAAAACTAATTCCAAATAAATCTTATACACAATTTACGATAAGATTTTACAAAAAATAAATATACTAAGACTATAATACTACTATATAATACTATGTATTGTGGAGATGATATCATATAGTAGTATCATATACTCTCTCCGTCCAGAAATAATTGACTTGAATTTGTCTAGATTTAAATATATCTATACATGTTTTATCTATACATGTTTTAGTGTATAGATACGTGCAAATCTAGACAAAGACAAGTCACTTATTTCTGAACGGAGCGAGGGAGTACATGATACCATATGTTGTGACTAGTCTTAGCAGTCAAACAATCCCTCCGTAGTGAAGTCGAAGTCCCTTGATTTGGACGGCTCGTACGAGGTTGCCGCAGCTTGCAGTGACCATCACGTACGCACGAACGCACGCCGACTCGTTAATTATGAACGTAGCCGAGCAAGTAGACAATGCACAACGGGGGGATATTGTCCCTTCGTTCATGGTTTCGACGCCTGAATCTAGTAGTCTCCACGAGATTTTGTTCCCTACTTGGGAGATCGAAGTACGCACAAATTTCATTTTCTTGGAGAATCATGAGGAAAGCATCATCTCTACCTAAACAAACCTCCTCAACGGCATCTGCGATCTATCCAAGCTTCCATCTCCTGTCCTCCTTGGGTTTAACAGGCAACATCCGAACGTACTATCCCCAACGACGTTTATATAACAACACGTTCTTGCCGCTCGTAACCACCAATACAACCAGCTCGATCTTCAAACCCACGCACATTAACCAGCTGCTCTTCTTCCCCATTGCATTGCCGCCGACCGACCGGTCGATCGATCAATGGAGGTGGAAAACCGGTACGTGGCCGTGAGGCACCACGTCGAGGGTTCCCCGTCGGAGGACGACTTCGAGGTGAAGTCGGCGCGGGTGCGGTGGACGCCCGGGTCCGGCGAGGTCCTGGTCAGGAACCTGTACCTGTCCGTCGACCCGTACCAGCTCAACCGCATGAAGCTCCACAACGCGTCCCACCGCACCGTCGACGCCGTCGTGCCCGGCGAGGTAAGTATAACCAACCACGACTGACAAGCGGTGAAGCTGCCCGGCCGGTCGTGCTCACGTTTTTTTTTTGTTTCTGGCTGTGTGTTCGTGTAGAGGATCGACGCGACCGGCGCCGGAGAGGTGGTGGCGTCGGCGTGCGCGGAGTACGAGGTAGGCGACGTGGTCGCTGGCTTGCTCGCGTGGGAGGAGTACACCCTTTTCCGGCCAGGCCCCGCCGCGCTCATAGCCAAGGTCGACGCCTCCTCCGGCTTCCCCTTGTCCTACCACGTCGGCGTGCTCGGGACGAGCGGGATGACGGCCTACGGCGGGTTCTTCGAGGTGGGCAAGCCGCAGAAAGGGGACAAGGTGTTCGTGTCGGCGGCGTCGGGCTCCGTCGGCAGCCTCGTCGGCCAGTTCGCCAAGCTCGCCGGATGCTACGTCGTCGGCTGCGCCGGCACCCAAGACAAGGTGGTGCATCATGTTATCTTCACTCGGAGAAAAAGTCTGGCCGTGACATACTGAATTCTGACCATGAGTTCATGTAACGATTCAGGTAGACATGCTGAAAAACGAGCTGGGGTTTGACGACGCCTTCAACTACAGAGAGGAGCCTGACCTGAAATCCGCACTCAAGAAGTCAGTTCTGTTCCCAAAACTTGACAGGAAAAAAATACTGTGTACTCTTCGTTCTAAAATGCTTCTCCAAAATCTGTCAGGTATTTCCCCGAAGGGATCGACATCAACTTCGAGAACGTCGGCGGCGAGATGCTGGACGCCGCACTGGCCAACATGAACACCTACGGCCGGATCGCTGCCTGCGGCGCCATTTCTCAGTACACCGACCCAGAGAGGCCCGCCATGCCGGACATGGGGGAGGTGATCTACAGGCGCATCACCATTAGAGGCTTCTTTGCCTACGATTTCATCACGAAATTCCAAGAGTACGCCCAGATCATCGGCGACTGGATCCGCGAGGGAAAGATCCAGGTGGTCGAGGACGTAACTGACGGACTGGAGAGCATCCCGTCGGCCTTCGCAGCACTGTTCCGCGGCAAAAATGTTGGCAAGAAGCTCGTTAAGATGGCATAGAAACAAATTAGGGCACTTCCAGATGTCCACTGGAATCAGCACTCTGGAGAGTGAATTGCAAAATTGTTTCTTCCAGCTGAAAGCATGCATAAAGGACAGTGAGTCCTACTTAAAATGCAGAACATAGTTTATCGTTGTATGCACCACACTGAAGCAGAAAGATATACACAAATGAAAGAACAGCAAATCTGGTCTATCACTGCTCCCGTTTCATACCAATCAAGCCAGCCAGATAATCGACACCAGGTCTAGCACAATCCATACAACAAAGGCCAAAATCACAGGCTTCAATGTGTTGATAAAAAGTTGCCCAGCACAAAATTTATGCATATTTACCAAAGACGAAACAATGCAACTGGATTCAGTATAATCAGCAGTGGGAGAAGGAAAACAAATCAAAGAATACATATACGCGGCCAAAATGTACTAGTTTGCCCTGAGGAATCCACAATTAATACAACGAAATCTCACATCTGCAGATGGCTCAGTAAATAGATCAGGTCCTGTGGTTTCTAAGCAAAGAATGGACCTACCTGCAGCGCTGAGAAAACGAAGGTTCCAATATTATTAATGGTTGGGCTGATATAATAATCTTCTAACATAACCTAATGAGCTATTAGTGATGTATAATCTCTGCTGCTACTGCCGTGGTCTCCTGCTGTACGGTAACTCAACTCAGGCGGTTGTCTATAAGAACACCTATCAGACCATTCCATCAAATGCGGATTTGACGCTATGTGCTGCTTCCTCAGCTAGTACAATGACTAGCTAGTGGCTCAAGCGCCAGACTTTTTTATCAAGTAGCCTACCCCAGAATCATCAAGTTTCATACGCAATGCTTGTCATCATAGCCTTCCTGGGTGAGCAAGCCTGTGACGAGTTTCTTTAACCTGTCCGCACCAGGCCCTGGGCGGAGGTCTTGCACACGCTCGACCTTGAAGTGTTTTCCTTTCACTGTTGTTGAATTCAACAGATCCAACCATCCACCAGGCACAAATCCATCAGGTTGACGGCCCAGTATTTCCTGGTCAATCTTGTCTAGGACAGGGTCTTCTCTTCCAAACTTCCTTGCAAAGGGAGCATTGCTGTTAAGCATACCATCAAAGTCATTGAGGGTCAGGTAATGAGGATGCTGCTTTGGTGGGTTATCCCATGAAATGAAATGTAGATCATGGTTGACTGTGGTGTTGCGGAACTCCGGGACATTGCAGATGACTGTGTGGAAGTAACCCTCTGGCGAAGAGAGAAAATTGGCATAATACATCAGGACCGTCCTTGGTAGATTGTCCCATCCCCATATGCAGTATTCAACAAAATGGTGAGTAAGCATCATCCACGCTGAGCCTGAAACAAGATACGTGGAGAAAAACATGTGTTCACATTACTCAGGATGGAAAGTATGTAAATATGAAATCCAATGTAAGAAAATGAAATTGCACAAGAAACGATTAGTAGTGGTGCGATGCTGAGATGCTTCAACTAGCTTTAGTCTGGGGGTCATAGGGAAGTAGATTTTAATTTTTCAACATCAGTAAAAGCAAAAATATCAAGACAGTTTCAGGAATAAGAGCAGCCCCATAGCAGTTGCCTAGGTGTCGTCTTCTATGAAATTGTAAAATTTAGGAAACTTAGGACAAAAGGTCTGTTAGGAAGTCATATTGTCATAGTGGAGGCTTAAAAACTACACTGCAGCTACACACCCATTATATAAGGATGTCATGTATTTCACAATGAATTAAGCAACGAAGAACCAATATATTATCTTGTCTCATATATGAACCTAATCCCCACAGCCATGCTGCCAGGCCGGGGTGGAGCTGCATTAGAGGTTAGAGCCACTCCAACTCAAGATTTTCCTTTCAATAGCTATGTATATGTGGCGTATTTAGGCTTATACACTAACACCACGTAATTACTTAGATAATCATCTTGGTGATTATTAGAAACAGTAAAAAACACATCAGTTTGGCCCATTTCCACTCAGTTTTGGGTGTCTTCCCTTTATTCTAACCAAATTCTAGCTTCCATTTTTTACCCCCTCAGTTTTGTTGAAGTTCCATCACTGCTGCCTGGCTTTCTTCAGCACAGTTGTTATCCCATTGCGAGTCCAGGTTCACAACTGATGATTGGGAGTGCTATCAACCTACCCAAATGTGTCATCTCTGATGCTTATTATTATAAAGATCCTGTGCTCGTGGTTCAAAAGCAACCAATGTACATATTCTCTACACATTCCTACGAGCCACCAATAAAATGACAAGTTTTTCAGTGATCCAAGCAATTAATGGAATTTACTATCTTCTAATGAGAGGAAAAAGGCCCAAGTGCAGTGTACAGTTTTGATGCCTATGTCTTGATAATACTAGAACAAACGGAATTTGCACCCAGAGAAAGGGTGTCTAAATGTTTAGACAACTACCACTTGTCAAAAGTTAATTAATAGATTATAAAAAAACTACATATTCCGAAATGATTAATTCGTTCATGCTGCTGCTTACTGAACAAGAAATAAATAACTATCACTTTTGTCCTCTTTCAGTCAAGTCGGTCTATCTCAATAAAGAAAATAGTTATTCTAGTCAGAAGACAAGAGTGGCGTCAAACCATCCACTGCACTGGTTACTCTAAATGTGCTCTTTGGTTTCAAGTAGATTTTGTAAGCCTAGAGAACTACGAAATAACATTGCATGGTAGGCTTGGAGAATTACATCCTACAATGAAGTTATTCAGCGCCATCTCACCTGCTAATCCTCTTAGTATATTTTCGTTTTCTGATGGATAGACTGAGGTGTTCCATCTGTTTCCGGACTAATTACTAATCATTCATTGGCAGTTGGTAACACGAGAACTGGTGATGCAGCAAGTGATATTATATTCCATTGGCATGGAGTCCCCAGAAATAGTAGGTAGTAGTGTTTAGTGGCATTAATAGATGGAACATTACAATAGTAGAAATTTTAACAGCTGAACTAGCCAAACAGAGAAAACTATCTGCATAAAAGTACTCCCTCCGGTCCATATTAATGGCCTCAACTTTTCTAGATACGAATGCATCTAGTCTAAATACTTAACTAGATACATACGAATCTAGACAAAGTTGAGGTCATTAATATGGACAGGAGGGAGTAATGTTATCATGTCTCACACTCACAAAAAAGAGCAAGCCTTGGCTTCAATTGATGGAACATTACCCAAACCCAAGTAGAACTAACTTTTCAAATTGGCACTATGTCTCAACAGCTGAACTGGTCAAACAAAGAACACTATCTATCATATAATTGTAGTAGCATGTCTCATTCTCACCAAAAAGAGTAAGCCTTGAGGCAAAGAAGTGAAATAAAAGTGTTCCTTTTGCATGTCTCTCAAGCACTGAAGCATATGCAACAATAAAGCTCAGAGCATTGCTATATGTAGGACGGAGCATTTACCTGTGAAGAGCTTGAATGCAGTTGGCACACTCCTTTTCTCTGTAATCCAGAAAACATCAGACTTCTGCAGGCTGTATAGCCCTGGGTCGACGATCACAGGCTTTGCCCTCTGATACCTGCACAGAAGACATTTAGCCACTGCCCAACTTGCATGGACAAATAACAGGGGGCACTTTGAGCAAAATTCCATGCTTACTCCTTCCATCCGATGTCACTGGTGTGTTCAATGAAGTTAAGGTCCCTTGGGAATTCAGAGAGAGCGTACAGCAGATCTGCAACAAATGCAAAAGAAGTCAGATTAACAGAGAACCATGTAAAGCGTCTGCTTCCTGAAAGACAAATCCGAATAAATAATCCCGGTGAGCCAGTAGGCATAGGTCAGCAACTCAGCATCGCAGAGGAAAAGAAACATGAGCGCAGGGCAGATACCGAATTTGGAATGACTCGCTTTATCTCCATGAACGAGTAGAACGATCCAATTCAGGAAAAGGCAAAGCAAGATTGGTTTCAGGAGAGCAGATCAGTACTACTACTTAGAAGCATCCAAAAAAGGAAAGAACACGCCCCAAGGATATGGCTTCCTCATATACCACCTAGAACTGGCGGAAGTAATCAATCCAACGAAATCCCCAATCCAAGTTGGGAGAAACTGGGCATAAATAAATTAAATTAAATTAACCAAGTAGGCATCGGAAACGTATAAAAATCGCATCTTTTCCCCCCAACTTTTCGACCCGAACGAGACACTTCCAATTTGAAAATCCGAGCCCCAGTAGCCTCGAGCCGAGTGGCCTAGAGAACTTGGATTCGATTTCGCCCAAATCGGCACCGAAAGGATCGGCACAAAAGATCGGGCGTATGTGCCCGTGGAATCGCGAAATTTGGATCGGGGGTCGTGCGTTTGCACGATCGAATCGCGGAATTGGGGTGGAGGAGGAGGAGCAGATCGCATCTGCGCTTACCGTCCTGTGAGACGAGGGGGTAGTCGGACGCGGAGAGGTTGATGAACCAATCCCAGTCGCCGCCGTCGCGCAGCAGGATTGCCGCGGCGTGCAGCGTGTTGGCGACCATGGTCGGGCCCCGGTATGTGACGAGGTTGGCCCGCGTGACGACCCTGACGTTGCGGAACCGCGAGTAGACGGGGTCGGCGCGCACCGCGTATGCGAGCTCTGCGCGCTCGGCGGCGGGCGCCTCCAGGTCGAGGTGCAGGACGTAGCGGTTGGCCGGGTGGTAGAGCGCCCTGAGCGTCCGCCGCAGCGCGACCCCGTCCCCCGCGGAGCCCGAGATGAGGTAGGCGATCCTGGGCACGGCGCGGTGCGGGCGGGCGGCCCGCATCTGCTGCTGCTGCTGGCGCAGCTTGGCCTCGACGAAGAGCGGCTCCCCGGAGGCCGCGGAGGGGAGCGGGGAGAAGGAGAGGAGGAGGGCCCTGGAGGAGGAGAAGAAGAGGGAGGCCGAGATGAGGATGGAGGAGAGCAGCACGGACGCGAGCAGCGGCGCCGCCCACCGGCGGTGCGCGTGGGACGCCGCCGATGCCGGCCCCGGCGACGGCGGCTTGGACTCCATCATCGCCCCTGTCTCGTCGTCGTCCGGCCGGCGAGGATCGCGATCGGTCGCCGGGGGGCGGGGGGAGGGGGACGCGGCGGCGGTGGTGGTGCGGGATTAAATGTGGCCGACGACGGTTGGTGTTGGGCGATGTGGCGTGTCGTGGAGGGGGAGGGGTGTGGTGGTGGTGGTGGTGAGGTTACCGCTCTGCAGAGGTAGGGGCTGGCGAGTCACGAGAGAGGAAGAGGGGGAGAGAGAGGTTGCGCGGAATTAATCGCAAATCTTCCGAGAAAAACCAGTGGCGCGACCACCCCACCCGGTTGGTGCTGACCAAAGGACGAGCTGGGGGAGAGGAGACTTGGGTTTGGCCAATGCGCACCGCGGGTTCGGGAGAGACGGACGAAAGGAGGAGTGAGGTGTTGGGTTTGGAATTGTTGAACGCTGATGATCGATGCTGATTCGCTCGCGATGAACTTCCTTTTGGAATCGATTCTGGAGTCGAGTCCACACGAGGTTTGGTTTCTCGTTTCAGACTGCTGGCTGGCTGGACCGGCTTAAGAGGGTACCAGTCAGATGACAGTTACTTGGGGCGATTAATTTGCACTGATGACACACAATGGAGATAAGGACGTGTACGGTAGGATGATGTCAAGCGAAATTAATACGAGTGCTACAGCTTATTTTGGGGACAATTACTTGACACAATGGACAAACATGGAGATGAGGACGTATATAAGGATATAAGTGTCACACAAAATTTAATGGATGGCAATTAATGGTTACTGAGTTATTTTAGGCCAAAGAGAACATAAGGATAAGGATATGCATGCTGAGATGATGCCGATTGAAATTAATGTTACCTTCACAATTACTACCTTCCTATGGGGGACATTGGACCGAAGATACACAAAAGGATGAGCATGTGTATATAGCAAAGGTAAAATGTCCAAGTAGATTTTTTTTCCTTTTAAATGGGCAAAAACTTTGGGCCAATCTATTATTCTATTCGTCATTAATTGACTCAACTTTGTGTAGATATACATATTTCTAGACGCGTAAATTGAGTCAATTAATTTGAGACGGTGTGAGTAATTACGACGAGGAGAATTGTCCAGTTAATTGACGAAAAACCCAAGCAAAATCGTCACGGCAAGATCCAATGCGGACTAATTCCAAATCGTGTTCAATCACTGTCTCCCGAGAGTGCTTAGATAGCATGAAACGCCATCTGGTAAAATGGTGGTTATAAAGGTCTGTTCAGGTATTCGGAGGAAACCGTAGAGGCAATATATGTCAAGAGCGGGATTTGTCCGTCCATGTGATGGGAAGATACTCAAGGGCCTACTCGGAGAAGTTATATCCAATAGCTGCGCGGCGTGTGATTTGATCACGGGAATATCACTTATCGGAACGAGTAAAGTAGCATTGTTCAGTAACGAGATTGAACACGACATGGTGATGTCATTGATCAGATCTCGGGCAATGCAAGTATCGAGAGACAAAGGGAATAAGACACGACTGTCCCGGTTCAAATGACGAAAGATCTTCTTGGAACACACAGGGGTCACATGGCCATCCAGGTCCCTCTGTCGATCATTGGTGCGGGAGTGTCCCGACCATGTCTGAAGTGTTCCCGAACCGTGGGGTATCACGCTTAAGGGCTTGATGATGCTTAGAGAGCATTTATAGGATCGGTAGAATCGCCGAAGAAAAGTAGGGAGAAAACCGGAAGGGTTTCGGTAAGTCCGGAGGATGTCCGGAGTGGAGGTGGAAGGTTTTCCATGGCCACGGAGATTAAATAATATGTGAATGAATGTTAAATATTGATTTAATCATTTATTCATAATTATTTAATAAAGAGAAAATCAATTAAAGGTCAAAAGGGCTTAATGGGCCAATTCCGGAGGGAGAGGGCCCATTAGGGGAAAGGAGAGAGGGAGAGGGACCAAGGGGGAGGCCGGCTGGGCCTTGCCCCCCCTCCCCCCGCGGGTCCCACTAGGGTATGGCCGGCGGCCACCCCACCCCCTCCTCTCCTTTAGTCCCACCCCGGGACTTGAGGGGAGGTAGTACCTCCCCTCCCCCTATATAAAGTGGGGTATTTGGCCTAGAAAAATACACCCAATAATCAATAAAGGTCTCCCCACTTTTGGGAGGACCTCTAATTGATATTTTCTCTCTCTCCCTCTCTCTCTCGTGACCATGGTCCCAAGTCTGGACTGCGCGAGCGAGAGACATCTTCACCGCGGAGCGCCGTCGCGCTGCGGGATTCGGATCCGGGAGCTCTACTTCCACAACTGCTGCTGGATCGGGGAAGCGGGAGTCATCGTCAGGCACCGGACGTGTGTAAATCCCCGCGAGGTGTCGCACTTGAGGAACTCAAGTCGTTGGAGCCAGAAGGAGCGCAAGGACTTCATCACGACCTTGAGGTCGGCTTCAGCTCGTCTGCATCAACCACGCTCTCCTGAGCGTTGACAATGCTTTTCGGTCTTCAAGGGTAAGTTCACGAAAAGCCCCTCCCATTACTGTATTACTAATAGATAGGTACTGGCAGCTTTAGGGGTTCAGGGGCGTAGAGTAAAATTTATTGTTTTTATGTGCGGAACCCTTACAGTGGTATCAGAGCTAGATCTATGCATAGTAATGCTAGTACGGTAGAACACACGAGATGTAGCGTGTGGGCGTTGATCTTTTAGTTGTTACCCTCCCACGTGTACTTGTGCATACCGCAGTAATGCTTGATGAAGCGGCCCCCAACCGACTTTACGCGTTCATTCGCGAGACTGGTCCATGCTTGACATACGGCTTGTACCGTATAAAGTGGCTTAGGGGGGTGTCTGTCTCTCTCGCATTAGTTGGTATATCATTTGCAACGGAGGCCCCAAAAGGGGTGTAGTATAGACAACTACTTGATCAGCATTGTGCTGAAAGTTCGTAGGTAAGAACGGTTCTTGTGCGAAAGCCCATTCAGCCACGTAAAACATGCAAAGATAAAGTAGAGGCGTCTAACTTTGTTTTGCAGGGAGGGCATTGCTTTGTGATATGGTTGTGGCAAAGGTAAAGTGATTACCTTTTGTTACGTAGTAGTAGATAGTCACGGAGGTGACAAACTACCACGCCGGAATGACACCGGTACCCTGGTGTCTACGGCGTCGGAACCCTGGCGCCGGAACCCGGCGACGACGGATGTAGATCACGACGTGAAGGACCATATCACATAGCATTTATATTCAATGTTATATTTTGTATGTCTTATTGTGTGCTAGTATTATATACTCGACGGTGGCCTAATAAGATGATCCCTGTTAAAATTACCAACGATTGTGTTCCCCCTTAGTGTGCACCACCAAGAAAGTTTTTCGGTATGAGGCGATCCAGGGTTACAGGCCTGGGTCTCAAACATATCTACATTCACATACAGTGGGTGTAAGCCATGTTGCACAGCAAAAACACTAAGGTTGAGTTGGCGAGCCTAGCATGTACATACATGGCCTCGGAACACGGATGGTCGAAAGATTGAGCACGTCGCATGAATGATGTGACCGACGTTTAGCGTCCACCCTTGAACCCACATTGATGGCCATGATGATCGGGGGAGATGTGGCTGATAGGGGTCATGTTATCACTAGGAACCCTTTTGGGGATAGGTGTTTCTGAGTGAAGTTATTATTAACTCATTTAATTATAAACTTAGTCTAATTTCCTTTTGCACTTATAAATGTAGATGGGCTCTTTCGTGTTGACAATTGAATGGTTAGAAGGAGAGAAGCTCATATTAGATGGATCGAACTTCTCCATATGGGTTGCAAGTCTCCATGTTCTCCTTAGCGAGAACGACATGGTCGACTACATACTCGACGGGATGGATTTGGATCTGTCCACAGACCTTGAGACCCCAGAGGAGCGGAAAGACCGCTGTCTCCGTCGGGAGATGGCCTCCTATATTTAAGTTGTGATGCGTTTCGGAATGGTGGACGAGTTGTGGCCTTTCGTGGGTGATGTCAACCCTCGTTCGGTGATGCTACAGCTTAGGACACATTTCGTGGATCAGACACACATTTGGGAGCATGAGTTGATGGGAGACTTCCTCTCCATTAAGATGGAGGAGAACTCGTCACTGAACATCCACTTGCTGCACATGCATGATATGTACATGAGGCCAGCATACTTCCTGGACGTCTGGATTTCAGGCTCTTTTGCAAATGCTACTGTGTTGCGGTCGCTGCCACCAAGCTACCAAGCATAAGTCAGGACTTGCGTAATGAGGGGCGACACGAAAATGGAGTTCCACCGGTTCATGACACATCTCAGGAATGTGTTGGTTGAACCAGATGTCGTTCAGGTCGTCAACGACAAAGGTATATATTTGATATACAGTTTTATAAATGTTATAATCTTGCAAACACATTGCAGTGTTAAGTATATCTGATACTTGTTCTGTTTTACTGAAAACAGGTCCTTCTGCATAAGAGGTGCTTGCTGGAGAGGAGGTGACGTTGCGTGTTGATGGCGAGCATGATGATGACAGCCGATGACACTCTCCCTCGACATTTATCATTTAGTTTGTGTTTTAGGATGATTTTTTGTAATCAAGAGATTGTGAACTTCTTTAGTGTGTCTCACACTTCGTGAGACGGTTATTCATATAAGTTTGTAACAAAAAGTTGTTCTACTTTTATGAATGATTTCTATTCGTGTTCATATCTTGTTTGATTACTTGTGAATTATCCTTATTGTTATGAAACTAATTGATAATGCATGAATATTTGTAAAACATTAAAATGTCTTGTTTAAAATACCCAACTTAATGATATGTTCATTAGTAAATGAAAAACCATTGTTTGAATTCAAAGTTATGTGATAATATGTGAAAGTCATTCGATTTCTTGTCACATATAAATCATGCCTAAGTTCGGCAAAATAACTTGAACACCGTGTATTACTTGAATACAAAGTGTTTGATGAATTGTTAAAAGTAAATACATATTCGATGTATTGTGTTTTAACGAAAATGGTAGTTATCATTAATTGATTGTTTAAATGTGTAAAGCAGTTTACCAAAGGAAACATGAATATGAAACTATTTGATTTGATCAAAGTGTTTCATCAATAAAAGGGTATAAATATGAAAGAGAATCAAATTACTATGATTTGATCAATAGTAATGAAATTCAACTTTATAAGAATGGCATAAAAGACATTGTGGAATGCAAAGTGTTTTGAAACATCAAAATACAAAGCATCACAATATGATATTAGATATCAAAGGGGGCTGAATAGAAGGCACCAAACAAATCGTTGTAGTGTATATGTAGAGACCATTAGTTAAGAAATAGTTAGCACTCAATTAGAATTGGTAAACCATTTGAATTCGTGAAAGTTTTGGGGGTTATTCGATATAACCAAAACAATAGCGAATAAGTCCTTGTAGAGTATCCATTGGAAACTTTGAATACGAAACCCATAGCTCAAACCAAAAGGGAAGCAAGATTTGTATTGCTTGGATTTTGGTGCATTCTTGAGAAAGCCTACTTCAGTGATGTTTCTCAATTATGGAGCAAATGGAAAATAGTGTAAAACACGATGAGGATTCAAAACCCTGCATCAGAGTGTTGAGAAGCGCAACGGACAATGTTCCTGAACGAATCTCCTCACAGAAGGAAAGAATCAATGATTTTGATCATTGTGTTTTTACCTCCACTGTTGTTTTTCACTATATGAAGTAGGATTCAAAATGTAAATTCATATCTTGTATGGAGACATTTGTGAATCACTTGTCATGATTCTTGAAATATGACATACCTACGAACTGTAAAGGAAATAATGGTAAACTAGAATTATGAGAAATCCTAAAGGCAAAATTCCCTTGAGATTAGAAAGCAATTCATTGCTGAATCTCACAAGTAAAAGGGGTTACTTGAATTTTCCCAAATGACTGCAAAGCCATGGTAGGAAAAAGGGGGTGAATGACAAAACCACACTTTGTCAAGTATTGGACAAGTTCAAATGAATTTGATTCAAGTGCGCTGAATGTCTAGTGGATTTAAAACTAGTAAAGTACTAGTATCTCATAGTAAATCTCCAAGTTTGATATTTAATCAAAGGGATTTTGAAGTTATTCAAAATAGTGAGTGAATATGCAATTTGCATAAAATTGAGTGGGAGCTACGAAAGTCTTCCTGAAACAATATGTGATTGACATATTTTTAAGTGGGAGCAATATAAGACTCGAATTCAAATATGTATGAACATATTTTGAGTGGGAGCTTATAGGAGTAATTCTTAAGTATGTTAAGAATGAAAGCGCAAATACTTATAAATAATGATTTATAAGATGTAGAAGTTGATAATAGGTGTATTATAATATTATGTAGTATTCCTTAAGGGATTCTGAAAAGGGTTTCAAAATAGAAGTTAATTAAGGAACTGGTCCTTAATAACTCAAATTAGGAATAGTATTAAGTTGAACATCAATGGTTGAAAGAAAGAATAGGATAATCATCATCCACTATGTTAAGACATAGGTTCTGTCTTAGTAAACCATGATGACAACTTAGCGTAATATGTGATCTAATAAGAAACGTTTAAAAGTGATTAAGTCTGATCACAGAACGTTGAGCTAAGTTTGTTCGCAGTATCTGGTAGAGAACTGTGGACATATTTTCCAAATCCATAAAGGATGACATATCTTAAAGCATAAAGAGTTATGTTATAAGGGAATATGTTGGAAACTCCTGTAGATACCAATTAAAAGTCAAGTAGGAAGCGAGGTGAACAAAACATCAAAAGTTGCACAGAGTGCACTAGTGTTTCGATGAATACATTTATAATAATAGATAAGAGTACCATCTAAAGTGTTGTATAATGTTATGGCGGGGCTAATTTGCTTTTAACATAGAATGGTGTGTCCTAGGGCACAGTGCCCATGAGAAAGCCCTTGATGTCTACGCACTTCTATTCTTGTAGACAGTTGTTGGGCCTCCTAGTGCAGAGGTTTGTAGAACAGCAGCAAGTTTTCCCTTAAGTGGATCACCCAAGGTTTATCGAACTCAGGGAGGAAGTGGTCAAAGGTATTCCCTCTCAAGAAACCCTGCAATCAAGATACAAGAAGTCTCTTGTGTCCCCAACACACCCAATACACTTGTCAGGTGTATAGGTGCACTAGTTCGGCGAAGAGATAGTGAAATACAAGTGGTATGGATAATTATAAGTGGTAACAGTGATAGAAAATAGCTTAATGGTGTGGAAAAGACTAAAGGCAAACTGAAATAAAGATGGAAACAAGCAAACATGTGATAGATCTAGTAGCAAATGGTGTATCAATGCTTAGAAACAAGGCCTAGGGATCATACTTTCACTAGTGAACACGCTCTCATATAAATATATTCTTCTTTATGATACTACGCTAAACTACTCTCCGGTTGGACACTCTAATCGATGGTAGGGCTATAACAGCACACCTCAAAGCAAGCCTTCCCCATCTAGAAAACCCCACACTGTCACCTTGAGTACTAGATGAGTCCAACAAACACCACAATTTCAAAAAGACATCCAACTCCAAATATAACTCATAAGAAGTATTTGTAATCTCTAGCCTAAGTGCCACCATGGTGAGCACGCTGTCACTTTTACACACATGGGGAGAGCAGAGATTCATTAAAGCACTTGACTAGCAAGGTAGATCTATAGATTACAAGCTCATGATCACAATATGATCATGCATAGAGAGAGAGAGAGAGATGAACACATAGGTACTGGTAGAACCCTTAGCCTCGAGAGAGAACTACTCCCTCCTCATCATGGGAATCAGCAATGGTGATGGAGATGGCTCCGGGGGCAGTTCCCCGTCCTAGCAGGGTGCCGAAATAGAGACTTTCTATCCCCCGAATCTCCCCTTCGGTGGTGGCGGCGCTGCGAAACTTTTCATGGTTGGAGGCTTGACTTTTTAGGGTTTATGCCTCGGGAGGCTTCTTATAGGCCATAGGGCAAGGTCGGTGGGCGGCCAGGGGGGCCCACACCATGCCCTGGTGCGACCTAGGTGGACCCGCGCCATGGGGTGGTGTGGCCACCCTGTGGCCCCTCTCCGGCTCTCCTTCTGGCTCCGTGAATCTTCCGGGAAAATATCAACTTTGGCTTTTGTCCGGTCCAATTCAAGAATATTGATTTTCTGACTTTCCTAGAACCAAAAATAGCAGAAAATAGGCAACTGGCACTGTGGCACTTGTTTAGTAGGTTATTCCAAGAAATCATATGAAAAGGACTCCAAAGTGTGGACAAAACATAAGAAAGTAGATAAAACCAAGAATGGAACATCAAAAATTATAGATACATTTGCAATGTATCAGCCCTCGAGTTTGATCTAACGTCATTGTAGGCTCCTGGAATCAGGCCTCGTTCTGCTGCCATAGCGACGATGCATTCACACAGATGCTATCATGAGATGATAGAATATTAATGTCAATCAAAGTGACATTAGTAAGTTGCAAAGGATTTGTGACTGTAAATTACAGACCCAAGACTCAACCTCTTCCATGAGCAAGCATGTTCAGGGTACCGGATATATGGTGCCAATAATTAAGAACAAATGCAGCTAGTGTATTTGTACTCTAGTGCAAGTGGGAGACTGTTGGAAATATGCCCTAGAGACAAATAGTAGTAAGGACCATTATCATATTTCATATAGTTTATGATTAAGTTTTATATCATGCTATAACTGTATTGAGTGGAAACATCAATACACGTGTGATATACAAACAAACCAGGGGTTCCCAGTGAAACTCTAGTCACTGGTTCATTGGTCAACAGATGATCATGTTTTCTGATCATGTGGCATTTATGCTAGTTGGAAATGAGGTCATCTCATTCTGAGAATGAGATGATGAACCAATACCCAACCTAAACATCGTGACCCGATCATGTCACGAAGTTCAAGTTACGATGATTAGAAATGGATCCTCGTAGACTATTCCTTAGACCGTGAGGCTATATCAATCACTGTCTCCCGAGAGTGCTTAGATAGCATCAAACGCCATCTGGTAAAATGGTGGTTATAAAGGTCTGTTCAGGTATTCGGAGGAAACCGTAGAGGCAATATATGTCAAGAGCGGGATTTGTCCGTCCATGTGATGGGAAGATACTCAAGGGCCTACTCGGAGAAGTTATATCCAATAGCTGCGCAGCGTGTGATTTGATCACGGGGATATCACTTATCGGAATGAGTAAAGTAGCATTGTTCAGTAACGAGATTGAACACGACATGGTGATGTCATTGATGAGATCTCGGGCAATGCAAGTATCGAGAGACAAAGGGAATAAAACACGACTGTCCCGGTTCAAACGACGAAAGATCTTCGTGGAACACACAGGGGTCACATGGCCATCCAGGTCCCTTTGTCGATCATTGGTGCGGGAGTGTCCCGACCATGTTCGGAGTGTTCCTGAACCTTGGGGTATCACGCTTAAGGGCTTGATGATGCTTAGAGAGTATTTATAGGATCGGTAGAATCGCCAAAGAAAAGTAGGGAGAAAACCGGAAGGGTTTCAGTAAGTCCGGAGGATGTCCGGAGTGGAGGTGGAAGGTATTCCATGGCCATAGAGATTAAATAATATGTGAATGAATGTTAAATATAGATTTAATCATTTATTCATAATTATTTAGTAAAGAGAAAATTAATTAAAGGTCAAAAAGGCTTGATGGGCCAATTCCGGAGGGAGAGGGCCCATTAGGGGAAAGGAGAGAGGGAGAGGGACCAAGGGGGAGGCCGGCTGGGCCTTCCCCCCCGCGGGGCCCACTAGGGGCTGGCCGGCAGCCACCCCACCCTCTCCTCTCCTTTAGTCCCACCCCGGGACTTGAGGGGAGGTAGTACCTCCCCTCCCCTATATAAAGTGGGGTATTTGGCCTAGAAAAATACACCCAATAATCAATAAAGGTCTCCCCACTTTTGGGAGGACCTCCAATTGATATTTTCTCTCTCCTCCTCTCTCTCGTGACCGTGGTCCCAAGTCTGGACTGCGCGAGCGAGAGACATCTTCACCGCGGAGCGCCGTCACGCTGCGGGATTCGGATCCGGGAGCTCTACTTCCACAACTGCTGCTGGATCGGGGAAGCGGGAGTCATCGTCAGGCACCGGACGTGTGTAACTCCCCGCAAGGTGTCGCACTTGAGACACTCAAGTCGTTGGAGCCAGAAGGAGCGCAAGGACTTCATCACGACCTTGAGGTCGGCTTCAGCTCGTCTACATCAACCACGCTCTCCTGAGCGTTGACAACGCTTTTCGGTCTTCAGGGGTAAGTTCACGAAAAGCCCCTCCTGTTACTGTATTACTAATAGATAGGTCCTGGCAGCTTCAGGGGTTCAGGGGCGTAGAGTAAAATTTATTGTTTTTATGCGCGGAACCTCTACACTAATTTCCCCAAATTTTTGGATTTTTATGCACTGCATGTGCAACTGGGAAATTAATCACTAGACCCTCATACCTGAAGGTCAAGAGTGAATCACTAATTTTTTTGAACGCATTCAAGGAAACATATGTGGTCCAATTCAATCGTTATCGGGACCATTTAGATATTTTATGGTACTCATTGATGCATCTACAAGATGGTCAAATGTGTGTCTCATACCGACAAGGAACCATGTATTTGCAAAGCTGATTACTCAAATCATAAAATTAAGAGCTAATCATCCTAAACATAGGATATAAATCCATGAGAATGGATAATGCTGCTGAATTTAGTTCACGAGCATTCAACGATTACTGCTTAGATTTGGGCATAACTGTGGAACATTCCGTACCGTATATACACACACAAAATGATCTTGCTAAATCACTTATCAAGAGGATCAAGTTGATAGAAAGACCGATCCTACAGAATTGCAATCTCTCAACTTCATGTTGAGGACATGTGTATTACATGCAACACAATTGATACAAATTTGACCAACTGCATACCATACAGCCTCCCCATTGCAGTTAGTACATGGAAATCAACCAAGTATTTTCCACCTTCGAAGATTTGGTTATACTGTGTACGTGTCGATATCACCACCTCAACATACATCGATATGTCCACATAGAAAGATGGGTATCTATGTGGGGTACACTTGTCCGTTTATTATAAAGTACCTGGAGTCTCTAACAGGGTATCTTATCACAACCCGGTACGGTGATTGCATCTTCGATGAGGATAATTTTTCAGCATTATGGGGAGAAAAAGACCACAAAGAATGCCGGGAAATAGATTGGAATATTGAAGGCATTCAGTCTTTAGATCCACATACGAATGAATTTGAACTAGAGGTTCAGAGGATCATAAATTTGCAAAATATTACAAATAATCTGCCAGATGCATTTACTGACTATAAAGGTGTCATAAATCCCATGTTTCCCGCTATGAATGTCCCAGAGAGAGTTGAGATAACTAAGACCACTCAACTTCCCAAGAGGGGGGGGGATCTGGATAAAAAAGACAAGACTTCTCAGAAGCGTTCGCGGGGAATGAGGACCTCTCTAACAGTAAATATAGGTTTACCACGGGTTGATGTTCAACCAAGTGTTGAAGAAAGACACCTAAAGGATATTCATCATCCAGGGTCCAACATAGGGTGTGAACACAAATATAGGTGCTGGGACATTGGAACACCTCGATTCAATCGTTGAGGGAAATCACGATGAGTATGAATGTATTAAAGAGATTTCCACAAACTATGTTTGACGAGGGTTTAACTCATCAATGCCCATTGTTATGGACTTGGGTTTTGGAGAAGGAGGGTGCGCTGGAGACATCTATCGGCTAGCAAACAAGCACATAGGGGACAAAGGATTTACCCAGGTTCAGGCCTCGTAGATGTCCCTACTCCTGCTTGTCTGCTCGTGGAATTATCAAAGGAGTCGAAAGTTACAATGGTGCGCAGATGCAATCTGGCGAGGGTTGTGGAAACTAGGGTTGCGTGTGTCCTCCTCGCCGCCCCCTCCTAGCCTTTATATAAATAGGCTAGGTCTCGGGTAGCAGGTCAAGTCGGTTACAAGTTAGGGTTTTTCCCCTTCAATCTTTCTATCTTTAACTTCTTCTTGTTCTTCAAGCAATCGAGAGTCCGTAGGCCACTCGAATCCCTTGTTTGGGCCTTGGCGACAACGTGGGCCTGTACGTATTTGGACCGTATATACCAAGCTCGAGTACCTGTAGGGTATACCCATGTCAGTAGCCCCCGAGTGTCCAGTGGAATCGCAGATTCGACTAGGGACTTTTTGAAGTCTTCGAGTGCCTGAGTGCATTTCGACTGCTTTTATTTGTGTCATAGGGATTATTGATATACGTGCCTGATATAACCGAAGTATCAGTATCAGTTAACCACCTTAGGGTGAAATAACGCAATCTACTCGAACTCGAGTCCCCGGACTCGAATCCGGAAAAGTGCTGGCGTAATTTGAGTCAGGCCGTGGAGGTCGGAGTCGAATTCCAGTTATATGGGTGTGAGCACTCGACGCGTCCGTCAAGGCATGTTCATCGTACCTGTAGGCATGGATATATTTCTGGTAGTGCGCAGCTAAATGCGTTGCCAGGCCTTATTCAGGTCTTACCTTCACGCTGTAAGCGCGGCATCCGAATTTTATCATCGCGAAGACGATTTCGTGTGGCCCAGGAGACACAGTCTCTTTGTAGGGAAAATTATGAGGCGGTGTCGCCATGAGCTTCGAGTGCGGATGTTATCAACACACAGCTTTCTGTATAAATAATCATAGGGTGCGCGACCAGCGCTCTCTATGGGAGTAGCCCCCGAGTGCCTGGTTGAGTCGAAGACTCAGGCATGGACTAAATAGCCTTTGCGACTGCTGTCGTCTTTTGCTTGCTTGTTTCAGTCGAATTTGTTTCCGGCGCTCCCTGTGGGAGTAACCCATGCCCATAGTCGAACCGTATTTTGAGTGGTTGGGTTTACTTTTGATTGTCCATGTTTCTGCAAAAAGAAAAGAAAACCGTAGGGTGCGCGGCCAGCGCTTCCTATGGGAGTAGCCCCCGAGTGCTTGGTGGAGTCAAAGACTCCAGCAAGGACTAAAGTAGTCGATTTTTTCCACTACATAGCTTTGATGACGTCAGTGCTGACGCTTGTATAACCTCAGTTGCCCGCGGGAGCGAGTTTGACGGGACGTGATGAGCGGTGGGTCCCACTTCCTGACTTTGATTTGACTGGGCGTGCGCAATCTTTATTTTAATTGCGCCTCCTCGATTTCCGTGCGTAATGGGAGTAGTGGAGGGACGGTTCGTGCTTCCCCTTCTCGACGTGTCCAACGCGATGTGTGCCACGCGTCCGGTAGGGTTTTTCTGAGCCGTTGGATTGCATCTTCTAGGGGTTAAGTAGCGGCGCTGCGACGGTAATTTTCCCATCTGCGCTCTTTCTTCCTTGCTGCCATCACCATTGCTATTGCTCTCTGCTTCCTTGCGCTCTTTCTTGCTGCGGCGCTAGACCAACTCTGCATCTTCCCTAGCTACTTCCTCCGTTCACACCGCCGTCGTGCAATGGGGAAGAGGAAGGGAGGCGCTGCTGTTGATTCCGTGGCCACCGTTGCCGCGGCGAAGAAGAATGGTGGCTCCGCTGCTGCGGGCACCAGCACCACCACCGGCGGGAGGAAGAAGGTTGCGGGCACCCGCGTAACAAATGGTGCGTGGCGCCCTTCCATCATCAAGGCGTCGGATCTCCATCTTCTTCGCCAAGACGGAGTTATCTCCGCAGCAGTCGCCGATACGCGCGTCCCCAGCGGTGAGGCCATTCCTGCTCCTCCCGCTGGTTTTCAAGTGATGTTTCTTGCATTCGTCATTTGTGGTATTTCCTTGCCTCTCCACCCCTTTCTTGGGGGTCTTCTTTGTTTCTACGGGCTCCAGCTCCATCAGCTGTCCCCAAATTCGATTCTCCACATCACCTGCTTCATCACTCTTTGCGAGTGCTGGCTCGGAATCGAGCCACACTTTGGTCTTTTCAAGCGCATTTGTAAATTGAAGCGTCAGTCCGCATCTGGCTCTTTAGTTTACGACGTAGGTGGTTGCGGAATCCACGTCGACCCATCCGCCACCTACTTCGACATCAAGCTCACCAAGTCCGTCTAGGGATGGTGGGACAGATGGTTCTATGTTCGCGATCAGAAGTCCAAGGATGAGCACTTTGGACTCACGCCCTTTGATCCCGCGACTCCCTGCAAGAAGATGCGTTCCTGGAAGAACGTAGTTATGCCTGGCGAACTTGCGGAGACAGACGTGCTGTATCAACGCGTCTGCGACCTCGGAGTCGCATAGGCGCAGAAGAGGGAGGTTGCGCCCTTATTCGAACCTGGATGCGCCGTCGCGTCCAACCCCTTCAAGCCAGATTCCACCCAATGTTTCAATGGCTGGCACTGATGATGCCACCCGCGTATCTGCCGATGGCATGTCCGCGTGTGAGGTGGATAAGAGGGTTCGTCTGGTCACGAAGTACACTGGCAAGGATGTGCTTCCGAATGAGCCAGTTGTTCCTCCTTTTGATGCTTCGAATCCTCCTCCTGAGGTACAGTTGTGCTACGCAGTAGCTTATTTTCTCGATTGATTTTCTGTTGCTTACTTGATTTTTGCTGATTTTTGTTTTTCTGTATGCAGGATTGGGCGGTGTCGCCTTGTATGCCTCCTCTCCCTGAGGGGGTTATTCCTCGAGAAGCTTTGAAAGAGGATGAGTCTGAGTCGACTATCCCTTCTGATGTGGAGGAGGAAGCCCCTGAGTCCGAGAGTCCGGACACTCGCAAGCATTCGTGCAGCGAGGATTCGGACGCGTCGTCTCCTTCGACTCCAGAAGGTACAGTTGGTGGTGCGGAGTCGCCAATTCCTACCGTCCCTGTGAGGGTTGTGGCACTGTCTTCTCGCAAGAAGATGCGATTGCCTAAGGAGTCTTCGTCGGAGTCGGCGGAGGCCACGTTTGATGTTGACAAGTTTGACTGGTAAGTTTTCGAGTTCATTTGCTCTTCTCGATTTTCTTCTTATTGACTTGCCCTGGAGTTTGCCTTTTCTCAAGGTGAGTTTTGTCTTGTAGTCAAGAGGCGTCGTCATCTTCTGGCGACGTCGAATTTTTGAAGGAATCTAGAGTCGCGACCTCGAAGGCCAAGAAATAGGTCGAGCGTGCTCCTTCCCCTCAAGTGGCAGCCCACTCCGGGCACAACTCTTCCAGCTCTCCTCACGCAGGGGAGCATCGAATGGTTGCCCGGATGACGGCACATCAAACATCTTCGGAGTCGTTGGAGGACCATGTAAGTGTAGTTGTTTCCTTCTTTGTAGTGTTGCAGTCGATGTTATACATTTCCTCTGATGGTTCTTTGTTTGTGCGACAGCTCCTTGTAAAGGAAGTCGCGCACTTGGCAGAGCAAGTGATGGCGATGGGCCGCCAGCATGCAATGCTGGAGACGCGTCACCGCGTGGTTGAAAGTGAGTGTTCTACACTTACTCTTCTTCGTCTTCTCCTTTTGGTGTAGTCGACTGATAGTCAACTTTTGTTTGTCGTGTAGCTGAGCATAATGCTCTGTTGCGTGACGCCGCCACCTTGGAGAAGACACTGGCCACGGCTGTGAAGGGTCGCGACGAGGCAATCGCAGCGCGTGACGAGGCGCGGAAACGTGAAGAGGATCTGCGTGCCTCCTTTGCTGCCAGGGAAAAGTTGTTCGAAGAACAACTGTTCTCAGTCGCCAAGGCTCTCTCAGGTACTTTTGCTTGTGAATATTGTTGTCCTTCTCCGCATCGAATGTTTTTGCTGGCGACATTGAAGTTTTGATCCATGTGTGGGTTCATGTACAGATGCTGGCGATTTGAGCTTTGACCCGCAGGCCCTTCGTCGCGATGACGCTCTGGCAGGTGCGGTGGCTGCAGTCGACCGTAGCGCCGCCGTCCAAGATACACTTTCCAAGACCAAGGTCGCCCTCAGTCGCCTCCGGGAGGAGTTGATGCCGAAGGCGGAGCTGGTCGATAATATGGACGAGCTGGCAGAGTCACTCGCCGGGGGTGTGCCTTCCACCTACAAGAACTCCCTCCGCGCGGCTGGCGCGACCATGTCACTCTCCATGGTGCAGGCCCACGGAGTCGAGATCGATCCCTCCGCGGTGTCGAAGGCGATGCCTGTTGGCGCAGATGGTCAGCAGGTAGTCTTCGCTCCTTTTGTGACTGCCTGTGGAAAATATGGGCATCACTTGATAAATACTGTCGTGAAGTACTCGGAGAAGCTCCAACGTGCTAAGAAGGCGGCGAAGGCTTCGGCCTCAGGGGCCAGCGGAAAGTCAGTGGCATCTGACACTGCCACGGATTTGATGAAGCCCCCGAAGCCGTCGAAGTCGAAGAAGCCAGCTGCTCCGTAGTTAGCTTTTTGTAATAGTTGATTAATTGTCCTTTTGTTTAAGAACATGCCTACTGGCGAGTGTGTCTGTTGATACTTATGCCGGTCTTGAATGCACCTGACCCTTTTGTCTTTGTGTTGATTTGGTCGTCTTATTTGCATATATCTTGACTTGTGGTAGGGCACATCAAGTGATCCTGTGGGGGGAACCCAGGACTCGCCATCTCGTGATGATACAGTGGCACCACCGCGCTCCAGGGTAGAGGAGCTATCCTTGCTTTCGCGAGTTCGTGATCGCGTGAAGCAGCTGGAGCGTGAGTTGCCCGTGATCCGCGGTAGCACAGATGTGTGGAAGTCGAAGGCAGAAAAAGCCGCCGCCCGCGAGCATTATCTGCTTGGCGAGGTGGCACAGCTGGACGACCAGTTTAAGTGTTAGTTTGCCTATTCTCATCTTTTCCTTTGTAGTCTGTCGTAGCGATACGTTGTACTCATGCTATTCATGCTGCTTCGTGTAGTTGTTAGCGCGCGCCATCCGCATGAGGAGAAGGATAGAATTGTCATTCGCCTCCATAATCTCACCCAGGAGCAACTTCAAGAGAGTGGATACTTCTGGGTAGATTATGATCGTGCGACTGCGTTGGCGACCCTGTAGGATCGCGCGTTGCGAGTGCTGCTCTTTCTTAAGAAGTCGCAGTCGTGTTTGAAGAACATTTATCGGGCGATGTTCCCGCTAGAAGACACTCTATTAAGCCTGCTGGCTCTTCTTGCGAAATTTCAAGATCTATCCGCGGTTCGCGAGTGCGTGAGGCAGCAGTTGGTGGCTGGTGCCAAGGCTGCCCTCTCAATGGTGCTATTGCACAGGCCTGGCGTGGATATTGCCGCCATTGCCTCTAGGCCGCCAGCCCCACCAGCAGGATCTGCCTGGAATATGGTACCACACTATCAGGCAGTGGACCGTCCAGCAGAGGAGATCGTCGACTTCTTTGAGGAACAAACCAACGTTCATCTGTTGCAAGAGTAGCCAAATTTGTATCATGCACATAAGTGTACTTGTGTTGTAAAGTTCGTATAGATGTTGTAGATAATTAATTGTCGAATGTGTATAAAGAGCTCTGTGAGCGTGAGGTGCGTTGCACTATGCGAGTCCTTTTCGTTAGCCTAGCCATCTTTTATCTCAGTCCCTTGCCAACCTGTCAGGTGCGTTGCAGCTGAGTTGAGGTCGTGTTTTAAGGGTTTCGATTGATGTACCAGCTACTCAGGATATCGCGTTTTGGTTCGAAGAACAGATGTGTATAGGGTGGCCCAGCCCCCGAGTATATAAATTGAAAAAGTAAAGAAGAACACAGAGTTTTGGGGGCACTTAGCTTTTATTTATTCGAAGAACAGTGCGAGGTATAATGTGTGGCTAAGTAGCCTTGGCTGAGTAGCCTTATTTGCAATGTAAAAGTAAAAATGAACTAAGGGTAGAAGCGTCGCAGCTGTGCGACGTTCCAGGGGTTGGAGTATGCGACTCCTGTCTCTAAATTTTTAAGGCGATAGGTGCCACCTAGGATTACTTCTGTAATCACGTACGGTCCTTCCCAGGGGGACTCGAGCTTGAGATGCCCCTGCTGCTTCAGTCGCAAGACCAGGTCACCTTCGACGAAGGATCTGGGGCGAAGCCTCCTACTGTGGTAGTTGCGTAGGTTCTGCTGATAGATCGTGGATCTTTCTACGGCGATTTCTCTTGCTTCGTCAAGGAGGTCGACGGAGTCTTCGAGTGTGAGGGATGATTCCTGTTCGCTGTAGGCGACTACGCGTGGCGCTTTGTACCGTACTTCGGCGGGTAGCACTGCCTCTGCTCCGTGCACCATAAAGAATGGCGTGTAGCCCGTGGCGCTGTTTGGAGTTGTACGTAGGCTCCAGAGTACGGATTGCAGTTCATTCGGCCAGCAGCCCGCGGCTTGTTCGAGTGGTCGGAGGAGTCGCTTTTTGATGCCGCTGCAGACGAGCCCGTTTGCCTTTTCCACCTGACCGTTGGTCTGTGGATGCGCTACTGAGGCGTAGCTGATGTTGATCCCTAGGTTCTCGCAGAATTCTTGGAACTCCTTAGATGTGAAGTTCGTCCCGTTGTCGGTGATGATGCTATGTGGCACTCCGAAGCGATAGACGATGGACTCAAAGAATTTGACTGCGCTGTGCGCGGATTGGTTGGTTACTGGCATGGCCTCGATCCACTTAGTGAATTTGTCGACTGCGACCAAGAGGTAGACGTAGCCTCCTCGCGAGGACCTTGGAAGCTTGCCGACCATGTCGAGCCCCCATTGCGCGAAGGGCCAGGCCAATGGGATTGGCCGTAGCTCTTCGCCTGGTGCGTGCGGCTTGTCCGCGAATCGCTGGCAAGCGTTGTATTTTTGGACGATGTCCTTGGCGTCGCGCATGGCCGTGGGCCAGTAGAATCCAGCTCGTAGAGCTTCGGCAACGAGGGGGCGACTGCCAGCATGGTGCCCGCAGGTCCCTTCATGGATGTCGAGGAGAATTGCTCTTCCATCGGCCATGGAGACGCATCGTTGTAGCACTCCTGTGATGCTACGTTTATATAGTTCGCCGTTGATAACGGCGAACGCCTTGGAGCGCCGCGTGATGTGCCGTGCATCTGTCGGATCATCCGGTAGCCTCTTGCTGAGGAGGTACGTGATGTACGGCTACGTCCATGATTTCTCAATCAGCATGACGCTCATTGGTCCTTCGAGTCCGGTGTCCAGCTCCAAGTCATCGAGTGCCATGGGCTCATTGGGTGGCGTAGCCCCCGAGTGCGTTGCTGCGCTTGTTTTCTTCTCTGCAGCTTTTGGCTTGATGGAGCATTCGCATATGCGCTTGAGAAATACCCCAGGTGGTATGGGGGCGCAGGTAGAGCCTATGTTGGCGAGTGCGTCCGCCTCCTCGTTGCTTTTGCGACCTACATGTCGCAGCTCGCAACCATCGAAGTCTCTTTCGAGTGTATCGTAGAGGTCGCGGTACGCGATCATGTTGTCGTCCAGTGCGTCGCACTCATGCATTGTTTGGTTGATGACCAACTTGGAGTCGCCATATATGATGAGCCTCTTTTGCCATCCTCATCCCGTGCAACAGGGCCTCGTATTCAGCCTCGTTGTTTGAGGCTGTGAACTGCATTCGCAAGATATATTTCAGCTTGTCCCCTTGAGGTGACATCAGTATGACACCTGCGCCTGCTCCGTCTTTCCGCTTGGACCCATCGAAGTGCATTGTCCAGAGGTAGGACATATCTGGCTTGTCCGGGAGTTGGTTCTCCATCCAGTGCACAAGGAAGTCAGGGAGGACTTGCGACTTGATTGTGTCGCGCTTTTCGTATGTGATGTCTCGTGGAGACAATTCTATTCCCCAAAGTGTGACTCGCCCCCTGGCGTCGGGGTTATTGAGGATATGTCCCAACAGGGCGTCGCTGACAACCACGATTGGGTGTTCCTGGAAGTAGTGGTGCAGTCGTCGGGCGGTCATAAAGACGCCGTACGCCAGCTTCTGGTAGTGCGGGTACCGCTGTTTTGTTGGCGTGAGGACCTCGCCGAGGTAGTATACCGGGCGTTGTACGCCATGGACCTTGTTTTCCTCAGCTCGCTCGACGACGAGCACTGTGCTGACCACCTGGTTGGCGGCGGAGATGTACATCAATAGTGGTTCCCTTTCTCGTGGGGTCACCAGCACTGGCGAAGTGGATAGCGGGCGCTTGAGATCTTCGAATGCTTCTTGCGCTTCATTGGTCCACTCGAATTTTTCAGCTTTGCGGAGGAGCTGGTAGAAGGGCAGTGTCTTTTCACCCATCCGACTGATAAATCGACTGAGGGCCGCGATTCGTCCGGCCAGTTGCTGGACGCCTCTTATGTTCTTCGGCTTCTCCATGGCCAGTATGGCTTTTATCTTCTTCGGGCTTGCCTTGATTCCCCTCGCGGAGATGAGATACCCAAGTAGCTGCCCAGATGGTACGCCGAAGGCGCATTTGTCCGGATTGAGCTTGATCCGGTAGCGGTCGAGGTTGGCGAAGGTTTCACGCAAATCATCGATTAGAGAGGCTTCCTCCTTGGTCTTGATTACTATGTCGTCGACATAGACTTGGATGTTGCGACCCAGTTGTTCCTTGAGGCAAGCCTGCATGCACCGCTGGTAGGTGGCTCCCGCATTTTTTATCCCGAAGGGCATTATGTTGTAGCAGAACACACCAAAGGGCGTTGTAAACGCTGTTTTCTCTTGATCTTCCTCCTTCATTCGAATTTGATTATAGCCTGAGTAGGCGTCGAGGAAGCAGAGACGCTCGCATCCCGCGGTGGAGTCGATGATCTGGTCGATCCGTGACAGCGGGAAGTGATCCTTTGGGCGGTGCTTGTTCAGAGAAGTGAAGTCCACGCACATCCGCAGGATATCCGTGTCCTTTTTTGGTACCAGCACCGTATTGGCGAGCCAAGTGCTTTCCTTGATCTCGCGTATGAATTTGGCCTCGAGGAGTCTGTTGATCTCCATTCCGACTGCCCTCTGCCCGTGGCCCAGACAGTCGCCTGATTGTTTGCTTGACTGGCCTTGCGTCAGGGTTGACGTTGAGTGCATGCTCGGCGAATTCCCTGGGAACTCCTGGCATGTCCGCAGGACACCAGGCAAAGATTTCCCAGTGCTCACGGAGGAATTCGACGAGCGCGAGTTCCTATGCGGGACTCAAGTTGTTGGCGATGAGGGCCGTCTTGGCGGGATCCGATGGATGGACCTGCACCTTCTTTGTGTGCACAGATGAGTCGAAGGAGAGGTCAGGTGAGCTTGCCCTACTCAGGGGAGGCAGACTGTTGTCTGTCGTCTCTTTCAGTCTTGCGAGTTCCTCCTGCATGCCGAAGGACTGGGAGATTCTGTTGAATTCCCTGTCACAACTGTCAGATCGTTCAAAGCTCCCGTTGATCGTGATGACGCCGTTGGGACCTAGCATTTTCATCTGCAGGTAGGCGTAGTGGGGCACTGCCATGAACCTAGCGAACGCGACGCGCCCAAGGATGCAGTGGTATTGCGAGGGTCAGTCGACGACCTCAAAGTCAATGCGCTCGCGCCGGAAGTTCTTCGGCGTGCCAAAGATGACGTCGAGGTTGATTTTGCCCAGGGGGTATACGCCTTTCCCTGCGACGATGCCGTGGAACGTTGTGTCCGATGCCTCCAGGCATGTTAGAGGGATCCTCATCGCTCGCAAGGTACTCGCGAATATGAGGTTGATGCCGCTTCCGCCATCCATGAAGACGCGACTCATGTCGAAGCCTCCAATTTGCGCCTCAAGTACAAGAGGGCAATGACCTGGACGAGGTATCTGAGGCGGGTGGTCGCATTTGTCGAAGGTGATGCACGACTTGCTGCCACTGAGGTACTCAGTGGTGGATGGTGGCGAGTGCGTGGCCAAGTTGACTTGGTGAGTGATGGCCTTCTGCACCCTGTTGGAGGGGCGCCCTTTTTGGATCATCATGGTACCCATGGCCCGTGGGTACGGTTCTCCTCCGTGGTGCTGGTCCGGTGCGGCTCCGTTCGAGGGTGGCCCAGGTGGTGGTGGTGGTGGTGCGCCGTGTGCCACGACGCCTGGAGCGGCTCCATAGCCTCTTTCGACTGCATTGTGGTTCATCCGAACCAATCCCTCGTGTAGCTTGAGGAACTCGCGGCAGTCTTTGAGGAGGTGGCTAGACTTTCTCTTGCCGTCATGCTTGTCGATGTAGAAGTGTAACGTGCGTTGGCCCGGACAGTTATCCTCGATGGAGGTCGCCGGTGCCTCATCGCGAGTGCGGCGTTGCCATACTTGCGTGGTTTTCCCGGAGTCGCGGTATCCGCCGCTATGGTATCCGCTGTTGCGGTTATCGTCGCGTCTATCAGCGTAGCCGGCTACGACCATGTTGACTCGTCACGATCGTCGTAGATGCGCATGCGACGATTGCCTCGGCGGTCGCGTCTGCGTTCGAGTTCTGCCTCCTAGTCGGAGTGAGCACGATTCTTCACCGAATCTTCTCCATCGGCCCACCGATTCGCGATCTCCATCAGGTGGTCGATGGTCTAGGGCTTTGAGCGGCCCAGCTCCTCCCTGAGCTCTAGGCGGCGGACGCCACCGTTGAATGCATCAATCACGCGGTCTTCCGAGATGTTTTCCGCAGAGTTCTTGATGATGGACCACCTTTGGATGTATGAGTGCAGCGATTCGCCAGATCTTTGCTGGCAACATCTCAGTTCTTCGATTAATGCGGGCCGTTTGTACGTGCCCTTAAAGTTGCGCACGAAGCTGTAAACCAGCTCATCCCAACTGCGAATGGATCTGCGTGGGAGGTTATTGAGCCATGCTCGGGCGGCGCCCTGCAGCTGTAGCTGCAAGCATTGCATGGCAGTACTTCGACTGCCTCCGTGGAGCCTGACGGAGGAGATGTGATCCTCTAGCCAGATCTTGGGGTCCTGCAGACCGTCGAATTTCGGGTTCTCTGACGGGAGTTTAAACCCTTTAAGCATCCGCTTCTGCCTAATGGATCTGCTGAAGCATCTGGCGTCGCAGAGCTCCCCATCTTCCTCTTCCGTGTCAGTCGACCAAGCACGTCGTGCCCTTGACTTGTCGATGTTGCGCTGCGTGAGGTCGTCGCGTGCATCGTAGTCACGATCATGTCGCCGTGAGCGGCGGCGCCGAGACAGGTCGTGACTGTCGTCGCTGGATGAGGGCGAGGAGTGGTGCTTTGCTAGCGCTTTGCCCTTTTTTGGGTCTGGTGTTGGCTCCTTGTCGAGGGCGGCCTTGATTAATCCCAAGCCCGCGATCGTAGATCGGTGCATGGCAGTTTGGGGATCTCCAGCTGGCGGCTGGTT